>JAVGWX010000013.1:47329174-48011674 GCA_036924085.1 Ariolimax columbianus
GGCTCCAGAATCGACAAAAATGGTGACTGCTCGAAAGAAATCAGAAGAAGACTAGCTATGGCAATGCAGAGACTGAACAGCCTGAAGAAATTATGGCAGGGCACCAACAAAACGATAAAAGTAAAAGTCTTGAGAGCCTGTGTTTTTCCTGTGGCAGCTTATGGCTGTGATGCATGGACGATTACCAAAACTTCTAGACAAAGAATCGAATCCTTCGAGTCAAAATGTTACAGAAAGATCCTCAGAATACCCTGGACAGAGAAAAGAACAATGTAGACATTCGGCAAGAGTTGAGCATAGAGGAGAACTGGTTTATCAATTCCATTTTGGCTAGAAAATGCAAATACTTTGGTCACATCAAGAGACACAACGGTCTTGAGAGGACGGTGATGGAAGGTATGGTGCCAGGCAAAAGAGGAAGGGGTAGACCAAGAAGACGATGGCACCAAGATATCTAGGAGTGCCTGAGTATGACAGTGGCGGAAGCTGGAGTTTTGGCAAGGGAACGAGTTTCTTTCAGACAGACTGTGATGGGAGCGACGTTCTACAAAGGACATGCTACATGATGATGAAAAATTAATGTGGTTGTCTCCCTTTGCCTTCTATGTCCACTTGCGTGGTTTGTGAACACCAAAAAAAGTGTAGTATTTTAGTCTTAATTTTAGTTTACCTGTACTTCTACTGGGACAGATGCCCATGTGTGTATACACACACACACACACACACACACACACACAGGGTGATTATTTTAATGTTATCACATCATCATCATGTAGCATGTCCTTTATAGAATTTCGCTCCCATCACAGTCTGTCTGAAAGTAACTCGTCCCCCTGCCAAAGAATCTAGCCTCCGCCACAGTCATACCCAGGCATTCCTGGATAACCCGGTACCATAGTCTTCTTGGTCTACCCCTTCCTCTTTTGCCTGGCACCATACCTTCCATCACTGTTTTCTCAAGACCGTTGTGTCTCTCGATGTAACTAAAGCATTTACATTTTCTGGCCATAATGGAATAGATAAACCATTTCTCCTCTATGCTCAACTCTTGCCGAATGTCTACATTTGTCTCTTTCTCTGTACAGAGTAATCTGAGGATCTTTATGTAGTACTTTAGGTCCGATTCTTTGTCTAGAATTTTTGGTAATCGTCCATGATTCGCAGCCATAGGCTGCCACAGGAAAAGCACAGCCTATCAAGACCTTTACTTGTGTCATTTTGTTGGTGCTCTGCCATAATTTCTTCAGGCTGTTCGATCTCTGCATTGCCATTGCTATTCCTCTTCTGATTTCTTCCGAGCAGTCGCCATTTTGTCAATTCTGAAGCCCAGATATTCCAAATTCGTGACCTGATCTATTTCCGCACCAGTTCAGTTCAGTTCAGTTCAGTTCATCCCGTAACCCATCAGGTTGTTGGGGCACACTTGAAGACACTCCCAAAATCCCACACCATCTTTCTCTGTCTGTCACCGCCTATCGTATCTCACCGGGACGAAGGCTTGACCACTCAGTGATGTTGTCCACCCACCTCTTCCTTGGACGTGCCGGTACGGAACCACAGAGTATCGAGTTGGTAATTCCGTTGGACCTCGCGACGTGTCCGCACCAGGCCATCTTTCGTTGTTTGATTGTTGTGAACAGATCTTCAAAAGGACCAATAACGTTTTCAACTCTCCGTCGTATTTCTACGTTCGTGACACGTTCTTTATATGTAACATTTAGGAGTATTATATAGCACCTTATTTCCATTGCATATATTCTGCCCTGGATATCTGCTGTAATGGTCCAGGTCTCGCAGGCATACAGAAATATTGATAGCACCCGAGAGCGCATTAATCTAACTTTTATGCCGAGGGGGAGCCGCTTGTCTTGCCATATAGGTTGCAGCCTAGTCAGCGCCGCTGTTGTTTGTGCTATTCTTGCAATTACCCCTGGCTTCGATCCCTCTTTACTGATCAATGATCCCAGATATTTGAAACGTTGTACCGTAAATTTATGTTGACATTGTGTTTTGTCGGTGGTCATTATCTTTGTTTTGTTCATGTTTATAAACAGGTTTCGATCTTTACTGTATCCATTTACAGCTGAAATTAGCTGCTCTAGCCCTTCTGCACTTCTTGTTAGTATCACTGTGTCGTCTGTGTGTCGCAACTCTAGAATCTCGTACCCACCAATCGTAAATGTATCAACGCGTTCAATGCTCTTGTCTTCTCTAACATTTCTCATAATACATTCCGCATAGATGTTGTTTAGATAAGGTGAGAGGATACATCCCTGTCTTACTCCCTTTTGCACTGCAAACTAATCTGATGTTTGACCAGAAACTCGGACAGCGACTCGTTGATCTTGGTATAATGTTTCAATGAGATGTATAAAGTGCACAGGTAACCCCATTTCCATATAAATATTTTGTTTCTTTTCCGCTGTTCTGTCTTTCGGAAAAATGGCTACTAGATTGAGTTCAGAGCAATAAGGAAACAAGGTTGTTGCATGGATGTACGTATTTCAGTCTCCCACGATTGTTCGCAAACAATATCAAGCCTACTTCAACAACGATCGTGATAATCCATTTACCGGATTCATACCAAGTTTGTCAAGACCGGTTCATTTGATGACAAACACACTGGATACA
The DNA here is from genome assembly GCA_036924085.1 of Ariolimax columbianus. Classification (NCBI taxonomy): domain Eukaryota; kingdom Metazoa; phylum Mollusca; class Gastropoda; order Stylommatophora; family Arionidae; genus Ariolimax; species Ariolimax columbianus. The sequence continues at coordinate 47,331,806 of JAVGWX010000013.1, forward strand.
ACAGCATCCACGAATAAGAAGATCCCTTGCTGAGATTGCCTGCACACACAAGGCTTCCTTGCGTAGTCCACAGAAATCAACAAGATAATCCAGTGCAGAGAGTGATCTTCCACCGGCAACTGTGTGCAGAATCTTAAATCATGATCTTGGAATACGACCATATCACGTATAGATTGTGCATGCTCTATCTCCTGCAGGCAAATATTAAATGGGCTTAAACTATCAACTTGTGTTGTCTTTAGAGACATAATCTATAGCGCAATAAGCTTCGTTGGGTATTTTGAGAACTGAACTTCCTGTAAAAGGGCTATCCACAGTCAGGACGAGAAAGGCATGATAGAGCTGAAAGGGGTTGCTAAACACACTTATGAAATGATATAGCAGCTCCCTTCGGCAGTGTCACAACCTTGTCTAGCATCAATTGTACCTGGAGAAAATATATCACACACCCCCCTCCCGTCCCCAAGGGTTAAAGGCGAGGACTCGACCATGGCCTACTTTAGATAGGTTTATAACTCACCAGGACAATCCCTTGAAACGTCACATTCCAAGACCGAGTACATAACGGAACTCAAATTGTGTCAATGTTTATAAACAATCTATGCTCCACACAGAGAAATCAAACAAATTCTCGGTACAAAACACAATCAATGATTGTTGAGATTGATCCTACTGCAAACCCATCTTGTTTCCCCAACACGCTTATTGCATGGCTATTATAGTTGCTCTAATAGTTGACATATTAAAGTTCCGTCATTTACTCAGCCGTGAAATGTGACGTTTCACGGGGAATTCTCCATAAGTCAGAAGGCCTGCTTCCACAGTAAGCTGTGGCTCGACTTCATCGCCGCGGATCTCCCCACATGGATCGATCTCTCTCCGCAGAACGCTACGCCGAACCCCTACCGACTGAATACGAGGCAAACGGGTTTGACCATTTCACTACCCTCATTACTGGGGTAATGACCAATCATTTTCTTTGTAAATTATTAGTAGTAGTAGAGTCTACTAGTTATCTCTGACTATAGAATGATAAGACATTGGAGTGGTAAAGAAAACTATACTTATCTGTTTTACTTTCTTTCTCATTGCTACGTTGTCGTTTCCCTCCTCTGTGCTGCAAGCTTTTTTTTCGCCAATGGTACAAAAGCCATTCAGGTTACATCTCCACTTGGATCGGTCGGCAGCTTCGTCTTCCCGGGATGTCAGACTTATGCCCAGTACCTTCATATCACGCTTACACACATCTTAGCACCTCAACTGTGGACGGCAGTGTACTTTTCCCTCAATTCATCCCAAACAAATATTAATATCTATTTTTAGCATTAGATATATATTTTTAAGCACCGGATTTTGGGCTAGTGACGTCACATAATAGTCCACTTTTTAACTGTAGGGGTGTCAAACATCTCAAATATAGCGGGTTTGCCAATACACTAAGATTCAATCATCAAACTGTAAATGACAAACACAAAAATGGCACAGGTATAGGATTGATTCGTACATGTGCAAGATCATGTTGCATCAAAGTTAGTGGCTTGCACATCGTCACTGCCATTCTTGTTGACATTCTTCTATTCTGGCCACATCAATAATTAAAATAGTGATGTTTGGTAGCCCAGTAATTGCAATCTACCTGCCAGGGAATGTCCATCTGCTCATTTTTATGGGCCCTACGTTCTTCCAGAAGGTCGGTCGCAAAACAGAACATAACCATCTCTTCTACACATTTATCTGTATCTAAGTTTTTACTTATTTATTTTAAACAAAAAAATTATATCGAAATTCCCTCGGTAACCCGAAATGGAATGTCCCGCTACAGTCATCAGTTATCAAATACGTTTGATGGGAACACATGAAACTCTGTTTGGGGTGAATTAAAGGACACGTATCGATGGCGACTATTCTCGTCAAATGCCCGAAGGGGATATCTTTTGGATTGCGACCATCTTCCATGCGAAAAACATGACCAAGCCATTGTAGTGCCGACTGGCTAATGAGAATGTATATGCTTGGGAGACCAGTGTGAGAGTGCTTTTTCAGAAAGGTGTTTTGAGAAGGGTGTTTTGAGTAGGGTATTTTGAGAAGGGTGTTTTGAGTAGGGTGTTTTGAGAAGGGTGTTTTGAGTAGGGTATTTTGAGAAGGGTGTTTTGAGTAGGGTATTTTGAGAAGGGTGTTTTGAGAAGGGTGTTTTGAGTAGGGTATTTTGAGAAGTGTATTTTGAGATGTGTATTTTGAGAAGTGTGTTTTGAGAAGTGTGTTTTGAGAAGGGTGTTTTGAGTAGGATATTTTGAGAAGTGTATTTTGAGAAGGGTATTTTGAGAAGTGTGTTTTGAGAAGGGTGTTTTGAGTAGTATATTTTGAGAAGTGTATTTTGAGAAGGGTGTTTTGAGTAGGATATTTTGAGAAGTCTATTTTGAGAAGGGTCTTTTGAGTAGGATATTTTGAGAAGTGTATTTTGAGAAGTGTGTTTTTACAAGTGTGTTTTGAGAAGTGTATTTTGAGAAGTGTGTTTTGAGAAGGGTATTTGGTGAAATGTGTGTTTTGAGAAGGGTGTTTTTGAGAAGGGTGTTTTTGAGAAGGGTGTTTTGAGAAGGGTGCCAAATTAATTTAACTTCGTAGTTCACTTTTCCTATACCTGGTTAAACTGGTGCCAAGCCTTGGGTTAATATTAAGAGAAAGATATAGATCAAGACCTCACCACACGTCCATCTATAGCAAGCTGTGTTACACCAACTTCGCCAACAAGGTGGTGATCGACATTATGAAGATATGCAGACGATACTGTGATACTATTAAATAGTGCGAGATGTCCTGGTAACGGGAGCATGTACTCTCAGACTAAACACAACGGCTGCATAAAATAACACCGAATACAGCCTCATTGGTTAGGAAGGAGCCACACAGTGCTGAACAGTCTTGGAAAAAGAGAACCAATATTCCCCGGACATTGACAATCGAGGCCAATCGCAAAAAAGAAGTGCCGTGGCCCAGAACGTAACGATCTATTTGTCTACAACTTTTGGTCACTGTCTAGAGCTAAGATGAACTCGACCTGACTAGTAGACAACTGGTGGCGTGGAATAATCACATTGAAATCAACTTTGGCTTGGGAATCTTGAAGCGTTGCTAATGCACCTTCTCAATTACCTAATGTCAGGACAGTACATTTCTAGCTTCTGCCGGGCGTGGGAAGAAAATCAGACTCGCCAGCACGACAGTTTGGCGAAGGGAGAGAGCCAGAATGCTGCTGGATCCGTAATAACCAGCAACATACAATGCAACTGCTCTTAAAATTGTAATTTATTTTTAAACGAACATATACGCTACACATAGTTATCGCCCGTGTTTTATCGATATTTGAAGATACACGTATTGCAAGAAATGACAGGAGTTCAACATGCTAAGCAGTGCGTAAACTGTAGCGATCAGCGACCAAAAGCTGGCGTCTAGCGTCAGGGCAAGCGACCAAGAGCTGCTATGACCATTTTCCGCCACCACGTGCTGATACTGGATAACAGGCTGCAAAAGGGCAAACTGGCAAAGGAGAAGGGATCGAAGAGGGAAGGTTAACCGGGTACCCACAAATGCATGCTGAATTATGATGTGTCGTACCGAAAGGTCCAAATATCGAAGCAAAACTGTAAACTACGATAAAACATATGCTGTTCTCCGGACTACATCCTGGTACTTGCAAAGCCCTTTTCATAGCTTAATGGAAAAAATAAATGGAAAAAAAATGTTGAAGTTGATTAAAGTTGGGTTTAATCAAAATTTGTTGATGGGTATGGTCAGATACCGCACCGAGACGTGAACACAAACTAAACCTACGTTACGATCAACAGTCCTTCATCAGGGACAACAAATAATGACAATGCTGAACTAGCAAATCAACATATAAGAAACAATGGTCTACTTATCTGATATAGTGTCTGTCATCGAGACTGGTTGGGTCGGATGCTCGACTGTAAATGAAGGACAGTGGTAAAAAAAGTGAGGGGCAAAGGATCAGATAAGCCAATGGCTGCAAAATATGAAAAATGCAAAATAGTAATCCAAGTTGGTGGGGGGGGGGGGGGGGAATAAAAAGAAAGTTATATAAGCCGGGAGGGGAGAAATTGATATAAGGAGTGGGAGGGGAGATTGATATAAGAAGGGGGGAAGGCAGAGGAATGCAAATAGATGGGGGCCAGTATGAGATTTTAAGAAAAGGTATGGTAGATATTATTGCCATGTGGTTGGAGGCAGCCCATGCTGGAGATAAGTCTATTCTCAAGAGCGAATCTATGACGATCGTCAGAGAAGCAAGAAACTAGGCCAGTGACACTAAGGTCAGCCTTACCCCGGTGCTCAGGACCATTGAAGTGGTTGGCAATTGAGGAACTTCTGCGGTTGCGGATATCTTTGAGGTTAGTAATTTAGTAGCAGAAGTTTGAGAACGAGCGACAAGGAAGAAAAAGAAGTAAAGACCAGTCCCATGGCAACAACTGCCGTCGGGGATGAAGATAACGCTTCATGTACTAAGCCGCAGTCTATAAGGTGGGGTAGCCAGTTCTCTTCCTTGCTGTTTTGAACCTTCCCCAACTCATTCATCAGGTACCCATTTACAGCTGGGTTGACTGGAGGTGCGGTGACTAAGAAGAAGTATGAGGTGACTAAGGCCAGCTGGTGATTGGGCTTGCTTCATCATCATGTCTACACCGTCAGCCACAAATATGTTAAAATATAGACAGGTCAAACAAAATTAATCCAATATAACTGAATAGTCTATGACACAGAACCACCTACTTTAAAAGGATTAAAGAAAAGAATGAAGTTTTCTGTTCGAGACAAATTAATAAGGTAAACGTTAAAGACAAAATGAAGAAGAGACTTGCTGCAGCGGCCAGTAACCAATAACTGCCTGCTAGCGTCAGCGACCCAGACCTACCAAGACCTCCAACTCCACTTGGTGATCCTTGATAACAGGCTGCAACAGAGCAGACTGGCTAAGGAAAAGAGGGAAGGCTAATTCGGTACCCAACAATACCATGCTGAAGTGAAATGTTTCGGACCAAAAGGTGCAAATATCGCAGCCAAACAATGAACTACGACTCAACTCTACTGACTACATCCTGTTACTTGCAAAGACATTTTGTTTTGAGAACGGACGCGAAGAAGAAGTTACATTTGCTCGTCTCAGTTTTTCTATATATTCTATAGAAAAGAAATTCCTGTTTGGGTCAATATATAAATTGTTGGATCAAGAATCCATCTGGAAATTAGTGAACTAGGAGTTTACTGAAGAGATTTATAGAGCTTTCCTTTGGGTCCAATCATTTGGAACATCCGTTTCGTTACTCCAACGCCTTGAATGTAGCAGGCATAACATTCATCGGCGTCTTCTTCTTCTTCTCCTCCTACTATTTCTGCTTCTTCTTCTTGCTTTTCTTCTTCTTCTTGTTCTTCTTCTTCTTCTTCCATTTCTTCTTCTGCAGTGATATCTGCACCTTTCGGCCAGACACATCAGATTTTAGCACGACATTTTTGGAACCAGATTTGCCTTTCTTCTACTTAACATCTTGATCCAAAATGGAACAAATCAGAAGAAGAATTTTCTTTGAATTACGAATGTTGATCACACATTTATGTCATCAACGTCGTCTGCACGGCTCTGGATGCTAGACTCGAATTGCGTGATTGGAAACGCCGGCTGATTGTTTATCAAAGATGGTTGCTTACACTGGCGAATCTGAGCTGAAGTGACACCGTTCGCTCGAACGAAAACTCGTCCAATTGATTAAATAATACGCTTAGGGAGAATTATATGGTTATAATTAAGCCGGAAAGTCACGTATCGTTATGGTTTATGACATAGAGATGACAGTAGCTGGTAAAATGTTGTGCGTGAACAGTACCGCAGTCGAATATGACAGCGGAATTATTGTGTGTGTGGAAGATTCCAACAATGTCGTTCATATATTTGCTCCAATGTTAAGCACATGCCAAGATGGCGCTGATTCTTTTTGATCTATTCTTTCTGGAATATGTGTGGTTCCTAGACACGAGTTATTTTGTAAGGTAAAGATATTGCTAGAAGGAACAGACACATTTACACATTGAAGGCCGGAAGGAAGACTAACGTCTGGTCAGGCAAAATATACTGATCAGATATGTTAGTCAGGGTCAGGCAAAATATACTGATCAGACATGTTAGTCAGGGTCAGGCAAAATATACTGATCAGACATGTTAGTCAGGGTCAGGCAAAATATACTGATCAGACATGTTAGTCAGGGTCAGGCAAAATATACTGATCAGACATGTTAGTCAGGGTCAGGCAAAATATACTGATCAGACATGTTAGTCAGGGTCAGGCAAAATATACTGATCAGACATGTTAGTCAGGGTCAGGCAAAATATACTGATCAGACATGTTAGTCAGGGTCAGGCAAAATATACTGATCAGACATGTTAGTCAGGGTCAGGCAAAATATACTGATCAGACATGTTAGTCAGGGTCAGGCAAAATATACTGATCAGACATGTTAGTCAGGGTCAGGCAAAATATACTGATCAGACATGTTAGTCAGGGTCAGGCAAAATATACTGATCAGACATGTTAATCAGGTTCAGGCAAAATATACTGATCAGACATGTTAGTCAGTTTCAGGCAAAATATACTGATCAGACATGTTAGTCAGGGTCAGGCAAAATATACTGATCAGACATGTTAGTCAGGGTCAGGCAAAATATACTGATCAGACATGTTAGTCAGGGTCAGGCAAAATATACTGATCAGACATGTTAGTCAGGGTCAGGCAAAATATACTGATCAGACATGTTAGTCAGTTTCAGGCAAAATATACTGATCAGATATGTTATTAAGGGTCAGGCAAAATATACTGATCAGACATGTTAGTCAGGGTCAGGCAAAATATACTGATCAGACATGTTAGTCAGGGTCAGGCAAAATATACTGATCAAGACCTTCATCTTGACTTCCCCGCAGTCCTCCCTGGAAACGGGCTCCTTTCGTGGCAGTCTGGCTAATGAGCTGAGAAACCGACGTTATCCCCGTAGTAGTGAGTGGCACGCAGATGAAGCGAAGTGTAGCACAACCGCTTGGAGCACCCCGGCCGACCTTTATTAGCGATCTCGGGATGTGAGGAAAGCTACTGTAACCCGCCACTGAACGTCTTTTTCAGGTCGCACAAAAGTAACCTACTCGTTGTGAGCATTCGCAAACAACAACATTCATTGAAGGACAGTTGGTGCATATAATATATATACTGATCAGTACGGCCCTCTGGTTAGAGATAATTTCGTCGATGACAACTCCAGATCCATCAGCCCCGACCCTTCCAGTGCCAGTGTGACTGTGCGGGGGAGATTTTGATGGGGGATGCAGGTACATTTCACTTGTCGGCTGGTCACTTTGTTGAATGATGAACTGGTTGTCTACAGACTTTGCAGAGTTTTCAGGGAATCGCTGCTGTCGAGAGGTCAGGTACTCGACTCTCAAAGCGATGAAAGAAAACGGTGCGTGATCGAATTCCGCAAGTTTTAAAGCGACCCCTGGTCTCAAGGGACGTGGGTCCAGAGTGCCTGCTTCCTCAAGTACCTCGGTCCGTCTTGACGTATATCTTGCCATTGGTCCATCGTAGTTCGGGACCAGAGGGTGAGGTTAATGACCAGCGCAGCTTCTTCCTCACTATAACCTAAATGCAGCGCAAGTTACATCATCAAGACGAAACCTTATGATGATGTCGACGTCATGGCTTGCGATGGGCAACTAACAACATTTGTTCAAGCCAATTTATCAGCTATATGACATTGTAAGAAATGTGTGCGCCGGTATATCGGCTCTGATGAGTTAAAGTAAGCCCTCATCCGGGCATTTCATATCATTTCTATTTTTGCCTGGGCATAAATATTTATATATATATATATATATATATATATATATATATATATATATATATATATATATATATATATATCTCAGGTCAGGTCATCCCGTAACCGGTGAGGTCGTTGAGGCACACATGAAGATATCCTCACAATGCCACGCCACCCTTCTCTGTCAGATGCCGCTGCCTGTGTGTCTCATCTGGTTGGAGATTGGTCCATTTTTTTATGTTGTCCTCCCATCTCTTTTTAGGACGGCCTCTTCGTCGTCTGCCATGCACCTTTCCGTGGATAATTGTATTTGCAAGACCACTTGATCTCGATATGTGGCCATACTATCGAGTTTCCTTCTTTTGACAGTTGCCAACAGGTCTTCGAAAGGCCCTATAGCGGTTGTAATTCTATCTCGTATTTCCTCATTTGTAACTCGATCTTTGTACGTGACGCTTAAAAGTCTTCGGAAACATCTCATTTCCAAATCCTGTATCCTTCGTTGAAGGTCAGCTGTAACTCTTTCTCTCTCTCTCTATATATATATATATATCATAAAGACAATATGCGAATTAACGAGAGCAAAACAGAAACTATGGTGTAGAACACCTGGGCCACTCAACATACGTGTAAATGATATTGCTCTTCAACAGGCTCATGAGTTCTTCTTCTTCTTCTTCGTACGCAGTCAGACAGTAACCATTATTTTTTCGAAAAAAGCGGCGGTCATCCTGAGGCTGTCGCCACTGCCATAGAGCTTGTCTTGCAGTTCCACTGGTGATGGCCACATCTGCTCTCTTTGATCCTCGTATGTCGGGCAGTTCTGCAGCAGATGTTCAGCGGTCATTTTACCGGTACCGCACGGGCATTCGTCGGTACCACCTATCTTCAATTTGTTGAATAGGTGGTACCTCAGTCTATTGTGGCCAGTGCGAAGTCTGAAGACAACGACCTGCTCTCTTCGGTTCAACTGGTAATAGGCATCGTTTTTGGTGTAACCAGCATGTTCGGTTTCCCATTTGGTCATGTATCTGGCTTTGATAAGCCGTTTTGACTCTTCGTACGTCATACTAGTATCTGTTTGTGGTAGTCTTGCACCTTCTTTTGCCAGTCTGTCTGCCTCCTCGTTGCCTTGGATGTTGCAGTGTGATGGGACCCACTGAACCACTACCCTTTTTGGTGCGGACTGCTGGCACAGTTGGCAGAGTGCTGCTCTTAAGTCATTAAGCTCAGTGTTTTTCTGGCTTTTTAGCGCTGTGACTACGGCGAGACCATCTGTAAGCAGGACTATATGGCTTTCATTTTCATTGTGTGTCCCCATTTCTTCCACTGCCGCCCTCAGTGCCTCTGCCTCCGCTCTGAAATTGCTTGTGTACTTACCAGTAGCGAATGACAGTGTTATTTGTCTGCCATTTGGTAGGTTCAGGAATGCTCCTGCCCCTCCGTTCTGTGTAGTGTTTGTTACAGAACCGTCGGTGTATGCATGGGTCCAGTCCATGCTTGGGTAGCTTTTCGATATAAAGCTTAGGTTGGTATCTCTCCTTTCTTGTTCAGTCTGGCAGTTTTTGTTTACAATACCTGGTATATTTTCTACCACCTCTGGAAATATATCCTGCCTCCAGGTAGGTTTTCGTACAGTAGTGATGGGTTTTGGTGTTGTTAGTGCGTTTATGGGATCTTCGTGCATCTTTGCTTTGGCTATTTCTGCAAAGTTTCTCCGCTTTAGTTTCCCATTTCCCAAATTGTTTAGTCTCTGGTGCATTGGATGGTCAGTCAGTCTTCGGAGTTTCTCTGACTGCAGCTGGGCTCTGCAGTCTCTTCTATCGATCATGGATTGCAGTTTTGTAATCTTTTCAAGTTCTACAATTGGCGTTGACTTCATGCCTCCTGTTATAACTCGCATGGCTTGGTTTTGAAGTTTGCTAACTTTATCGAAGTTCGCCTTTGCTGCTGTTGTCCATGCCGCAATGCCCTACTCGAGAACTGGTCTCACTCTTCCAGTGTACAGTTTCTATAGTATGCCTTCGTCTGCTCCCCAGCTTGTGCCAGCAAGTTTCCTCATGTTTGCCATTCTTTCTCTGGCTCTCATTCGGTTTCTCTCGATCTGACTTTTCCATGTCATGCGCCGATCAAATGTGACTCCCAGATAGGTTGGGTTGTCGTTTGGCTGCAGGAATTTGCCATTTAAACTTAATTTGGTATTTTGGGGTTTTATTGAAAGCGAGAATATTGTGCATGTAGTTTTCTCCTCGTTTATTTTGACCAGCCATGAGTTCGCCCACTCTTCCAGCGATGTTAGGGCCTGCTGCATCCGATTTCTTGCTATGGTGATATTCTTTTCAGAGGTCCACATAGCCAGATCGTCTGCAAACATTGAGCTATGGACTCTTCTTGGTATATTCTCTGTAAGGTCGTTTATATACACCAGGAAGAGTGTGGGTGACAGTACTCCCCCTTGGGGTACTCCCTGCTCGAGTGTCACCTTTTTGCTCATCTGCCCTTGTACTTGGACTCTGGCCGTTCTTTGTTTGAGGTAGTGGTTGATCCACTTGTACATTTTCCCACAAACATCACTTCTTCTTAGCTTGACTCTAAGTCCGTCTTTCCAGACTTTGTCAAATGCCTTTTCCAGATCCACCCAAACAGCTACTGTGTGTTTCTGTGCCTGGTAGGCATCTTCTATTTACTGGGCTATGAGGATGACCTGGTCCTCAGTGGATCTGTGCTGTCTAAAGCCGGCTTGCTGTGGAATTAGTATTCGTTTTTCTTCCAGATGCCACATCAGTCTGGTGTTTATCATACGTTTACATCAGCTTGCCGACACAGCTCAGTAGGCTGATGGGCCTGTATCCATTTGGATCTGTTTTGTCCTTTCCTGTTTTTGGTAGTGGTACCAGTACTGCGTATTTCCATGCCTGGGGTACAATTCCCCTTTTCCAGCTTTGGTTCAGGACCGATAGCAGTTTCCTCTTCGCTGTTTGGCCCAGCCCCATCAGCATTTCGTTTGTTATCCCGTCTTTTCCGGGAGATTTCCTTTTCTTTAATGTTCTCATAGCCTCTTCCATTTCGCTCTTTGTTAATTTGGCCATCATGTGCTCTTCAGGTGCCGTGTTGATGTTGTCGTGCCCCTTTAGCTCTTCACTAATGTATTTATGCCTATCTGCAGGGACCTCGATGTGGTTTGCTCTGGCATAGTGATCGACAAAAGCGTTTGCGGCTTTCTTACCGGTGAGCAAGTTTTCGCCCTGCTTGATGGTAATTTGTTTGTTTGACGGGGTTTCGTCGTTCAGCTCATGAGTTCAAGTATCGGGGGGGGGGGGGGGGGGGGGGGTATTTTTTCGGCAGACGACTACAGGTTCGACAGGGAAATTGAAACTATGGGCCTGAAGGCATCTGCGGTGACTTATCAGCTGTCACCACTGCTTATGCACCCGAGCATTAGTTTTGCAACAAAGAAACAGCTGATAAATAGTGTATTTCTGTCGACTCTGTACTATCACTGCCAAACATGGCCTCTGCCCAGAGCAGAATTTCAATGTGTGAAATTAAGTGTTTGAAGAAAGTAATCGGTGCTACCAGGAAAAGAATTGCGAAACGAACTATGGTCGTCACTACGTCTTGTGCCGAATACATTTCCAAGGCAGAAAATAAGTTGGTTTGGTTATCTCTTGAGAAAGCACCCTGATCAACGTCCACTGATGGCTTACAGAGCTCGTAGATCCGGCTAGAGGGTAAGTGGGCGGTCGCGTGCAGGAGGATAGATGACACTAAAGTGATACTGCGGACTCAAATTGACCGACGCAACACACTTGGCGCAGACAGACGATTTATGCTCATCACGCCACTCAACGGCACAAGTTGAAAGAAACTAATTATATATATATAACACCTGATCACTCTCAATTTTAGTTTATTGGTTATTTGCTTGGATGTCAATATAATTCTCATGTTCTTAAGTTTATGTTTGACAATTTCTATTCTCTTCTTCTCGTCATCTATCATCACTTGTTATAATCTGTCCTAGGTACAAGTAATATTTTAATTAAAATTTCACGCCTTATTTCTCTATTCCCCAAAGCGGTGTGCGTTGCACTGTGGTTTTTATTTTGCGCCTGTCGGCCCAATGCATCGGACTTCAGCATGCATTTTATGAAAAGGTTTGTTTTCTCCTGCATTTTCTAAGGCTTTGCTTCCCCGGGGTAACGGCCGGTGAAGTGATTGGGATCGAACCCAGCACCTTTGGTTGTGAGCCGTGTCACTTAACCACTAGCCCACGCCGTCTGTGTCTAGATGTAAAACAGACGAGACGACATCACATAAAACTTAATCACCTCTTTTTTTTATCGATATATAGCAAGTCATTATTTCCAGATCTTAACGTCCGTGACAACCAGCGAGTCACTATCAATGAAAGCGTCGTAGATTTCAACACGAGTCACGGTTCAATGCAAACAAATTGTCCATGATACCTCAGTTATAGGTAAGTGTGCATCAGATGTGCCCAAATCACCTGACAACGAGGTAATGGAGGCGGCACAAAATTATTTAAAGGTAACATAAAAAATATTTTTTTCTAAAGAGCATCTACAGGCTATCTCACACAATTAACTTTTCATGCTGGACAAACAAACTCTCCCATTTATAAAGACAATTTATGTTTTCGTATACAAGCGTTCTCTTAGACATGAGTAATTGTACAATACTGAGTCACATTTTTACAAACTTTCATAAAACTGGGTCAACAGCTTTATCCGTTTGCTTAGACTTTATTTCTCCTATTTTAACCAACTTGCCCGTAACTTGGAGAGCTGAAATTATGTACACAGCATCTACTGGTGCTACCTGTTAATCCATCAAAATGTCACTCATTTAGTCACAAAAACGAAAACTTGTCTTAGAATAAATGAAAGCTTGTACCGAAATAAAAGTGTTTAACAATATGTGTTCTTGTTTGGAATGAATCTACGAGAGACAGTCATAAAGTAACGTGCATTTTATTATAAAGTGTGTGGAAGATAAGTACAACTGAAAATCTTATTTCATGACACAAACTGACTCTTTTGTAATACTCACGAAGAATCCGTGATGAAATAGCAGTTTGCCTCATGCGCAATATAGCGTACAACATGGCGATCCCACTGTCGACTTGCAATGTGGAAGAACAATGAGGTGTTATTCGCTGTTTGTGGTTAGAGGGTGCGCAATCTTCTCAAATCTACATCAGAAGGAAGTTTCAGTATGGAGACAATCGTTTGAGTCAGTGGAGAGTGTGTGAATAGGTAGAAAGATTTCAAAACGGAAGACAGAACGACATTCGTGAATCGTGGAGTGGGATACCAGCAAGCGTGGCAACAGACACAGTGATACACCAGATCGACCAGCTAGTCCGTGGCAACAGGCGAGTGAGGCACTATTGAAGAAATAGCCGTAGGTTTCAACATGAGTCACAGCCCATTGCACGCAAATCGTCCACGATGACCTCTGTTATAGGTAAGTGTGCAGCAGTCCGTCCCAAAGCAGCTAGCAACGAGATAATTGGGGTGATGCAACATTGGTTAAAAGTCATTCCAAAATCTTTTGTATGTAGGTTTATTCAGAGGATTCTCAGTCTTTGTAGACCATACGCGTGGCATCCTGTGAGTAGCCTCTCGGGGCACAAGCTTTGGCGCTGAATATGGAGACCCATGGCTGCCCAAACTGCAGGATCCCCCTCTCGGCCTTGCTGGTGTAATCCAAAGGAATGCAAAGGAGGACAATTAGGCACCAGCTCAGCTGCAGGAGCTGCCGGAAAGAGTTCGCAATTATGAAACAGCCGGCTTAGGTGCTACCACGCGGATTTCTGTCTGGGTTTACTTCCGTAGCCCTACCCTCTCTCGAGGTTTCCACAAGGCAGTGGAGTCGTTGCCCGCAAATGCTAGTTACTCGAGACATCTGATGACTATCCTAGGCGAACTGCCTGAACAGGCTAACGAGCTTCGTCTACCTGGGTTGAGGGTCAGAGTTTACCTTCTCTTAGATTGGCTGCCAACCAAGGCTTATGAGCCCAATCTGCCCGCCCAGTTCTATCGCCGGGTACTCGGTTGCGCCCCACAGCAGGGTCTGTAGAAACAGGGAGCCCTTCATGAAGGTGCTGTTGGGGACACAATAATGTAGGAGAGGCCATTGGCACAGAAACTCCTGAACCGTAAGTCGAACAGTGAATCCAGCGGCGATCTCTACATCTGGAAAGGAGAAGCTATATCAGATGCTTCACTTTCCTTTAACGAGCGGGATGTCCAGCCCACACCTCCCTACCACCAGGTTAAGTAGGTTATCCACTAGTTAATTGACAGGTGAACCAAGTGTGTTTGCCAGGAACAGGGATTTTGTCGAAAAATAAATTTCAAAAAATGTTTGACTCGAACTTTTACAAAAAAGTTTTTCATAAAACACCTGTTATTTAATGACTGTGCCTAATATATTTACAAATGATATAAAGAGGGAGTTAGTAAACTAAGAATGTGTAACAGTTCCCGTCGGAGCAAGGGGAGTTTAGGATGCCTGAACATGTTAAAGCTTAAAGCTACCTGAATGCATGTCAAGGTCACTCACCGTCTCAGCAAAGGAGAACAGAGTTGGGTTAAGGAATGTGGACAGGTAGAAACTGACCACTGGCCTTCCGATTTTGGTAGGGGGAGATTGATTGACAGACGAAATTGGCAGCGGGGCTTGCTGCGAGAGAATGAGTGACAGGTGTGCAAAGTGTTTCGTTCCAATTGGGATTGAAGATGACCATCACCTGAGATCGATTGGTCAAGCTCTGGCCTTGCTTGAGGATATATAACTCGAGACAAAGTTTAGCTTGAAGGCTGGATAAAGACAAGGCTGGAGAGAGAGAGGCTGTATGGAGGAGAGTGAGAGAGAGAGACTGAATGTAGATAGTATGTTTAACTCACCGACTTAGGTAGAGGAGCGATTGATAGACTGTTGGACGAATGTTAAGTGATAGAACAGGATCGCTCAAATAGGTGTGTGAGTTTTGCATTAATAGATAATCTGCACGTGTGTTTGTAAGCAAGGACACATTGTGAACGAGTTATGTCGAGATCGCCCGCCTGAGGGGATTTCAGTAAGGAAGAGTATTTGATAAGGTGTGTTGAAGACGCAGTTAAGGCGACGTGTGTGTGATGTAATTGCAAGGCAATAGAACTGGGTTTTTAGTTAGTTGGGAATTCCATCAATAGCTAATGCTTACAATTCCCGTTTTAGTAGAATGTTAAGTTAAGATATGTATTATATTGTGTTTGTAATTTCTCTACTCATTCTATGATATGAGTATGATATAATAAATATGCCACCTGCTGTGTGATATGTCATTTACTGAGTATGGTCATGATGATGTGGATGAGTGTGAGAATGTTTTAAGTTAGATCACGGCCAAGGCAAACAGCAGAGGGTCTGCTACAAATGGTATCCTTTTCATAATGTATGTCTTGGTTAGTCACAAATAACATAACAGTTAATATCAGGTCAGGTCAGGTCATCCCGTAACCGGTGAGGTCGTCGGGGCACACATGAAGACATCCTCACAACACCACGCCATCCTTCTCTGTCAGCGGCCGCTGCTTGTGACTCTTCTGGTCGGAGATTGGTCCATTCTTTTATGTTGTTCTCCAATCTCTTTTTGGTACGGCCTCTTCGTCGTCTGCCATGCACCTTTCCGTGGAGAATTGTATTTGCAAGACCATTTGATCTCGATATGTGACCGTACCAAGTGAGTTTCCTTCTTTTGACAGTTGCCAGGTCTTCGAAAGGCCCTATTGCTGTTGTAATTCTTCATCCTCTTCTTCTTCGTACGCTGCTGTTGTAATTCTATCTCGTATTTCCTCACTTGTAACTCGATCTTTGTACGTGACGCTTAAAAGTCTTCGGAAACATCTATCTCCAAGGCATGTATCCTTAGCTGAATGTCAGCTGTAACTGTCCATGTCTCACAAACATAAAGGAATATTGACAGGACCAGTGTACGCATTAATCTGAAATTCGTGAATAGTGCTAACCATTTATCTTGCCAGATTTTGTAAAGCCGTGCAAGCGCCGCTATTGGCTGTGCTATTCTGGCCAACACTTCACATTTTGAACCTTCATCACTGACAATCGACCCTAGATATTTAAAACGGTCAACCACTTCGAGTTACTGACCATTAGCTTTTATCCTGCTGTTGAATCCCTGGCGTTGTTGGTCATTAATTTTGTCTTTCCAGCGTTTATCTCCATACCATAGTCAAGAGCTGTTTCATCGAGTCTTCTGACCCATTCCTGGAGTTCTGCTTCTGAACCCGCCAACCCGTCGATATCATCTGCAAAACGAAGGTTGGTATTCGTTCGGCACCCTACCTTGACAATACCAACGAAACCTCCAAGTGCCTCACTCATAATTCCCTCAATTCCAGTCAATATAATATTAATAAATAATGCTCGAGTGACTGTTACTGGCAGAACTAATATACACGGATCTTTCCGCAAAGCTATAGCACGATCTAGCTGGAAACGAAGTTGTCACACGGGCCCATCAAATGAAAGCAGAGATTAAAAAAAGTAATTACTCTGATCCTTTCGTGAAAAACGTGCGTGGGTTTGGGGATTGACAGAAGATGACAAGCTTGACGTAAAACCTGCTGACGTGAGTGTCTATTTGACGTGGGAGACTTAAATATACTTTTCACGTTTATCATGTGTCTTGAACATTTTCTGTCCATGATGATTTTTGTGGTTCAGCACCAACAATGGCAGAGCACCAACAAAATGGCAGAGCACCAACAATGACAGAGCACCAACAAAATGGCAGAGCACCAACAATGACAGAGCACCGACAAAATGGCAGAGTACCAACAAAAGGATAACAGTAAAAGTCTTGAGAGCCTGTGTTTTTCCTGTGGCAGCTTATGCCTGCGAATCATGGACGTTTACCAAAAATTACAGACAAAGAATCGGATTCTTCGAGTCAAAATGTTACAGAAAGATCCTCAGAATACCCTGGACAGAGAAAAAGACAAATGTAGACATTCGGCAAGAGTTGAGCATAGAGGAGAACTGGTTTATCAATTCCATTTTGGCTAGAAAATGTAAATACTTTCAAGAGACACAACGGTCTTGAGAGAACAGTGATGGAATGTATGGTGCCAGGAAAAAGAGGAAGGGGTAGACCAAGAGGACGATGGCATCAAGATATCCAGGAGTGCCTGAGTATGACTGTGGCGGAGGCTAGAGTTTTGGCAAGGGAACGGGTTTCTTTCAGACAGACTTTGATGGGAGCGACGTTCTATAAAGGACATGCTACATGATGATGATGATAAAGAATTTTTTTAAAAATCGTTTTGCAATCTTTGTTTTGCAGAGTAAGTAGATTCACATTCAATCGGTGTCTTTTCCTTTGTTAGATTAGGCTAGGGCAAGATGCAGCAGTGCATACATAAGCTGACAGCAGCCAGCGACTCACATCTGGTTGCAAGCATCAGGGAAAGCGTACCATAGATGGCTGTTAGCATCAGGGAAAGCGTACCATAGATGGCTGCTAGCATCAGGGAAAGCGTACCATAGATGGATGCTAGCATCAGGGAAAGCGTACCATAGATGGCTGCTAGCATCAGGGAAGGCGTACCATAGATGGCTGCTAGCATCAGAGTTAGCGTACCATAGCTGGCTGTTAGCATCAGGGAAAGCGTACCATAGATGGCTGCTAGCATCAGGGAAAGCGGACCATAGATGGCTGCTAGCATCAGGGAAAGCGTACCATAGATGGCTGTTAGCATCAGGGAAAGCGTACCATAGATGGCTGCTGCTAGCATCAGGGAAAGCGTACCATAGATGGCTGCTAGCATCAGGGAAAGCGTACCATAGATGGCTGCTAGCATCAGGGAAAGCGTACCATAGATGGCTGCTAGCATCAGGGAAAGCGTACCATAGATGGCTGCTAGCATCAGGGAAAGCGTACCAAAGCTGGCTGTTAGCATCAGGGAAAGCGTACCATAGATGGCTGCTGCTAGCATCAGGGAAAGCGTACCATAGATGGCTGCTAGCATCAGGGAAAGCGTACCATAGATGGATGCTAGCATCAGGGAAAGCGTACCATAGCTGGCTGTTAGCATCAGGGAAAGCGTACCATAGATGGCTGCTAGCATCAGGGAAAGCGTACCATAGATGGCTGCTGCTAGCATCAGGGAAAGCGTACCATAGATGGCTGCTAGCATCAGGGAAAGCGTACCATAGATGGCTGCTAGCATCAGGGAAAGCGTACCATAGCTGGCTGCTGCTAGCATCAGGGAAAGCGTACCATAGATGGCTGCTAGCATCAGGGAAAGCGTACCATAGATGGCTGCTAGCATTAGGGAAAGCGTACCATAGATGGCTGCTGCTAGCATCAGGGAAAGCGTACCATAGCTGGCTGCTGCTAGCATCAGGGAAAGCGTACCAAAGCTGGCTGCTAGCATCAGGGAAAGCGTACCAAAGATGGCTGCTAGCATTAGGGAAAGCGTACCATAGATGGCTGCTGCTAGCATCAGGGAAAGCGTACCATAGATGGCTGCTAGCATCAAGGAAAGCGTACCATAGCTGGCTGTTAGCATCAGGGAAAGCGTACCAAAGATGGCTGCTAGCATCAGGGAAAGCGTACCATAGATGGCTGCTGCTAGCATCAGGGAAAGCGTACCATAGATGGCTGCTAGCATCAGGGAAAGCGTACCGTAGATGGCTGCTGCTAGCATCAGGGAAAGCGTACCATAGATGGCTGCTGCTAGCATCAGGGAAAGCGTACCATAGATGGCTGCTAGCATCAGGGAAAGCGTACCAAAGATGGCTGCTAGCATCAGGGAAAGCGTACCATAGATGGCTGCTGCTAGCATCAGGGAAAGCGTACCATAGATGGCTGCTAGCATCAGGGAAAGCGTACCATAGATGGCTGCTAGCATCAAGGAAAGCGTACCATAGCTGGCTGTTAGCATCAGGGAAAGCGTACCAAAGATGGCTGCTAGCATCAGGGAAAGCGTACCATAGATGGCTGCTAGCATAAGGCAAAGCGTACCATAGATGGCTGCTAGCATCAGGGAAAGCGTACCATAGATGGCTGCTGCTAGCATCAGGGAAAGCGTACCATAGATAGCTGCTGCTAGCATCAGAGAAAGCGTACCATAGATGGCTGCTAGCATCAGGGAAAGCGTACCATATATGGCTGCTAGCATCAGGGAACTTAAACAGGTCAGTGAATTCAAGTACTTGGCTAGTGTGTTCACACAAGATGGACGGACACACAGGGGTGGAATCAAGATCAAAGAAAGCAAATATGGTTTCCTTTCAGCTCTCGCCATTATTGAGACACAGAACTATCACAGTGATGACAAACTGGCAGTTTATTAATACTATTGTTATACCAACTCTCTACTACCAGTGTCAAACATGGACTCTCAACAAGGCACACAAAAGAAAAATCCTGGAATACGAAATGAAATGAAATGAAACAATTGTCAGGATCACAAGGTTTGATAAATGCAGAAATCAGAAAGAAATTAGGTACATCATCATGCATGAATTACTTTAAAAGGCAGACAATAAAATTGTTCGTACACCTAACAAAAATGCGTTCTAATCTATCAGCTGTGCGGATCTACAACACCAAACAAGAGGGTTACAGAGCAAGAGGGAGATAAAGCTAAAAATGGATACTGAAGAAATACGACACAACAACAGCATTAGCGACACATCCAGGACACGAAAAGAAAATGTCACCACCTCTAACGACACAGGAATGAAGACTAACATCACCTGGAACAGATGGCGCTTGACATGTTGACTTTTTATGCATTTGAAAGAAGCTGAAATGACATGATTAAGTGATTTACTGATTGATTTAATGATTGACATATAATTTATATTTACCTTGGCTTGACCACTGTTTTTTACATAAATATGTGCATTCTGCGCCTGGCCTGACCTCCGTGCTTTCATTGTATCCTTCTTGAAATGCCAACAGAACACACGTCTCGCTTTTAAGGAAGTTTCTTGCACTGTCGCCCACGTGACGATGGATAGACATGTGGACTACTATCACTCCAACGTCATTCTTTGACCACACCCAAACCTAGGAACTATTTTCATGGTAACCAAGCTCCAATATTACCGGTTCGTTCCAAAAGTAGAAATACGCTCAAACTTTTGCCACTAAAATTTGCAATGTTATCGAGAGCTAACAAAGTTGTACTACAATAACAATGCCCGCATTGGGTGTGTCAATGAAAGTATGACAGCTTGAAATATCTTTGTAAATATATTTACTCACAACCAGATATATAAATAACATGTACACCAAATCATACCGAGATGCAACTAAAATAACCGACTCGCTTATAACATTGTTTGTTGCACTTTTGACAGTAAGCATTCCTCATTTGGTCACACCTTGACTATCGCATTGAGTATAATGACGCAGGTGACTGAAAGCGACTAAATACCAAAACGTGACTCTACAGATGCAAGATTTTCAGCAGACGAGAATGATACGCCACAAATTTATTCAGATGTCCTGCTCAACTAATGGACGCACGTTTTTGTATCTGTAATTCCAGTCTGATGCGGTTCGTCAGGAAATCCTAGATATAAGAAGCTTAAAGTCGCTTTCCTGATAGCGCAGTCTTCTGAACGGAGAAGCAAAATCTTTATTGTACACGGGCAGAAGACACAAATCAGTTTCATCACATCATCACGTGCTGTCGTGCACGTAAGGTCAGGATCATATCATACCCCCGGTTGCTAGTTCTAAGCTCATTAGGGCTGGGTAGACATTTTATGTTGTCTTTCACGATAAATTCCCAATATTTCATATCCTCTTTCTGGTATTTAGCTGCCTGAATATCGGCGTCAAAGGTTAAAATGAAAAGACAAAATGGTTTGCATGTCAGCATAGTAGTGATTGCAACTGATGTTTCCGAACAACAATTTTGTCATCAGGAAAGAAACTATGTTGATAATATCCAAACTGGACATAAAATATATAAATCGCGATAGAATATTGATTGGCCAGTAAAATAAGGTAAAATTGGTTGATGATCCCTCATATTCGAAGGATAGAAATAACTAGACACTAGAAACTAAACTGAATACTTTGGAAAAAAAATGTCTTAGATAACTGAATGCTGGGAAGAATTCAAGACAACATGATAATAAGAATAAAACACCAACCTGCAATGTGTTTTTACCTTCACGGGTCAAAAAAGGGGTGAACATTCATCAGGAATGTGCTTTGAATGAAGAACAACAGACTTATGATGCAGGACATTATTGGTGCTTAAGCTTCTGCTGCCATGAACGAAATTTCTACTAAAATTGCTTTAGCCTCGTGCGTCTTTAATCGGCTCACCAACGTCTGGAGATCAACGACACTGAGCAAACATACCATCTCAGACTATTCAACTCAATCGTAATATCAGTCCTGAAATATGGACGTGAAAGCTGTAAGGCAACAAAAGCGATGGAAAACAAATTAAATATCTTTGAAAATTAAAGTTTAAGAAAACTATTGAATATACGCTGGGACTAGTTCATAACTAATGACTCGATAAGAACAGAGACAAACCAACTATACATGTCGACCATCATGTGGAGAAAACGATGGACATACATCGGACATGTCCTTAAAATGAACAACAACCATCTTCCATTGCAAGCACTCCAATGGACACCATGGGTGTGAGGGGGTGGGGGCGCGGTCGGAAAAGAGGAAGACCCAAGGAAACACTGAAAAGAACAATCATCCGAGAGGGCTCAACCATGGGCCTCAGCACCATACAAGATCTGAAAACATTGGCGTCACACCCTTCCAACTGGAGATCATTTGTTTCTGCCTCATACGTCGTATTTTGCGCCCAAAGAACATAGATAGATAGAAGCTGGCTATAGATAGAAGGGTAGGCTTAAATAGACTTAACAAAACGATCCAGAGACATCTCAGATAGGGGTCTAAACAACATACAAAAACTTAGGCAACAACCGTCATACCGTTAAAACAGGAGAACACTTATTCCTGCCTAATGCGCAGTGAATATAGATATATCCCTCATTATCTCTTCTATGATGTCAGCGTACTATTCTCTAACACCCTGGATTCACAGAACATTCACCATTGCGCTTGTTTGAACGCCATCAAAGGCTTTTTCATAATTTACAAAAGAATGCGTGGCTTCCTGCGCTCTATCCATTAACTTGATGTGTGTGAGAAGGTGGTCCGTGGTTTAGCATTACCTGAACCCAGTCTGCTACACAGGAAATGATGCTTATTACCAGTTGAAATTGAAAAGAGCAGGCGGTGATCTTCAGACTCCGCATAGGCCTCACCATACTGAGGTACCATCTATTCAATAAACTTAAGATAGGTGCTACCGACTAATGACCCAGTGGAACTGAGAAAATGACCTCCCAACACCTGCATGCAAATTAGCCCTACATACTAGGACCAGAGGGCCATCAGCAATGATAACATTAGACAATCGCTGCTTTCTTCGAACAAATTCAAGTTGGCGTAAGAAGAAGAAGAAGAAGAAGAAGAAGAAGAAGAAGAAGAAGAAGAAGAAAAATAAATCAGTTTGCACTAGTAGCTGATTATTTTCAATGTGATTTCCAATATAACATGGCGTTCAACAGGATGATAACATCTCCCCAAAAATGCTCCCAACAGCCCTTGAGGATGTTTTCAAGAATATAAACTGTAAAGTTAAAGACATCAGCTCAGACGGAGAAATATTCATTTATTTAATGTCTGCTTACGAAGAATAAAGGGCATATGGGCATAAAGTGGCAAGAAAAAGTTGATGAGGAATGAAGACCTGTGGGAAAGGAGCCCAGAAAATATACTGCAGTTCTATTCAACCTGTTCATACATGGCGCCCACTTTTAATAATTGTCGTCACCGTAAATTGTTTTACCCCCCCCCCCCCACCTCACCCCATCCCCACCCCCATTCACTAAAATCTAAATTAAAGCAAATCCCGCAATCGCCCACTGACTCTCCCACCCAGTCACCCACTGAGTCTCCCACCCAGTCGCCCACTGAGTCTCCCACCCAGTCACCCACCTCCTCTCCCACCCAGTCGCCCACTGAGTCTCCCACCCAGTCGCCCACTGAGTCTCCCACCCAGTCGCCCACTGACTCTCCCACCCAGTCACCCACTGACTCTGCCACCCAGTCGCCCACTGACTCTCCCACCCAGTCACCCACCTCCTCTCCCACCCAGTCGCCCACTGAGTCTCCCACCCAGTCACCCACTGACTCTCCCACCCAGTCGCCCACTGACTCTCCCACCCAGTCACCCACTGACTCTGCCACCCAGTCGCCCACTGACTCTCCCACCCAGTCGCCCACTGAGTCTGTGTATTTTGGCTGTTCTTGAAACAGCATGTAATTATTTTGCTGTCGCCAATCCGAGTGATCCGCCGGGGTCTTTGTGTGTGACAAGTACAAGAATTGCCCCACTGCTCCATAGAGAGTATGTCGTAAAAGGCGACTCAGTGACATGGCATAACACTGGACATAGTTTGGGGATGTGTCAAGAGCAACATAGATGGCGCCTAACAGGGTGTGGGTCTACATTGCCCTAGTGTTTGAGGTTGTTAAGATGTTAACCACATTGGTTAACCACCCTCTGCACCACTTGTCCCAACACAGTGGTGTAATCAGCTGCTAGAGACTAGCCCATTAAGCAGAACATCCTCCTTGCAGCTACATCCAGCTCCCTCCATGGCTGGTACCTGCACATGGGTATCGCCCCATGTAGAAGTACAGGTCGACTAAGACTAAACCCGACAACTTGACAGCTAAAATCGCCCACTAGTGGGTGATACCGCCCAGGTTTAAGAGCACTGATCTACCGGAACAACGAATTAAAATAGGACTGGGTTAGACAAAAAGTGTAAGACACCGTCAACATAGCCAGACAGGCTCTTACATGGAATCCACAAGGGAAGAGAAAGAGATGTAGACTAACAAATATATGCAGACTAGAATGTGAGAAGAAACTAACACAACAGTATTGCACCTTGAGAAAGGTAAAGGTTATAGCACAGGGTTGTGAATGCTGTCTAGATGGTTTCAATGGACTATGCACTAGGAGGAGCGATGGACTGATTAATTTGACTAAGGTTTGCTGACAGAGTGACTGAATTGACTAGGGTTTGCTGACAGAGTGATTGAATTGACTAAGGTCTTCTGGCGGAGTGAATGATTTGACTAAGGTTTGCTGGCAGAGGGACTGATTTGACTAAGGTTTGCTGGCAGAGTGACTGATTTGACTAAGGTCGTCTGACAGAGGGACTGATTCTACTAATATCTGCTTACAGACTGACTGATTTAACTACGGTCTGCTGGCGGACTGACTGATTTGATTAAGGTCTGCCGACGGACTGACTGATTTGACTAATGATTGCTTACAGAGTGACTGATTTGACTAAGGTCTTCTGATGGAGTGACTGATTTGACTAAGGTTTCCTGGAAGAGTGACTGATTTTACTAAGGTCTGCTGACGGAATGATTGATTTGACTAAGATCTGCTGGCGGACTGTAATTGATTTGACCAAGGTCTGCGTAGGCCTGACTGATTTGAATACGGTTTACTGGAAGGGTGACTGTTTTGGCTAAGGTCCGCTGACAAAATGATTGATTTGATTAATGTTTGTTCGTGGACTAATTGATTTGACAAAGGTCTGCTGACGGACTGGCTGATTTGATTAAGACCTTCTGATGGAGTGACTGATTTGACTAAGGTTTGCTAGCCGAGTGACTGATTTGACTAAGATTGACTGGCAGGGTTACTGATTTGACTGTCTGGTGACGGACTGGAAGATTTGACTAAGGTCTGCTGGTGGACTAATTGATTTGACAAAGGTCTGCTGACGCACTGACTGACTTGACTAATATCTTCTGATGGAGTGACTGATTTGACTAAGGTTTGGTGGCAGAATGACTTGTTTAACTAAGATCTGCGCATCGTCTAATTGATTGGATTAAGTTCTGCTGATTGATTTATTGCTGACGGACATTGACTGATTTGACTACGGTCTGATGATGACATTGTAACCATGTAACAGTGTAAGAAAATCTGAAAGGTGCCTAAATTAGTCCAACATAGCAAGCGTGGCTATTGGTCTCAAATTTGAAAACCCAGTTAACACTGAGCATTTGTTATCCACAAGCTCTGCTACAGTTATAAGTGACCCTATTCAATAGTTCTTCTTCTTCTTCTTCTTTTTCTTCTTCTTCTTCTTCTTCTTTGTCTTCTTCTTCTTCTTCTTCTTTGTCTTCATCTTCTGTGTTCGTTCTCAATCTCTTGCTACCAAGTCCTGAACCGGGCTTTCTTTGCAAGTTAGCAGGATGTAATCCGAAGAACGGAACGCGTTTGGTCGCTAGTTTACAGCTTGACTGCGATATTTTCACCTATCGGTCCGACACATCCGTCGTCGGCAGCTATTCAATAGTGAAATCATACACCTGGATCAAGAAATCAACAAACTCCACACACAAATTGAGAAATTCCACGAAGGACAGTAACGCGCTGGTGCAAGCTTTGATGGACGATGATGGACGTCGAGGAAAATGTTAACAGTTTAACATTTCGCTTATTCCGAATATTACTTATTGTTGCGAGACCTGGCACCTCAGTAAAGCAGATGTTAAGAAACTTCCATTGACTCGTCAAGCAATGGAACGAAAAACATCTGCAGTTTTTCTACGAAACAAAATTCATTTCACCAAAGTCAGAAACTTAACCGTCTTCGCTGACGCCATAGACACTGAGTTGTTAAAGACATATCGATCAGCTTGTCATTGAGTTCGAAGACGTGACATTAGATGGACACGAACAGTCATGTTCCGATGACTCTTTCTACGATAAACTTATACTGTCGCCAATCAATTAAACGGATAGATAAATTGATTAAAACCCTTGATCCATCTTGGACTATATAATTTATATTGATAAATTCACACATTTGGATAACCTCTATGAGGAGTCCCTAAATGAACTGTTGTTTGCTGATGATCAGATAATCTTTTACCAAAATGAAGAAGACCTACAACACCACCTGAACTATCTCCATTTCGCAGGTAACTAACATGGCTTGAAAATCAATACAAACAAAACCGAAACTATTATGATATCGCGTGAACATGTGAAGAGAAGTTTCTGCATCAATGATGTTAGTATCAAGCAAGTAAGTGAGTTAAAATACTTAGGAAGTATGTCCACTGGTGACGGCAGAGTGGACTGAGAGATCGCACATAGAATTCAGAAGCCCAAAGTGTGTACTGAAACCCCCTAGGGTGCTTCTCTCTACTAAGAGCAGTCTGATAAATACACTATTTATTTCTGCATTGTGTTACGAATGTTAATCTTCGTGTTTATTAGAAACACATAAAAAAATATCCAGAGCTGTGAGATGCGCTGTGTGAGAAGTGCAGCAGGAAAGACATTCTTTGGTCGAATCCGTAACACCACGCTAAGGCAGATAGTGGATTCAGTTAGTGGCTACATTGGAAACTCAAAAACACAAGTGTTTTGGTCATATAGTCAGAAGGCATTAAGACCAACTTGCAGTCGGAGAATATCATATGCAGGTCGACGGTGCACGAGCAAGGGGGCCGACTTCGACGTCGGTGGGTCGATGGTATCTGTAACACTTTCAGGAAGTTACACCTAACGACAGCATAAATCTACCACCTGGGGATAACAAGAAATCTTGGGTTCCTGTCTCTCATGGCAAGAAAAGAAGGTCAAAAGAAGAAGAAGAAGAAGAAGAAGAAGAAGAAGAAGAAGCAGAAGAAGAAGAAGAAGAAAGAAGTCCAAGATGGACGAAAGATACCCTATTGACTTTAAATACTTTGTCCTAACTGCCATTATGCACATCATTTGCATGATTTTCAGAATTTCAGATCACGTATTGTTTTTAAGCTGTTTATTAGTCGCTCAATGTGAACCACAGCGTTAGTTTCCATTAGTTAAATTTAAAAAAACCTAAATGGTCGATCGCAGCATATGAAACGGAACACGTTCTTTGGTAAAGACAGAGTAACTAATTAAGTATTCCAAAAGAAAGATGAAACAACGGCTGGAGTGGTATTAGTATAAAGGCAGATAAGAAATCCAATACAAAGATGGACCAACGGCTGGAGTGGTATTAGTATGAAGATAGAAAAGAAATCCGACAGAAAGATAGGACAACGCCTGAAGTGGAATAATTATAAACGCAGATAAGAAATCCGACAAAAAGGATGAAACAACGGCTTGAAGGGTATAATTATAAACGCAGATAAGAAATCCGACAAAAAGGATGGAACAACGGCTTGAAGGTATAATTATAAACGCAGATAAGAAATCCGACAAAAAGGATGGAACAACGGCTTGAAGGTATAATTATAAACGCAGATAAGAAATCCGACAAAAAGGATGAAACAACGGCTTGAAGGGTATAATTATAAACGCAGATAAGAAATCCGACAAAAAGGATGGAACAACGGCTTGAAGGTATAATTATAAAGGCAAAGAGCCAATTAAATGGTATTTACAAAATAACTTACAAGCTGCTCAAGCATGTAGTACTCGACTGCTGTGTTTCGTGGCAAGAGGAAGACAACGAAAACGGTGAATCAACAATGTTATGGAATCACTAAAGAGGTATGGACTGTAATAAAGAACAGAGGGCACATGAAACAGAGACGCACATCCCAACAGGGTAGAATAGATTAAAGGAACAGATTCATTGAGATTGAAGGGAGGTGGGAGGGTGAAAGGGTGGAGGGGGGTGTGACGGGCGCCTAAGGTCTACAGTATCTGAGCAACAAGATTATACAAATGTGTGGTGATTTGTTGTTTTAATCTGGTTTGTTAGTAAGTAGCATGTTCTTTGCAGAACGTCGCTTCTTTCAACCGACAGCCCATTTGACTGTTATAAGTTTCTTGACAAGTATGCAGTTCCGTAGGTTGCCATTACTTTTCGAACGCGATGGAGCGAAAAAAAAAAAAAGCCATGTCTGTCAAACTGGACACGATCGTGGTTCGAACCGGATCCCACTATCAAGTTCGATCCTAATTTGTTTTTACAAGCTTTTATTTTAACTTGACATGACCCTTGTCCTTTTCAGTGAACTTCTATCTCTCCTATTTAAACCAACTTCCCCATAACCCAGTGAGATGAAATGGCGCAGACAGCTTCTACTAGTGTGACCTGTTAATCTTGCAAATTTTGACGGGCTCTGGACATGTCATTCAAAAACATTTACCGAAAAACTTCGTTTTATTTATATTTACTTTGATTGAAACTGAGGCACATATTTACACAGTAACATATGCCAATATTCAACCCACAGGGACAGGACGAACGTTGAAATTTGCCGATGACATCCTAACGTACAGGACTGGCTCAAACAGGCAAGAGTTGGCCAAGGACATCCAGGAAAATTTGCAAGTAATCTCACAGTAGTGTGGCTGCTCAAGCTCCAAGACCAACCCAAACAAAGTGTGGTGCTCTTTGAATAATTCCATAACAAAGTATGAACTCCCGGACATCACATTTGATGGTTGAACCATTGACAGGTTGAAGTACCCTGCAGTGACATTTGATCGCAGACTCTCCTATAATTGCCATGTTGACCACATTGTACAAAGATGTAAGCGAGGGTTAGGAGCACTCAAGACCATGGCTGCTGCCGACTTGGAACAACACCTCCTGTGCATCCTATTTCATCAAGTCGTGTTGTCTGTCATCGATTACGGACTAGGCATCCTCACGCTATCAAGAACACAGTGTGTAAGGTTGGACCGCATCCAGAATGAAGGTATGCGACTGGTTCTGGGCTGCACTAGAGATATCACGATTGTGCTAATGCGGTACATGTTGGGATTGTTATCGGTGACATCCAGACATAAACGGGGCACAAGTCAAAGCCTATATGCATGTCACCACAGACACGCGGCACCCTCTGTACAGTAGTATCACAGACATCAAGGGATCAAGAATCAAGAGAGTGTCGGCATGGATGCACAGGCAGAGACAACAATCGGACACGTCACTCCAACTGAGACGATAACCAAAGTGGAAGAATGTGTCCACATTGGTGATAGAATTATCGAGTTTCAGATAAACATCATAACCTTAGGCGAGGAATGCAGAGAACGGAGCAGCGGGAGAGCATAGCACGAGATAAATCAGCTGATAACTGAGAAAACGCGGGAGAGTGATAACGTCATAAACACTGATTGATCAGTGCTGCGCAGTGGGACATCAGGCTGGGGTTTTTCGGCTAGAGTGAGAGGAGAGGTCGTTGCTGAGTGGAATATCATGCGGGGTTTCTCAGCTAGAGAGGAGAGGTCGTGGCTGAGTGGGACATCAGGCGGGGTTTCTCAGCTAGAGTGAGAGGAGAGGTCGTGGCTGAGTGGAACATCAGGCGGGATTTCTCAGCTAGAGTGAGAGGTCGTGGCTGAGTGGGACATCAGGCGGGGTTTCTCAGCTAGAGAGGAGAGGTCGTGGCTGAGTGGGACATCAGGCGGGGTTTCTCAGCTAGAGTGAGAGGAGAGGTCGTGGCTGAGTGCAGTAGGACATACATTTCAATAACCTTCAGTTTGAGAATAGAGACTGAAGCAGTGACCTCAGCACTGAAATGGATATCTGAAACTTCTATAACAAAGGCAGTCATCGTGACAGACGCACAAGCCGTACATCAGAAGGTACAGAAGTGATGGCTTAGGTACTAGTGGATAGCAGCTGTTAAGGTCTCAAACCTTCAGGGGTTGACATGGATCTACTGTCCTGCTCATGCTGGGGTTCAGGGCAATGAAATAGCTTACACCATGGCTTCACAAGCTCCCATCATGGGCACATTAGTGATAGATATAAGTGATATTTTGAAATCAATCAATAACCGCCTGTTAGACGAGGACACCGCAATAGATGAAGCAGCAATCCACAGACTGCAAAGTTTAGACATTAAACGAGGTTTGAGCGGAGTATGGTGCACGAGAGGACGGAGCATGAGAGTGTACAACCAGCGAGCTACAGGAACCATCAGCATCCATACCCTCGCCATTTGCCGAGAGAGACTGAGCACCTATGGGTATACCCGGAGTGAAGTGACGTCGATTCTAAGAAACAGCACAGCTTTACGCAACAAACAGTTCAAACAGGAAGCTTTTCGTTATGAACATGTTTTGCAAACAAACTATTTAAAAAAATAAAACAACGCACAACAGCATGCTAGAAGCCACAACTAGTATGGACCAGTCAAACATAGCCGTTAGCAGAAGGAGATTTTAACAACCAGTAATATGAGATGTGGCTTTACGAAAAGACCAATGCAAATGGACACGAACTAGAGAAATGGGAGGTTGACAGCAACCTCTATCTGACTGACAGCTCAGCCGACACTTCAACTTTCTATTGAAGACAATAATAATCAACATCACCCCCTGACCTTGTTTTTACCCCCGAATAGTGCGCACAACCTCTATGAGAATGTGACCAGATACCCGTCAAACGTAACCATAAACCTGAGAAACATTCCATCAGACCACAAGCCATTACCCAGATGGAACAATAAGAAATCCGATTGACGCAAGTTTGCCACAAGAACAGATCTCTACTGCCATTCCATCAACACCTACCACAGGAAAGTAGGTAAGATGGAGGAAAAACTCAACCAGTGCCACCTAAAAGCAGTAATGAAAACCATCTCACGTGCCGCAAGAAGAAACTATAAACTGTATTGATCACCGGAAGTTTAGCGGATGGAACTTTAACTAACAGAGGAACGAGGAAGAGCGTAAATGAACTAACATCAAGAAAGTAATATCGCACTCAAGGCAGTATAGTTAAGTTATAACGTTAAAGTTAAGTATCTTGAGCTTGACATGCTTACAGTGATGTAGATCTCCAAATATTCGTTTATTGGTTGAAGGCATTGGAGGCCAAGAGTGAGAATAAACTTTGCTGCACCTCCACTTTGCGTTATTTTACTGCTTAGGTGAAACTCAACTTTCTGTATCATTTGGCCATTGGACTGAACATCGGTCCCTGTGTGTGTGTGCGATCCATGATTTAAGTTTGGAGGTATTTGTCTCAAGCCCTATCTGTTTGGCTATGTGGTAGAGTTGGTCTATCATTATGTGTGCTTCTTCTATATTAGAGTTCAGGAGTGCTAGATCATCTGCTAGGACACTAGTATTGAACTCAAAGTAGAAGATAATTTAACATTTTGCATTTTCAAATCTTTACAGACATTAGTTCCATGTATTACGACGAATGCATGGTTATGATCTACCTTACAGGCTAAATTCTTGCCTAGCATTGTATGGCGCGTTAGCACCGTTCAGGAATATGTCGCATAATTTATGATCATTATTGAAACATCCGTGATATGTTCGATTGTCGAAAGCGGCACGAGATAATATCGAAATGAATATATTTACTGCTAGATATATCATTATTTGAGTTAAATCCTTGTTCGTTAGCCTTTTCTTATATGGTTTACATGTCAAAATATAACCAACGGGACTTTGGTCGAGCAAATCCACAAGAAAACACTATCGGATGTAAACAAGTACAGAATTTACTTTCCATACTTAACTTTTGAATATTAAATTGAGATCAACCATGTTGCGAGTGCACAAGCAATTGATATCTCATATGATGGCATGACATTGTATTTTGTCAGATACACCAATAAAGATGTTAGCATGTACGTAGCTGGCGATCATAAATTTCACGAAAACGTTGGCCTGTTGACCAGATTATGTTATGTTTCTGAATATATAAAAGGACTGTAGTAAAACTCAATACGTTTAGTTGCTACAATACAAGCAATGATAAACAACAACAACAAAATGGTTCTACATGAGAACGATAACAAGCGTCAAGTTTTAAGTACAGTTAAAACTTTAAATAAAAGAAAACAAAAACATTTTAAATTTAGAACAGTAACATACATAGAATATTAAAATTCTGAGACATACACAAATTGTTCTCAATATTCGAAATTGTACTATAATCCTTGTAACATGAATTCATTTATAAAATATTAATATATTAGTGAATTCGTTTTTAATTCATTTAAATGACCTAAATAGTTGAAATGTTGATATATTCACTTTCAGCAGTTTCCCTGTGCGATTAGCTCTTGTCGGGTCTAGAAGCAATATCGATGGGTCAGTAGCTTTTCTTCACACCCCGGCAGATTCCAGAGAGCCTCTGGCTATTCCATGACCACATATGAAACATATAAAATAGCTGGGAACTACAACAAAGGTTAAAAAGCTGTTTGCATGAGAACAGTAACATACATTTACGTAAATTACCAACGTTTCTACATAATTAGACCGACATTAAAGGCTGGGAAAACGAAACAGACACAAATGAAAACAACACAAAAAGAAACAGCGAATAAATTAAACGAATATCAGTATTAAAGATAAAACTATTCGGTTGATATAACCAAACTATACGTATACTTTAGGTTCAGAACGTTTTGAGAATTGGTTGATTCCCATAAAGGTTGGCAGTTGTGACGTCATGTCGATGGCTAGCGCCCTCTCAATGAACACCAAATTTGTAATGGCGACCATGCAAATATGATAGACGACAGTCCAGGATCACAACACGGAGGCCAGCTCGGGCCAGGATTAGGCATGGTTACAAAATCACAACAAGACGATGGAATTAAACAGCGGCCTCAGTACTCTATGCCTGGTATTCTCCACTTTCTTCAGACGGAATGGGCAAGATTCGAAATGGAGAAATCTCAATGGGAAGTTGAACGAGCAGAACTGCAAGTGCGTAGAATTGATATTTTAGAGCTTTATTATTAACTGAATGCGTTTTGTGTGTGTTATATTATATCAATAATTATAAAGGGCCCTGAAATGGTGAATTTCACATGTTGATTCCATGATCAAACCAAATTGTATTCAGATGTTTGTACTCAACAATGGCATCCAAGGGGAATAACTCAGGACGATGGGGATGTTGCTACATTTTGCTCAACAATGCCTGAGAGCATCTTTCGTTAGTCTTTCAGTTGACCAGCAGTACTTTCAACTCACCAGACTACGTTACCTGTCTCGCTTTCAACCATTTATAGCCAGTGGGCCAGCCTTTTCAGCACTGTATTTTTAGTCTGTTTTTATAATTTAATTTGAACTCCAAATACTAACATTCACTTCAGAAATGATTTTAGACGACTTTTAATTTATAATAAATTGTGGTCATTTATTTCCACTTAGAATCAATCAATCAAAGACCGTTGCTCTTTGTGCATAGGCCATTGACAACATCACGACAGCATATAATGTCAAGGACTGCTCTTTCCAGGAGTAATCATTTAAGGATTTTATTTCTTAGTTCCTCACATTCTCTTCTCCATGTAATTTTGGGTCTACCTCTCTCTCTCTCTTCACTTGAGGATTCCATGTAAGAGCCTGTCTGACTATGTTATGCGGTACCTTCCGTAGTGCATGTCATATCCAACCTTTTCTTAATTTGATATTCCATTGGATGTTGATGGCTCTTTTACCGTAGGTCTTTATCACTTTCAGGAAGAAGCAAAATTCCCATGTTTTGTGCAGCATATTGTCCATCCCTCTAAGATTTTCATAAAATGTTACAGTTAAAGTGTCACTGTGTTTTATAGTATCGTATTATGTGGTCGTGTCATATATGGAATGAAAGGGAATCGCATGAGCATTACGAAGATATAAATTAAATAAATATAGCTCCATTTCTAAAATAGTCAAGAAGTAAGAAACGTGCAATAACAACAACAAATTTGCGCGGGGAAAAACCACAATTAACATGTCAGAGTTACCCAATGTAGACTGCTAATTCATGTTTTGTCATTTGGGACACACTTGTTTTGAAACTACATCCATTTATGAAATTATCTGATGTTGACTTAACATGACATTAGTCTAGCACATGACAATTTTGAGAATTATTGTTACATGACTTGGAAACAGCCATTTTATCACTTTAAACGAGTAATTTAAAATATTTTACATATATTAAAGGTTTCACCGGTTTATTTACAGCCAAGTACTGGAAGAAAGATTTACTTTCATTTCCGAGTCATAAAAAACGTCCATCATGCGGAAAACTAAACAAAATATATGTTTATTGTTTCCGACCACAACAAATCTGTTTATTTTATTCGACAACGCCCACCTTTTGTATATAATTGACTTCTCTGCTAGCATAATTCAGATCGACTTGAAAAATCAAAACAATAGCTAAATGAAGTGTACATTTTCATTTTCAGAAATAATTTCAAAGAGGCTACATGCTTTTTGGGCAGAAAAAAGAGTAGATTGGTGCGTGCATATTCACTATCGATAATAGAATTTAATGACTTAAATAGCTAGCAAATAATTATTAAACAAGAACTGATTAATTTTACTATTTTTATATAAAACAAAACTAAAGAACCATGCTCTGTTTCTGAAGTATCTAAAAAGGCTTTCCGGCAGAAAAAATATATATAAATAATAAAAATATCATCTTAAAATCACCAGCACCTGACAGGGGTCTCCCGTTCTGAACGACAGGTAAAATCGGCCCATGGCAGCGGCCTCCCGTCCCGAAAGAGTTATTTCTCACCACTTTATCTCCATTATTCTTCGTAGGCATCTGTTTATGATGATCTTGAGTATTTGTTGTATGGCCTTGTTCCTTTCCATGTCTCTGCTCCATACAGCAGCACTAAACTTGACACTGGCGTTGAATATTCTAATTTTGAAGGGAATCTTGATTTTTTTGGAATCCCCATGTTATTTAGCATTAAGAAGGCCCCTCTTGCCTTTCCAGAATGGTCTGTTATCATAGTGTATAAAGAGGAGCATGAAAATATATATTTAACTGATTGACAGATCAGTTTGACCTTTTTTTTTTAGACAAGGAAAAAAGTAGTATTAGTTTCATCATCACTCATTTTTTAAAAGGCACATAATATCAGGATTTAATTCAATGAATTTTTCTTTGACGATTGTCCTGAAAAGGATATTGTGGCGCTGTGTCGTAGTCTATAGCGTGGCTTCGAAATCCGGCTTCCTGTCCGACACATCCAACTTCAGGTGGGTTTTTTTGTTACCACCAGGTTTTCCTTCCCCTTGCAATCCAGATTCTCTTAGCAAGACTACACTGTTGCAGTCTGGTTCCAGGGCTGCTGCTTGGAGGCGGAATAGAGTTTTGGTTAGCTCTGGTTCACCGACCCTGATGCAAGCAGCCAGCTATGATTCTCTAGCTGCTATCAGCTCATCTGGTTCCAGGGCTGCTGCTTGGAGGCGGAATAGAGTTTTGGTTAGCTCTGGTTCACCGACCCTGATGCAAGCAGCCAGCTATGATTCTCTAGCTGCTATCAGCTCATCTGGTTCCAGGGCTGCTGCTTGGAGGCGGAATAGAGTTTTGGTTAGCTCTGGTTCACCGACCCTGATGCAAGCAGCCAGCTATGATTCTCTAGCTGCTATCAGCTCATCTGGTTCCAGGGCTGCTGCTTGGAGGCGGAATAGAGTTTTGGTTAGCTCTGGTTCACCGACCCTGATGCAAGCAGCCAGCTATGATTCTCTAGCTGCTATCAGCTCATCTGGTTCCAGGGCTGCTGCTTGGAGGCGGAATAGAGTTTTGGTTAGCTCTGGTTCACCGACCCTGATGCAAGCAGCCAGCTATGATTCTCTAGCTGCTATCAGCTCATTCACTGTGTTGCATCTGCAGCTCCCAGAATATAATACAGAGCTGTAACTGATTGAGGTAAAATGAACCAAAAAGAGCAGTAAAAAAGTATCAAGTGTTACATTTAATTCTTGTCACAAAACAATTTTGAGAATGATAAACCGGAGCTGAAGCATTGTACAAAGATTGGCTACTGACTTGACAAAGTGAATGAAGTTTGTTTTTGCTCTGAAAAGAAAATGCCGTTAGTTGTGGTGGTCACTGACTGATCTACCAGTTTTCGCACAAGAAAAGAGAACAGTAATCAAAATAGAAAAATATTGATACATGATGGTCCTGCACTGCCATTGTGGGTCAGTGATTTTATTTTTGTCAAAGTTTCATCTGTTCTCGGAATCCTGGTAGTCAAACAGGAATGTTGTTAATGTCTGTTGCCAGGTAGCCTGAGGCTATCAGTAGTATATATTTTAAACTTCCTGCAGCGTACTAAGCATGGGGGAAGGTACCAATAATGTGGGTAGTTTTATAACTAGAATTTTTGCCTGAGCAGTGGCTGTTAAGCCATCTTTTTTCCATTTCCAACTGCCAAGGGATTTTTAACATGCACGACACTGAACACGAGAATCCGATCTCACTAACCAGAGGTCAGGAGAATTTTTACCAGAACATCTACGTGAAAAAAAGCTTAGTCTCCACCGTGATTCGAACCACAACCTCTGTCTGGCACTCAGGGCGGACGCGTTGTTTTTTTTTTTTTTTTTTGCGTTCGCCTTATTTCTCTATTCCCCAAGGCGGTGTGCGTTGCACTGTGGTTTTTATTTTGCGCCTGTCGGCCCAGTGCATCCGACTTCAGCACGCATTTTATGTAAGGGTCTGCTTCCTCCTGCAATTTCTAAGGGTTTGCTTCCCCGGGGTAACGGCCGGTGCTGTGATGGGGATCGAACCCAGCACCTTCGGGTCGTGAGCCGTGCCACTTAACCACTAGGCCACGCCGTCCCCACGGACGCCTTGTTTTGAGACCACTGAGTCCCACCATTTTGTCTATAAATATATTTTATTGAAGGTCATCGTCATAATTAAAGGTAAGGTACGTACTCCAATAGTAAACACTGCTGTTGGGGATGAAGTGCTAGAGGGTACATTATACTATGCCACAGTTTGTTTATGAGATGGGATGGCCAGTTTGTTATATCACTGTGACTTTCCTTCCTTAACAGTAAACCAGGTGAAGCTTAGTGTAGTGCTATTGTAGTCTTTGCTACCTAATGAGAGAGAATGTGTGGTCGAGAGGTAAGGCACTAGCCTCTCAAAGTGATGAATGGAAATGGCGTAACTTTGAGCCCTGCAGGTTGGACCAAAGTGCCTGCATCCTGAATTATCTCTAGTTGTCTTGACTTATGTCTTGCTACTGGCCCAAAGTAGTTAGGGACCAGAGAGTGAGGTTGATGACTAGCACACATTCTTCTTCACTAAAATCCAAATACAGTGCAAGTTACATCATCAAGACAGCAAAACTATCTGATGGTGTCGTTATCATTACTTGTGATGGGCAACTAACTTTTTTATTATTTGCTTTGGAGACCAGTGCCAGAGTGCACCTCCGCATTTGTCCCTCAATTTAATTTAAAGAATGGATCACTGGCGCCAAAGGTGAAAGTTGTTTCCTCACATCCGAGCATACTGCTGTTGTTGTACTATGCTTGGCTTCATCTGCCGGTCACTTGGCTTCGTCAGCGTGTCGCTCACTAATATGGGGTATGCCCTCAGACATCAATGTTTAATGTATCTAAAGAAAGCAGCAGTTAGCCTGAGGCTATTGGTATCTCCTTAGAGCTTGTCCAGAAATGGTTTTGGTGATGGCCACACATGCTTTCTTTGTTCCTCGAATGTTGGACAACTTTGAAGCAGATGCTCAGTAGTCATTTTGTCAGTGCAGCAGACACATTCATCTGTATGTCCTATTCTTAATTTGTTAAAGATATGATGTCTCACTCTGTTGTGTCCTGTGAGACGTCTAAAGATTACTACCTCGAGCTGGTAATGTGTGCCATTTGGTTGATGACCTGTGTGCTCTGCCTCCCACTTTTTTTCTGTATCTACATCTGGTTTGCCTCTTCATAAATTATTTCTATATCAGGTTGATGTAGCTTCCCACATCCTCCTGACAATATATCAGTCTCTTCATAGCCAACATTATTGCTATGAGATGAAATCTGCTGTATTAGAAAGTCCAAAGCAAACACTGAATTCAAGGATGATGTTTAAACTTCAGTTAATGAGGTCTCAGTTTTTTAGGAGATCGGATGACCAGTTCACTTACTTGCCTTTCCTAAGTCATTGCACCTGTTTACATCTAGGTGGACTGGAACAGGTACCAAGGAGTAAACCTAGCACATTTGCAATGAAAAGTAAGTGCTATTGCCACCCTGAATCTCTAACTTATACATATTAATAATGCATGGGCAACAGAAGTTTGAAATCAAACTTAGGACATCATCTGTTAGGATTGATCAGAAATGAGCACCTTGTATCTACTACCCAGAGATTAGTGACATTGGTTCTGCTTGACATAATAATGAAATATATCATCATCAGGTGCCTTGCTTGTTGGCGTTGGCAATCATGGACCTCCACCCACTTCTATCATGTGTGTTGTTTACCAACTCTGTTGATTGTCACCCGTGTGATTCTCTCAGGCTGTCCAACATCTTCTCTCTCTGCCTTTCTCTGTCTCTTTCTTGCTATCCTTCCTGTTGTCGCAACGTGCTCCAAATCACCTTTTCTCATAACATGCCATAAAAAGGAAGACTGCCTTATTCTGATCTTTGCAAGGAAATACATATCTTAATTATAAACCATTTGTCTCAGTTATTCCTAGTTAATATTTCTCAAAGATTAAAACATACATGGGCATTGCTCATTTTGTCAAATCCTACATGTCCTCAATCAATCAAAAACCTGACAATCTTTCAGCATAGCATAGGTGCTCAACAAACACACACCACGTCTTCCTATCATGAGCCAACTGAGCCAGTTCTGTCCACGTCTATCCTTCTGCCTTGACGTTTGTGTCCAGCCCCCTCTCTCTTGCCATGTGAATTCCAGAAAAGATACTACATATTTTGCCTATTGTTTATTTCTTGCAGTG
This sequence comes from Ariolimax columbianus, assembly GCA_036924085.1. Taxonomy (NCBI): domain Eukaryota; kingdom Metazoa; phylum Mollusca; class Gastropoda; order Stylommatophora; family Arionidae; genus Ariolimax; species Ariolimax columbianus. The sequence continues at coordinate 47,370,553 of JAVGWX010000013.1, forward strand.
TCCTTAAACTGTGTAATTTATTGTTGTTATTTTTCAGGCAAAAATTGCTTTTCTACAAGGGGAGAGGAAAGGACAAGAGAATTTGAAGCAGGACTTGGTTAGGCGCATAAAAATGTTAGAGTTTGCACTCAAACAGGAACGGTAACTACCCTTTCCTTTCTCAGTTCATTAACCCTTTGAACCTGTGAAACTCATATCTGGTGGGGGGGGCGTGTAAAAAACTCATTCCTCGGGGGGGGGGCATTATTGTAAGGTCCATTTTGAGCTGTACTGCTTGGATTTTGGCCATAATATAGTGACGTCTACACAGTACACACATTTCTGGAAATAACAAATTTGGCGGTGCAAATATCAAAGCATGTCTTCGCAATGATTTTGATTATTTTCAGGACAAAAAGTGGTTTTTAAAATGCAGAAAATGGCCATTCTGAAAAGCTAACAACAGATCAAGTTGTTAAAAGTAATTTCAAGGATTTTGAAGCTGAAAAATTAGATTTAGATGATGATTATCAGGAAAAGGATCAGTTGTTATTTGAACGACAACATGTGTGTGATTTGGATTGCGATTCACCCATTGATTAGGATCAAGCTGGATCTGTTCTTTTGTTTCTGATACCCAATTTATGTCGCTGGGCTGACCACAGGAGCCAGTTTGCGATCAGAAAAAATTTACGAACCAACTGGGGACTTAACCCCAATCGCCCGACTGGGAAGCCAGTGCACTAACCACTGAGCTACCGCCGCCCTTTGTCGTAGTAAATAGCTATCCGCAAATGTTAACATTGTGCATATTTTTTCAGAAGCACAGAGGTATGGGATTTTTCTGACTGGGGTAGCCAGGGTTCAGAGGGTTAATAGCTTAGAACAATCACTGTAGCTGATTTCCTTGCAGGGAACCTGAACAGTACATTGATATATGGCACTTTGTGCTTGAGAAAGTTACAATTGCCTTAAATAACCTGCTTAGTATTATGTATTGTTTTTGTTCTTGTTTCCCCAATTCAGTAGTACTCTGGGCACCAGAGTGGTACCCGGTGAAAAGAAAAAGGCTTGTAACTTTCTAACTTTGATGTAAAAGATGACTGAAGTTGGTTGTTCATGGGGCTAGCAACTTCATCGTGTAAAATGTTTGCTATTGAAACAGTTACTATAAATACATGAATGCAGACTTCCTGTAAAGGGGTAACAGTGGTTGGTTGACTTTTGCTTTACATTGAGTTAAAAGGGGCTCTGTGGAATTACATAAGGGACTGAGGACAAATTATAATCAGTGGTGATAATATTACTTATTTTACTATTAAATAATCACTATCCACTCGTAAGATGGATGATGGCAGAATACCAAAAGATCTTTTCTAAAGGGAATTACAGTTAGGGAAAAAGTCTCGTGGTTGGCCACTACTTCGGTACAAGGATATATGCAAGCGGGATATGAATGATGCTGGCATCGATTTGGAACCATGGCAATAGGATGCCTTGGATCGTGTTACATGTAGGGGCAGGATTAAGCATGGAATACAGACAAAGGAGGTACTGATGTGGTGGATAGGCTAAGGATTCAGCTTTTGAGAAGAGACCCGATGCGATGCTGCACACTGTGGAAGACGCTTCTCTGCTTAGATTGGTCTTACAAGTCACATTAGTTATGATCATCGACTGTACTTACATCCCTTTTTTCAAAGCACAATTACTGTTGTTCTGACAAGACGGAAAGAGTCAATGAATGATTCACTATTCATTGCCTTTGTCAAAGCATATCCCAGAGTGTTTGGGTACGCCTGTGGCCAATCAAGCTAATGTGGGCACGAAAAGTGTTCATGCGTGATGGGCACAGAAGATCAGCAGATGGTATGGATGATCCCGATGTTCATAATTTCCAGTTCTCGCGTCTGCTCTTGGCAACCTGAACACGGTGTTCTTCATGGCCAGCTAGGTAAATCCCTCAGGCTGTTCTTGAAATTTTCTTTGGCCGCTGTATCTAACATCAACACCCCACCCACCCATTAGCTCAGGATGCAGGAGTCTCGTTGGGACCTGTTTGCCATTAATAATAATAATGTTCGCGAAGGTGTCAAAGGTCCGTTTCGTCGATTGACCACTACCATGTCGGACTGCCGAGGCTGTGTTCATGCGTAGCGTGTTAACTGAAATCCCTACAGACTTCCCAGGTGGAGCCGTGTACTCCGTAGCCATGGGATGAGGGCCGTGAGGAGTGTGTTAGACCAATGTTTGTTTCAAGCTGTGCGTGTTAAATTACATGTTTTTACGTGTCCCGCCACTGAGGCTTCTGATTGTGTTCACCTTTTGGTCAGCGTAACCCTTGCTGTGCTGAGAATATGAGATTGGGAGAGGTATCATGTAACCTCCGGTGGAGGGAGGGGTGAGCAGGAGGAAGTCTGCTTCAGTCCGAGCAGAAAGGTCCTTGAGTAGTGATAACATGGTCTGAATTCTAGTGTAAAGATAAGCGGAACATTGAACTATGTCATGGACTGGTCTCCCATGGCTTGAGCCAGGCATGAAATGCAGCAATATGCAACATAACAAACAGGATAACCGATCGAAAGCACATCAATTCCACAGAATAAAGTCCCTGATACCACCTGGTGAAGGAATTGTGAAATATAATCCGAACAGGAACCACCAAACACCGGGAAACTAGACCCAAACACCGGAGCGAGTCGAGAGCGCAGCCATCTTACTTTTCCTCCATACAACATTGCCAGACATGCTTTTACACGGAGAGGTACACCAACAAATTCATGGAGAAGAGAATGGGAGAGGAACTAGGATTAAATGATTACTCAATATTGATAATGGGGAAATACTGAAATCAATCATTGATTTCCAATTGTTTGATGATTCTACAATAGATGAATTAGCAATATGCAAATTATAGGAGTTTGGATCTAAATGTCGGTCAGGCAGCAAGGACTGATCAGAGGTGTGTACAACCAGCAAGCTGCATGTACCATCATTATCCATACCCTATGCCATCTGTTGGAAGAGACTGAACATACATTGTCCTGTTCGAAGTGCCATAATGTCGGTTCTGTTTGACAAAGTACTTGCTTACTTTCCGGGTGTGTCTGTATGGGAGTGTTGATTTTAGGAAACTATGTCTGAATTTGAGTCTGTGCCCAATGTCCAAACATTGGGTGCCTTGGGTCGTGCTCCTGTTTTTCTCGTTCCATTTCTGCTGCGACACTAGTGGTGCTATGCCAATTGTATGGTATATTTTATCAATGGAGTTGGGTTTTAGGCACCCTGATACTATCTGACCCGTCTCATTTATTGCTGTATCAACTAGTTTCGCATGGGCAGAGTTTTCCCAGACTGCTGCAGCGTATTCAGCTTGGCAAAGTAAAACAATAATGTCAAAAGTGGCGAGAAAAGAAATGAAAAAAATGTCACGTTACACTTGTCCTTGATTGAGCAGAACGACTGATGCATTCCGCATGAGAACAGGACGAGTAGATGATTGTGTGCAGGCTGAAACTGGACTCATCAGCGTTGTGTATGTGCGAGCGAGCAGCACAGTTAGCCAAGCATATTTTACAAGACTGTTATACGCTTAGGCTATTTTGTACTGAGCACTAGTCCGCAAAGACGAACCTCCCCACAAAACTATTTGCGGCTCTTGAAGAACTCACCACCACAGTGACTTTTATCCAGAGAACTGGGCTTCGCATGTAGATAAAATAAAACGAGAAAAAGATTTCATTCGCATTGTAGACAAGTTGAAAAGAATAGGGCCTTCCGAGCATAAAGTAAAAGGCGACTAAAAAGAGTTGTATATGGAACTAGTAACTTTATATAAAGCAATTGCTATTGAAACTGCCATTTCACATTTTTGAATACTGACTTCCTGTTAAGAAGGAACTGAAGGTGGCCCTAGGCTTCACTATAATATATATAACAAATCATGTTGCATTAGTTTGATTTTAAATATATTTGTTGTATTGCATTTACATTTCCCCCCTCTGGTGATAATAGAACAGGATTCTTTATTCAGTCTTGATGCACTCAGTTCTACCCAGATGTAAATGGATACTTTACTTACATTTAGAGAATACCCGATGTCAGGGAAGGAAACTGGCCACCCCACCTCATAAAAAGCTTAGACCTAATACAATAATCTCTCGCAGTGTCTGCCTTTGCAACTATCTTGACCTTTCTACACTTTTCCCCAGGGCAAAGTACCACAAGCTAAAATATGGGACTGACTTAAACCCAGAAGATTTAAAGCCACCATCTTTTGAAAAGGAAAATAAAGGTAAGTTTATTGATGTTTTAATGGTTGTATGAATCTGCCTTAGGTAGTTACTGACCAGGTAGAGCCCAACCTTCTCCTGGCCATCAGATCCCAATCTTCTCCTTGCCATCAGATCCCAACCTTCTCCTGGCCATCACATTCCCATCTTCTCCTGGCCATCAGATCCCAACTTTCTCCTGGCCATCAGATCCCAACCTTCTCCCGGCCATCAGATCCCAACCTTCTCCTGGCCATCAGATCCCAACCTTCTCCTGGCCATCAGATCCCAACCTTCTCCTGGCCATCAGATGCCCTTCAATGGTCCAAAATTCAGGATATCATGTCACAAATGTCAAGTGTACGCAATGTCTATGGGACCTTATCGGCACTTCCTTTCAAATCATGAATGCTCTACTGAAACAACCATGTGGTACGGTCTTATGGTTTGCCCAATGTGATACACTGAGGCACAGTTTATCGTATGTGAAGGAGAGGTCGCCCTAAGATGCAATGGACAAATGATATTCGCAAGTAGACAGGCGTCATGCCAGGAATGACTTTACCCTCACTGCATGCAACTTGGACCACAGCTATTTATCGTGGACACTTGTCAATTAGCGCAGCAGGCTCTTATCTGAGCAGATTACTACAGCCATTCACTTTCTGACCAGAGGATATAGATGGTTTAATTAACTTGTGGCACTGTCTCTTTTGTTGACACTTTTGCATGCTGGAATGAGTTGAGGGCATGGGTAATCTTTATTGCGAAGGAGAAAACAATCCATGAGCTGTTGTTGATTGTTCATCACGGTAAATGGATACCATTCTCTCTTTTCTTCTATTTGGGACATGTTTGGCCAGTCGATGGGTTTGAAGGTACGAGAGGCGTTCAAGTTAAACTGAGACTTTTTGTTCTAGTTCTACCTGAATGGGTTATAGTGTGCTGGAACTACTATCATTAGTTAAGGGTACTTGTGTCCTATTACTGCTAGGTGGTCACATGACGGAAAAATAAAAATGGCGGACAACACTGTAAGTGCTTGCATGGGACAGCGTGCTGTAATGAAGTTTCTTGTGAAAGAAGACGTGAAACATGCGGAAATTTACAGAAGACTGCAATCACAATATGGTGATGAGGCACCCAGCCGCAGCAAGACATTAAATAGTGTAAATGTTTTAGGGAAGGTCGTAACCTTCATACACCACCACCCAAAAAATGTAGGGCAATTACGCCGTCTGCAGGTACAGTGATGGCGAGTGTTTTTGGGGGGGGGACAAACTTGGCATCATTCATGTCGATTTTCTACGCCGTGGTGCCACTATCAACAGTGAACAGTACATACGCATTTTGAGTGATGTGCATAACCGTCTGTGGGAAAAAACGGCCTGGTTTGATCACAAAGGGCGTCCTGCTCCTACAAGATGGCGCTTGACCTCGTACAGCTCACCGCTATGTACCATCTGCAGCAACTCAGCTGGGAGGTATTGCCACATTCGCCTTACAGCCCAGACCCCGCTCCAATTGATTTCCCACCTATTTGGACCCCTAAAAGAATTCCTGGCAGGTCTGCATTTCAGCATTGATGACAAAGTGAAAAAGGCTGTCCTTGATTGGTTCAGACATACTGACAAATATTTCTACGCTGAAGCATTTTAAGCATTACTTAAACGCTGGGATAAATGCATAAACGTTGCAGGAGATTATATTGAAAACTAAATGGCATTTGACTACTTGAAAAAATGTATTGTTTTTCCTTCCAAAAAATGTCTTGGTTTGACTTGAACATCCCTCGTTACTGAGGAGCCTGATGTGAGTCTGGAAATAATGTGGGCAGGGAATGTACTTCTAATGTAAAGGTTTCATTAGGAAGCAAAAGAATTATTTCATGAACGCAGGAACCATTACTGATCATACATAGCAGTGAATGAGCTGCTTGCTTCAGAGGCAGAAAATCATAGCTGACCAAGACCCTTTTCTGCCTCCAAGTGGAGGTCCTGGAAACAAGCTGTATCCATGCAGCTTGGCTCAGAGGATAGGGACTGAAGAGGGAAGACAAACCAAATCTCAAAAATGACTTACTGAAACCGGATGTGGCGTGCTGAAAGGTGGAGATATTACCGGCTTGCTGTAATCTACGTCACAATATCCTGTTCTGGAACTTTCTTTACATGATTAGTAGTATTATCTGCATTGAGGTTCATTGCAGACTTGGACTACAATATGTCATTTGATTCCGTCAATATTTGTATAAATTTAATATCTTATCAATTTCAGATGATCAAATAGATGGGGAAGTTTCATTGACAACCTCATCAGAAACAAGCAGTGCCACATGGCGCCAGGGACGCCAGCTTCTTAGGCAGTGAGTAGATGTTATTAGTTTGCTTGTAGCTCTTTGTTCAGTCAGTCCCACAACAACAGCAATTATTGACAATGGTAACCATGAAAGAGGAAAACAAAAATATTTATAACCAACAAGTAAAACAGGTTAAAACGTACCTAGGTAACATAATCTCAGCAGATGGCAAAGGAGACACTGAAGTCCAACACAGATGTAATAAAACAAGTCAAATCATTGAGCAAATGTCTCTGATGTTACAATGTAAACACGTGACAATGGATACAAAAATAACGCTATACAACACGGTATTCCTACCCACATTGTGATATCAGTGCCAGAATTGGATATTGAAAAACAAAGATGAAAGAGTCATCTGTAACAACAATTATTAAATGCCTGCGCAGAATGCTTGAAGTAACAAGAACGGATAGAATCAGAAACAAAGATATTAGGATACAAGTAGGTAGAACACCAGTGCTAGACTTCATCAAGAGACAACAAAACCAAATAGTTCGGCCATATGACACATCAAACACCAGATAGTATCCCCTAGAAAACAATGCTATACAGATAAAATGGATACAAAGCCAAGGGCCGACCACGCAAACCATGGATAACAAGCAGTAAAGCTCCCCATGTACGAAGCACATACTAGGGCCCAGTCAAGAAACCACTTCATAACCTGACACTCAAAGGCACAAGCAGGACATAAAGTGAAAAGAAGGAAGAATCATGTCAACTCCACTGAAGATTTAACTTACCTAGCAGCAAACAAAACTGATTGATGCACGGAGCTGCCCTGACATCATCATAGAGTCGGCCTGGCTGCCACTTCTAAGAATGCCCTGTGTCATGTTTAGAACCAGCAGAAACTTTCACTGAAAACACAGATACATATTTACATAGCTTTGTGTTCTCATTCTGCTTAGAAGCGGGTTGTAGCCTTCCACATGCTCGGCCAGAGGTGCATTCTTACAATCCACTGGTCTGACAGGATCTTGAACCGACTAAAGTCGCCCAACGGACAGACCTGGACAGCACATTTCAGCAAGCTAAACTGTCACTGTTTGACTGGCTCTTGTTGCCTAACCTCAAGCTTAAATTAGAAAGTAAAGCACTATCATTTGTTTTTTTAAATCGAAGAGCCTACATCAGCTTCTGAGAAGGTAATCTCTTTCACGACCTTATGATTGTGGCCCCCAGGAAACTGGGTGGATAGTCATATGCAGACTGCACAGGTAGTGTTTTTGCTACACCAACTAAACCTTCTCCCTTTTTGGGGGTCTACCCTACTGGAATCCTGGTATTCAATCAGGCAAGGTTGTCTGATGCCAGGTAGCCAAAAGCTGCTTGAATATGTGTATGTCCTTCGCCCTGGAATACCATGATGGTACAGATCATCGCTTCATATTGTGTGCAGTCGGTTGTAGTTGAATGCCCACCAGAAAGATTCCATCTAACGTCAGTCATGCAGGACAAAAGGTCGTCCCATCTGTACTTTCGTATTGATGCAGAGTCAACGATACTTTGGATACGGTCTCTCTGGAAGATTTTTGCTGTTGAATGCCTACAATAAGTAGTATTACTCTTTTTTGTGTGTCCTAAAAAGGATGTTAAGTGACGGGATGTCGTAGCTTTCCTCACATCCTGAGCGTGTTGATGAAGGTGGGTCGAGGTCCTCCAGGTGGTTGGGCTAAGCTTGGCTTCATCTATGTGTGTCTCACTACTACGGGGATCAGTCGATCCCTAACCTTGTTAGCCGGGCTGCCATGAAAACAGCCCGTTTTCAGATAGGTACGAAGAAGCCAAGGTGAGGAACTTGACCAGTAAGGAAGATATTGTTTAAAACTCTTCGCTCCATTGCTCTTTCGGTAATACAGAGCTTCTCTGCGTCTGATTTGCATAGACTCCAAACCTCACACCCATATACCATTGCCAGGAAATCAACAGTAACCACAACATTGATAAGGAGATCTCATGTAGGAGAGCAGCGGGTTGGTTCAGCTCAGTTGCATTAAACCAATACTCAAGCAGATAACGGAAGTCAATGCCACGGCTCACACCTTCAATAGTATGGTTATTCCAGCAATGGTTTACTCTAATCGTACCCAAATACCTGACTTTGTTTAAGCTGCCTGGCCTTTGTCGTCTAATAAGTAGCTATCTTACTATTTTGCCCTATATTGCTTATTTGTGAATAATTGTCATTTATAGAATGAATTTTCGCTGTGACTGTAAAGATAATCTCATAGCAGATACTGTAGTTGATTATGAAGTTTGGGACACTGTGATGTCTCTGATTATTTTTTTTGAGTGTTCCCAAATCCCTTCCTTGTTGACTTACCTTCCACTTACTTGGAATGTACAAATATTTTGAGTAGATTTTTAACTATAATTTTTAAAATTTTATACAGGCAGCACCCGTTAAGCCTACTCTTTTCTATTTTTTGTTTGCTCAGCACTGACCACGAGAGTTCAATCTCACTAGGGGAATTTTTGCCAGAAGATCCACATGAAAAAATCCATCATGATTCGAACCCGTGACCTCCGGCACCCGATGCGGACACCTTACCTTGAGACCACCGAGTCCTTCCTTTATATAGTAAAACAACCCATTTTGGTTTCTTAAATGCTGCTTCCCACATGTTCCCCTATAACCTAAATTAGATCATCAGTCATATCCACATCAAAGTACAGTTGCATTGAACCTCACTCCATCATCTTCTATCTCATGCCTTGATCTGTCAGGCTTGTTCCTGTCCATCTTTTGACATTGACTTCCCACTTGTAATATCGTCATCCTCCCGCTTGTATCATCTTCCTCTTGCACAGTATTGTTTTAAGAAAGATGCATGCCTTTGAATGGCTAACATATTGTAACTCTTGCTCTGATTTTCTGAATAATTCTCTTTTCATCCCCTAGTTTCTTTATGGCTTCCATACTTGTTTCACCTTCCTCAAGGTGTGCCTCACTCTCCATTATATCCACACCTCCAGTGCAGCATCTCACTCTTCTAGGTGTTTATTAATTGTCCATGTTTCTGTGCCGTAAGTGCTACATATAATACTTGACTAATCTCATTTACAGTTTGTGAGATATCTGTTTGGATGTCAGTAATTGTTCATGTTGTTAAATACATCTTTGGCCAATTCTGCTTCACATTTTCCATCTTCTGTTTTTGTATGGCCAAGATGAACCTTTTTACTTGCTCTAGTAGTGTTTCCCAACCCTTTTACACCTGCAGACAGGTAAAAGTAGGATCATTCTTTCAGGCAGAATTTAAAAAAAACAAGACTTGATGTAAATATAATTTAACAGAAATAGTTGTTATAACAGACTTGATCTAAATTGTTTTTTCTTGCTTTGTTATTTTCCTATAGGTATCTACAAGAAATAGGTTACACAGATACTATCATTGACGTTCGGTCAGCTCGGGTCCGTTCTCTCCTAGGCCTACAGGCCCAGACAGGTGACACAGATACTGACATTTCCCAATCCGTTCTGGTCAACGGAGAACAGCCCAACAAACGTGACATTCAAGGGAGAAGGTAATGTGTGCAGGGTCGTGTTGAGATTAACCTTTAGCGCACCACGGTCAAGTGCTAGCCGACCAACTCGGCCTACAAAAACGGTGTTCGTAAAAAAAATTTTTAATTTTTAATGGAGACACTCCCGACAGCTATTTAAAAAAATGCTGAATACGTCACCATATATACACGATATTTTGTCGGTTAAATTATCGTATGTTCGATTACAAATGGCTTTTGAACAATTTTAATTTTGTATACTCCGTTTGGAGCAAGCCGACTTTTTGCGAAAGGTGAAGTAGGTTGTTGGGAAAGATCTTTATCGAGTAGATCTATTTATTTTGTTTGTTTAGATGAAAGAACGTTTGAATGGGAAACTAACAGTTGTGTCGATTTTGTAAACACAGTATCGATACATTGTTGTGGTTTCCATGGTTTTCTATCGGAGCGACTAAGCCTAGCGATCGAGTCAAAAAAATTTTTCAGAGATTTTCCTAAATTTTCAACTTAGACTTTTTATAACTCAGAAACTAACAAACACACAACAAAAACAATAACACCCACAAGTTCTTTATTCAATTGTGTTTCTACACACAATAAAATCATATTTATTGACAAACAAACAGAAAGGTTACAAATTTTGAAAGTCGGCGATCATAGCAAGAAATAAATGTAATTTAATTCGGTAAAAGTTTGTCTCAGTGACGTCATGGCGTGCTAAAGGTTAACTAATGCTCATATTATTTTACATATATTATGAGGTAATGTTGTTATTCTTCACTAGAAGATGCATTTAGGCAGTGGATCACTGGACGCTCAAACACACCTAGTAATAGATAGATAGACTACCAAAAATGAGATCAAGACAAAAAAAGCCACACACAGAAACAACTTTACAAACAGTCAAACAGCTCATAAGAACAGCAGACAAAGAAACTCAGATGGGCAATGGGGAGGGATGTCTACAGACAAATAACAAGCTCGAATCCAATTGACTGCATCAATGAACTCGCAAGGGATGATAAGTGATCTATTTTCTGGCTGAGAACCCAACCCATCCCACTTAAAAAGCACCTGAACAGAATTCAACCACAACATACTCCAGGGTGCAGCCATGTAATACCGTTGATTATCATCTCCCTGAATGCTAGCTACTGAACAATGTTAGGAAAATAGTTCTTCCTCTGAGGCCAGATAAATGGAACAATTTGTCAGACAACAACCGACAGACATGTGTAGATACCAATACATTGCATTGGGCATAAGGGCGAGAGCCTGTAACGACAAGATAAACTCATTTCAATCTTCAAGCTGGAAGAGGTGATCACAACTTTTATTTTAGTCAGAGAACGGTGAATGCTTGGAATGCATTGCCATTGGAAGTAGTGTAGGCAGGGACAGTTAATACATTTAAGAATAGATTGGATGCACATAGCTTTTAGAGCAAGGAAATGAAACTGGTTGTATATAGACTCTGCAGAGTCTTCTAAACCAGTATAAAGGCGTTAACTCTCTAAAACGTGCAGTTTCTAGTGATGTTTACCAGTTGCTTTTGTTGACTGCTTTCTATGCTTTTTCTATTGTTTTGTTAAAAATCGACATTTGTGATTCATGTGGCGAAAAACTGATGAAACGGAGGCTGAGGCTATAAAAACAGCAGTTGAGATTTTGCACCAACAGTTTCTTCTTCTTACGCTGTCAGACGTCGACCTTTATTTTTTAGAAAAAAGCAGCGGTCATCCTGAGGCTGTCGACACTGCCGTAGAGCTTGTCTAGTGTTGCCACTGGTGATGGCCACATCTGCTCTCTCTGATCCTTGTATGTCGGGCAGTTTTGAAGCAAATGTTCAGCGGTCATTTTCCCAGTACCACACGTGCATTCGTCGGTGCCACCTATCTTCAATTTGTTGAATAGGTGGTATCTCAGTCTATTGTGGCCAGTGCGAAGTCTGAAGACCACGACCTGCTCTCTTCTGTTCAACTGGTAATAGGCATCGTTTTTTGTGTAGCCTGTATGTTCTGTTTCCCATTTGGTCATGTATCTAGCTCTAATAAGCCGTTTTGACTCTTCGTATGTCACACTGGTATCTGGTTGTGGTAGTCTTGCACCTTCTTTTGCCAGTCTGTCTGCCTCCTCGTTGCCTTGGATGTTGCAGTGGGATGGAACCCACTGTACCACTACCCTTTTTGGTGCGGACTGCTGGCATAGTTGACAGAGTACTGCTCTTAGATCATTAAGTTCAGTATTTTTCTGGCTTTTTAGTGCTGTGACTACGGCCAGGGCATCTGTAAGCAGGACTATATGGCTTTCATTCCTTTTACCTGTCACCATTTCTTCCACTGCCGCCCTCAGTGCCTCTGCCTCCGCTCTGAAATTGCTTGTGTATTTTCCAGCTGCCAATGACGTGTTATTTTCCTGCCATTTGGTAGGCTTAGGAATGACCCTGCCCCTCCATTCTGTGTTGTATTTGTTACAGAGCCGTTGGTGTATGCATGAGTCCATTCCATGCTTGGGTAGTTTTTCGTTATGTACCTCAGGGTTGTATCTCTTCTTTTTTTTTCAGTCTGGCAGTTTTTGTTTGCAATACCTTGTATATTTTCTACCACCTCTGGAAATATATGCTGCCTCCAGGTAGGTTTTCGTACAGTAGGGATGGGCTTTAGTGTTGTTAGTGCGTTCAAAGGGTCTTGGTGCATCTTTGCTTTGGCTATCTCTGTAAAGTTTCTCCGCTTTAGTTTCCCATTTCCAAAATTGTTTAATCTCTGGTGCATTGGATGGTCAGTCAGTCTTCGGAGTTTCTCTGCTTGTTGCTGGGCTCTGCAGTCTCTTCTGTCGGTCATGGATTGCAGTTTTGTAATCTTTTCAAGTTCTACAATTGGCGTTGACTTCATGCCTCCTGTTATAACTCTTATGGCTTGGTTTTGGAGTTTGCTAATTTTATCGAAGTTCGCCTTCGCTGCAGTTGTCCATGCCACAATGCCATACTCGAGGACTGGTCTCACTCTTCCAGTGTACAGTTTCTTTAGTATACTTTCGTCTGCTCCCCAGCTTGTGCCAGCAAGTTTCTTCATGATTGCCATTCTTTCTCTGGCTCTCGCTCGGTTTCTCTCAATCTGACTTTTCCATGTCATGCGTCGATCAAATGTGACTCCCAGGTAGTTTGGGTTGTCGTTTGGCTGCAGGTATTTGCCGTTAAGACTTATGTTGGTGTTTTGGGGTTTGTTTGAAAGCGAGAATATCGTACATGTTGTTTTTTCCTCGTTTTTTTTGACCAACCATGAGTTCGCCCACTCTTCCAGCGATGTTAGGGCCTGCTGCATCTGATTAATTGCTATGGTGAGATTCTTTTCAGAGGTCCACATAGCTAGATCGTCTGCAAACATTGAGCTATGGACTCTTCTTGGTATATTCTCTGTTAAGTTATTTGTATACACCAGGAAGAGTGTGGGTGACAGTACTCCCTGCTCAAGTGTCACCTTTTTGCTCATCTGCCCTTGTACTTGAACTCTGGCTGTTCTGTTTTTGAGGTAGTGACTGATCCATTTGTACATTTTCCCACAAACTTCACTTCTTCTTAGCTTGACTCTAAGTCCCTCTTCCCAGACTTTGTCAAATGCCTTTTCTAGGTCCACCCAAACTGCTACTGTGTGTTTTTGCTCCTGGTAGGCATCTTCTATTTCCTGGGCTATGAGGATGACCTGATCCTCGGTGGATCTGTGCTGTCTAAAGCCTGCTTGCTGTGGAATTAGTATGTGTTTTTCTTCCAGATGCCACATCAGTCTGGTGTTTATCATACGTTCCATCAGTTTACCTACGCAGCTCAGTAGGCTGATAGGCCTGTATCCATTTGGATCTGTTTTGTCTTTTCCTTTCTTTGGTACTGGTACAAGTACTGCGTCTTTCCATGCCTGGGGTACAATACCCCTTTTCCAGCTTTGGTTCAGGACTGATAGTAGTTTTCTCTTTGCTGTTTGGCCCAGCCCCATCAGCATTTCGTTTGTAATCCTGTCTTTTCCGCGAGATTTCCTTTTCTTTAACGTTCTCATGGCCTCTTCCATTTCATTCATTCTTAATTTTGCCATCATATGCTCTTCTGGTGCCATATTGATGTTGTCGTGCCTTTTTTGCTCTTCACTAATGTCTGTATGCCTGTCTGCAGGGACATCAATGTGGTTTGCTCTGGCATAATGATCAACAAAGGCGTTTGCTGCTTTTTTTCCAGTCAGCATGTTGTCGCCCTGCTTGATGGTAATTTGTTTGTTTGATAGAGTTTCGTCATTCATGGCTCGGACTAACTTCCATAGTTTGTTCCCTTCTTTGTCTAAATTGAGGCTTTCTGTTTTGTTTTTCCAGCTTTCTATTGTTGTTTGGTTTAGAGCGTATTTGTATTTCGCCATGGTGGCTTTGAGATTCCATAGATTGTTCTCTCTCTGCCGTGTTCCTAGCATTTGTGACTTCATCTGCCGCTTTCTGCAATTCATCATTCCAATTGGGCTTATAATTTTTCCTTGCCCATCTTGGGATGGTTTCAGTGGCAGCTTGCATTATTGCTTTGCTTAGGCTTTCCACCATGGGCTTTAATTTGTTATTCCGTGTGTTGATGGTTTCACACAGCTCATCTGTCAGGGTTGCAAATCTGTCCCAGTCGGCTCATTTGTAATTCCAACGTTTGGAGCGGTTTTTGTTTCATGTGGGCCTACTTCCATATCAACTTCTAGCCTAATTGGCCTGTGGTCGCTACCTGCCAATTGGTTTAGCACCTGGCGGTCTATTTTATGGTGAATGTCCACCGTGGAAAAGGCCAAATCTGGAGTAGAGGTGGTATGCCGTGTTCTAGAATAGAAGCTAGGGCTATCCTCCGGCCTATTGATTAGATAGAGATTTGTGTCTATCTTCCACTTCGTCACCACTGCTGTTTGTGTCCGTGTATCCCCATCTCTCCGAGTGGCTGTTGAAGTCTCCAGCTACTATGCAGTTGGAGTTTTTGACTTCCATACTCGAGAGCGACAGGTCTTTGTTTGGTGGTCCGTACAGGTTGAAGATGCGGATCTTCGTCTCTTGAGCCATTGTCAACTCCTACAATTTCTGCTTGTCCGGTGTGATTGACAGCTACCGTGCTACTCGGTATGCAGTTACGTGTCAGTATCAGAACCCCTCCTTTGTGACCTTCTCTATCCAGATGGAAGGTCTGGTATCCTCTGATTGAGAATTTATGGTTGCTGTTGAGGTGCGTTTCTTGGATATATGCCACGTCAATCTTACCTTCATGCAAGTGATGTGTTAGGGAAAGCTTTTTGTTAATGACTCCCACCGCATTCCACTGTAGTATTCTGAGGGTCTTGTGTTTTTGGTCAATAGTTTTTGCCCCATCACCATGTGCCTCGATTCCACAGCACATGGGTGGGTGACCACCAGTAGCTATGGTTGGGCCCCTTCGAGGCGTGAGGCCCGGCACTCTCACTGCCTGGTGGGACTCCACAGGATGAGCGCCACGCTTTTTTCTATTAGGTCGTACTATCATCATACAGCGATATACGTTGCACTGTGTTACTCGTTAAGCCTGTGGCCCAGTGCATCCGCTTTCAACAGGCGTTTCTGTAGGGATGCCCTCCTTAGCCTTTGGCTGTCCCCATCCTATCTGCAAGGCAGCAGTTGTTTGTGATCAGAGTTTTCTCTCTTATGGAAGTTGTCTTACAGGACTAATGAGTCTTCACTACTTGTGTCTATAGGCACCAACAGTTTGACTTGGGTGAATTGTTGCCGATGGATTTTGTAATTTTTAGGGACTCCAAGTCGTTTCTGAAGAACACCTCATACAAGGAAAGGAGATATTCTTGGTGGGGAGGGTGATCAACATCATCAGGATAAATGTCACCTTGCAATGTATCCCTGGACATAGTGGACTACTAGGGAATGAGATGGCCGATAGATTGGCAAAAACAGGAGCCTTGAAACAACAATTGGATAGACCCTGCAGTAACCACACAGTAAAATGAATTATTAAGAATAATACTCTGGAAATGTGGATGAACAGGTGGGTGACGAGAACAACAGGTCGCAGTGTATTTAGCGAAATGTCACAGCCAAAAATTGCAGATGACATAAATAAACTACATAGAAGAGATCAAAATCTCATCTTTCAGTTCCGAACAGGACATACTAGAGTCAACGGCCACTTAAACCACATTAATCCCCAGCACCTGCCCTTGTGCAGACATTGCTCTTATCCTGATGAAACAGTTTGACACCTACTCATTGAGTGCAAGGCGCTTGCGGATATGAGGAAAATATTCTTACAAGCACTACCGACAATTGCCAACAAACTGTAAGTGCAGTGTAACAACTCAGCAGTGAAACAACTGAAGAAGACCTGTATCTATATAAGAATGGCATTGGTCATCCAAGAGCAGGTTTGCTTGAGCTTGCCAGAGTAGGCTTGCTTGGGCTGCCAAGAGTAGGCTTGCTTGGGCTATCAAGAGCAGGTTTGCTTGAGCTTGCCAGAGTAGGCTTGCTTGGGCTGCCAAGAGCAGGTTTGCTTGAGCTTGCAAGAGTAGGCTTGCTTGAGCTTGCCAGAGTAGGCTTGCTTAGGCTGCCAAGAGTAGGCTTGCTTGGGCTGCCAAGAGTAGGCTTGCTTGGGCTGCCAAGAGTAGGCTTGCTTGGGCTGCCAAGAGTAGGCTTGCTTGGGCTGCCAAGAGTAGGCTTGCTTGGGCTGCCAAGAGTAGGCTTGCTTGGGCTGCCAAGAGCAGGCTTGCTTGGGCTGCCAAGAGCAGGCTTGCTTGGGCTGCCAAGAGCAGGCTTGCTTGGGCTGCCAAGAGTAGGGTTGCTTGGGCTGCCAAGAGTAGGCTTGCTTGGGCTGCCAAGAGCAGGCTTGCTTGGGCTGCCAAGAGCAGACTTGCTTGGGCTGCCAAGAGTAGGCTTGCTTGTGCTGCCAAGAGTAGGGTTGCTTGGTCTGCCAAGAGTAGGCTTGCTTGGGCTGCCAAGAGTAGGCTTGCTCAGTAGCTATGGGATAACAACAATAGAATCGACATCAATGCACTCTGCAAACCCAAAGGTGATCAGTCCTTCTCAGTAAGTGGGGAAGAGTGTTGTTGTTTCGAATGCCCACAAAGAGTAGGTTTGCTCTTTTGTGTGCCCTGAAAAGGATGTTAAATGGCGTTGCAGTAGCTTTCCTCACATTCCGGACGTGCTAATTGAGGTGGAACAGGGTCCTCCAGGCAGCTGTGCTATGCTTGGCTTCATCTGTGTGTCACTCACTACTATGGGGAACATGTCGATTCCCCACCTCGTTAGCCAGACTGTCATGAAAACAGTTCATTTCCAGGGAGGACTACGAAGGAGTCAAGATGGGGGTCTTGGCCAATATATTTTGCCAGACCCCAACTAACATGCAAGCTGCAAAAGGCACCTAAATAGACATATGTGGCTAGCAACCTCACTATGTAAAACAAATGGCTACAGAAACTACCACTGCAAAAATATGCAAGATACTTTTATCAATCAAGTGCCATCTCCACAACGGAGGTTGACAGTAAAGGATCTTCTGCTGTCTTTGTCTGGCGCCAGGCTGGTACATGCACTCAAACTGTCCCGGCCACCACCTGATGTTATCTGAACCTCTATCTTCCTCTACTCTGCTCTCCAAAATAACCTTTAGCAGACTCTCATGGCACTTGACATGGGACCAAAATATTTTATTTTTCTGCTTAATGCTTCCTTCAGAAGTATTGGTTCCACCAGGTGTTGTTCCAGAGCCTCGTTACTAGTTTTTCTATCGTTCTATGAAAATTGTCTTAAGTCTTCTGAATATCCACATTTCAAAGGCATCAATACGCCTCTCCATTTTCTTTGTCAGGGTCCAGGCTTCCACTCCATACAATAAAACTAAATGCACATAGCAATTAATGATTCTCATTTTTAAGATCTGAGAATATCTGCTTTGACAGAAGTGTTTCTCTCATGCTGTTAAATGCATTTTTGGTCAATACAATTCTTTTAATAATCTCCCTTTCGCATTTGCCATCAGTTTAAATGAATTGGCCAGCGTATACATAGATCAACACTTGTTCCTGAATTTCTCCATTTATGTGGATGAAAGCTTTTGGACTTTTTCTTCTTGGTGAACTTCAATCTTTTTTATGTTGATTTCCAACCGGTTTTACCTTCTCATTGTGACCTCTATTCTCTTAGCTAGACTACACTAGAGCAGCCTCTTTTCTGGGCTGTCATTGTGAGGCAGAATAGGGTCTTGGTCAGCTGTGGTTCTCTGCCCCTGATAAAAGCAGCCGGCTATGAGTGGCTGGCCACTATAAACTCATTCACGGTGCAGCTGTATCTTCGACTCTGATTGAGCATTTGACTTTGATTAACCAATAGTAGGATGTATGTGTGTGAGAACACAAGACAACATCCTTTGCAACTGGAGAGTAATGATAATAAGTTGATGTGGAAAAGACATACCTTCATGAAGCAATCTGAAAGTAAAGTAAAGTAACCTATAGCATTACTGCCATAGGGGTGTGAGGTGTTAGCGATCTCACATTTCAAAGGCTCGGCTATATGAGGGCGGTAGCCATCTCCTCTCGCTCGCCGCTTTTACTTCCCGGACTAAACTGGTACCCATTTAAGGCTGGATCGACCCGGGAGCCTTTGCGGTCTGAAAAAACATTACCGCCTCAACTGGGGAATGAACCCAGGACCACTCAGATACGAAGCCAGCGCGCTAACCACTGCGCTACGCGGCTCCCTGAAAGTATAACTATGTATTATAGAAATGAATAGCGGGGGATGGAAACCATCTGATGAAGATAACACAGCCTCATTGACGAAAAGTATGGTCTCAAAAATAGGAAATGTAATGATTGATTGTTGCATCCACACGTTTCCAACAAAGAAAAAGATGACGATTAGGAGTATCTTCAGTGTGTGCATGCTTCGTATTTCAGTGCACATGTTCTTATTTGTCACCTCTTTCTTTTATTGCCAGGGCTGGACTGAAGAAACTTGGGAACATGGCCACTGATAATGCTTTAATTGATGCTGAGAATGCTGTCATGACAACTTTCGACTTCCTTAACAGTGGCAGTGTTGTTGATGACGACGACGATCTGAGGTGGGTTTGATTGTTTTTGTAAGCGTCTACGTCGTTCCGAGTGTTTCGCCGGGGTCTTTTTCTATGACAAGAATAGCACCACTTCCCCATATAGAGGATGTCGTAAGAGGCGACTAATTGTGGGTCATGGCAGAACACCAGCCGTGGTTAGGTGGTTTGTTAAGAGCAGCATAGATGGCACCTAACAGGCTGCGAGTCTACTTTGCTCTAGTGTTGGAATAAAAATTTTTTTGGCGTTCGCCTTATTTCTCGATTCTCCAAGATGGTGTGCATTGTACTATGTTTTTATTTTGTGCCTGTCGACCCAGTGCATCCGACTTTGTCATGCATATTATGTAAGGGTCTGCTTCCTCCTGCATTTTCGAAGGGTTTGCTTCTCCGAGGTAATGACCAATGCTGTGATTGGGGAGCGAAACCAGCACCTTTTAGTTGTGAGCCGTGTCACCCTCGCCACTAGCCCACACCATCCCCCTTTTGAGTCTATTAAGCCTGTTGACCCAGTGCATCCGACTTTGTCATGCATTTTATGTAAGGGTTTGCTTCCACCTGCATTTTCTAAGGCTTTGCTTCCCCGAGGTAATGACTGATGCCGTGATTGGGGAGCAAAACCAGCACCTTCAATTTGTGAGCCGTGTCACCCTCACTACTAGCCCACATCATCCCCCTTTTGAGTCTATTAAGACGGACTCACAGATCGGTCATTCAAACCGGCACTTGCCCAAACGCAGCAGAGTAATAAGCTGCTTGAACCTAAGCAGGAAATCTTCATTCCGGCTACATCCAGCTCACCCCAGAGCTGGGAACTGCGCAAGGGCATCAATCCCTGTAGAAGAGCAGGTCGACTAAGACCTGTTCCTGCACCTTCATGCCTCAACTTGAATATATCCAAATACCTTCACCTACCTAGGCAGGCAGTACCCTCACCAGAGAAGCAACTAAGAGGATTGTAAAGACAAGCTCTGTGTTTGGGTGGCTACAAGTAGTGTCATCACCAAGGTAAACATGTATCGTGCTGCAGTTCTAACCACTCTCTGTAACTGCGAAACACAGACCGTGTATTGAAAACGTGCAAGACAGCTAAATGGTTTCTACATGAGCTGTCCCTCTAGTCTGCTCAGGAATAGGTGGCAAGACAAAGTACCTAACTGTGAAATTCTTAACTAGTCAAACATGTTGAGAATCTTTAGGTTTCTGGGAAAAGCCCAGATAAGATGGAAGGAACATGTTCACATGCCTGATTAGTGCCTTCCCAAAGGGGCCAATCACTACTTAAGTGCAAGTGAGATATGAATGATACAGGCATCGATTTGGAATCATGGGAACAGGGCGCCATAGATGGTATTGCATAGAAGGCAGGATTAAGCATGGAATACAGACAAAGGAGATACTGATTGCAGATACCCTAAGGACTCAGCATTTGAGAAGACATTCCACACCATTCGATGACACAGTTTTTTCCTTCCTTACGCACCGTGGATGAGGCATCTCTGCTCAGATTGGTCTTACAATTCACATTGGAAATAGGCATAGACTAGTTGCATCCTTTTTTTTATTCAAAGCACAATTTACTTTCGTCTGGCAAGAAGTAAAATTTGTAAATATAATATACTGACAAAACAGGACTTCAACCCCAGATTGCTGTTGATAAGGAAAAAATTGAAAATGTCACATGTTTTGAATATCTTGGCTCTACATTATCCAACGACGGAAACTGCTTAAAAGAAATTAGAATACGACTGGCCATGGTAATGCAGAAGCTAAACAACATGCAATATCTGTGGCATAATACTAACAAACAACTAAAACTGAAGATTCTGAGAACATGCATATTCCCTGTAGCAATGTACAAGTGCAAGACATGGACTATGACACATGCAGCAAGGAGGTAAATTGGGGTGTTGAAACAAAATGTTACAGAAGAATCCTAAAAATTCCTTGGATAAAGAAAGTGACAAATAAAGCCATCCTAAAAGACCTGAACATTGAACACTGATTCATAAATAATGTTTTGTTTCTGAAATTGAGTTTTTTCGGCCACATCAAACCTCATGACGGATTGGAAAGAACGGCCTTGGAGGGCATGGTACCTGGAAGGTGATGCAGGAGGACAACCAAGGCAAAGGTGCATACAAGATATCAAGGAAACACTAAACATGAACACGGAGCAGACGGGAAGATTGACTGCAGACCAAGATTCATATCGGCTGACTGTGATGAGAGCGATGTTCTACAAAGGACATGCTACATGATGATGATGATTAATATTGAACAAATTTAACTAAAATTTTGATCTGAAAACGTATAAATAAGTTATCTATAATATGAAGTATTTATAATAAAGTAGTATTAAACATTAAATGTCTGTTTCTTCTGTGCCAAAGTCTGAATCAGACTTGTATTAAATATCTATGTGTGATCATTGGTCTAATAATAATAAATAATTTCTCCAGTCTTGACTTCTTCTTCTTCATCGTACACTGTTTACAGCGATATATGTTGCACTGTTTTATTTTGTTAAGCCTGTGGCTCAGTGCATCCGATTTCAACAGGCGTTTCTGTAGGGATGCCCTCCTTAGCCTTTGGCTGTCCCCATCCTAACTGCAAGGTAGCAGTTGTTTTTGGTCAGAGTTGTCTCTCTTTGGGAAGTTGTCTTACAGGACTATCGAGTCTTCCCCACTCGTGTCTATAGGGTTTGGCAATGATATGATATGATGGACTATGTACTAGTTTGTACTATCCCGGAAGAGAGGCAGTTCGGTGTGACTGTGTCTCAGGATCGTCACGTCCTGCCAGAAACGTAGCATGTGAATGAGGTATCTCTTTGCTCCCTTTATTTTCTCGGCTCATCTGCAGTGATGGCACGCCTAGCATTCCCTGCCACCTGGGAGGTTGTCACAATAGGGCCAGGGGTGCAATGTCCGCTGGAGTGCATCTCTTCTGCGTCCATTGGGAAGACTGCTGATAGCAGACAGAGGTAAAGAGCAAGGCAGGAGTGCATTTAACCAGGTGCATTTCTGCGGCTCTACCGGGCTGAGATGCGAGCCCCAGGTCCCTGCCATGTCGTAGCCTCCCATCACAGCGGTGCTGAGATTTAGGGCGGGATTCTGGCTTAGAGGCGTTCGACCGTAGTCCCTCAGATGGTATCTTCGCACCATTGGCTTATCAGCCAAGCACGTGGACCAAATGTCAGCGTCCTGCGATTCCTCTCGAAGGAGTGCATTTGACCAGGGGACAAGCCTGGTCATGGCACGGAGATGTTGTTCGCCTGGTGTGCAGACATATCTCATGGCCGGGATTCCGGCTTAGAGGCGTTCAGCCGTAATCCCTCACATGGATGGTAGCCTCGCGCCATTGGCTTATCAGCCTAGTACGTGAACTAGATGTCTGCGGCTCCTTTTGAATTGGGCAGTATTACCGTAGCAACGCCCTGTCATTAGTAGGCTAAAACTGACCTGTTTTCCGAGGGTCTAATATCAGCACCCGTTCGCTATTAGACCCAACGAATCAATAGAGGGTTTTTTAGTCAGTCAATGACCAGGTATCTAGAACCTGCGATTTCTGTAGGGTTAAGCAAGATTACCGTAGCAGACGCTCTTTCATTAAGAGGGTAAAAACTGACCTGTCTTCCGTGGGTCTAATACCAGAACACGTTCCCCATTAGACCCAACAAAAGTGCTCTCAATCTGTCAGTCATTTTACAGTGTTGAGTCAAATTAAGCTGCAGGCTCTACTCAAGGTGGTGCCCTTCCGTCAATTCCTTTATCGAGCACTGAATGCCGGCCAATCGAGCCACAGAGAGCTTAGCCCCAGATTTCCGAGGGTCTAAATCCAGCACCCGTTCCATATTAGACCCAACGAAAGTGCTCTAGGCCTGTCAATCATTTCAGTGTTGAGTCAAATTAAGCCGCAGG
The DNA here is from genome assembly GCA_036924085.1 of Ariolimax columbianus. Taxonomy (NCBI): domain Eukaryota; kingdom Metazoa; phylum Mollusca; class Gastropoda; order Stylommatophora; family Arionidae; genus Ariolimax; species Ariolimax columbianus. The sequence goes on from JAVGWX010000013.1 coordinate 47,393,695, forward strand.
CTCCACTCCTGGTGGTGCCCTTCCGTCAAATCCTTCAAGTTTCAGCTTTGCAACCATACTTCCCCTGGAACCCAAACACTTAATTTTCCCAGAAGCTGCCTGCAGAGTCATCGAAGCAACTCCTGCGGATCGCTAGTCGGCATCGTTTATGGTCAGAACTACGACGGTATCTGATCGTCTTCGCGCCTCTGACTTTCGTTCTTGATTAATGGAAACATTCTTGACAAATGCTTTCGCAGTAGCTCGTCTTGCGGCGATCCAAGAATTTCACCTCTAACGCCGCAATACGAATGCCCCCGTTTGTCCCTGTTAATCATTACCTCCAGTTCCGAAAACCAACTTTTAAAATAGAACCGAGGTCCTATTCCATTATTCCATGCACCATTATTCAGGAAGCCGAGGCCTGCTTTGAACACTCTAATTTTTTCAGCGAAGAGCACCCGCGGGAGAGAGCCGGCAGACGGTAGGGCAGGAGACAACGGGCAGTGAACCGGCGCGAGCCGGACCGCCCGCCTGCGCCTGAGATCCAACTACGAGCTTTTTAACTGCAACAACTTTAATATACGCTATTGGAGCTGGAATTACCGCGACTGCTGGCACCAGACTTGCCCTCCAATAGATCCTCGTTAAAGGGTTTAAAGTGTACTCATTCCAATTACGGGGCCTCGAAAGAGTCCCGTATTGTTATTTTTCGTCACTACCTCCCCGTGCCGGGAGTGGGTAAGTTGGACGCCTGCTGCCTTCCTTGGATGTGGTAGCCGTTTCTCATGCTCCCTCTCCATAATCGAACCCTGATTCCCCGTTACCCGTTACAAACATGGTAGGCATGTCACGTACCATCGACATTTGATAGGGCAGACATTTGAAAGATGCGTCGCCGGCACATGAGACCATGTGATCAGCACAAAGTTATCCAGAGTCACCAGTGGGGACGCCGCAACCCTGCGAGGGGAAACGACGATTTGCATCTATCTCCCAATCTTCCACTTCGTCACCTCTGCTGTCTGTGTCAGAGTATCCCCATCTCTCCGAGTGGCTGTTGAAATCTCCAACTACTATGCAGTTGGAGTCTCTGACCTCCATACTCGAGAGCGATAGGTCTCTATTTGGTGGTCCGTACAGATTGAAAATGCGGAGCTTCGTCTCTTGAGCCATTATGTCAACTCCTACAATTTCTCCGGTGTGAGTGATAGATACCGCGCTACTCGGTATGCAGTTTCTGGTCAGTATCAGGACCCCTCCTTTGTGGCCTTCTCTATCTAGACGGAAGGTCTGGTATCCTCTGATTGAGAATTTATGATTATTGTTGAGGTGCGTTTCCTGGATACATGCCACGTCAATCTTACCTTCATGCAGGTGATGTGTTAGGGAAAGTTTTTTGTTAATGACTCCCTCCGCATTCCACTGTAGTATTTTGAGGGTCTTGAGGTTTTGGTCAATAGAAGTTGCCCCATAGCCATGTGCCTTGACTCCACGACACATGGGTAGGTGACCACCAGTAGTCAAGGGTGGGTCCCTTTGAGGCGTCAGGCCCGGCACTATCGCTGCCTGGCGGGACTCCGCAGGATGAGCGCCATGCGTTTTTCTAATAGGTTGTACTGTCATCATGCTGCGATTTACGTTGCACTGTTTTGTTAGGCTTGCGGCCCCGTGCATCCGATTTCAACAGGCGTTTCTGTAGGGATGCCCTCCTTAGCCTTTGGCTGTCCCCAGCCTATCTGCAAGGCAGCAGTTGTTTATGATCAGAGTTGTCTCTCTTATGGAAGTTGTCTTACCAGACTATCGAGTCTTCACTACTCGTGTCTATAGGGTGCAATGATGATATGTGAGATGATATATGAGATGGACTGGTTTACCCGGAAGAGAGGCAGTCCAGTGTGTCTGTATCCCAGGATCGTCACGTCCTGCCAGAAACGTAGCAATGCATGTGAGTGGGGTATCTCTTTCTCCCTTTATTTTCTTGGCTTCTATGCAGGGATGGTACGCCTAGCATTCCCCGCCACCTGGGGTGTTGACACAGTGGGGCAGGTGTGCAATGTCCGCTGGTCTGCATCTCATATGAGCTAGTTTTCCGTAGCAACGCCCTGTCATTAGTAGGGTAAAACAGACCTGTCTTCAGATGGTCTATTTCCAGCACCCGTTCACTATTTGGGCAGACGAATTTATTGAGGGCTTTTGTTTGTCAATGACCAGGTATTTGAAATCTGCGGTTTCTGCGGAGTTAAACACGATTTCCGTAGCTTTCTTTCATTATAGTGTTAGAGAGCTGACTTGTCTTCCGTGAGTCTAATACCAGCGTACGTTCATTATTAGACCCAAACGGTAGTGCTCTCGATTTGTCAGTCGTTCTACGGTATTGGCGTGTTCAGTCAAATAAAGCCGCAGGTTCCACTCCTGGTGGTGCCCTTCCGTCAATTCCTTTAGCGAGACAATCAAGTTACTTAGAGGGTAGCCCTAGATTTTCGAGGATCTAATTCCAGCACATGTTCACTATTAGACCCCACGAAGGTGCTCTCTTTTTGACAGTCATTCTACAGTATTGGCGTGTTAAGTTAATTTAAGCCTCAGGCTCCACTCCTGATAGTGCTCTTCCGTCAATTCCTTTGTCAGAACACTCGATGCAGACCAACCGAGCCACAGGTGGCATAACCCCAGATTTCTGAGGGTCTAAATCCAGCACCAGTTCCATATTAGACCCCAGAAAAGTGGTCTCGGCATGTCAATCATTTCAGTGTTGGCCGTGTTGAGTCAAATTAAGCCGCAGGCTCCACTCCTGGTGGTGCCCTTCCATCAATTCCTTTAAGTTTCAGCTTTGCAACCATACTTCCCCCGGAACCCAAACACTTTGGTTTCCCGGAAGCTGCCCGCAGAGTCATCGAAGCAACTCCTGCGGATCGCTAGTCGGCATCGTTTATGGTCAGAACTACGACGGTATCTGATCGTCTTTGCGCCTCTGACTTTCGTTCTTGATTAATGGAAACATTCTTGACAAATGCTTTCGCAGTAGCTCGTCTTGCGGCGATCCAAGAATTTCACCTCTAACGCCGCAATACGAATGCCCCCGTTTGTCCCTGTTAATCATTACCTCCAGTTCCGAAAACCAACTTTTAAAATAGAACCGAGGTCCTATTCCATTATTCCATGCACCATTATTCAGGCAGCCGAGGCCTGCTTTGAACACTCTAATTTTTTCAGCGAAGAGCACCCGCGGGAGAGAGCCGGCAGACGGTAGGGCAGGAGACAACGGGCAGTGAACCGGCGCGAGCCGGACCGCCCGCCTGCGCCTGAGATCCAACTACGAGCTTTTTAACTGCAACAACTTTAATATACGCTATTGGAGCTGGAATTACCGCGACTGCTGGCACCAGACTTGCCCTCCAATAGATCCTCGTTAAAGGGTTTAAAGTGTACTCATTCCAATTACGGGGCCTCGAAAGAGTCCCGTATTGTTATTTTTCGTCACTACCTCCCCGTGCCGGGAGTGGGTAAGTTGGACGCCTGCTGCCTTCCTTGGATGTGGTAGCCGTTTCTCATGCTCCTTCTCCATAATCGAACCCTGATTCCCCGTTACCCGTTACAAACATGGTAGGCATGTCACGTAACATCGACATTTGATAGGGCAGACATTTGAAAGATGCGTCGCCGGCACATGAGACCATGTGATCAGCACAAAGTTATCCAGGGTCACCAGTGGGGACGCCGCAACCCTGCGAGGGGAAACGACGATTGGTTTTGAACTAATAAAAGCGCTCTTTCCGCAAGGGTCGGAGCTTGGTAAGCATGTATTAGCTCTAGAATTGCCACAGTTATCCAAGTAGGATCATGTCATCTAAGGAACCTCGACTGATTTAATGAGCCATTCGCGGTTTCACCGTGAGACAGTGTGAACTTAGACATGCATGGCTTAATCTTTGAGACAAGCACATGACTACTGGCAGGATCAACCAGAAATCTGTCGGAGACGTACGAACCACACATACCGGTCGGCGGAGGACGGATGTGTAAAAAGCCTCACTAGGACGGCCGCAGGGACCGACTGACGGACGGACGGTTGTTCCGTCTATTACTCCTTCGACCTAGGACCGCCTGACCGGGGCCCGTACACACACCAGACGACCGATCGACCGGGCTTGCTCTGGGAGGGATGGCAGCGCTCTGTGCAGAACGGATCCCAACGACCCCGGCGATGAATTTCACAGGGACTGGAGATAATTTTTGCCTGCCGTCCTGCCCTTCTCCCGAGGGTTGGTCGGGCGAGGACAGGGCCTTTAGGCAGGATTCCTGCTATCCATTTGCCGGTGACAAGCTCTTTGCGAGAGTCTGACCACCAGCTAGACGAGCTGTCGAGGTCTGCTATAAGCCTTCGAAAAAGCAGCACTGACTGTCAAAGTTTCTCGATACGGGCCACAGTAACGCACCTTTGCCAACGGTACGACACCACAAATTTCGTCCCGCTACATGGCCGGGGAAAGGCAGGCGAGCGTTTTCGGCAAGCCCGCGCTATCGCTCCGTCTGGCGGGACTGAGATCGCTGTATGAATACTGGATGAGAGTCAATCGCGGCGGCGAGAGACCTACCCCAGATCAGTCTTGACTTAAATTGTATCACATGGAAAGGGCAACTTTAAAAATTTACTGTGTTTGTAAATATGAACCACACAGAAATAACAGTACATTAAATGAAAGCTGCGCTGGATCGTCAAGTCATGCTTTAGATTATTTTAAAACTCAAAGTGGCGCATCTAAATTACAACGGATGTGCTAGATGACGATGCTGGATGGAAACTGATGTTTAGCACAACAGGTCAGGGGCGTTTAAGTCAAACTGGGACCCTTTTTTTTGTAAGGAAAAAAAACCTTTCAAGCAGTCAAAATGCCATTTATTTTTCGATATAATCTTCTGCAACGTTTATGCACTTATCTCAGCATTTAAGTAATGCTTGAAAAGCTTCAGTGCAGAAAGATTTGTCAGTATGTCTGAACCAATCCAGAACAGCCTGCTTCACTTTGTCATCAGGTTGAAATGCTTGATTTCCCAGGAGTTCTTTTAGGGGTCCAAACAGGGGGAAATCACGTTGAGCGAGATCTGGGCTGTAAGGTGGATGTGGCAATACCTCCCAGCTGAGTTGCTGCAGATGGTACATAGTGCGGTGAGCTGTATGAGGTCAAGCGCTATCTTGTAACAGCAGGACGCCATTTATGATCAAACCAGGCCTTTTTTTTTCCCGCAGACGGCTACGCACATCAATCAAAATGCATATGTACTGTTCACTGTTGGTAGTGGCACACAGCGTAGAAAATCAACATGAATGATGCCAAGTTTGTCCCAGAAAACACTCACCATCACTTTACCTGCAAACTCAATTGTCCAAAATTTTGTGGGTGGTAGTGGCTTGGCTTCGTTCGTTCTCAATCTCCCGCTATCAAACCCTGAAAGGACTTAAGTAGCAGAATGTAGTCCAGAGAATGGAATGCGTTGTGTCGTAGTTTACAGCTTGGCTGCGATATTTGCACCTTTCGTTCCAACACATCCGACTTCACCAAGCATTTTTTAGTACAGGGTTAGCATTCCCTCTTTGATCCCTTCTCCTTAGCCAGTCTGCCCTGCTGCAGCCTGTTATCCAGGATCACCGCGGGGAGGTGTAGAAGGTTCTTGGCAGCTCTGGTTCGCTGGCCCTGATGCTAGCAGTCAGCTATGGGTCGCTGACCACTGCAGCTCATGCGCTGCTCAACATCTTGATCCCTGAGTGGTAGTGATTGCATATGCTTCCACTGCTTGGATGTACATCCTTCTTTAAAATGTTTACACTATGGAAGAGAAATTGTACACTGACCAAGACCACAATCTCTATTCCATGTAGCGTTCTCTAGAAACAGGCTGTTTTCAAGGCAGCCTGGCTGATGAGATGTGGATCGATGTGACCAAGGTAGTAGTGAGCACCATGCAGATGAAGCTAAGCATAGCACAACTGCTTGAAGGAAAGCTACTACAACCCACCACTTAACGTCCTTTTCACTGCGCAGAAAAGGGCAAACTTACTCATTGTGGACATTAAACAACAAACTACCTCTACATTGAGTTGCTTAATATTTCATGCTGCTCATGCCGAGTTTCTTTCTTGCTGAAGAAGGTGGATCTAGACTGTTCTGTCTGTAGTGTAATGATATTCTTCTAAGCAGACTCACCACTTTATGGGGTCAGTCATGATCCCCACCATTTTGGCCAGGCTCGTGTAATATATTTTTAGATGTACGGTGGGGACATGAGGTGGAGTTCCTCATTTGTTGAAGAAGGTGTGTCTAGGCTGTCCTGTCTGTAGTATAATTTTATCCTTCTAAGCAGACTCACCGCTTGTGGGGTCAGTCATGATCTCCACAATTTTGGCCAGGCTGCTATAAGATATTATTAGGTGCATGGTGGGTACATGAGGTGGGGTCTTGGTCAGTATGTTCTACCTGACACTAGTGACTGAGCACCCAACCAGCTTTTTTAACTTGCTCTGTTTTATTTAACAGTGATGAAAATGAAGATGGAATGGCTGCTGATGACGAGGCTGAAGAGAGACTAGAAAGGAAAGGAGTGAAACTAAAGGTTATTTGTCTTTTAGTTCTTTGTATGCATCTGTCTCTCCAGCTTTCTTTCTCTCTCTCTCTTTATGCCATTGGTGTTTGAAGACTTGGGAATGAAGCTAGAATTGCTATTATCCTGCTTAATCTTGTCTAATACAGGAACATTGATTATACGGAACCAGTACAGATCCAGGATAATCTTGGAGGTTTCAGAGATAATGAAGAAAAGTGAGCAGTCAGTAACGGAATAATAAATCCATGTTATGTAGTAGCTCAACAGACAGTACCCTAGTAACTTCTGGAGACACGTGTGTATAGATGAATCAGCCTCGATGTGTGACAAAGGGGGAGGCAGTGGAATCTACATCGCACACTCCAACAGCGAAAATCACTCCATACCAGCAGGAGAAACCTGTACAAAATGTAAGAGCTAAAGCAACAGTTGTTCATGCAGCAACGAGAATTCGTATCAGCCAAAACACAACTACAAAGGAAACGGTCATTCTAACAGACTCCAGGAGCGTACTCCAAGCCATCTCAAGCCCCAAACAAGATAGACTCTCACGCAAAATAAAATACAACATCGGATTGCGGTCCTAAAAAACAAACGACGACACTGCTCAAACGATCTATGAGGACAAAATGGAGAGACCAGCACAAAGAATACAAGTCAGAAAATGACAACATAGACAAACTTGACAAAGATGAGTAGACAAAAGATTTTCAGACTCAGAACGGAGCATTGCAGACTCAAGGCCCACCTCCACAGAATGGGTCTCAGAAACATCACCTGAATATATCCTGCAAGACTGACCTGACCTACTTATACAGTCGAAAGAGAGGTATTCTGGCCCAGGGCAGCTACCATGCTCAAAAGGGGGGGGGGGGGGGGGGGGGCTGAAACGCAGAGTCTCCTTTAGGGACCTAACCGGACTAGAAGCATAGCATCAGTTGATCGAAGGAGAAGATTATAATAGAGGAGTCTGACTGGGTGATTTGGATGTTGGCCTTCTGGCCACGAGGATGTGCATTCTAAACTGCTGTACGGCAAATTTCTATTGGAGATAAAAAATAAAAACTTAGTCTGCACAGCACATGATGACTGCAGGGGCAAGTGGCCTTTATTTCTCAATTCTGTTGAGCAAGTCTGCTCTTGGCAGCCCAATGCCATTCTCATATAAATACAGGTCTTCGTCAATGATTTCACTGCTCCATACAGTGTATTGGCGATTGACGGCGGTGTTTGAAATAATCTTTTCCTCATTTCCGCAAGCGCTTTGCTCTCAATAAGTAGGTGTCTAGCTGTTTCATCAGGGTGGGAGCAAATAATGCACATGGGCAGGTGCTGAGAATTGATCCAGTTTGTGACCATTGACTCTGGTGTGTCCTGTTCAGAAATGAGAGATTAGACTTTGATCTCTTCTATATAGTCTAATTATATCATTATTTATTGGCTGTTACATTTCGCTAAATTTCACCTACCTGTTCATCCAAATTTCCCTGATATTTCTCTGAATATTTCCCAACTCTATAAATCCTCCTTGTGGATATCAGCAAAAGGAATAACTGCTGTGATGGCATTTTAAAAAAAACCAAACAATTCTGTTGTTCATGTTGTAACGGATACAGATTCATGTATTTCATATATGTGATGATTTCCCTTCCTCACAGAACAGGTATTTAATTTAAAGCTGCTAAGCAAGAATTATCTAGAACAGCAGCAAAAACTGTATCATGTGTTTGTGGATTTTAAGAAGGCGTTTGATAGGGTATGGCATAAAACGCTATGGGCAACCATGATGTATAAAATCAACGGAAATATTATAAAGGTCCTTGAACACCTGTATGACAAGGCGTCCAGCGCTGTTCTTGTGAATGGGAGGCTGGTTTTACACATCAGCTGGTGTGAGACAGAATTGTACACTCTCTCCAACTTTTAAAAAAAAATTCCTTGAGGGAATTATGAGTGAGGCACTTGGAGGTCACGTTGGTACTGTCAAGATAGGGGGCCGAAAGATTCCCAACCTTTGTTTTGCAGATGATATCGGTGGGTTCAAAAGCAGAACTCCAGGAATGGGTAAGAAGGCTCGATGAAACAACTCTTGACTATGGTATGCAAATAAACGCTGGAAAGACAAAATAAATGACCAACAACGCCGAGGGCTTCAACAGTAGGATAAAAGCTAATGGCCAGGAACTCGAAGTGGTTGTCCGTTATAAATATCTGGGTTTGATTGTCAGCGATGAAGGATCAAAATATGAGGTGTTAGTCAGAATAGCACAGACAATAGCGGCGCTTGCACGGCTTAAGAAAATCTGGCAAAATAAACGGTTAGCACTATTCACGAATATCAGATTAATGCGTACATTGGTCCTGTCAATATTCCATTATGTTTGTGAGACATGGACAGTTACAGCTGACCTTCAGCAAAGGATACAGGCCTTGGAGATGAGATGTTTCCGAAACGTCACGTACAAAGATCGAGGGTAAAAATGAGGAAATACGAGAAAGAATTTTAACAGCAATAGGGCGTTTTGAAGACCTCTTGGCCACTGTCAAAAGAAGGAAACTCGCTTGGTACGGCCACATATTGAGATCAAATGGTCTTGCAAATACGATCCTGCACAGAAAGGCGCAAGGCAGACTACATAGAGGCCGTCCCAAAAAGAGGTGGTAGGACAACATAAAAGAATGGACCAATCTCTGACCAGTAGAGGCACAGGCAGCGGCCACTGACAGAGAAAGGTGGTGTGGTGTTTTGAGAATGTCTTCATGTGTGCCCCAACGACCTCACTGGTTACGGGATTACCTAACTGCTTTCCTTAGTAGTAAGTCAGGTACCCATTTACAGTTGGATAAACTGGTTGTCCTAAGAAAAGAACCAGACTAGAACTACCTAAGTGTGGACCACAGAGAAGGTGAAAGAAAGACCAAACTAAGACAACTTGGTGAAGAACTAGAGGCCGAATAAAAATCACGAATCAGAGCTGGGGCACTGTAAATGAAGGATGTCTGCAAACCGAGTGAAGTGGAGGGAGTTTATTGCTGTCCTCAAAGAAGCCATGAGACGGTCATTAACCGATTTGTTGCTCAATAACCAAACAGCTAAGAAGGAGAAGCCTGGAGCTGTCGTTAAGGAAAGCAATCCTACTGCATTTGCCATGAGAATCAAGTGCTCCGAACTCTCAGGTCAATATCTGTTAATGCATTAAACATTAACTACCACGAGCCATTCATAGCCTCATTAGCCTTTACCGACCTTCACACACAGCTGTTTGGAAGCCTTGATGAACTGTCCACCACAGCAACCTTTATCCAGAGAATTGAACTTCACGTTGCTGAGCAGCGCATGAGTTCTAGCGGTCAACGACCCAAAGCTGACCATCAGGGCCAGCGGCGCAGAGCTACTGAAAATCTTCTCTACCTCCATGTGATGATCCTGGATAATGGGCTGTAAGAGGAAGACTAACCCGGTACCAAAATATACCATACTGAAGTCGAATGTGTCGGACTGACACTTGCAAATATCGCAGTCAAGCTGTAAACTATGATATAATGCATTCCGTTCTCCAGACTACATCCTGCTACTTCCAAAGCCCTTTTCAGGGCTTAGTAGCGGGAGTTTGAGAATATATGACAAAGAAGAACTTCACAAGTAGACATAATTTTTAAAATATGGAAAAAGAAAAAGATCTTTTTGTTACACAACACATTCAATTATCTTCAGAATGACACAAGATCCATAAAAAGCTGTTAACAATTAAGAAATCTACAATGTCATTTATACACTTATTGGGGGGGGGGGGGGGGGGGGGGGGTATACATTTTATTTTGTAAACTGTGTTAGTCCAAAAAATGATTGTGTGTGCAGCGCTGCTTGTGTATTTTAATTAGGAAGATAAATATAGAAGTTGTAACCTGAACCTGCTAAACTTATTGAATTTATTGGTTCAAGAGAATTTTTGTATTACCTGTGCTTGGTGGTAGGAAAGCTAGGAAGTATTCAACTCTATTTTTTAAAATATCTGTGGAGCGTGTAGCCTAGTGGACAGTGAGTCGATTAGACTGATATTACAGGGTGCCAGGGTTCGAGTTCATGGACACAGAGGGAAAGAAAATGTTGTTTGTGTCTGGTATGACCGCTCCTCTAGTCGACCAAGCTGTAAATGGTTGGGGGGGGGGGGGGGGTGAGAGTTTGGGAAGGTAAAGAAAACAGCAAGGAAAGGAACTGGCCACCCCACCTCATATAGGCCGTGGCTTAGTGCATGAATAGTTATATTCATCCTCCATGGCAATTGTTGCCATGGTACTGACTAACTATCGCCCTTAATTTTTTTTTTATGTCTGTCACTTCGACTATAAACGTAATCATTGTTTCTACATAAACACTTTAAATAGATCTACCTCAGAAAAAATCAGTTGCAGAAACGTAACTCTCCCATTCTCAATAATGGGTGAATTTTCAAATCCAAGTGAAAAACAGAAGAAATTTTTTCAAAAATCTAAAACAAATTTTAAAAAATCGCCATTGTTTTCATCTAACCATACGTGGCGGAAGTTGGAACTCTGTACAATTAAATGAGCAGTATGTTTATTGCTATAGCATTAACCCAGAAGTTTATATACGATAAAGCGATGATCCAAGAGCTGGTGGTGTGCAAGCCAGTGGAACGGAGCCAAATCGTCGTAATCTCACGCTGCTGGAACGGAAAAGATTAATAAAGAACTTGTTGGTGTTATTGTTTTTATTCTGTGTGTGTTAGTTTCTGAGATACAAGAAGATGAAGTTGAAAATGTCCACAAATATATCACAAACACTTCGACTCACCAATTGGGGTGCGTCAGGGTTCCAGAAATATTTATTTGTCACAGAGCACTCACTACTGTTTTTCTATAAGAATTATCTGTTAGTTTCCACTTCAATAATATTTATTACTTTGAAATCAACAAACTAAACAGATCTATATCAGAAAAATCTGTAGCAACACCTTAACTTCACCATCCTCAATAATGGAAACCTTCAAATCCAATTGAAAAGAAGAAGAAATCGTCTTATAATTTTCTGTCAAATCAAGTCCACAAAAAAAAGAAGCGGACTGTAGTTACCTAGTTTTCAGTGTTTTAATACTCACATGTTCAGCCGTTTCTAAGGTATTAGCCCTGAAGTTTATACATAACCAATAACCTTGTAGCTGGGGGCGTTACAGGGACAGTGAAAACTGTCAAAAATGTGTACCTTTGCTTGATTTTGCAGTGGCGGTGGCGCAGTAAAGGTTAATTTCTTTAAAGGTTTGAAATACGTCATCTTTTTACGCTGAAATTCAGTTCAGAAAGTAAAGATTCTGCTGGGGTCGGGCCAGATGAGTAAGGTGGTTGGGAAGTTTATGTCTTGATTTTTACTAAATATTAATGAACGAATAGTGATGTTTGTGCTAGTGCATTGTCGCGGTGGAGGAACTAGGAGTTGTTTCTCTGCAGCTCAGGTCTCTTTCTCTGGTGGTTTTCTCCGTTAGAATGTCATGGCAGAATCCTTTGACCATGTTCCATGATTCAGCTATTTCCCATGAACTATCAAGACGGTGGTTGGAATTCCACCATCTCATGAATGTGTGTAACATGCTGTCTTCATGCAAGAACTTGGACACATGATGCAAACTGGAGAGTTCTTGTTTCTGCCTTATGTGCAGTGTTTGGTGTTCAAAGAACATACATACATAGGTAGATTGATTGATTGTGGTGTCAACATCTAAGTGACTGTCATTGATATACCTCAGAATGTCACCCTTATCCATATCCCTTAGTGACTGGTTTATAACACTTTATTATCTTATTAGAATGTCACTTTTATCCACATCCACGAACGAATGATTTATAACACTTTATTCTCTTATTAGAATGTCACTTTTATCCACATCCATGAATGAATGATTTATAACACTTTATTCTCTTTTTAGAATGAGAAGGAAAGCCTGGCAGGATTGGATGACACTGATCCTGACACAGTGGAAGCACTTGCTGAATTCCATTTTCTCGAGTCAGAAATTGGGGAACGAGCAGGTAAGGCCAAGCATTCTGATCGGGTTAACGCAGCCAAAATAATTTATCTGGTAATAAAATATTTGATATGACTTCCATCAGCCAACATTCTATCACTTCACCAATTTTGACATTTCATTTTTTAAAAGAACTTATCTTTGCACGGTTTTCTCCAATTTATATGACGATAATGAAGTGTTTCAAATTAATTTTTAATCTAACACAAAAAACTTTTCGTAGTTCAACCTGTAAAAAGGAAAGTGATGTTTTTGGCAAACAAATAGCCTAGATTTCAGTTTTTTTCTACAGTTGTCTATATATGATTAAAGCAGTGTATATTCAGCATTCATTAGTTTGCGAGTTTGGCCGTGAAATGTAAATTTTTGACTCACGATTTCGCAGCGCTGGCACGGTAAAGGTTAATGGTTATAAATATAATATCATTGCAGCTTTGAAATCACACAGAAGAAAATAGTTCAGCAAAAAATAAACATGAAAGGTTAATTTGTGGTTATCAATATTTAATCACATGTTAACCCTTTTCAGTCCTGGCTGATTTTGCTGATTGTATCTTTCTGCTCGGACTAATTACCGGAATCCTGCTTGTCAAAGTTCTATTCAAAATAAAATAAAGATATAGAACAAATTGAGCTAAAATTATGATCTAAGCATCGTAAGACATATAATTAAACTATCTATGACAAGAAGTATTCATAATAAAGTTTTTATATTAGTATGAGGAGCGGTTGATTATTGCAATGGTAGAGCACTCGCTTTTTCATGGCTTGAAGGTTAACAAACTCATGACGACCCAGCTGTAAATGGGTAACTGACTTATGGTTGGGGAAGGAAAAAGGCCACCCCATCTCACAAAACTGTGACTTAGTATAATGAAGTCTATAATACTTCATTCCCGACTGCAGTATCTGCTATGGGACTATCTTTACCTTTAGCTTGATTAATATGAAGCATTAAATGGTATTGCTATAGATTGGATTATGAAACACTATGCCGATAAGCATTTAAGCATAGAATGGGACGATAACAATACCTTGGAAGATCTTGTTTTTGCAGACGACCTAGCGCTTCTAAGTACCACTAATGAAAAAACACAAAAAAATATACACTATGCCAATGGTCAGAACAGATAAGACTTCAAGTAAACGCCTCCAAGACAAAAATCATGGCTTCCACAACCACAACGGTTGATATCAAGCTACAGGGGAAATCTCTACAAAATGTCTAACACTGCACATACCTGGGAAGCAAAATTACACAAGATGGAGATGCCACGAAAGAAACTTCTACTAGAATTACTTTGGCCTCGTGCGCCTTTATTCAGCTCACCAACATCTGGAAATCGACACTGAGCAAACATACCAAGCTCATACTATTCAACTCAATCATAATATCAGTTCTAACATATGAATGTGAAAGCTGGAAAACAAAATAAATATCTTTCAAAATAAATGTTTAAGAAAATTATTGAATATACGCTGAGACAGGTTCATAACTAATGGCTCGATAAGAACACAGACAAACCAAATATATGTGTCAACCATCATCCGGAAAAAACGATGGACATACATCGGACATCAGCTTCAATTGCAAGCACTCGAAGGAAAAGAGGGAGACTCAAGGAAAGACTCAGAAGAACAATCATCCGAGAGGGCTCAACTATGGTCCTCAGCACCATACAAGATCTAAAAACAGTGGCGTCACTCCCTTCCAACTGGAGATAATTTGTTTCTGCCTTATGCACCTAATTTGGCGCGCAAAGAACAGATTAAATGGCGTTAATGCTGAGATGAAAATTTGAGAGGCAAAAAATTGTTGGTACTACGTTGTGGGTTTCTCCGATATGTCCATCAATCCAACACATACCTTTCATGTGCCCCAGTCAAAGTGTTGAATATACCACGAAGAATCCAGATACGTGATCATTAGACTGATAAATAATAAATCATTTCTCTGGTTTGAAACACACCTTTACCTCGTGATAAATGATTCTACTTTCAAACATATTTCTTTGCAAATGTTTACTTATCAAAAATAACCTTACAGTTAAACGTTAGTTGCATGGACGCCACCATCATGTAGAGTCGTTACAAAAATGAAATTTCATAAATTAAATAATAAAATACAAACGTATGTTTCAGAAGTTGATTTTGGTCACAGAAGGTGACAATTTTAGGTTTTTGGTGGCCAATTTTGACACCCACAAGATGGAAAGGGTAGATCATCTTTTAAATGACACAGAAGAAAACAGTTAACAAAATAAAGCCTGTTTACTTTGTAATGTTTGCTTATGGTTATAAAATGTAATCACATATTAACCTTTACGGTGCCATTTTAAAAATTGATCGCAACTTTATTGGCGCCTGCTTCATTTTGAGCACGTCACATTTTACCGTGGTTGTTGATTTTGAGAGCCTGTAACCTTTCTGTTTGTTGGTAAATAAATATGATTCTGTTGTGTGTAGAGACATAAATGAATAAAGGGCGTGTTATTATTTTTGTTGTGTGTGTTAGTTTCTGAGGTACAAAAAGGTGAAGTTGAAAGTTTATAAAAACAAAGCACAAACATTTGGACTCACCGGTTTAGGAATGTCACTCCTCTATAAATCCATTGAAATTACAACAAAGTATTGATACTGGAAATGAGGTGCTATAGAAAACTCCTAAATGTTACATATAAAGATCGTGTCAGGAACTTAGAAATACGTCGGAGAGTTGAAGACGCTATTGGTCCTTTTGAAGAACTGTTCACAGCTATCGAAAGATGGCCTAGTGCTGGCACATCGCGAGGTCCAACGGAATTACCAACTCGATACTCTTTGGTTCCGTACCGGGACAGAGAGGGCGAGGACGTCCAAGGAAGAGATGGGTGGACAACATCACTGAGTGGTCAGACCTTCGTCTTAGTGAGATACGACAGGCGGTGACAGACAGAGAGGGATGGTGTGGGATTTTGGGAGTGTCTTCATGTGTGCCCCAACAACCTGATGGGTTACGGGATGAACTGAACTGATTGATACTGTTCTTTTAAATATTAGCACAACTTCTAGTTTGCGTCTTTAATTTTATCTAAATAAACCAACTAAAATGATCAATCTCTCTAAGATCTTTTGCAACAACTTAACTTCACCATTCTCAATAATGAGCTGGTCGCAATCTCCGTAAAAGAATAATAAAAATCGTTTCAAATCCATTTGTAATCTACAAAATATTTTACCGGTTAGAAACCTGTGACGAATTCATCATATCAAGCCGACTTTTTCTAAGGTAGCCCGGTTTGGTCATTATATGATTAAAATGAAGTATGATCTACCATTTTACCATGATTTTGTTTCCACGACATTGGCTGAGAAGGGAACGCTTTTTTTCCATCGTGATTTCACGTCGATGATGTGATCAAGGTCAAGCAGCATTTTAAATGACACAGTAGAAAAAAGTTGACAAAACAAAGCCCATTTACTTTGCAAAGTTTATATGCAGTCATAAAGATTCTACATATATATCATCGTACATAAGAGATTAGTCCCATAAGCAGATGTTGGCTGTCAGTTGTCAGTAGATCATTCTCGCCTGCATCATCATTTTTCCTCCGTCCTCTGAAATCATGATGATCGTAACAATTACGCTTTGCCATCAATCCAAGCACAATTTCTTGCATATCTTTGTCTTGTGAGCTACTTGTTGTGACTTGGGTATGCATAAAACCATCATTATCTACTCATCTATTATTCACTTGTTTGTGTCTGTAGCCATCCCTGTTAGGTTTACATAGATGCTTTAAATTTGTTACCCATAATTTCAGCATTGTTCGTGTTAAGTTGTATCAATTTCCTGTCCACCCCATCTCATAAGTATATTAACACATTCAGAAAAATATATTAACATGTCCAGATCTCTCATTTTGTGCTTAAGAACATAAACCATTGATTTATTTAGTGTTTTAAATTTTACTCTTAGTCCTTTTTCCAAAATACAATTTTTAAATGAATGAAGTGAAGGACAGCACTTTCCAGATTGCTTATTTTTTTTGTCCAAGTAGTATTGTACCTAAACTATTTTTTACTTTTTGTTACATATTACAAGTAATAATTTGTTTCAAATTGACATTCCAAATTTCTACAAACCGTTCCTTTAGAAAAACAAACCAAAAGTTGATGGTAGAAAATGCCAGATCTCTTATTTGGTGCCTAAAGAAGTATTGCACATCGTGTACTATTTTTGTTGTTGCTTCTTTTTACATATCATTATAAATAATCATTATTGAGTTTTGAAATTTAGACTTGTGTACTACTTTGTATCCACAACAGAAAAACATCTGACGATTCCATATCTCTCATTGTGTGGCAAAGAAGAAGTTCACTCCCTGTACTCATTTTTACTTTTGTTTTATCCCCTGCATATCATCAAGTAATCATTTTTTGAAATATGAATGTTCTGCCCACTCAATCTAAGCAAGTAAAAAGATATAGACAACACCAGAACAGACAATTCTCTCGTTTTGTGCGTAAAAGTAAGACTGTGTTCTGCACTATTTTGTATTTTTTAACTGCACTAAAGCAGAGGTGGGTCCCATGGCGGCAATTTCCGTTGGGGATGAAAATAACTCTTCATAGAGTAAGCTGCCACCTATGTGAGGTGGGGTGGCCAGTTCACTTCCTTTCTGTATATACCTTCCCCAACTCATACGTTAGGTACCCATTTTCAAGCGGTCGTCCAGGAACGAACCACGGCCTGATTTATTTTATCTGTCCGTCCATGATTTCGAACCCTGACTTGGTGTAGTCTGTCTTAGCAAGCCAGCTCACTGTCGACTAGGCTAACCGCTCCACTATCTACACTTCAAGAGCAGTAAAGATGGCACCTCACCAACAGCTGGTCTATTTTGTTCTTGTGTTTAAGTCCATCATGGATATCGCAAGGCCGTGGATTTGATTGAAATTAACACTAGCTGACGACTTACACCTGTGTCCATGGATACGTGATGTGGTTTTGTTGTTGTTGGCGTTCGCCTTATTTCTCTAATCCCCAAGGCAGTGTGCGTTGCACTGTGGTTTTTATTTTGCGCCTGTTAGCCCAGTGCATCCGACTTCAGCATGCATTTATGTAAGGGTCTGCTTCCTCCTGCATTTTCTAAGGGTTTGCTTCCCCGGGGTAACGGCCGGTGCTGTGATGGGGATCGAACTCAGCACCTTCTGGTTGTGAGCCATGTCACTTAACCACTAGCCCACGCCGTCCACATGTGGTTTTCAATTTGGATCATTTAGTTCATCCGATCTGTGGTGTTTTTCCCAACGACTATCCTGGCAAAGCCATCGGCTACTTCGGTTACCCTGCTGTGTTTCTCACGCTGAGCATAGGAACAGTAGTGAGATGTGATGCCACTACGATCTCAGGGTTACGAGATGAGACAAGTTGAGCATTTTTTGTAGTAGAGTGGGGGGGAGTGCTTGCTTCTCGCACTAAAGGTATAGAGCTCTATTCTCTGTCTCAGTATACTCCAGTCTATCCACCTGTTAAATGGGTACCAGACTTTCTGTTATGGAGACATGTCAGTGAGAAATGGAGCTGGACCACATCACCTAAAAGAAAGCTGAGACATACTGCAATGAAGTAGAGACTTCATCCCTGACAGCAGTGTCTGATATGAAACCACTTTGACCTTTTATTAACTGCATCATCATCAATGCCTATCGCTCCTTTTGGGACATAGGCGATTGACAACCCTCTACCACTAGCAAGTTCGACCTTGAGCTACCCTTTTAGATGCCGCCCCCGTCCTACATGGCTCTGACAGATAGCAGTCTCTCCTTCGGCATTGAACGAGATTTGGCTAAAAGCCTCAGCAGTTGCACATGGTAGCGGTTGATTGACGCAACGGCCGTAGATGCCCAGACAAACATTATTACTATTATTGACTTGACATTGGAATTAAACAATCATTTATGGCTCCAGTCATCATTGACTTTTAAGCTCTGATTTTGTACATACCCTTTGCAACAGTAAAATAAGGAGCAGAAAATTCCAGATCTCCCATTTTGTACCAAAGTTCTCTACCTACACCATTTATTACTATTTACTGCCGGTTTTTGTATTGTATTGTACTGCAGGTTATTAGAAGTAACCATTATTTGACTTTCTAACTCTAGTACAGAAAGTCAGGGGTTCGGCTCCATTCCAAATCTGTTCAGTCCAACATTAGGCATCTCTGTAAACCTAACATGTTGCACCAAACTTGCTCGTTAGTTTTACCATGGAAATAATAAACTCAGCGAACATGCACTATACTTTTTTTTTTAATCATATCGAGCCCTTCTTTTTGTTTCCTTTATGTTTGATTATTTTAGAATCCATTTCATAAACCTATTTCCTTTTTTGTTTATTCTTGGTAAACCAATTGCTCTCTGTGGGTTTATAATTTTTTATGTTTTATTTGCTGAAGGAATTTCAGTCTGCTTTTGCATACAGCTACATATAGTGATTTGTTTTTGTTGGTAAATAACAGAATGAAACGTACTTTTTTGGCCTGCTAAATTTAAATTTGAATTCTTTGGATAGTTTGAACATTCCACTGCCCACTACCAAAATGCTTTCATTAGCAGTAGCATCGTTGCAAAGGTTACTTGGAAAAGTTAGAGCACAGCCAAAGAGTTTGCGTGAAAATAAACACATTGAAGACAAAGACTATGGTAATCGACAAGCAACATAGACAAATCAACTTCATCATCAATGGAGAAGTAATTGAACAAGTACAGAAACTTGCATATTTAGAGCAAACGATCACAGAAGATGCTTGCAGGGAGAATGAAATTAAGACAAGGGTTGCATTGACAAAAAAATATCTTCAAAGAAAAACAGAAATTGCTGACCTCAGGTATCAAAATAGAAATTAGGAAAAGAATAATCACTACTGATATATGGTCATTTGTGCTGAATGGAGCTGAAGCATAGACTCCAACAAAGAAGGATGAAAAAAGATTGAAAGCGTTTGAAATTTGGTGCTGCCATGGAATGGAAGTAGTGGGATCAAGATGCTGAGCAGCGCATGGAAATGTGGTGCTGCCATGGAATGGAAGCACTGGGATCAAGATGCTGAGCAGCGCATGAGCTGCAGTGGTCACCGACCCATATCTGACTGCTAACGTCAGGGCCAGCGAACCATAGCTGCCAAGACCCTTCTACACCTCCACGCGGTGATCCTGGATAACAGGCTGCAAAAGGGCAGACTAGCTATAGAGAAGGGATCGAAGAGGGAATGCTAACCCGGTACTAAAAAAATGCTTGCTGAAGTCGGATGTGTTGGACCGAAAGGTGCAAATATTGCAGTTAATCTGTAAACTACGACACAACGCATCTCTGGACTTCATTCTGCTACTTAAGTCCTTTCAGGGTTTGGTAGTGGGAGATTGAGAATTAACGAAGAAGAAGAAGAATGGAAGTAGTGAGTTAGACAGAAAGAAGATCCATTGACAATGTCCTCACTGAGGTAGGCTCTCTAAGACAAATTTGGAAAATGATTTTAAAAAACCAAGATTGAGTTGCCTGGGAAACAATATGAGGCAAGATAGTCTTCTACAGAAGATATTAGAGGGCAAGATCTATAGAGGAAAGAGGAAGGTGGGGGAGGAGGGAATGACCAAGAATCATCTTTATATCTCAGGCATGCAGAGACATTAAAGTATGGACATGCTGAAATAGAGAGAGCTGCAGAAGAAAGGTCAAATGAAGAGATGGGGACGGTGTGGCCTAGTGGTTAAGTGGCATGGCTGGGTTTGATCCCCATCACAGCACCAGCCATTACCCCGGGGAAGCAAACCCTTAGAAAATGCAGGAGGAAGCAAACCCTTAGAAAATGCAGGAGGAAGCAGACCCTTACATAAAATGCATGCTGAAGTCGGATGCACTGGGCCAACAGGCGCAAAATAAAAACACAGTGCAATGCACAACGCCTTGGGGAATAGAGAAATGAGGCAAATGCAAATAAAGAGACGTGCTCAGAAAATATGACTGCTGAGCATCTACTTACTACAAAGGTGTCCAACATACGAGAAACACAGAAAACACATGTGGCCATCACAATACTATTCTAGGACAAGCTCTATGGTGATAGCAATAGATTCATGTAACCACTGCTTTCTTGAGATTTATTCAAGATGTTATCTGAAAGTCCATAAATAAGAAGTGAATGATAGATAGTGATTCCTCTAGGACTTCAAATGCCTTGTAGATAAGCTGAGTACATCCAAAGAACAGGATTGGTTTACATGCACGGCACATACAGCAAATAGTGAATGGATAACAGGAACGAGGAATGCCTGTAAACTAATTTTGACCTTCTTGGCTAGTATTTCAGTGACAAATCCTTCGTTAATGGAGAACTGGTCTTGCCAATTATCGTGCCAGTTTTCTCATTTGTCGACATGTGTAATTGCACAGAATACAGAAATATATGTGGTCATAAATCTAGCACTTAAATATAAAGATTTGACCCTCATTAACGTATCATTTTAATTAGTAGTGGTCGTGCCACATTGTCAATAAATTAAAGAAGCAAATTGTTTTTTGTTTTTTTTAAATCTCTCAAAATGCGTATTTTTAAAGGTATTTACTATACATCCACTGATATTAGTTGAAAGGAATAGGGCGACTGTAACCTTCCAAGAATGTTGTACTAAAAGGGTACTAAAGACGGTTGCGCTTGGAGCTAGGAAACTGATCATGTAAACTCTTCACAACGCTGCAGATGCTTGGATGCTTCTGTAAATGGGGCCAGCTGCAGTTGTGGTCCTGTGCTGAATATGGAGCAAAAAAGATTAAACCATCAATCAATATTAGTTACATTTTACAATGAAATATGTGTAGATGTTTAATAAGATGGCTGCATGGTGTGTAGGATAAATTGAAGCAGGATAAAGAGCATAAATAACGGGAAAACATGATTTAGGCTAAATGGTGATATGTGGGTGGGTGATTTAGGCTAAGTAGTGATATGTAGGTGGGTGATTTAGGCTAAGTAGTGATATGTGGGTGGGTGATTTAGGCTAAGTAGTGATATGTGGGTGGGTGATTTAGGCTAAGTAGTGATATGTGGGTGGGTGATTTAGGCTAAGTAGTGATATGTGGGTGGGTGATTTAGGCTAAGTAGTGATATGTGGGTGGGTGATTTAGGCTAAGTAGTGATATGTGGGTGGGTGATTTAGGCTAAGTAGTGATATGTGGGTGGGTGATTTAGGCTAAGTAGTGATATGTGGGTGGGTGATTTAGGCTAATTAGTGCTGTGTGGGTGGGTGATTTAGGCTAAGTAGTGATATGTGGGTGGGTGATTTAGGCTAAGTAGTATGTGGGTGGGTGATTTAGGCTAAGTAGTGATATGTGGGTGGGTGATTTAGGCTAAGTAGTGATATGTGGGTGGGTGATTTAGGCTAAGTAGTGATATGTGGGTGGGTGATTTAGGCTAAGTAGTGATATGTGGGTGGGTGATTTAGGCTAAGTAGTGATATGTGGGTGGGTGATTTAGGCTAAGTAGTGATATGTGGGTGGGTGATTTAGGCTAAGTAGTGATATGTGGGTGGGTGATTTAGGCTAAGTAGTGATATGTGGGTGGGTGATTTAGGCTAAGTAGTGATATGTGGGTGGGTGATTTAGGCTAATTAGTGCTGTGTGGGTGGGTGATTTAGGCTAAGTAGTGATATGTGGGTGGGTGATTTAGGCTAAGTAGTATGTGGGTGGGTGATTTAGGCTAAGTAGTGATATGTGGGTGGGTGATTTAGGCTAAGTAGTGATATGTGGGTGGGTGATTTAGGCTAAGTAGTGATATGTGGGTGGGTGATTTAGGCTAAGTAGTGATATGTGGGTGGGTGATTTAGGCTAAGTAGTGATATGTGGGTGGGTGATTTAGGCTAAGTAGTGATATGTGGGTGGGTGATTTAGGCTAAGTAGTGATATGTGGGTGGGTGATTTAGGCTAAGTAGTGATATGTGGGTGGGTGATTTAGGCTAAGTAGTGATATGTGGGTGGGTGATTTAGGCTAAGTAGTGATATGCGGGTGGGTGATTTAGGCTAAATGGTGATATGTGGGTGGGTGATTTAGGCTAAGTAGTGATATGTGGGTGGGTGATTTAGGCTAAGTAGTGATATGTGGGTGGGTGATTTAGGCTAAGTAGTAATATGTGGGTGGGTGATTTAGGCTAAGTAGTGATATGTGGGTGGGTGATTTAGGCTAAGTAGTGATATGTGGGTGGGTGATTTAGGCTAAGTAGTGATATGTGGGTTAGTGATTTAGGCTAAGTAGTGATATGTGGGTGGGTGATTTAGGCTAAGTAGTGATATGTGGGTGGGTGATTTAGGCTAAGTAGTGATATGTGGGTGGGTGATTTAGGCTAAGTAGTGATATGTGGGTGGGTGATTTAGGCTAAGTAGTGATATGTGGGTGGGTGATTTAGGCTAAGTAGTGATATGTGGGTGGGTGATTTAGGCTAAGTAGTGATATGTGGGTGGGTGATTTAGGCTAAGTAGTGATATGTGGGTGGGTGATTTAGGCTAAGTAGTGATATGTGGGTGGGTGATTTAGGCTAAGTAGTGATATGTGGGTGGGTGATTTAGGCTAAGTAGTGATATGTGGGTGGGTGATTTAGGCTAAGTAGTGATATGTGGGTGGGTGATTTAGGCTAAGTAGTGATATGTGGGTGGGTGATTTAGGCTAAGTAGTGATATGTGGGTGGGTGATTTAGGCTAAGTAGTGATATGTGGGTGGGTGATTTAGGCTAAGTAGTGATATGTGGGTGGGTGATTTAGGCTAAGTAGTGATATGTGGGTGGGTGATTTAGGCTAAGTAGTGATATGTGGGTGGGTGATTTAGGCTAAGTAGTGATATGTGGGTGGGTGATTTAGGCTAAGTAGTGATATGTGGGTGGGTGATTTAGGTTAAGTAGCTGTATGTGGGTGGGTGATTTGGATTAAGTAGTACTATGTGGGTGGTCTTTTGGACTGTCTTGGGTTAAACTCTGTGTGTTTTTATATATATATATATATATAAATAAAAGATTCAAAAGAACCGATTTTTCAGCTTTTAATGTAGTTATCTTTGGTGTTGTCCTTCTATTTAAAAGTATTAATTATTATCTCCTGTGGAGGAGAAGCTGTTCCCAGCTGAATTTAGCGTATTTTACAAAGCTTATTGGTGCACTGGCCGAACGATCGGGAGTCAATCCCAGGTTTTTCCGGTCATAAACCGGCTCCTGTGGCCGACCCAGCCACAGAAATTTGGTACCAGATCAATCTGGGAAGTGAAGGCGGCCGGCGGGATACTGACCACATCACCCACTATGTGCAGTGGTTCACCAAATAATATAGGCCTAACACATTTTTCATATGCCGCATGGTTTGATACATGATCATTACTTTACTTTACAAAGCTTATATCATTTAAAAATCAATTCTGGCTGCTATACCTAGTAGAAAGATTTGAAAACTAACTTATGTGTGGCCAGCTATAGCTAGTTGTTTCCTCTGGGCAAATACACCCTCCTCAGAGTTTCACCACACATGATCAAGTTGTGTAGTCAGTGTGTGTGTCAGACAAAATGCTGTGTTCACCAACTGTTCGCCTGTCACTTGTCAAAGTGTTCATATCATTGTCATGGTGTCAAACAGAGAAACGAGAGTCCCAAGCGGGTGAGGACGCGGAGTGGGTGGTAAATCAGCGACATATATCTGAACTCAAAGAGCAGTATAAGAAGGAGAGGAAGGGAAAGAAAAATAGTAAGTGTTATCTCCCTTTGTTTGCAATTAGTGCCTGTCTTTGCCACCCATTTTCATGTTCCCAGTTGCCTAGGGATTTCCTTCAAGGATTTCAAACAATTAGGACACAGAAGATTGTTAACTGTTGATTGGTCCGAGTGAGACATCTGTTATATCAGTTATAACACCTTTTATTTTTTTTGTGTTATTTGCATTGCTTTTGGTTGTATAAGGTTATTCCGTAGTTAGTTAGCTTCACTGTGGTTTGGAATTCAGGCACTGTCCGAAATGAACGGAAATGATGGGCGATCGAGTGCCCTAGTCTCAAGGAAGATACGACCTGAGTGCCTGCATCATGAGTTACTTCCAGTCACTGATTCAAGGTAGCTCGGGGCCAGAGACTGCGGTTGATGACCAGTGCAGTGTCTTCCTCACTATAATCCAACCCAACGCAAGTTACCTCATCAAGACAAAACTGTCTGATGATTCGTCTTACGATGGGCAACTAACTTTCTGTAACTCACATGCGCCAGAATAATTTGGACTTCCCAAGGTATTGAATTTTGCAATATAAGTTCCCACTCAATGTCACGTACTTTAGACCTATATAACAAAGTTTCACTGTACACCAAACTGTTTCAAATTTAAGTAGAATAGAATAAAATAAAGATATTTAAGTGTGAGAGTGTACAAATTGTTAACCGGATTAATATAGTAGCCCAGGTTTTTTGTTAAAACAATGTATTTATACTCATCAGTCAATTAGTCTGCTATGTATCCATACCTAAATGCAACTGTGTCTTTCCATTAGAAATAATTCACACGGCAAGATGATCGCATCCATACATAAATGCAACAGTGTCTTTCCATCAGAAATAATCCACACGGAAAGATGATCGCATCCATACATAAATGCAACAGTGTCTTTCCATCAGAAATAATCCACACGGAAAGATGTTTGCATCCATACATAAATGCAAGAGTTGGAAAGATGATCATATCCATGCATACATGCAACAATACCTTTCCATTGAAAGTAATCCACCTGGAAAGATGATCGCATCCATACATAAATGCAACAGTGTCTTACCATTGAAAATAATCCACCTGGAAAGATGATCGCATCCATACATAAATGCAACAGTGTCTTACCATTGAAAATAATCCACCTGGAAAGATGATCGCATCCATACATAAATGCAACAGTGTCTTACCATTGAAAATAATCCACCTGGAAAGATGTTCACATCCATACATAAATGCAACAGTATCTTTCCATTGAAAATGATCCATGTGGAAAGATATTTGTAAAGTATATCTGCACAATATGCATGTGGAATTTGAAAATAAACATTTCTTCTCAAAGAACAAATTATGAAATGACTCCCACATTTTCGCAAGGAAATCACGTCCTCAGAACATCTTGTTGAAATAGACAGTACAGAGTACATTTATAAATCAAGGAAAACTTGGTATGTTTAAAGTTCTGCATTTTTGTACAAAAATTGTTGAAGCAGATTGAGCAGTTGGTCAACATGTGATGAGTGAATAAGTTAAAGGACCACTGGTCTAATTTGGTGTTTCCCAACCTGTTTGCACCTACGGACCAGTAAAAATGGGAAACATTTTTCGCGGGCCAGTGAAAACAGGAACAATTTCAAGAAAAAGTTTTTGTTGTTTGCCTTTTTTTGTCTCCATCTAGCAGGGATTACAATTTTACAACACAACACACACCAAAAACTTGCCTTCCAAATTACCCTAATACAGTATTAACAGATAAATTAAGCTCTGCAACTTGTCTATCAATTCTTGAATTACCTAATTTACAAACCTCACTGATAAACAAACACGCCAAATATAGATGAGCTCTTGTGTTCGAAAAGTACGGATACTTGTGTAGCTGACATCATTTCAGTTTTTAAATGTGCCAATCAGAGCTTCGATCACATTGAGCTGATCACTACATTGTGGCTTAATTTAAGCCGCAGTCATTTTTAGTCTGCGGGTCAGCACCAGTTCAGGGACCAGCGGTTGGAACACACTGGTCTAATTAATCTATGCTCCAGGCTGATACTGATAACATAGTTTTATCCTCAAGAATGTTTGCCACGAAGGAAGTCGCTTTCAGATTACTTTTCAATTTGCACGTTTATAAATACTTTCACTTGAGTATTGGTTTCATTTGAAATATATTTTTGCTTGTTTTGTGATGTATTGTATCCTTGCATCAGCATGCTGTGAATTTATGGAAACTTATCCTCAGATGCAAATAGATTATGGTACAAATTTTATGACCATAGCCTGAATTGAGTATGTTGCAACTTTTTTTACAATCAAATTGATCACTTTTTGTGTTCTTACAGCTTCTTCTTTTTCGTTTGATCTCTCGCTACCAAGCCCTGGAAAGGGCTTTGCAAGTAGCAAGATGTAGTCCGGAGAACAGAATGCGGTGTGTCGTGGTTTACAGCTTTACTGCAATATTTGCACCTTTCAGTTCGGCACATCTGACTTCAGCATGATATTTTTGGGTTAGCCTCTTCAATCCCTTCTCCTTAGCCAATCTGCCCTGTTGCAGTCTGTTATCCAGACTCAGCATCTTGATCCCAGGTCTTACAGCAATATCCAGCAGTTTTAAAAAACACATTTGTCCAATCACATTTTATAACTTTTAGTTGTTATCAGCAATAACCAACTGTATTCAAAAACAAATTTTCTTTCAATTAAATTGATAACTTTTAGTTGTCACAGTTATATTTATTGTAGTTTTGTTTTTGAAACTAAGGAAGTAACTCCCAATGTGGTCTGAACCTCTCTAATGTATCTATCATTCAACTGACCATTCACACAGACTAAAAACCTGCTGAGTTTAGAGTAGCCTTCTGTGATTGAAAGATATCTAGAAATATTGCCTTATAATAATAATAGTTGCCTACCAGAAATGAAAATAGTGACACCATCAGACATGTGTATTCAAATATGACTGTACGGTCCGAACTGAGCATGACAAATTCTATTGTTCATTGGGCCATTAATTGGGCCATCTTACATTCTGCCCTTTCATGCAGCTCGTTTTTTCTATGTAGCAGCGAGGATTCTTTCTTCGCGGGTGTGATCACCGTGTGGGATGGTAGTGTGTCAAACTGATCGATCCGGAGGATGCAACTCCTAAGAGGCGATATCAATGAGGATGATGTGTCTTTGTCTAGCACTTCCTTGTTTTCAGCGCACTGTACAACAGTTGCTTAGGAAGGTGCTTATGAGGTATGCGAGCAGCATGCCCAATCCATCTGGTCTGGGTTGTCTATGGCGGCATATGAATGCCAGATAAGCTCGTCCTACTGAGGGCTTCAAAGTTTAGCACTCGATCCTGCCAGTCGAGCCTGCAGAGATGGTTGTTTCCAAATATGTCTATGGACTGTTCATGTTTTGCATGGAGAGATATTGAAGGGCACAACAATAGCAGCCCATTGCTGTTGCACTTGCCCATGTCATGTATCCCAAGTTCTCCTTCGCAGGACTTACGGTTGGTCTATACTGTGGCATTAAAGTCACCAATAACAATCTTCTTGGACTTTCATCCAGATGAGAGGATGTAGTTCCTCGTAGAATGTGTCCTTGGTTTTTTTTTAAGGTTAACCATTGTCGGGGCACATGCGGGGGCGAATCAATGTGACACTTCTCCTGTGTCCCAGTGAGAGCTGGAGTCATTTGCCACTCATTGATAGCCAGCTGGGGCTCAACAAGCTCATGGACTCGATGAGACCTGATGGTGAACCCGACACCAGCTTCGAGCTTTCTGTGCTGTCACACCCGCTCCAGAAGAACGTGCAGCCGCACACAGCTTCTGTGATCTGACTCTCTCTCTCTCTCCAGCTAACCTAGTCTCACTCAGGACAATCACATCCACCTTTTATCATGCCACTTCTCTGACCACTAGTGTCATCCTCCTCTCAGGTCTAACAACCTTGACACCGTCCAGCAGTGTGCACACATTCCACGTGCTAAAGCTAAGTCTTCATTTGATTTCAATTGAGCAATTTATCTAATCTGTCTGACTCTGTGACTTCCGACTTTGCCTCATGTATGATGCATTGAATAACAGGATATAACTTTGTTCTCATTGATTTTAAGCAGATGAATTGGCCCTTACCACGTTTACCAACTCTTTTAACTCACTCAGTCCATCAAGCTGACTGATCGTTATAATTATATATAGCAGAATAATTGACACAAAGGTGAAGGTCAGTCCCATGACAACAATTGCCGTCAGGAGAGGAAGATAACTCTTGATGTACTAAGCCGCAGCCTATGTTATGAGGGGTGGTTAGTTTTCTTCCTTGCTGTTTTTACCTTCCGTAACTCATACATTCCATTCGGTTAACCACCCTCTGCGGCACTTGTCCCAACACAGCAGAGTAATAAGCTGCTCAGGCCTAGCCAGCCAAGCAGGAAATCCTCATCCCGGCGGCATACCTGGGGCCTGCACAGTAGCATCCACCCCTGCTGAAGTACAGGTTGACTAAGACATCCTCACATATCAAGATGCACTGCTGTACAGCTGAAAAAAGTCAGCGACTTAAAGCTTGCTGCAGGGTCAGCAAACTATAGCTGACCAAGACCTTAGTCCAGCTCCACATGGCAGCCCTGGAAATAGGATGCTCTAGTTACTAGCGTAGTCTAGCCAAGGGATAGCACTCACAGTCGAAAGGTAAACTCTGTTCTCAAAAAAGTTCGCTGAAATTCAATGTGCTAGACCAAAAGATGCAGATATCACAGCCTCGCTGTAAACTGTGACACAATGTCCTTTTCAGGACTACTGAAGAGGAAGAAATGTCATTATTTCATTTTATTCTGCTTTCAAATCTGAGCAGTTTGGCATATATTATATATGACATATCACAGAACATTTACTGAAGATAAACAGGTCTCAAGTACGTGATATTGTTCACATTTTACTTTGTAGCCGGGAGAAAGATTTCCTGCTTAGCGGGCTAGGCTCGAGTAGCTTAATACTCCGCTGCATTAGGACACGTGCTTATGGAGAGTCGTTAACCTGATGTGCGAGTCATCTTAATAGACTCAAACATTAGAGCAGCAAAGTAGACCCACAGCCTGTTAGGCGCCATCTATGCTGCTCTAAACAAACCACTTAACCACGGCCGGTGTTATGCCATGTCACAAAGTTAGTCAGTCACCTCTTACGACATGCTCTCTGTGGGGCAGTGGTGCTATTCTTGTGCTTGTCATACACAAAGACCCTGATGGACCATTTGGGTATTATTTAACTTGGTCAATCAAGCCCGTAGCTCCTCTTGGTGCATAGACCAGCGTACTCGGTCCTGGGCTGCTCTTTCTGCCTCTCTCCCAGGTGTCATTATTCAATTTTAGCTCCTTCTCTCATCATTCTCTTCTCTGCATATTTTTGGGTCTACCTCTCTCTCCTTTTCTCTTAAGATTCCATGAAAGAGACTGTATTGCTATGTTTTACTGTGCCTTCTGCAGTGTATGTCATATCCAATTCCATTTTCATTGTTTAATTTTTTGTTTTCCCACAAGTCTTCATTCCTTTCCATATCCTGCCACTTTATGCCCATTATTCTTCGTAGGCATCTGTTAACTAAGGACTGGAGTCTCTGTTGTATGACCTTGGATGTTCTCCATGTCTCCGCTCCATACTTCAACACCCACTTAACACTGGCGTTGAATATTCAAATTTTGATGTGAATCTTGATATCTCTGGATCTTCATATATTGTTTAGTGATTTAACTTGGTATTAGTCTTTATTTCCCTGAATTTCTATATTTTATTTAGCAACAGGAATGCTGGCATTGCCTTTCCAATGCTCTTACATTTGCCTCAGAAAATGTGTGTACCTTCTGTTCTTATTATCTACTTTTCATGTGTTCAGTTCAAGACCAGACAACTCAATTGAACCAATAATTGCAGATTTGTGTTATCGTGTTATAGCTTTTTTTTCTGTTTATTGGTGTTGTTGCACTGTTTGTGCTTGCTAAAGGCAGATGCTTTGTTGTGTGCATGTTAGTCAGTTTTTTTTTTTGTATAGCTATTTGCTCTGTGGCAACCATGCTTTACAGGGCCCACACGGCATGCCTTGCAGGCCATGCTTGCCAGCCTGGGCAATGACGAGGACATTTCCACAGCTGGCGACACTTCTGACTTACCCACAGGTGAAGATCATGATGATGGTAGGGTTCCCATGTATAGCAATGCGCTACATATATACACTGTCTCTCTCTCTATATATATGTATATATAAATATATTGCGGATTTCATGGGTAAAGGGCTTGCAAAAACATATGTATTCAATTTCGTTTTTGAGTTAGCAGTGACTAGCATGGAAACTTCACGGAAACCAAACAAAAATAATTTCAGATTCTTCACTTTTCTGGGATATCCAACTATTAATAATAATAATGTTCACGTAGGCGTCAAAGCCCCTTTGCTTCGATCGGCCACTACCATGTGCAACTGCTGAGGCTGTGTTCATGCGTAGCGTGTCGACCGAAATCCCTAGACTCCCCAGGTGGAGCCATGTACTCAGCCTTGGGATGAGGGCCAACAG
Source organism: Ariolimax columbianus (assembly GCA_036924085.1). Classification (NCBI taxonomy): domain Eukaryota; kingdom Metazoa; phylum Mollusca; class Gastropoda; order Stylommatophora; family Arionidae; genus Ariolimax; species Ariolimax columbianus. The sequence continues at coordinate 47,424,640 of JAVGWX010000013.1, forward strand.
GAGTGTGTTAGACGATGTTTGTGTCAATTTGTCCATGTCAAACGTCCTATTTTTACTTGTTCTGCCGCCGAGGCTTCTGATTGTGTTCACCTGTTGGTTAGCGTGACCCTTGCTGTGCTGAGAATACGAGGTTGGGAGAGATATCGAGGTTGGGAGAGGTATCGTGTAACCTCCGGTGGAGGGAGGGGCAGGTAGGAGGAAGTCTGTTTCAGTCCTTAGAAATATCCTTAGTAGTGATAATCTGGACTGAATTCTGGTGTGCAGTTAATTGGAACGTTGAACTCCGCCATGGACTGGTTTCCCACGGCTTGAGCTAGGCATGAAATGCAGCATAACAAACAGGATAACCGATCAAAAGCACATCAATTCCACAGAATAAAGTCCCTGATACCACCTCGGGAAGGAGTTGTGAAATATAATCCAAACAGGAACCACCAAACATTGGAAAACTACTCAAACACCGGAAAGAGTTGAGAGCGCAGCCATTAAGGCGCGACCATCTTACTTTTTATCAAACCGTTACCCGGGATATTTAAGAAAGTGGCATATTTTTTATCACTCTATCCCCATTGCACTTCTTCCCCACTCATCAACTCGCCCATCTTTCCTGCCTAATCCACCTTTACCAATCCACCCACACACCACCAAAAAACCCCTTCGGTATAGATAGTGTGAATCAATCAATTGCTATTTAAAGCCTGTTTGTGACATAATGCTTAAATTTTAAATTATTCACATCACATACGTCCTTCTTTCCCCTGTTCCTCTATGCTTCAGCCAAACCTTTTATCGAAACCACAAAATGTCCAGGTAAAAAGAGACGCTGACAATGCTCGTTCTTTGACCTCAACTGAAACCGAATAATCAATTCGTGCCACTAAAATCCTGCCTCAACTTTAGAGTAAGAATAATAAATTGATGCTGGCTGGTTGTGCATGGCCTATCATTGAGCTATCAAATTAATAGTAAAAGTTACTTGCTGATTGGTCGACACCAAGCTAATTCCTATCTTTTTTTTCAGTGGACCACCAAAAGATTTAATCCTTCCTGCTTTGTGCCATGCCGCTTTTTGAAATGTTGGATTTATGTAATAGTTGTTATAAGTTATGTAACTCATAGCATATCAATCTTAGAATCTTAGCAATTGTAAGTAATATATAAATTAACAACGGTATTAATTTTAAAATATTGAGAAATCACGACATTATATACAATGGCAATAATATTTACATATATCTGAAGAAAGGTATGCAGTATTTCAAATAAAATGTTTGAATTTGCTGCCAGAAAGATCAAATAATGATGAGGCCTAACATGTTTTAATTTGCTGCCAGATAGATCAAATATAGATGAGCCTAAACTATTTGAATTTGCTGCCAGATAGATCAAATAATGATGAGCCTAAACTATTTGAATTTGCTGCTAGATAGATCAAACAATGATGAGGCCTAAAATGTTTGAATTTGCTGCCAGATAGATCAAATAATGATGAGCCTAAACTATTTGAATTTGCTGCTAGATAGATCAAACAATGATGAGGCCTAAATGTTTGAATTTGCTGCCAGATAGATCAAATAATGATGAGCCTAAACTATTTGAATTTGCTGCTAGATAGATCAAATAATGATGAGGCCCACATTTACCTTTTTGCCAAACAATGATGACGCCCCTTTGCGCTATGTTATGTTCTAAGTCGACCTGTACTTCAACAGGCGCAGATGCCCCTGTGCAGGCCCCAGCTCTGGCAAGAGCTAGATGTAGCTGGGATAAAGATTTCCTGCTTAGCGGGCTAGGCTCAAGCAGGTTATTACTCGCTGCGTTGGGACAATAGCTTACGGAGGGTGGTTAACCGATGTGCGAGTCCATGTTAATAGACTCAAACACTAGAGCAAAGTAGACCCGCAGCCTGTAAGGTGCCATCTATGCTGCTCTAAATAAACCATCTAACCATGGTCGGTGGTATGCCATGTCACACAGTTAGTCACCTCTTTGTGTATGACAAGGACAAGAATATGTAATGTAAAGTATTTTATTTATATTTTTTGTCAATGAGGAAATAACTCATATTTTGCAGATCGAAAAATAAATTATTGTTTGCCATTGTACACCACATACAAAAACTATATATTGCAAATAAAAATAACACTCGTTTATTGCTTACTTTTTGTAATTGATGCAAACATTTGAGGCTACATTTTTTGGGGAGTATATTCATCCTTCCACCCCACTTTGTAAAAAATTGTTCATATGAACATACTGTCATTTCCTGTTTCTACAAAGGGGATTATATTAGAGTTGATGTATTTGCACCCTCTTCGTTAGAGAGCAGTCAATCTTTGCTTCTTTGTTCCAAGATATTCAATAATTAACTGCGTTTCTAATGTATGGAGAAAAAAAATGTTGCATATTCTACCGCTTTCATTACCCAAGTAAACAATGCATGTAATCAGAGCAAAGCAGCAAGAGGGAATCTGATCATCAGAGTAATTCTTCTCCACCCTGAACAAGGGACACTTATCAAACCTCGCCATAATACAAATTCAGAAATGAGAAATCAACATTTAGTCACATTTTTCTTCAGTAATTTGGATGTTAGAGGAGGACATTTTCATGTAAGTTACAAACTTGTGAGTAGCCTCTAAGGGCGCAAGTCTGGGCGCTGAATATGGAGACCCTGGGCTGCCCAAACTATCTCGGCCTCGCTGGTGTAATCCAAAGCATGACAATTTGGCACCAGCTGCCGGAATGGTTTTGCTATTTTGAAACCATCCGCCTTAGGTGCTACCACTCATGATTTTCTCTCTGGGTTTACTCACGTAGCCCTGCACTCTCCTGAGGTTTCCACAAGGCAATGGAGTCGTTGCTCGCAGATGCTAGTTACTCGAGACATCCGATGATACTCTCATCGTCCCAGGACTAGCCAGCACTCCCTGGGACTTGTGGGCTTAAAATCAGAGTTTACCTTCTCTTAGATTGGCTGTCAACCAAGGATAATGAGCCCAATCTGCCCGCCCAGTTATATCGTCAGGTCACGAGCAGGACGTCCAGCCCAGACCTCGCTACGCTCCAAGTTAGAGGTGTTTATAGCTAACACATTCAGGTCAAACTGTTACAGCTGCTTGTGATCAAATCTCTGTATAAGGTATCTTTTGAAATTCGGCCGTCCTCCATTCTGTACATGTGACCTAGCCACCTTAAGTGGCGCTGGCGGACGATCGTAACTAAACTGGCAATCTTTGCACGATCCAGCACACCATTGTTTGTCACTCTCACTTCATGAAATTCGAAGTATGCGTCTCAAGCAGCGCATATGAGAAGCATTTAGTCTTTTTTTTTACTGTGAAGCATACACGATGCCTATTACCAGTTGAACAGAAGAGAGCAGGTCGTGGTCTTCAGACTTCGCACTGGCCACAATAGACTGAGGTACCACCTATTCAACAAATTGAAGATAGGTGGCACTGACGAATGCTCGTGTGGCACCGGGAAAATGACAGCTGAACATTTGCTGCTAAACTGCTCGACATACGAGAATCAGAGAAAACAGATGTGGCCATCACCAGTGCCAACACAAGACAAGCTCTATGGCAGTGTCGACAGCCTCAGGATGACCGCTGCTTTTTTCGAGAAAATACAGGTTGACGTCTGACAGCGTACGACGACGAAGAAGTTCATATTTTGTAAAGTCCTATTTGTGCATGCTAACGTTCTTTTAAACATGTTGTAGAATTGCTAGTTAGACACCTAAATTAGTTGGTTCATGCGCTTATAAATTATGTACTTTATCTAGAATCAACTTTACATCTATCTTGTCTATGTTAGATCATTAGATTTCCATTTTCTTGATACTTAGATGATTTGTCAGTAACTGTGTCCCATAGTACGCCCATGTGGATCCAGGGAAGAAAGAATAAGTCTACTGCAATGTTTGTAAAAGGCGACCAATGAGGATTGTGTATCGGGCTAGCATCCTCATCTTATAAACTATCATCGCGGTTCCTATTCCCATTTCTGAGGTCCACTGAGAGGATTTTAAAGACTGAGGACTAAAGACCTCTTGTACCTGCCGTAGACATGCACTGTACAGGCTAGGTTTTCATTTTACCACTTGTTATCCTGTTATTCTAACAGGCAGGTTATGCCTGCTGCCAGGTAGTCGAAGCCTATCTGAAGTTCGTTCTTTATTTTGTAATTTTTACTTCCTGCGGCTTACAAGGCCTGGAGGAAGGTAGGTTGAATATGTGGGAAGGGGTTTCAGTACTTTTCATAAATTTGCCTGGACAGCAGTTAACAGCTTACTCATATCAATTTTAAACTGCCGAGGGTTCCTTATACATGCATAAGGTGTACACAGATCGCCAAGCTTTTCATCTGTCTCCAATATGACTAGGCCCTTGTTTTACCTTCCTTGATACAAGAGGACACTTGAAATTTATTGGATTCGAAAAGTGCCTTTCCCTCTCAGCATAAGCGATCCCTATTTGACCTCTGACCGTACCAAGGTTTTGATTGCTCATCTTCGTCAGAAGGCTGACATTCAAACCACTCGACCAGCCAATCCTTCAACTTCATGTGACACAAATTGCTACAAAATGCAGTCTTTCTGTCAACAGCAATGGAGCTATGCTTCATAAGAAGTGAACATGGGACAAGAAGGAAAAGTCTCATCGCAGGCAATGCTGTAAGGGATGAAGTGTTAAAGACTTTATTAAATGAGCTCACAGCTATTATGTTCTCATTCGTACAGAACGAAAGTTATGTAATACATGGCTTCTGGTTATTCATCAGGCCCAGTATCGCCATCTACTTCACTTCACTTCTCATAGAACCGACTTCATTGCACCTGGTGCACCCATATGTACTCAGCCCATTGAATTGCTGAAAGTGCAGATGACAGAGAGTGAACTCCATAGCTCCCGCAGCAGCACCAAAATTTGCCCCTGGCTTTATCAGATAGCTATTTATAGTTGTATTAGCCGCAAGAAGCGGCCATGCTACAACATGCCTAGTCTGTGAAACTGAGCATGGCGTGATTCAAACTTGGTGCATTGGGATTGTATACCAAGCTCACAATCCCCATGTCACCGAATCTCCAATTCACTGGAAGAGTGGGCTCATCTCTGCCCCAACTGACTTAAGAAAAATGAAAGAATTTGCTTAAACGTCATCTGCTGCCGCGTTCAGCTTTTCGTTAGGACATGAGACCCAGACTTTTTCAGCTGGATTACCGGGAAGAGCAGGGTCCACTCGTTGTAGGTGATGTAGACATTGTGAGTCATTTGTTACACATCATTCCCGATAAAATCCCTCAAATTGTGAAGAGACCATTGTAAGAGGTTTTGGCTTTTTTGGGGTGCAGTAGTCAGTTCCCTTCCTTGCTGCTTTTCCTTACTATTGGGTACCAATATACAGTGGCTGGAAGCTGAATGTTCCTAGCGCCAGCCCGATTGTGTTGAAGAACTGACCCTTACAGGTTGTGGACATTTTCATTAACCTTGGTAGTTGGGGAGAGGAGAGTAACATATGGTCAGGCAAAACACACTGATAAAACAATGTTAGTTAGGGTCACGTGAAATATACTGATCAAGACCATGACCTACTTTAGATAAGCCGTCTGACTCACCGAGAAAACCCCTTGAAACGTTATATTCCACCGCAGACTAAATAATGGAACTCATATTGTGCCAAGGTTTATAATCAATCCATGCTCCACACAGAAATAAAACAAATTCACGGTACAAAACACAACAAATGACTTGAGAGTGATCCTTACACAGAATCATGCCCTGAAACCAACTGCATGTCTATCTTTGTTTCCGGAACACACTATTATAGTTGCACTGACAGTTGACACGTACACATTTTGTTATTTTAGTCAGCCGTGGGATCTGGCGTTTCAAAAGGACTTCTCTGTGAGTCAGAAGGCCTGTACCTACAGTCGGCTGTGTTAAGACCCTCACCTCACTCTGTGCAGTTGTACCTGGAAACATGCTATTTTATGGCAGTCTGTCTAACAAGTTGGAGGATCAACGTGATCCCAGTAGTAGTGCGCATCATGCAAATGAAGCCAAGCATAACACAACAGCCTGAAGGATCCCAGTCCACCTTCATCAGCACATTTGTAATGCGAGGAAAACTACTGCAATCCTTTTCAGGGCGCACCAATGAGTAAACATACTCATACATATGTGTGACGTACAGGTTTATAAGACAATCAAAGGAAAAGATAAAATAGACTATAACAAGTTTTTCAAATTATAACCACCTACAAGAACAAGAGGGCATAGCTACAAATTAACTAAAGAAAGGTCCAGATTAGATATGAGGAAATATTTTTTTAGTCAAAGAGTGGTGAAAGCTTGGAATGCATTGCCACATGAAGCAGTGGAGGCAGGGACAATTAATGCATTTAAGAATAAATTGGATGCACATAGATTTTAGAGCAAGGAAATTATACTGGTTGTTTACAGACTCTGTAGTCTTCTAAACCAGTATAAAGACGTTAAGTTAAAAAAATATTGATCATAATTCTACTCACACATTTTGTCACTCAAATTGTCATCAGATTCCACTCGTCCTTCTCAGCGTAATCGTCTAAATCTAATTTAGCAGCATCCAAGTCCTTAAGAATACTTTCAATATTTTCTTCTGTTGTTAGCCTTTTAAAATGGCCATTTACTGAATTTTTAAGCACTTTTCTTCACGAAAAATGACAACTTTTAAAAACGTGCTTCAATGTGTGTGCTGCCATTTTTTTCTAACACTGGAAGTAGATGTGCTGTCTGATGTCGCTATATTGTGGCCACATTCCAAGCAGTGTAGCTTAAAATGCGCCCCAAAAATATTGGTCCATGTGTCATACTGAAAAGTTGGTGACTCCGGCAATGGGCTATATGCTAAACATCAGTTTGTGAGTGGTACCAGTTTAAAGGGTTAAGATTTGACTATATGGAGGAAAGCACACCGGCCACTTGGATGAGTGCTCTCAGGGTCAAATCTTCCTGTTTTCTTGTTGCTTCAAGCAAAGTGTAGGTACACTATTCCAACTTGCCTCCACACAGGAAGACTATTTTAAAGCACTTCTTGTGATTAATTCTGTAACAATTTGTTGACATGATGATATGGGTAAGCACCATACACAACCCTCTGTAGTTGTCTTTTACAACATATTTATGATGGTTACAGAAGTCATTTTTTCCCTACACGGGTACTGTCTGGACATCAGTTTCAAATACCTTGTCTCATTTTTTTCGTGGGTGGATTCTTGTTTTTTTATTTTTTCTTAAACTTCTGCTTACATTTGCTATCTAACGGAGCAGGATTAATTATCGCTTCAACATATCTTTATTACTAACCATTTTCTTATACGTACACAACTGTACACTGCAAAAATGTCATGTTTATTAGATGTTTTGTGTACACATTAGAACAGAGGAAATTATTTAACTGTTGTCAGATAGTGTGAATTATTTTAATCTTGGGTGAATTTTATGAAAAATAATCCTTTGTAAGTAAGTGAGATTTAAATTATGAAATCTGTATGTACAAAGAGAATGAAAAAAAATGACTTAGAATTTCAACATAATTATGTTTATTAAAAAATATACTGTGATTTTGTTGTTGTTTGTGACTGCTTCATGTAACCTTACTCACTAGATTTTTGGACATAAACTAAAACTGAACATTCATGTATTTTATTCATTACTTTAGCTCAGTGTGTTACGTCTTCTTCAAACCCAATAACCACGTGAACCAATACTATCAAATTCCCAGTCCATTCATGATGATAATCTTATTTGAATACTTGATTGATTAAGTCAAGCTGTTAACCACAACACAACGCATTCCGTTCTTCGGACAGCATCCTGCTACTTGTAAAGCCCTTTTCAGGGTTTGGTAGCCGGAGTTTGAGATTGATCAAAGAAGAAGAATACTAGATGATAATAAAGATAATAATCTAAAAAATTAATAATTCTATTACACCGAACTTTAATCAAAATTTATATCTATGTTGGCTTCTTCTATGTGTCCCTCACTACTATAGGGATCACAGCCAGTTTCCAGGAAGGGCTACTAGGAAACCGAGATGAGGGTCTTGGCCAGTATATTTTGCCTGACCCCGACTAACATATCTGATCAGTATGCTGTGCCTGACCAGATGTTAGTCTTCCTCCCCATTTATATCTAACTAGACTTTGTTATTAAAGACTAAATATTTTGGATAATGACTTTACATGGTATAACATTGGTTTTGGTTAAAATTAAAAATAATACATTTAATATTATAGTACTTTTTTGTATGAGCATGGACATTGACCTTTAGGATCATCCTCAATTTTTGCACGAATGGTTGATTCTTTTTTGAGCTATTCATTTTCACCTCTGATTGAATCACATGCTCTATTTTGTTTCATTGTCAGATGTTTCTTCTGGAGGCCAGGTCAACTATGCTCACAAGCCTATGATGGGTATGCCAGATGATGAGGAGAATTTAGATGGCGGACTGGGACTTGGAGAATTAGCAGGACTGACTGTCAACAATGAAGCAGATCCTATGAACTATGATGTGAGGGTTGATATGCTCTTTTATTCCATCAAGTTACAATCTTTTATTGCAGTCAACAAAGTATGCTAGTAGCCACAGTGATAGCAAAGACAAAGCTAGTTAACTTGCGTATGTTATCCAGATACATTTTATGACCTTCCTGCAGTCAAGTTTTTGAGATATAAGACGGGGAGGTCACTTAACTTTCACTGAACGCTGATTGGTGTATTTGTTGTGTTAACGCTGGTTTTGCTATAGGAACGCTTGAATCGAAAACAAGACCATTTCTACCTGTCCCAATAATAATAACAATGGCGATTTTTACTTTAGATCATTTTAAAATGATTTTATCTGTTTCACATGGATTTGGAAGGTTATCATTCCATTATTGAGGTTGTTGAAGTTAAGTTGTTGCAATGGATTTGTCTGAGGTAGGTCTGTTTAGTATGTTTATGTAGATGTTATAAATACGTTTGTAGTGGAAACAAACAGATATGCCGATCTGGTTAGGAACACTATCAGTGCTTTGTGGCAATTTCATGGATTTATAAGACAACGGGTGTACCCAAAAATGGGTACATCTAAATGTTTGTGATGTAATAAAAAAAATAATGTGGAAACTTGAAGGATAGTCTACATGATTATTTACAACACGATTTATATTGAAGAAACTACCTTGAACTCCGCTTCAGTCAACACCTAAATGCCAATTCCACCACTAACTCTGGCTCTCCTAGTTTGATATCCGAGAATCATTTGATTTTTCTTTATGTGTTGTCTCATGATTTGAATACATTCCATATGTTTGCGTAGACGTCCATTCTATCATCCTCTTTATATGTCTCTTTCTTCTTATTATTGTTTATTTATTATTAACCTTTATGACGCTTCATTAAAAATGGGATGCAACTATCAAGGCAGAACATATTTTGCAGTCCTGTTCACTGTATACCGACAAAAGAAGTAGCATTTGGCAACAGCCAGTGTCCTTCCACGAGAAGATGTACGGAAGTGTACAGAGCCTTAAAGGTTAATGTACCGATATCTTTGTATGGGTGTCTCTATATATCAGTTTGGTTTTTTTCTGCCGTTTTGTTTGTCATTTATGTGTGTGTGTGGGGGGGGGGGGGGGGGGGGGGTGCTCATGTTTTGTCTGTGTAATCATATTGACCATTTCTTGTTTGGTCCACTCTATTTAATAATATTGGCATACCGCATCTCACACTTTCCTGGCGTTCATTTATTTTGCATGTCACCATTTCTTTTACTGCAGCCCTCAGTGCCTCTGCCTCCGCTCTGAAATTGCTTGAGTATTTTCCAGTTGCCACTGATAGTGTTGTTTTTCTACCATTTGGTAGGCGCAAGATACACCTGCCTTCCGTTCTGTGTTGTTTGCTACAGAGCCGTCGGTGAATGCATGGGTCCAGTCCATGCTTGGGTAAACTATGAGCTCATGTTTTGTCTGTGTAATCATATTGACCATTTCTTGTTTGGTCCACTCTATTTAATAATATTGGCATACCGCATCTCACACTTTCCTGGCATATCCTGTTATGGCAGTGAAAGTAAACCGGTAATTTTACATCATACGTTGTTTTTTTGTTCTGATTTGTAGTTTTCATTTGTTCTTTGTCCCTGGTGAAGGCCTTGTGGTTGTAACGTAGCTATCGGGTTTTTTTCCAGGTGTGGCCACTGTGCCATTATCTATATGTGTCTTTATCGACTAGCAAAGACAAATAACTACCTTTCCCCCTTGGAAAACATGTACACCGAACAGCATTTATGAAATGATGTAATTATCACTGTTAAATTAAGCCATGAACCATCAAGTGACTTAACTTAACATCTTCATCCTGGCTTAGAAGACTCTGCAGAGACTATATACAACCAATTTCTTTTACTTCACTTGATCTATAAACTATGAGCATTCTTCTTCTTCTTCGTACGCTGTCAGACGTCAACTTTTATTTTTTCGAAAAAAGCAGCGGTCATCCTGAGGCTGTCGACACTGCCATAGAGCTTGTCTAGTGTTGCCACTGGTGATGGCCACATCTGCTTTTTCTGATCCTCGTATGTCGAGCAGTTTTGCAGCAGATGTTCAGCGGTCATTTTCCCAGTACCGCACATGCATTCGTCAGTGCCACCTATCTTCAATTTATTGAATAGGTGGTACCTCAGTCTATTGTGGCCAGTGCGAAGTCTGAAGACCACGACCTGCTCTCTTCTGTTCAACTGGTAATAGGCATCGTCTTTTTGTGTAGCCAGTATGTTCTGTTTCCCATTTGGTCATGTATCTAGATCTAATAAGCCGTTTTGACTCTTCGTATGTCATACTAGTATCTGGTTGTGGTAGTCTTGCACCTTCTTTTGCCAGTCTGTCTGCCTCCTCGTTGCCTTGGATGTTACAGTGTGATGGAACCCACTGTACCACTACTCTTTTTGGTGCGGACTGCTGGCATAGTTGACAGAGTACTGCTCTTAAATCATTAAGTTCAGTATTTTTCTGGCTTTTTAGTGCTGTGACTACGGTCAGGGCATCTGTAAGCAGGACTATATGGCTTTCATTTCTGTTGCATGTCACCATTTCTTCTACTGTAGCCCTCAGTGCCTCTGCCTCCGCTCTGAAATTGCTTGAGTATTTTCCTGTTTCCACTGATAGTGTTGTTTTTCTACCATTTGGTAGGCTCAAAAATACACCTGCCCCTCCGTTCTGTGTTGTGTTTGTTACAGAGCCGTCGGTGTATGCATGGGTCCAGTCCATGCTTGGGTAAACTATGAGCATTCAATCTATTCTTGAATACTTTAATATGACCCTGCTTCCACTATTTTCTGTTGCAATGCATTTGAAGCATTCACCACTCTCTGAAAAAAGGATTTCCTAGTATCTAATCTGAACCTTTCTTTAATTAATTTGTAGTTGTGCCTTCTTGTTCTTGTAGGGGGCTCAATATAAAAACAGTGAGCTAACCCTTTCCTGTCTGAGGCAAGAGCGATTACTCGACCACTGTTCTCGGACTAAATGTTGAATAGATATGGGGAGAGAATACAACCCTGTCTCACTTCCATTCCTAAATGGACTGCGAACCACTATATTTCTCCATCTATCCTTACTGCAGCCTATTTATTCTAGTACAGTTGTGCGATGAGGTGTGTAATGTGTTCAGGGAAACCCAAATTGTCCGTGATGTTCCATAGATGCAGATGTTGAACGCAGTCAAAAGCTTTGGTGTAGTCTATACTTGCTTACTTTCCGTGTCCGGCAACTTCAAAAAGAACCGGACCAGAAATTAGCTGCCCTGACAGCTCTTCATTTGACGTCATGGTTCTTGCATTCATGGCCAGTTATACAGATCAGGTTTCTGGGTCTTGAATGACTCAGCATTCGCAGACAACGTCATCCGCATATCTCCATTAAGTTTGATCTACATCCGGACACTCCCGTTCATTTTCTGTTCAGGGCTCTCCACACAGGGTATGATATATTGTGCCCTGTTGCAAGTTTAAAAAAAATTTCATCCATTTTTCACCATATCTTTGGCACCATTTTTCAGTTAGGTTGTCTGCTTTGTGAACTGTACAGTTTGAAAGAAATTTGTTCTTGATTTCAATCGCCCTTCTTCTGGGTTATATCAAAAAAGGTGTAGTTGATGAAACACGTGCAATCATAACATAAAAAAACATAGTGAACAAAAGGAAGAAGTCTAAAATGGGACTCGGTGGTTATCGATGTAAAGTGTGTGCCAAAGGTCGTGGGTTTGAACCACAGTGGAGACCGGGATTTTCTTTCACGTGAATCTTCTGGTAAAAATTCTCCCGATCTCTGGGTATTGAGATCAGACTCCCGTGTTCAGTGTCAAGCACGTTAAAAATTCCTTTGGAAACTGAAAAGAGTAGGCTTAACGGCCGCTGTCCAGATAAAATTCAAGTTAAAAATCTACCCAAGTTACTTGTACCTTTCCCCAGGTGGTTTGTTAAGAGCAGCTACAAATGGCACCTAACTGGCTGTGGGTCTACTTAGCTCTAGTGTTTGAGTCTATTTAGATGGACTTGCACATCAGTTAAACCACCCTCCAATAAACTGGTTGTATACAGACTCTGTAGAGTTTTCTAAACCAGTATAAAGACATCAAGTTAAGTTAAATCCCCTCCTACCCCAACTTGGAAGTCCAATGTGTTTTTTTTGGTCTGACCAGAACCCATGCAGACCTACCGAGCTTGGTAGAACCTGCCAGGAGTTAGACTCCACCATCATATCTATAGGGAATGTCAGCGTACCTAAGCTACCATACCATATCACGGTAAAGGCTCAAGTAATGGCATAAATTGTATGTACGTAAAATCTTTCGTATAATACACATAATTTTTTTAAATTTTGGACCGCTAAAACTCGAGTGCGTTTAATTTGCGAAAACTAAATAACCTGCCATTTTCGGTACTGAAAGTAACCTACATTGGAAAGTTTGTCGCAATGTGCCATTTGTTTTCTTATATGTCAGACATTGTTGCAAAATACATTTCGCACTCTTGGTTTCATTCTGTTTTGACATTAAACTTGGTTGTGAAGCTTGTCATTTTATTATTTTGAGCCCTATAAATGAATTCAAGAAAATGTTATGCTACAGTAGAAAAGTTGTTAGTGGTAGAATATCCAGAATCTAATGGCAGCAGGTCGACATGTTTCCATTAACAAGTGCAACATTCTATTATGACGAAAAAAATCTATAGGTCACACGTCCAGCTCCAGTCGAGCGAGCAGGACTTCTTACCCATTTAAAGTTTGAGGTCATTTCATCCCCAAGACCTCTAATGATACGCTTCACCGGATAAAACTGCTAGTGTCATTGAAAGAAGTTGATAGTGATATTTATTATGATAGCATCAATAACGGAATTCAATCAACTCTACATGAGCATCTTTCTAGTTTTCTTCGATCAACTGATGCTATGCTTTTTGCCTTCAATCTTTAATCTCAGGCGACTGCAAGCACACAGCAAGGTAAAGGAGACAACCATCTCAAACTTGCTTTTTGCTGATGACTGTGCCCTCACTACCAGCACCGAAAGAGACATGCAGGCATATGTGGACAAGTTCTCAGCAGCCTGCTACATGTTCGGTGTAACAATTAATACAAAAAAAAGCCTAAGTAATATTTCAGCCTGCCCTGAGTGGCACATATCGCGACCCAGATATCAGAGTCAAGAACGAGCGCCTCGAATCAGTATACAGCTTCACGTACCTTGGTAGCACTCTTTCCAGGGAAACTACTATTGATTGCGAAGTCAGTAACAGAATCTCCAAGGCCAGTGCTGCCTTTGAGAGGCTGCGCAACAGTGTCTGGAATCGGAGGGGTCTTAGACTTGATACGAAACTCCAAGTCTTCCGAGTTGTAGTGCTCCCCACCCTTCTGTATGCCAGTGATATGTAGACTGTGTACAGCAGCCATGCTAGGAAAATAAACCACTTCCACACAAGGTGCCTTCGTAGATTGTTCAAAATGAAGTGGCAAAATAGGGTACCAGATGCCGAGATCCTCACGAAGGCAAAAATGCAGAGCATCCACTCACTGTTGCAGAAGACCCAAATCAAGTGGGCCGGCCACGTCGTGCGCATGCCAGATAACTGCATCCCAAAACAACTAATGTATGGTGAGCTGAAAGATGGCCTGCATCAAGCCGGTGGCCAAAAGAAGCGTTTCAAAGACCCCCCCCCACAAAGTCTCTGACACGCTTCAGAATCAATGCAAATGCATGGGAATGTCTCGCACAGGACCACAAAAAATGGCATAGTACCACCATCAGAGTTACCTCCATTGCTGAGGAGCACTGGACCTCCGAAGCACCAAAAAAAACACTTTGCGTAAAGACAAAACAACTGATATTCAAATGTCCAATTCTGACATTAAATACTACATATGTGGAAGGATTTTCCGTCCCGGAATTGAACTATACAGCCACCTCCGAACTCAGTGGTGAGGTGCAGCACAACATGCCTGACTGCTGTTGTCATCGCTTGCGATGGACAGCTATTATGCTTTTTGTCTTGTGAAGTTCACGAAAGAAACTGCATTTCAGGTCTTCGCTGGTCCCCCACAGCTTTTCGAGCATGGTCACTCCCCCGAGCCATCCTGCCTCTCTTTGGTCAGCATAAGCGGTGCAGTCCTGCAGGATATGTTCTGGTGTTTGCTTGGGTGATCACATGTGGCGGTGTCTCTAAGACCAATTATATTAAGGTGGGCCTTGAGTCTGTGATGATCTATTCTGAGTTTGAGAGTTTGAAGATCTTTGTCTAAGCTTCATTTTCTGGCTTGTATTCTTTGTGCTGGTCTCTCCATTCCGTTCTCACAGATCATTTTTTGAGTGTCTTTGCTTCTTTATAGCTCTGTGGATGGCGAGTGTGTGCCACCACTTCCGGCTTTTGTGAACTCATCTGTCTTCTCGTTTCCAAGGATCTCACAGTGCGCCGGAATTCACTGTAGGACTAGATCTGCTTCTTGGAACATCAACCCGATATTATATTTTATTTCCTGTGAGAGTATATCTTGTTTGGGGCTTGAAATGGCTTGTAGTACGCTCTTGGGGTATGTCAGAATGATCGTTTTCCTTGTTGTGCATCTTTCTAGTGAAAGTGATGATAAGAGCGTCCAAAATACGTGAAATTTAGATGTTGTGTTCCTAGTTCTGTTCGTTATTACCAAACTAACGTCTGGTTAGGAAAAATGTACTGATCAGACAATGTTAGTCAGGGTGAGGTAAAATATACTGACCAAGACCTCACCTCACTTCCATGTAGTTCTCCCTAGAGGCAGGCCCGCAATAGTAGGGGATACGCAGATGAAACCAAGCATATCACAACAGCCAGGAGGACCTCAGTCCACCTTCATCAGCACAATCAGGATGTGAGGAAAGCTATTGTAGCCCCACCACCCTTATCAGGGCACACAACAGAGTAAATATACTCATTGGGGGCATTATTTCAACAACAACCCATATAATGTTTTTTTAAACATGTTTCATAAAATAAAATCTTGAAAAATCGTGATGCATATTATACATAAATTTTCATTTTACCAGAAAATTTTGTGCTATATCAAGCATGTGTGTTATACATATGTACGAATTATACGCAAGATTTTACCATACATGATGATCATTTTTAGCTCAAGTTGATATATTTTGTTTGATGTTTCGTTGTTTCTAGATATCAGCACCTAAAGAAGTTTACAGAAAAACATGGAATGCTAAATATACTCTACGAAGGTAAGACATAATGATATGTATGAAAGCCTACTATCTTAACTATTAGCTATATCGATTTGCAGAGTGTATGATGATGACGTCATGTGCCGTCTCTGCATCGAAGGTTGGCTGCAATGAGCCTCCAACATCCACTGTCTCTTGCCTTGATGGTACACTTTAACAGACTGTTGTCAATCCATCTCTTGATGTTGCCTTCCCACGTTGACTTCCACTTGTTCGCCTACGATCCACCTTTCCCTGCTTAACCTTTCTTGAATGAAAAATTAGAGAAATTAGCAAACAATTTGAATGCCGTAGCAGGAAGCAAAAAGACTATCTTAACTTTTTTATGCTGGTTTAGAAGACTCTTTAGAGTCTGTATATAGCTAGTGTCTACTACTCCACTTGATATAAAAAATAACTGTGCATCCAATCTATTCTTGAATGCATGTTCTGACTCTGCCACCACTATTGCCTGTAGCAATGCTTTCCAAGCATTCACCACTTTCTGACTAAAAATAATTTTCTAGTATTTAATCTGGACCTTTCTTTAATTAATTTGTTGCTATGCACTCTTTTTCTTAAATGCGACTGTACTTTGAAAAACTCGTTATAGTCAAATTAATTCTTTCCATTCATTATCTTATAAACCTGTATTAAATTCTTCTCATTTAGACTCTGTATGCTGGCTTTTCTGAGAATTTTCTCAAAATTCTGGAATCCGTTTTGTTGCTCTTCTTTATATCCTTTTCAGCATGTTTATATCCCTTCTACGATAAGGATTCCACACCTCTACACAGGATTCAAATTTAGGTCTAACTAGTGCTTTATACAGTTTGGCCATCACTTCCTTGCTCCTATGTTTAATATTTCTTATTACGAAATTCTGCAAAAGTGTAAGAAGAAAATCAAAGCAGCCAAAGGACGTTTATGACGTCATTGTTTGCAGCGAGGCTGTGATATCTGTGCTTATCAGCCAGACACATCCAATTTCAGCACTGCATTGTTATGGGACCAGGTTTCTTCTCTCTTCAATCTGTAATCTATTAGCTAGACTGCATGGTTGCTGTCTGTTTCCAGGGCCACTACTTGGAGGCAAAATAGAGTCTTGGTTGGTTATAGGTCACTGACCCTGACAGAAGCAGCCAGCTGCAGCATCTTCGGCCCCAAAAAACAATTGATGAAACTAATTATAAATATCTAAAAAAAAACGTTTCACTTAACAGTGGAACTGGGGATCAGGATGCTGGGCAGTTTATGAGCTGTATGCATAAGGGGCTGTGACCCAGAGCTGCCAAGACCCTTCTCCATCTCCACGTGGTAATCCTGGATAACAGGTTGCAACAGAGCATACTGGCTAAGGAGAAGAAGAAATCAAAGAGGGAGGGCCAACCTGGTACCCGAAAATTCCATGCTGAAGTCAGATATATTGAGGCGAAAGGTGCAAATATTGCAGTCAAGCTATAAACTTGCACTGTTTACCTGACAATATCCTGCTACTTGCGAAGCTCATTTCAGGGCCTTGATAGTGAGAGTTTGAGGGTGAACGAACAAGAAGATTTGACAGTGGAATTTTCTTCAGCGTAACTGTTGTTAAACAAGACCTTACTATATTTAAAAATAGATAATAAATTGTCCAAACCTGAACACATTTTGTATGCTCTTACCATTCAGCCACTTTGATGGGGTTCGTGCTCTAGCTTTTCACCCAGTTGAGCCTGTCTTGTTAACAGCATCAGAAGACCACACACTCAAGTTATGGAACTTGCAAAAAACAGTACCAGCCAAAAAGTGAGTATTATCAGAGCATTGGTCACCCAAAATCATCATGTGTCCTGCCTGCTGGTATAGCTTAACTCAACTTAACGTTATTATACTGGTTTAGAAGACTACCGAGTCTATATACAACTAGTTTCTTGGAGAGTGGTTTTTATTGATGTGTGAGTCCATCTTAATAGACACTAGAACTAAGTAGATCCACAGCCAGTTAGGTGCCATCTATAGCTGCTCTCTTAACAAACCATCTGGGGGAAAGGTACAAATAACTTCGGTAGATTTATCATTTTGATTTTGGCCTCGCATTAGCCGTTAAGACTACTCTTTTCGATTTCCAACTCCAAGCAATTTTTAGCGTGCTCGACACACTGAACACAGGAGTCTAATCTCGCCACCCAGAGATCAGGGGGAATTTTTACCTAATGATCCACGTGGAAAAAAATCCCGGTCACCACCGTGATTCAAACCAGCGACCTCGAGACCACTTGTTTTTGTTGTGTGTGTGTGTTAGTTTCTTAAATACAAGAAGACCTGCGTACGCAGAAGAAGAAGAAGAAGAAATACAAGAAGATGAAGGTGAAAATTATGAAAAACACCACAAACATTCAAAGACCAAATAATGTCCTCCCTTTCAAAGATCAGACAATGTCATTCCATTCAAATACCAGATAATGCCTCAAACATCTTTGAATTTGGGGAAACTGGTATTGAACTGCGTGAGCATTTTCACCAACACCTCAACGATATCTGCAATCGCACAGGTTCCCCAATTGCCAACCACTTCAATGGTTCTGAGCACTGGGGTAAGACTGATGTTAGTGTCACTGGTCTAGTTTCTTGCTTCTCTGACGATCGTCATCGATTCGCCCTTAAGAACAGAATTATCTCCAGCATTAGTTGCCTTCAACCACATGGCATTAATATCTTCTATACTTTTTCTTAAAATCCCATACTGGCCCGCATCTATTTGCTTTCCTTTGCCGCCCTCCCCCTCAATGCCGCCGCACACACACACTTTTTTTTTTTTTTTTTTTTTTTGTATCCACTGGGCAGTATCTGAGAATAACCCATTTTTAAATTTTGATTAAACTTTACTTTAATCAACTGTAAAAAAAAATTTCATTTATTTTTCCCATTGATCTTTGAATGGAATGGCATTATTTGGTCTTTGAATGGAATGGTATTATTTGGTCTTTGAATGGAATGGTATTATTTGGTCTTTGAATGGAATGGTATTATTTGGTCTTTGAATGGAATGGTATTAATTGGTCTTTGAATGGAATGGCATTTATTTGGTCTTTGAATGGAGTAGCATTATCTGGTCTTTGAATGGAATGTCATTATTTGGTATTTGATTAGAATGGCATTATCTGGTCTTTGAATTGAATGACGTTATGTGGTCTTTGAATGGAGTGACATTATGTGGTCTTTGAATGGAGTGACATTATGTGATCTTTGAATTGAGTGGCATTATTTTTCAGAGCTGTATCTTTGGATGTAGAGCCTGTGTATACGTTCCGTGCACATGTTGGTCCAGTCTTGTGCTTGGCAGTGAGTCCGACAGGGGAACAGTGTTACAGTGGGGGTATGGACACCACAGTCCAGTGCTGGAACATACCAAAGTCAGATATTGACCCTTATGATTCTTTTGGTGAGTACACAGTGTCTGTGTGCGCGTTATCTTTCCTCTCCATCTTGTGTGCCCTGTAGTGAGAGAGAATAGTTATTTTGTTGCATCAATCAAATCAGAAATCGAAACCTTTGAACCTATGAAACACAGATCTTCAACAAATGCATGGTACATTCTCTTTTCCCAGACCATCCACTAAAGGCCATCAACGTCTGTCCTGCTTACCTTGTGTTTGTTTCTTAACTCTTGCCAATTTGGTGTTTTGGCCTGCCTCTGCTTCTCTTGAATTGGGGATTCCAGAACAGAGCCTGTCTTGTAATGCTATCCTCTTCTCATCTCCACCGATATATCTGTCTGATTCTCTTCAATAGTTCCATATCAGTGATCCTGCCCTACCATTTCAATCTCTCTGCGCAGACACCCATTTACGAAAGTCTACCTTTTCAGTTGCTATTGTTATTCTTCAGAGCCATACAAAAGTGCTGACTTTATGTTGGTTAAAGATTTTACATTTTGTGTTGGACTTAATTTCTATTGATTTCCTCTATCTTTGTTGCGTGTCTAACATTTAGCTTTTTATCTTTAAATGGTTTGAACTTCTGGCAAGAATACCTCAGGACCTATCCACCGCTGGAGCCAATAATGCCAGACAACAAACTTAAAAAGAAAATTGTACATTGACAAAGCTTAAGAAACACTACAGATGTATGGATTGAATATGACTGCCACATAGTTTGCACATTTAATGCATTTGGTGGATAGATGAGAGGAGATTTCAATTAAATTTACATCCTTCTCTGTCATGTCTGTTTCCTCCACAGTAAATTATACTGTAGATGCACTAATGCACCTATCCTGTTCCAATCAATCATCTTACTAAAACAAAAAACACAATCAAGCCAATGCTATGCTAGTTGCTCCTTTCAGAAGTCATTGACAGGAAGATGGGACTGGATAGGACATACAATGAGGAAGGCACTAACCAACATAGCCAGGCAGGCTCTCACGTGAAATCTACAGGGGAAAAGAAAAAAGAGGCAGACCCACAAATTAACTGAGAAGAGATTGTGAGAAGGAACTATGATTAAATGGTTACACCTGGATTGAGGCAGAAAGAGTAGCCAATGACTGGAATGCTGGTGAGATGGGGTTAATGGCCTATTCACAGAGAGGAGCGACAAGCTTTGATTGATTGATACTATCCGTTAGCTGCCCATTGGTAGAGAAGGTAACATTTTATACAGATGATATGTTATACAAAAAAAACCAGGAAAACTAATAATTACAAGCACGAGGGACAGTCATTGAGAAACAACAATTTGATTAACATTTTTACAAGAGCACGAACAAGAAATTTTGTCTAATTTTTCTACAATGTCCACGTATCTGGCAGCACACTTTGTCCACGAGCTTGTGTATGTCCTCTACAGAAAAGTCTTTTGGTGTGACCTCTAACCAATTTTGCATTGTCTCTATTACCTCATCCATCAGCTGCCTTGGTATCCATGTGCTACACACTTTCCTATAACCGAGGTCATCATGGACAATTTTGTGCACAGAGCTGTGACACATGTTGAAATGTGCGGCTATTTCATCAATAGTGATTACCTGTTGCCACGGACTAGCTGGTCGATTTGCTGTTTCACTGTGTGAATTGCCAAGATTGCTGGTCTCATATAGCAGTTTGTCAATGATGTTTTGTCTTCCATTTTGAAATCTTTCTGCCCATTCATATACTCTTCTCTGACTCAAACAACTATTTCTGGGCCTCCATACTGAACCATCATTCTTCTGTAGATTTTAGAAGGTTTCACACTCTCTGTCTACAAAATTTGTAGGACTCGGTGGTCTTGAAGTAAGTTGTCCGCCTCGGGTGCCGGAGGTCCCGTGTTCGAAACACGGTGGAGATTTTTTTTCATGTTGATCTTCTGGTTAAAAAAATTCCCTTCATCTCTGGATAGTAAGATCAGACTCCCATGTTCAGTATCGAGCATGCTAAAAATTGCTTGGCAGTTAGAAATCGAAAAGAGTAGGTTTAACAACCGCTGCCCGGACAAAATTCAAATTAAAAATCTACCAAAGCTATTGCACCTTGCCCCAGGTGTTAACTCTTTAAGGCCATAATTTTTTTAAAATTTGACTTTCCTTAATTATTACACAAGTTATATATCAAATTAAAGGAAAATGAATGTGCAGTAAGAATATGAAGGTCATGTAGAATTTCATAAAATATTACCAGTATAAAATATTATTATTGTCATTTTTTGCAATAAAAACATGTTCACACACAAAAATGTCACCAATACATGAAAACCTAAACCACTGAAACGTAATGCAGATTGGTCTAATGTACTTCAAAATAACAGTAATCCACACATGAATAATATGGACAAAAAAATAATTTTCTCTAGCACTCAAATGGAGTTGATATGTCACTGAGTTGCAGGTCTCCATTCACTCCACATGGTCGACCACATTTTGGCAGCAATCTGAATTTCTGGGTCTCAGTCAGTGAGTGGTGGTGGAATTTGGTACTGAAACCCATTCGCTATCATGTTCTCTAGAATTTGCTTTAGAAATATTGCATCTTCGTTTTTCTGTTGTCAAACGTTTTTGCCTTTTAGCAGCACTAGGTCCTGGCTGTGACAACGCTCCCTCAGCTTCAGCATCAGATTCAGTAGGCTGAGTAGGTTGAATAATATGATATTCTATGTCTAACTCCAATTCAATATCAGAAAAATGTGAATCCTCGTCACTAAATTCATCTACAGTACACAGCTCTCGAACCTTTTCTACAGATAAAAACAACCTATTATTAGACAATCTTGAAGTGCTAGGTTCACTAAACATTTTTGTGATAAACTGACTTGAAAGATGACAAATATTTTTCTACTTTGATTTTCCTCACAATGCACGTCGAAGCTTTTACAATTGAAATGCAAATATGAGTTACTTCCCTTACTATGTAATGTCAATTAAAATTTAGAAACACTAAAAAAAACTAAACAAAGTTTGTTAACGATATGAGCATTTTTCTGGCATCAAGCGGACACAGGAAAAACGCTGACAGCTTTGTTATGACTTTAATAGTTAAGAGCAGCTATAGTTGGCGCCTAACTGGCTGCAGGTCTACTTAGCTCTAGTATTGTGAGTCTATTAAGATGGACTCACACATCTGTAAAAACCACCCTCCAAGAAACTGGTTGTATGCAGACTCTGTAGAGTCTTTTAAATGAATATAAAGACGTTGAATTAAGTTAAAAGACGATTAATACCTTTTTGTTCTTCCACGGCTCAAGACGACAGTGAGACGGCCATGTGGTACGCTATAATGCGCATACTACTCTATCGTCACAATCCCTACATGAAGTATTGCTAAAGAGCCATTTTGTGTCATTAAATAAGATTTTCCGTTGTACATACTTTTCCATGCCTTAATAATAAAATTGCTGTTACTTAATTACTGTTCCTCATACATTTAAAAACATACAAATTTGTATCCTTATGCGAAGACATGTAAATTGTTTTGCACATATTTTTGCAGATCCAAATATTCTGTCAGACACCTTGCAGGCCCACACAGATGCTGTGTGGGGTTTGTCAATACATAGCTCCAAGAACCAGCTGCTGTCATGTTCTGGGGATGGGACTGTACGACTCTGGAGTCCTGGAAGCAAATCTCCTCTACTCAATACTTTTTCTGTTGACACAGGTAAATTGCTTATACGTATCTAAGGTGTGTTGTTGTATGGTGTTTTTCTTCTTTTTCTGCATTCAACATGAAAAGAACTTTGTTTCGTAGTTTACAGCAGGGCTGCGATATTTCCGACTTTCAGCCGGACACATTCAATCTCAGCTGGCTTTTTGGACACTGGGTATTCCCTTCCCTCTGTGATCTCTAAACCGTGTTCTTGTTATTGCCCACAATGAGTAAGTTTACTCTTTATGCGTCCTGAAAAGGACGTTAAGTGGCGAGTTGTAGTAGCTTTCCTCACATCTCGAACATGCTGATGAAGATTAACTGCAGTCCACCCAACAGTTGTGCAATGCTTGGCTTAATCTTTTGATGCTCACTGCTACAATCAACCACGTCGATCCAGCTTTAGCCAGACTGCCTTGAAAACAGCCTGTTTCTAGGGAACGTCACATAGTAGAGAGACAGTGGTCTTGGTCAGTATATTGTGCCTGACTGTGTAGCGACGTCCTGGTCAGTATGTTGTACCTGACCAGACTAGCATCTCAGTTTCCCTCCCTAAACCTTAGCTAGACTTAGCCTGTTTACAAAGCATTTTCATATTTTTCTATGATGCACCATTTGTGTGTTATAAATGATAATGTCACCACTTGTCAACGTCTGTCAATTTTCGGCCTCCGGTGTGTAAACGGGTTTTCTGTCGGCAAAAATAA
This sequence comes from Ariolimax columbianus, assembly GCA_036924085.1. Taxonomy (NCBI): domain Eukaryota; kingdom Metazoa; phylum Mollusca; class Gastropoda; order Stylommatophora; family Arionidae; genus Ariolimax; species Ariolimax columbianus. Next base: position 47,448,233 of record JAVGWX010000013.1, read on the forward strand.
CAGACTAGCGCGGTAAAGGTTATATGAACTTGTGCTGAAATAAAGAGAAATGCAGAGGATAGGGTCAAATGGAAAGATGAACAGACATACTCAGACAACCTTACAACCAGTCTCAGAACTGATCAACCAGAGGATAGGGTCAAATGGAAAGATGAACAGACATAGACAACCTTACAACCAGTCTCAGGACTGATCAACCAGAGGATAGGGTCAAATGAAAAGATGAACAGACATACTCAGACAACCTTACAACCAGTCTCAGAACTGATCAACCAGAGGATAGGGTCAAATGGAAAGATGAACAGACATACTCAGACAACCTTAAAACCAGTCTCAGAACTGATCAACCAGAGGATAGGGGCAAATGGAAAGATGAACAGACATACTCAGACAACCTTACAACCAGCCTCAGGACTGATCAACCAGAGGATAGGGTCAAATGGAAAGATGAACAGACATACTCAGACAACCTTACAACCAGTCTCAGGACTGATCAACCAGAGGATAGGGTCAAATGGAAAGATGAACAGACATACTCAGACAACCTTACAACCAGTCTCAGGACTGATCAACCAGAGGATAGGGTCAAATGGAAAGATGAACAGACATAGACAACCTTACAACCAGTCTCAGGACTGATCAACCAGAGGATAGGGTCAAATGGAAAGATGAACAGACATAGACAACCTTACAACCAGTCTCAGGACTGATCAACCAGATGACGATGATACCATAAAAGATTGCAAAAATATATTTGTGCTTTCACCTCTAAACCTTTGAAGATGTGTACAATAATATATTTGTGCTTTCACCTCTAAACCTTTGAAGATGTGTACAATAATATATTTGTGCTTTCATTTCTAAACTTTTGAAGATGTGTACAATAATATATTTGTGCTTTCATTTCTAAACTTTTGAAGATGTGTACAATAATATATTTGTGCTTTCATTACCCAACTCTTTCAGAAGAAGGTGTGCCCACATCAGTAGATTTTGTGCGTTGTGACCCACACCAGATGGTGGCCAGCTACACTTCCTCCAACACTTACATTTTCGACATTGAGACAGGGAAACAAGTGCTCATGCTAGAAACTAAAGCCAATTCTGGTGAGTACTCTAGGACGGGCAGTTAGGGGTTGTAGAATCATTTCTGGTGAGTACTCTAGGATGGGTGGTTAGAGGTTGTAGAACAATTTCTGGTGAGTACACTAGGATCGGTGGTTAGAGGTTGTAAAACAATTTCTGGTGAGTACACTAGGATCGGTTATTAGAGGTTGTAGAACAATTTCTGGTGAGTACACTAGGATCGGTGGTTAGAGGTTGTAGAACAATTTCTGGTGAGTACACTAGGATCGGTGGTTAGAGGTTGTAGAACAATTTCTGGTGAGTACACTAGGATGGGTGGTTAGGGACTGTTGAATTATTTCTGGTGAGTACTCTAGGATGGGTGGTTAGGGGCTGTTGGATCATTTCTGGTGAGAGCTCTAGGGTGGGTAGTTAGGGGCTGTTGAATCATTTCTGGTGAGTGCTCTAGGACAGGTGGCTAGAAATCATTTCTGGTTAATACTATATAAGCTATTTATGCAGAAGATAGAATAACATACTGCACCATGTGGGGGGGGGGGGGGGGGTGGGGGGCCTCCACACGCAATCGCAATATCCTCTGCTTCAGTCCGGTAGGTGTGTCGTTTACTAGTCTCCCTGTTTGCAGTTAAATCCTTCGTCGTGTCGTACCATTTTAGACCTACGTCTCTCAGCAGACGATCTCGCCATCGCATGGGTGGGCAGCATTGTGGCCGTGCAAAATTGTTTGGCGCCAAATCTTGTTCTGAGTGTCCCTCTGTTGTCTGGGATGCATACCACATGACCAGCCCTACAATATATGCTAGTCTTCGTGGCCTCCACGACATCTTGAAATAGGATGCATTCTCTGATTTCGACATAGTGTGTTCGATCTCTGAGATCCAGAGAACACATCTTTCCATTGCTTGTTGGGTGATGTGAAGTTATGCGTCCTTGCCATGGTATCCTTCAGCTGCAGGAGTATGGACTTAATGGCATTGAAGCTAGACCAGGCTGCAGCTCTTCATGTAGAAATTTCCTGGTCTAAACTGTGGGAGCCGCGTAGTGCAGTGGTTAGCGCGCTGGCTTCGCATCTGAGTGATCCTGGGTTCATTCTCCAGTTGAGGCGGTAATGTTTTTTCAGACCGAAACGGCTCTTAGGCCGACCCAGCCTTAAATGGGTACCGGTTCAGTCTGGGAAGTAAAAGCGGCGAGGGAGAGGAGATGGCTACCACCCTCATATAGCCGAGCATTTGATTTGTGAGATCGCTAACACCTCACACCCCTACGGCAGTAATGCTGTGGGTTACTTTACTTTACTTTAAACTTTGGGTTCCACTTATTTCCTGCCCCAGGTACATGTAGACGACATCATCGACCTGCTTATTTTCCAGCATGATCTCGCATTTGTGCCAGTAGAATTTCTGAGACATTGCATTTTCTTTTTATTAATATGTAGACCAACATCTCTTCCAACCTCAGCCAGTTCATTCAGGGGGTGTTGAGCCTCCTCAGTTGTGTGCCTGATGAGTAGAATACTTACCTGTCTGCAAGTTCTATAGTCAGCTAATTAGGGCTCCAAGGCAAGTAGGTCAAATAAAAGGTGTTCTGATTGCAGCAATGATTGTAGAAACATGTATTTTTTCACTCTGACAACATTCACCAAACTACAGTAAGGGTTGCCAAGTAATAGACACTCTGACAACATGCACCAAACTACAGTAAGGTTTGCCAAGTAATAGACACTCTGAAAACATACACCAAACTAACAGTAAGGGTTGCCAAGCAATAGACACTCTGACAACATTCACCAAACTACAGTAAGGGTTGCCAAGTAATAGACACTCTGACAACATTCACCAAACTACAGTAAGGGTTGCCAAGCAATAGACACTCTGACAACATTCACCAAACTACAGTAAGGTTTGCCAAGTAATAGACACTCTGACAACATGCACCAAACTACAGTAAGGTTTGCCAAGTAATAGACACTCTGACAACATGCACCAAACTACAGTAAGGTTTGCCAAGTAATAGACACTCTGAAAACATGCACCAAACTACAGTAAGGGTTGCCAAGTAATAGACACTCTGACAACATTAACCAAACTACAGTAAGGGTTGCCAAATAATAGACACTGACAACATTCACCAAACAACTGTAAAGGTTGCCAAGTAATAGACACTCTGACGACATTCACCAAACTACAGTAAGGTTTGCCAAGTAATAGACACTCTGACAACATTCACCAAACTAACAGTAAGTTTTGTCAAGTAATAGACACTCTGACAACATTCACCAAACTAACAGTAAGGTTTGCCAAGTAATAGACACTCTGACAAATGCACCAAACTACAGTAAGGTTTGCCAAGTAATAGACACTCTGACAACATGCACCAAACTACAGTAAGGTTTGCCAAGTAATAGACACTCTGAAAACATGCACCAAACTACAGTAAGGGTTGCCAAGTAATAGACACTCTGACAACATTCACCAAACTACAGTAAGGGTTGCCAAATAATAGACACTGACAACATTCACCAAACAACTGTAAAGGTTGCCAAGTAATAGACACTCTGACGACATTCACCAAACTACAGTAAGGTTTGCCAAGTAATAGACAATCTGACAACATTCACCAAACTAACAGTAAGTTTTGTCAAGTAATAGACACTCTGACAACATTCACCAAACTAACAGTAAGGTTTGCCAAGTAATAGACACTCTGACAACATGCACCAAGCTGGCCCACTTACATGAAGAGTGTATTGAAGCAATTAGCGAACTCTTTGTAGCAAAATGTTTTACATGATGAGGATGCTAACCCCAATGCACAACCCTATTTAGGGTTAAGACAAATCTAATCAATTAGACTGTAAAGGATTAACCTTTAGCACGCTACATTTTTTTGGCGAAAATTTGCGCAACTTTATATTTCTCTATGATAGTTGACTTTCAAATTTTTTACCTTTTCTGTTTGTCGGTCAATAAATAAGATTTTCTTGTGTGTAAAGACACAATTGAATAAAGAACTTGTTGGTATTATTGTTTTTGTTCGTTTCTGAGATACAAAAAGATAACGGTGAAAGTTTATTGAAAAACCCCCCCAAAAAATTGGACTTGACCGCTAGGCCTAGTCGCTCCGATAGAAATCCATGGAAACCACAACAACGTATCGATACTGTGTTTATAATATCGACACAACTGTTAGTTTTCAATGAAACGTAGTTATTACATCTGAACAAACAAAATAAAAACATCTCTGTAAAGATCTTTCCCAACAACTTACTTCACTTTTCGCAAAAAGTCGCCCTGCTCCAATCGGCGTTATAAGAAGATAAATCATTCAAAATCCATTTGTAATCTAACATACAATGCTTTAACCGGCAAAAAAACAACCTGTGTAGATGGACATGACATATTCAGCATAAAAAAATCGCTATGGGTCTCCGTAAATAAAAAATGTTTTTTTTTACATTTTGTAGGCCGAGTGTGTCAAAATAATTTTGACAGCCACGCGCTTAAGGTTAAAACATTAATTTAATCTATTAGTCCAGGCTGTACGGAGTTAAGATATGAATCTAATCAATTAGACCCAACTGTAAAGGGTTAACACTTCTTCATTGTTCCAAATGTTTTCATATTTTTCAGATTCCAGTGGAAGCAACCAGATTAATCGTGTGATCAACCACCCAACCCTACCAGTTTCCATCACGGCACACGAGGATAGACACATACGATTCTTTGATAATAACACAGGTCAGTCTTCCTGTTCCAGATTATAGTACCGCAACCTCTTTTAGTGGAATGCAGTACAGTGAAGGAGCTGACAGCAGCCAGCGCCTCATGACTGGCAGCATGATCAAGAGCCTATTATGCCACCAAGGGGTTGCCTTGGAAATAGACTGCAACCATGCAGACTGGCTAAGAGATTAGGGATCGAAGATGGAAGGCAAACCTGGTCCTATAAAATGTTGTGTTGAAATCATGTCGGGTCGAAAAGTGCAGAAATCACAGCCTTGCTGTTTAATCTCCACAATCAGTAAGTTTACTCTGTTCTATGCCCTGAAAAGGGTGATAAGGGGTGGGTTGTAGTAGCTTTCCTCACATCCCGAACATTTTCCTCTTCATCTCATGATGAAGGTGCACAGCGGTCCTCCCATGCTTGACTGCATCTTCGGGCGTCTCGTTAACCAGACTGCCTTGAAAACAGCTTGTTTCCTGGGAATGCTACATGAAAGAGAGATAGTGGTCTTGGCCGATATATTGTGCCTGACCCTGACTCGACGTCCTGGTAAGTATGTTGTGTCTGACCTGACTAGCGTCTTCGTTCCTCAGCCTTGTTGTAAACTATGACACACACATTCTTTCCATGATGGACGTCGAAGATCGAAGAAGAATAAATATAATTTTTATTTATCTGTTGTTATGATTTGTTTGTGAGTAGAGAAATACAGAATTTGTGTTAGTTTCTGAGATAAATAAAAGAAGATGAAGGTGATAGTGTTGAAAAAACAGTATAACGCTTGCTTTCGGCGTCTTTTGGTTGGAAAAAAAAATGTGCAGACAACATATAACCAATGTTTACCATAATGGCCTTATCTATCAATTTTGGCTATAAAGATAATTATTGTATCTACATAAGCAATGTAAACAGATATACCTCAGAAAAATACATTGCAAATACTTAACTCCCCCCATTCTCAACAATGGGTAAATCTTCAAATTCAAATCATAAGAAATCATTTCCAAACGTCTAAAACAAATTTCAAATTCGGCGCTGTTTGTATCTAATCGTACATTATAGAAGCCAGAACTGTCTGCAATCAAAACAGCAGTATTGTTCAGACTATTTCTTTGTAATAGTTTGTTTTTTAATTTGATAAGAACGGCTGTCGCTATGCAAGGACTGCAAAGTTGCGAACGGACAAGCTTCGCTCCGCGATTTTTGCTTCCGCAGTTACTCTGGAGCAACACTCAGGGGGTAAAGGTTAATCTATTCAAGTGCAAGTTACTTCATCAGACAATTAATTATTAATAAGGTTATGGTATTCTCATGAAAATCCGAAGTCCTAGAGACTTCATTGCACTAGGTCGCAGCTTGTTAATGAAGAGGGTTGGCCAGTTAGCTGGATCAACTTGAGCATGCCCATAATGGAAGACAAACCCAGTGCCTTTGATGTGAAAAGCAAGCTCTCTATCTACCACAATGCTAATCATATGCTCAGTAATGTATTACTTCATTGAAAAGACAATGAATGAGATGTTTATTGCCATGTGATCTATTAATTTTTATTGTATGTTTTTCTTTCTTGTTGCAGGCAAAATTATTCATTCTATGGTAGCTCACTTAGACTCTGTAACAAGCTTGGCAATAGATCCTAACGGCTTATATCTTTTATCAGGGAGTAAGTATTGTCTTAAATTCATTCTGTGGTAACTCACTTAGACTGTAACAAATTTAGCAATATATGCTAATGGTTTATATCTTTTATCAGGGAGTAAGTATATACTATGTGGTGTTGACCTATATTTATGCAGCACAGATTTTCGGAAGCAAAGCAGAATAACAGAACATTAACCATCAAAGGCGATACAGCCTGGCATTTTTTTACATCACTTGGAAAATTTGTTATTCACCACACATTATTTTCGGCTTCAGTTCGACAAATATGCCATATGCTTGAAAGTCAGGATTATTCTGAATGCGTCCCAATCTTATGTAGTGCTGTACCAATGCAAACCTAGGTCTTTGGTCTATCATCACCTAGGTCTTTAGTCTATCCATCTTGCCATCGCATAGGTGGGCGGGTCTGTGGACATGTACAGGCATATGGCCACCAAAATTATTTTCTACAGGTCCTTCTGTTGTTAGGTAAACATACTACATGCCCAACCCAGCGATGTTTGAGTGATGTCGCTGCTTCCACAACATCCCGAAGCAAAGTTTGATGTCAAATTTCTTCATTTTGGATCATATTCCTTATCAAAATTATTAGTCATTAGCCTGTTTATTGCTGTATCCATAAAGGCCATGTTCTTTCTGTCTATATTTGTAATTTATTGTATAAACAAACAAACAAACCCATCTCAGTTCTGAATAATGTTTTTGATTTGTCTTATTTCAGTGCAGGGCAAGTGCCGCAACTCTTTATCACAAATAGTGTTTTTTGTTTTTTTTCAAAATAACATTCATTAATACTAAACAAAGTGAGCTAAAATTGGGATCTAAGGATTTTAAGACACATAATTAAACTATCTATGACATGAAGTATTCATATTTAAAATATATGTTAGTATTTTTTTCTTTCGGCATTTATCCTGAAAAGCATGGTCATTGTTTACAGTGATATTTGCACCTTCTGGCTCGACACATCCAATTTCAGCTCACTTTTTTTAGTACATGGTTTGCCTTTACACTGGGATCCCTGTCCCTTGGCCAGACTACACTTATGACTAGTGCAGCCTGTTTCCAAGGTCACCACGTGGAGGAGGAATGGTGTCTATGTCAGCTATGGTTCGCTGACCATGATCCAAGCTGCACTGCTCATCTCATGCACAGCTGCATCTTGGTCATACATTAGTATGAAGTTCTAAATGTCATTAATGCGGAAAGAAAAATATCAGGCCCTACCCAAACACCACCGCATACAAAGTGTTCCATTTGTCTGGCCTCGGAGGAAGAATCTCTTTCCTAGTCCCAGTCAAAGTCTGAATCGGGCGTGTTTTGAATAGCAACGTGTGACCCACACGTGGGTCATTCATCTAATCAAATAATAAATCATTTCTCGTGTCTTGAAGACCAACTTACCGGGCACAAGAAACTTACCGGTACCACGTTCTTAAATGTCTACCTCTTGGAAATAACTTTGCGGTAAATGACATGCGCGAATCATCAGCCATCTTGTAGGTCACATCACAATGTGAAATTTCTCAAACTATATGACAGAACGTAACAAATGAGCAGCAAAGATGGTGCCATAACTGACTGCGGGTCTACATTGCTCTTCTGTTTTGGTTCATTATAGATGCCGCCAGACCATGGATTTGCTGGGAATTCACACTAGTCGACGACTTACACTTGTCTTCACTGAAATGAGTTGTTGTTTTCCATTTGGATTGGTTCATTCGTTTTGTGTGTTTTCTTCCGCCCGATTATTCTGGAATGAACATCGGCTATATGAATAGCACTACGCTTAAACATGTCATATTTCACGGTCTAGTTCACACGGCTGAACTTCACGAGATTGGCGCCCTTCACCCTAGCTGAAGACAGTGTCAGTTTTATTGTTTGAAATTTAGACACAACTGTAATGAACTGCCACCTGGAGATAGATGGGCTCCGTCAGGTGTGTAGCGGCCCAAGACACACTGTTGTTGTATAGCGGGAGATGGTACTACAAACTGCAATAACTGTGCTCAACGACCTTCTAGGTTATGGGACTGGTGATGATGATGAACGAATATCGGACAGAAATTGGTATAATCTGGGCTGCATGTTCTGTGCGGTACAAGTCATAAAGGGTTAAAGACTATAAGCATTAAAATCTTAACAGATGTTGACAGTTCAACGCTTATGGTGTATTTGATGATCTGTCTTCCATTGGGAGCTGATAAGTTTTGATTGATTGTTGTCACATATTCTTTCTTCAGTTCCTTATTGTGTTTTTGACTCTCTTCTACCATCACAGGTCACGATTGTTCAATTAGGTTATGGAATTTAGACAGTAAAACGTGTGTTCAGGAGATCACCTCCCATCGCAAGAAGTTTGAGGAGTCCATTCACGACGTTGCCTTCCACCCGCAGAAACCATACATTGCAAGTGCTGGTGCAGATGGTCTAGCCAAGGTTTTTGTATGACATGTAGCAGCGCTGCAGTAGTTTGTCTTTAGTGTGTACCGAGGGGAGCTTCAGCAAGCAATTCCTGTATGTTAGAGTGCAAACACATACACCACTAGCTTGTGGGGGGGGGGGGGTGGGGGGGGTCGTCAGTGGTGACAGCAGCTTGTGTGCCAAATTATGTGTTTGCTTGTTGCATGGTGACAGATACTTTATCACTGGAATTCAGTTTTGTTATTTGTAAATGCAGTAGGGAAACATGTGTTTTTTTACCTGTAGTTAAGAGCATTCAAAGTGTTGTCAAGTAAAGACCTCGAAACAAACATGGTGGTTTGCAGACGTGTATCTCGTGTGATCAATCAACAGTCATCATCATTATTGTAACCTGTATTTGGTGTTGTGTTCAAAATATACAGACAAAAAGATGTGAGATTTCAGAGAAATTTGTTCAGAGTTCTAATGAAAGGGTAAGTTTGTGAAGAGAAATGCTTGCAAAGATATAGAAAGCAGATGCTGCCTTTGAGAACATTTTGAGTAGAACGAAAGAGACTCATTAAGTAAGGAATACAGTGAAACCCTATCATTTGTACAACTCTGTAATCATCCAAGTTTTTTTATTAAAATTTGACTCTGAATTTTTACGTTTGCCATGAGTTCGATCCGTACCATGTGCACGTTCTCCATCCCAGCTAAATAGCGTTAATAGAATATAGAGATGAAATATAACGTAAAGGTTGGGTCCCATGGCAACAATTGCCGCTGGGAATGGAGATAAAATCTTCATAGATTAAGCTGCATCCTATGTGAGGTGGGGCAATTCCCTTCCTTGCTGTTAATATCTTCCCCGACTCATACGTCAGGTACCCATTTAGCTGGGTCAACTGGAGGAGCGATTGTACCAGGAACAAATCACGCCAGAATTTTGTTCTGCCTGTACGTGGTTTCGAACACATGGTGTAATCCCAGTCTTAGCAAGTCTGCTCACTGTCAACCAGTTGAAGCTTGTTGAAAGAGTTTGCTGGAGGGAGGCGGAGGATGCAGGACATATCTTCGGTTATTTTCAGTAGGTCTCAGTTATAGCAGAACGGACAGAGGTTATCCTCTAAGACAGTTTTTAGCTGTTAGTCTTGCGTTGGTTCTTGTTCGCTAAGCATTATTTGTACAATCTCCATGAAACGTGTTATTTTATTGCTATTTTTGGTTAATTTAAAATATTTTCATAGAAAATAAGTGGAATGGTGGGTCAAAAAAAAAAAGAAAAAGAGGAAATAGTGATTCAATAATGCCTAAAAGAAAGCAGCGAGAACAACAATTATACCGAAAAAAGAGCTCATTATGAAGTTTGAAAGTGGAACTCATATCTCGGACCTGGTCACTCAATATGGTCTTGCAAAATCTACAATATTGAAAAATAGAGAGACAGTTAAAGGGGCTAATTTATGTATGCTTGTATGCAGTACGTGTTATTAACCTTTAGTCCCTCACTGAATTTTTAAGAAGTGCGCAATATCCCCAGCATCTTAATTATTTTTCAGTGCATCACATGTTTCTAGGTTGTTGACTTTGAGAGCCTGTATCTTTTCTGTTTGATTGTTTGTAGATATGATTTGTTTGTCTATAGAGACATAAATGAATAAAGAACATGTTTTTTTGTTATTGTTTTTGTTGTGTGTATGTTAGTTTCTGAGATACAAGAAGATGAAGGTAAAAATGAAAAACGGCAACAATATTTAGACTTAATAATTTCAGGGGAAATCTGGATCTTCTGAATTTTAAAATCGTCACAGAACAGTGATAGTCTTCATATCTGTTAGTTTCCCTTACAAATGTATTTATTACTTCTAAATAACGAAATTAGAAAGATCTATTTCAGAAAAATATGTTCCAACAACTTATCTTCATCACCCTCAATAATGGGATAATCTTCCAGAAACAGAATAAATTGTTTAAAAATTCTCTTTTAAACTAAACAGACCATCTTTCTTGTTTACATCTACAATATTATGGCATTGTCAATTATTAGAATCAAATACGGTGTAAATACACGACAATGCTCTAGAATAGTTTTCTTATTGCTCGGTGTATTTTCTAGCCATCAGAATGAGAGGAAATTTGTTGAGGGCCCAAAAAATAAGCCGGACGTGTGGTAAAGGCTAAATAAGCAAGTCTTTTGGCATCTAGAACGGATGAATCCAACCTACATTATTTCTATTTTAGGAAAAATTGATTCAGCATTTGAACAAATCGCAATTCAAACAGCCTCTTGGAACAAATTGTATACGGATAGCAAGGTTCCACTGTATATAATAGACAGTAATGGGATAATGAAAACATCAATGATACTAACTGGCAACTTTGTAATGCCTACCGAAGAAAGAACAGAACTTCTGTAGTTTTTGAAAACTATTCCCCTAAAACTACTTCCCCAAAAAACTGCCATTACGATTTTTATTACCTGTACTGAGGTCCACCAGAATGATGTATAGGGCTGAGGAATAAAGACCGCTTGCTTCTGTAGTCTTCATGCACCGCATAGGCTAAGTAACTTCTTCCGTACGGATATCTGTTACCAACCATTAGGTTGGTAGCCCCAGGAATATACGATTGCCTATTTTTGGGATTGATGGTGGTGGAGGAAGCGTAAATTAGAGCAAGGTAGACCTGCAGCCTGTCAGACGCCATCTATGCCGCTCTGCTAACCTAAAATAAAGATCTCATATCAGTATGAAGTGTTAAATGGCACTAATGCAGAGAAAATGTGTTTGTACTGTGTGTTTTGTGTGTTAAAGTCTGAATAGAACGTGTGTTGAATATCTACGAGTAATACAAATTCATGATCGTTGGGCTGATAGAATAATAATTTCTCAGGTCTTCAAGCCCACCTTTTCTCACGATATATGATTCAACTTTCAAACATCATAACTTACAGATAAACATCAGTTACGCATGCATGGATCGTGTAAAAAATTTAATTTCGCAAACTAAAATGCAAACACATGCTTTAGAAGTCGGTTTGATTATAGCGCATGGAAATTGTAGGTTTTACGACAATTTCGTTGCTTATGAGCTGGAAAGGGTTAAGATTGTACATGGAGCAATAGGAAATATTTTTTTCTGATATTCATGTCTTGAGGTGTATCTAGGAATTCATTTTAGGTTCAAAGTACTGAACGTGTGTAATGGGTCATCATTATTACAGTGAACCATCCAAGACCGTAACTTTAAGGAACACTACATTAAAAATTTACACAATGTCATCTGAAGTAGCATTATTTTTCAGCATGTCGCGTTTAAATATGGTTGTTGGCTTTGAGAGCCTGTAACATTTTTATTTGTTGGTCTATTTGTTGTGTGTGTTAGTTTCTGAGATTCAAAAAGATGAAGGTGAAAATGTTGAAAAACAGAACACACATTTAGACATATTGGGGGGGGGGGGCAATTGTTTAGTAAATCCGTGAAATTGTCACAAAGCACTGATAGTGTTCTTGAGAAGATCGGCATATCTGTTTCCACTACAAACATATTTATTTTATCTACATAAATAGATCTACCTCAGAAAAATATATTGTTTCAATATTTTAAAAATAAATTTGCACAAGCGCATCTCCTATTTGAAAAATGAACAAGCGCATCTCCTATTTGAAAAATGAACAAGAAGGAAGTGACGTCTATTTACATTCAAATACGCATGTTCAGCCATTCCCATTCAAATACGCATGTTCAGCCATTCCCATTCAAATACGCATGTTCAGCCATTCCCATTCAAATACGCATGTTCAGCCATTCCCATAGCATTAACCCAGTTTTTTATACTCAATATTACCGGCCGCTGGCGTTCGGCTCTCCACGAGTTGACAGGGAAGCCAAAGCCACTGGAGGCTCATGGGATGAGCCGTAGCTAGTTCAAAATAGTAACCGAGACCATTGAAGTTTCTATGGAAACTTAATGGGTAGTGATCACACATACTTCAGAACGCAAGGGAAGACGATAAGAAGAGAATTTGGCCTGCAATGGGTTGCAGGGCTGTGTAGAGCCGGAGTTAAGTAGGAGGCTCTTTGCTGGCTCGCTGTTGTTATAACAGTCTGACATTTTGGGGGTGGAACATACGAACAACAAACATGCTTTGTACAGATCTATGCGCATGTTCTGTCATTGTAGATCGAGTATTTTTAACTTGTGGAATGGGCTGCCTGTTTGGGTGTTATTGTTTCTTGGGGTAGCACCCCACAGTGGATAAGTTAGGCTAGGTATAACCATACCCAAGTGGTTAGGTTAGGCGTAACCATACCCCAGTGGTAAGGTTAGGCATAACCATACCCCAGTGGTTAGATTAGGTATAACCATACCCCAGTGGCTAAGTTAGCTATAATCATACCCCAGTGGTTAAGTTAGGTATAATCATACCCCAGTGATTGTTAGGTTAGCTATTACCATAGCCCAGTGGTTAAGTATATCGTTTCCCAGTGGTTAGGTCGGTTATACCTCAGTGGTTAGGTTTCTTATGTCATACCCCAGATTTTAGATCTGCTATAGCATACCCCAGCAGGTTGGTTTGGTATGTCAGCGCCCCCAAAGTTAAGTCCACTTTTCCCCAGTAGTTCTGCTGCTGGTCTCTGGAGAATCATGATAGAATACTGCCACAAAGAGCGCAAACACTTCAATCTGAACTCAAGGCAAAAGAGAGGAGTAATTTCTCTACTATTTTAGTTTCATTCTCTGGGTAAACTAGTCATTCCAAAGGCTGTTGCAGTATCAAACTTGGGGTAATGTTTCTAGAGCTTTCATTTCAAACCTGAATATCGCTAAGCAACTTCAAGCCTATGTGAATAGCAAGGTCTGCACTGCTAGTAGTTGGGAGCCATCTACCGTAGAGGGGCTAGAACTCTGTGGTAGTTGCCTCTTGCACTGGTTTTTCAGTTTGGCACTGATTCCATTGTTGTCTATTTCACATGCCTGGCTCTCCTAGACATATAATGAAAGCCATTTACCAGTGTTTAATTGTACCACTGTTGGGGGTTGCTGTAGTCAAGAGGTTAAGGCACTCGCCGTTACATAGCGATGTACGGAAACGTTGGGCGATCAAGTCCTGCAAGTTTCAAGCGAGCCCCTTATCTCATGGGAGATAAGACTTCAGCGTGCGTGCCTGCATTCTAATTTACCTCGACCAATATTCTTACCACTGATCCAAGGTAACTCTGGACAAAAGAGTGAGATCGATGACCAGCGCATTCTCTTCCTCACTATAATCCAAATACAGCGCATATCACATTGTTAAGACACAACCGTCTGATGTAGTGGCCATCATCGCTTCCGATGGGCAGTAATTAATTATTATTAGTTGTACCATTCCCCAACAGTTATATCATTCCTCAGTGGTTAGTTGTAATGGTAAAGGAGGGTCCCATGGCAACAATTGCCATCGGAGATGAAGATAACTCTTCGTAGACTAATCCTCAACCTATTTGAGGTGGGGTGGTCAGTTCCCTTCCTTTCTGTCTAAACCTTCCCCAACTCATACATCAGGTACCCATTTACAGTTGGGTCGACTGAAGAAGTGGTTGTACCAGGAGCTAACCCCACCCTGATTTTTTATTTGTTTCTGTCCGTCCATGATTTTGAGTCCTGGCGCAGTGTAATCCCAGTCTTAGCAAGGCAGCTCACTCTCATCAACGCTAAATGCTCCATCAAATGTTAGATGTACCATTTCCCAGGGGTTATATAATTCCCCAGTGGTTAGTTATATAATTCCCCTATAGTTATATACCATTCCCTGAGTATGTATACCATTCCCAAATAGTAAATATACCTTTCCTTAATAGTTAGGCATACCATTAGATTTATCATTCACCAATGGTTAGGTCTACAATTCCGCAATAGTTAAAGTAAAGTAACTCATAGCATTACTGCCGTAGGGTATGAGGTGTTAGCGATCTCACATTTCAAAGGCTTGGGTATATGAGGGTGGTAGCCATCTCCTCTCCCTCGCCGCTTCAACTTACCGAACAGAACATGTACCCATTTAAGGCTGGGTTGACCCGGAAGCTGTTGCGGTCTGAAAATACATTTCCGGAATGAACCCAGGACCACTCGGATGCGAAACCAGCTCGTTGCTCGCTAACCATTGTGCTATGCGGCTCTCTCTCCCAATAGTTAGGTCTACCATTCCCCAATAGTTAGGTCTACCATTCTCCAATAGTTAGGTCTATCATTCCCCAATAGTTAGGTCTACCATTCTCCAATAGTTAGGTCTACCATTCTCCAATAGTTAGGTCTACCATTCTCCAATAGTTAGGTCTACCATTCCCCAATAGTTAGGTCTATCATTCTCCAATAGTTAGGTCTACCATTCTCCAATAGTTAGATCTACCATTCTCCAATAGTTGGGTCTACCATTCTCCAATAGTTAGGTCTATCATTCTCTGGTTAGATTTGTCATTCCCTAATGCCTAGGTCAATATTTTTGTGTTGCTGAGAGGATTCTGCAACAAGAGTTTGAAGATTGACAGTTGCAAATCGCTTATAGTCAAGGGTTTTGGCCAAAGTTTATTGTGAAATGTGTTATTTCAGGGCTATTCTGTGAGTGTAAAGGTCCATAAACACATGCTATATGCATCAATTATTGATATTCGGTTGTAGTTGGCATAGTGCTTTGAAAGAATGTCAGAAATAGTCCATTCTCAAGCATTGTGTTAAATGACTCACCTCATCCTGTATTTGATTGCATTTTGGTGCTGGCAAAGCCAGTTTCATACTCCCATTAGAATGAATGCTGTGAAAGACATTGCTTGTAAAATATTTAAGTGTATATGTGGAATCCTGAATCCATTGTCGTTGTAAAATATTTACATTGCTTTGTTTGGGGTGGGGGATTCCGTTGCAGAAAATTGGTGCTATTTATAATATGGAAAAAGAATAGTCACAGAAACGTACATGACAATTTCAGCCAAGGTAAACTCATTGACCAGACCAAGCAAATTATGTACACTAGAGCAGTCAAAACATTGGTCGGGGGGGTTTGAATACTGTACACTAAAAATAAATGCTTGTAAATAAAATTTAAACACTGTGAAATAATTGGCATACATTTTTCAGTCTGATCACATTATTCTCAAATATGCCATGTGTGAGGAAGTCAACAATATCCTGCATTTGTCCCAATCTTTTGCAGTGCTGTACCGATGCAGGCCTAGGCCTTTGGTCAGTAATCTCATCATCAGGGCTGCCCCCTGGATGTTACATGCATATGGCCACAAACATTGCTCGACATGTCTATCTGTTGTTAGGCATGCAAACTACATGTCCAGCCCAGCGATGTTTGCCCGATAATCACTGCTTCCACATCGCCTCATAATAAAGTTTGATGTCAAATTTCTTCATTTTGGATCTTATTCCTTACTGAAATTATTAGGAGCGCTTCGTTCCAGTGCTCTCTGAGTGACTCAACTCTGAGTTTCTCAGCATCTGTTTTACACAAGTTCCACACTTCACATCCGTAAATCATTTGCTGGAATGACCATGGAATTGAAAGTGTGTGCTCTTGTCGTGGTGTCTTTCATCTCTTGAAGTATTGGCTTTTTGTGGTCAATGTTGACATTTATCTCTTGACCTAGGAGTTGACATCCTTGATGGTTTCCTCGCCTATCTTGATGTCCTGCTTTGGGCAGTAAGGGCTTCTGAGACATTGTCTTTTACTTTTATTTATATTCAGACCAGCAGCTCTGCTGACCACTTATAGATCTGATCTATTTACTGTAGTTCTGTACACTAAAGGAAATGTTATAAAACATGTACACATTGCAGGTAAATCGTACGTTTACTTGGATGTACAAGTAAATTTGTTTGTTTCTGAAGTGGTTAAGAAATTTTGTGTACATCCATAATCTAATTGCTTGCCTAGAAGAGATCAAATATTAATGTTCAGACTGCGAACAGACCACTAAATTATGATCTATTGAACAAGTTAAATAATCAGACACACAGACATGTGCTCGTGTGGGGATTACAAGTGCATTGAACATGTTCTCCTAGTTTTGTCAGCTCCACTAGTGGTATCAATTGACAGCAGTACCCTTACCAACCAAATTAAAGGAATTCTTCAGCATTCATCTTGAAAA
The DNA here is from genome assembly GCA_036924085.1 of Ariolimax columbianus. Taxonomy (NCBI): domain Eukaryota; kingdom Metazoa; phylum Mollusca; class Gastropoda; order Stylommatophora; family Arionidae; genus Ariolimax; species Ariolimax columbianus. The sequence continues at coordinate 47,465,252 of JAVGWX010000013.1, forward strand.
GGACGTCGTATTGTGGTTTGCAGCAAGGCTGCGATATATGCGCCTTTCAGCCCAAAACACCTGGTCTCAGCTGGCTTATTTGTGTACCTGGTTTGCCTTCCCACTTCGATCCATATTCTCTTAGCCAGACTACACTGGTGCTGCCTGTTTCCAGGGCTACCAGTTGGGGAGAGGGGGGGGGGGGGGAACAGGACCTCAGTCAGCTGTTTTGGTGACCCTGATCCAAGCAGCCGGCTACAAGTCATTGACTGCCGTCAATTCATTCACTTCAGCCCCGATTAATCCACAAAACTACAATCCATGACCGATAGAAGAGACTGCAGAGCCCAGCTGCAGTCAGAGAAACTCAGAAGACTGACTGACCATCCAATGTACCAGAGACTAAACAATTTGGGAAATGGGAAACTAAAGCGGAGAAACTTTGCAGAAATAGCCAAAGCAAAGATGCACGAAGATCCCATAAACGCACTAACAACACCAAAACCCATCACTACTGTACGAAAACCTACCTGGAGGCAGGATATATTTCCAGAGGTGGTAGAAAATATACCAGGTATTGGAAAAAAAAACTGCCAGACTGAAAAAGAAAGGAGAGATACTACCCTAAGCTTTATATCGAAAAGCTACCCAAGCATGGACTGGACCCATGCATACACCGACGGTTCTGTAACAAACACTACACAGAACGGAGGGGCAGGAGCATTCCTGAACCTACCAAATGGCAGACAAATAACACTGTCATTCGCTACTGGTAAGTACACAAGCAATTTCAGAGCGGAGGCAGAGGCACTCAGGGCGGCAGTGGAAGAAATGGTGACACACAAAGAAAATGAAAGCCAAATAGTCCTGCTTACAGATGCTCTCGCCGTAGTCACAGCGCTAAAAAGCCAGAAAAACACTGAGCTTAATGACTTAAGAGCAGCACTCTGCAAACTGTGCCAGCAGTCCGCACCAAAAAGGGTAGTGGTACAGTGGGTCCCATCACACTGCAACATCCAAGGCAACGAGGAGGCAGACAGACTGGCAAAAGAAGGTGCAAGACTACCACAAACAGATACTAGTATGACGTACGAAGAGTCAAAACGGCTTATCAAAGCCAGATACATGACCAAATGGGAAACCGAACATACTGGTTACACCAAAAACGATGCCTATTACCAGTTGAACCGAAGAGAGCAGGTCGTTGTCTTCAGACTTTGCACTGGCCACAATAGACTGAGGTACCACCTATTCAACAAATTGAAGATAGGTGGTACCGACGAATGCCCGTGCGGTACCGGTAAAATGACCGCTGAACATCTGCTGCAGAACTGCCCGACATACGAGGATCAGAGAGAGCAGATGTGGCCATCACCAGTGGAACTGCAAGACAAGCTCTATGGCAGTGGCGACAGCCTCAGGATGACCGCCGCTTTTTTCGAAAAAATAATGGTTACTGTCTGACTGCGTACGAAGAAGAAGAAGCCCCGATTAATCCTTTACACTTTACGTTTTGAAACAGGAAATATATATTCATAGGAGCAAGGACCTCTTTATTTTACTCACTTACAGACCATTCGCTTACAAATGAGATTTAAATATTGTTCTAGAGTAAAAATAAAAGTGAAATTTCGCATTGAACAGAAAATAAATATAGTTTCCGAACAAAATATATTGGGCATATTAGTTTGAAAGTGCCACAAACTCCCAAGTTTATGAGAAAACTAGTTTGGCTTGACTTGGCTTAGTTCATTCTCATTCTCCCACTACCAAACCCTGAAAGGGCTTAAGTAGCAGAATGTAGTCCAGAGAATGGAATGCGTTGTGTCGTAGTTTACAGCTTGACTACGATATTTGCACCTTTCGGTCCAACACATCCAACTTCAACAAGCATTTTTTGAGTACCGGGTTAGCATTCCCTCTTCCATCCCTTCTCCTTAGCCAGTCTGTTCTGTTCTGTTATCCAGGATCACCACGTGGAGGTGTAGAAGGGTCTTGGCAGCTCTGGTTCGCTGGACCTGACTCTAGTAGTCAGCTATGGGTCGCTGACCACTGTAGCTCATACGCTGCTCAGCATCTTGATATCCCTGAAAACTAGTTTTATTTATATATCTCAGTCAGTGGCAAAGGAGAAGTGTGTAGTGTTAAAGGGCTTGAATTACCACAGGAAAAGCCACCAAACTATTTTTATCTCAGTGAACAGCAAAGAAGAATTCCTTTGATGCAGTTCATGCATACATGATGTTTTGTGAAGTGCACAAGGATAAGGAGAGAGAGAGAAGACTGTAATTATTTCTTTATTGTGTCATTCTGTATAAGAGTTTTAGCTATAGACACTTGTGCAATCGCTTTCCTAGCAGATGTGTATGTAAGTATCAGTGTACCTTTGACATGTGTGAAGATTCTTGTTTATTTGTCACAGTATATGAAGCATATGGGGGAACTGAACCTGTATCAAAGCATATACATTGCAATATTTACATATACAATAAAATTCATTGCACGTACATGTACGTAGAGCATCCGTTGCTAGATGTAAGCAGCAGTTTGTCTGTTTTCTTCCCATTAAAAACGTATTCTACTTCTGTTGTCCATCAATCGTCTCATTTATACGAGGCGTGTTCAAATGAAACTGGACCTAACTGCACCGAGTGAAGATACGATGTGCATGATGATGTCAATTCTGGTGTAAACAGCACATACCAACCGTCAAGTTTGCAAAATTTAATTATCCTCCAACTCATAGTTTCTTCAGCAGACTGATGAAAACATGGCGGGTGTGATACGGAATCCGTCCAGAGTTGATCAGCGAGCGGTGATTTGGTTTATAACATCTGACTAAAGTTGACCAGTTGACATTCATCACAGAATCCAGGCAGTGTATGGTAACCCGAATTGCTGCATCGATTTTGTCGATGGCATCTTCTGACACAACAATATGACTGACCTGATCTCTTTCGTTAACTCACGTCCTTCTTTAAATGTCATTGTCCAGTTCTTCACTGTTGTCTTCGACACACTTTTGTCACCATACACTGCCTGTATTCTGCGATGAATGTCAACTAGTCTACATCATTCAGGTGTTAGAAACCAAATCACAGCTTGCTGATCAACTCTGGATGGATTCCGTATCACATCCATCATGTTTTCAACAGTCTGCTGAGGAAACTATGAGTCTGAAGATAATGAAATTTTGCAAACTTGACGGTTGGTATGTGCTGTTTACACCAGAATTGACGTTGGCAATGGCATCGTACATATGTTCACTTGGCACAGCTAGGTCTGGTTTCATTTGAGCATGCCTCATATAATAATGTTCGCATAGGCATCTAAGGCCTGTTGCGTCGAAGGACCACTACCATGTCTAACTGCTGAGGCTTGTTCATGCGTAGTGTATACACCAAAATCCCTACAGACTCCCCAGGTGGAGCTTAGTACTCCGCTGCCTTGGGATCAGGGCAGCGAGGAGTGTATGTTTGATCAATGTTTGTGCCAGTCTTTCTTTGTCTGTGTTTGACTCCGTTTTTTTGCATTCTGCCCCTGAGGCCTCTGGATTGTGTCCACCTTCGGGTCAGCGTGACTCTTGCTGTGCTGAGAATACAAGGTTGGGAGAGGTATCCTGTGTCCTCTGGTGGAGGGGTGGGCTGGAGGAAGGAGGGTTCAGTCCAAGTAGGAAGGTCCTTGAGTTTTTGAGTAATGATAACAGGGACTGAATTCTGGGGTACAGTTAACTGTAACATTGAACGCCATCATGGACCGGTTTCCCACAGCTTAAACCAGGCACAGCTGCAGCAAGATGCAGCATAACAAACATGATAACCGATCAAAAGCACATAAATTCCACAGAATAAAGTTCTTGATACCACCTGGTGAAGGAGTTGTCAATTATAATCAGAATGGGAACTAGGAAACAGCATTTATAGTCCATTCATATAGTTAGAGCCATGAGGAAGAGGCCGTCTTCTTTCATGTGCTATCCATACCTCTGTATTGTTTTACCAGCTTCAGTCCATTTGTTTCTTGATCTTTCTCTTGCTTCTAAATCGCAGTCCATATTTGTTTGTGAACTTGCTTTGCTGTGATTTACTGTCAGTACTTCATCATCGACTTGATAACAAAATAGCTGATACACAGTATACTTATGCCAACTCGTTGATACCAATCTCAGACTTGGTCATTATCCAAGGCACAGGATAGGAAACTTGCAATGTATGAAATGAAATGTATGAGAACCACCAACTCTACAGGCAAGGTCAGGTGATCATTCTCGGGCTCCTCAAAGGATACGTCAGACTGAGATGTCATCTATGCAATAAGTTCAAGATTGGCACTATAGACTTTTGTATCTGCGGCACAAGGCCCATGACAGCAGAACACATTGAGCAGTCCTGCCCCATCATATACCGATTAAAGAAGTAGCATTTGGCAACAGCCAGTGTCCTTCCACTAGAAGCTATACGGAAGTGCACGGAGCCTCAAGTCGACTGCTGCATTCGTTAGAGCCATTGAAGTTGAGGCCTGAAGATGAATGAGGAAGAATATTTTTTTATTTTTTTTTACATTCGCCTTTCTTTTACCTATTCTCCAAGGCAGTAAGCGTTGCACTAATTTTTTATTTTTCGCCTGTCGGCCCAGTGCATCGGACTTTGACAATGCATTTTATGTAAGGGTCTGCTTCCACCTGCATTTTCTAAGGGTTTGATTCCCTGGGGTAACGGCCGGTGCTGTGATGGTGAGCGAACCCATCACCTTCAGAATGTGAGCCGTGTCACTTAACGGCAGTCCTCTGACACACGAAGCAGTCATGACATCACCCGTAGGATGGGCTTGGCAGCTTCATCCATGCACGCCGCAGAATCTGGTCACGCGCCATCCTCCTGGAAGAATGTATGAGAAAAGACATTATCACCAGAAGTAGAATAGCAAATGATGACGTTAAATATATTGTGAGGTGTAAATATAAACATTTATAGGTAGGGTCATATGCTTGGCTAAGACAAAAACAAATGAAACCTATGTTACAACCCAAAGGTCTTCATCGGGGACATGAATCAATAAAAAATATGGGCTAACAAATCATAGACAGATAAATGAGTTGTCGTGAATGCTCACAATTATAGGTTTACTCTTTTGTGACCAGATGGAAGACTGACTCGTGGTTTTTTTTGGGTTTTTTTTGCATTAACCTTATTTCTCGATTCCCCAAGTCAGAGAACGGAATGTGTTGTGTCGTAGTTTACATCTTAACTGCGATATTTGCACCTTTCGGTCCAACACATCTGACTTCAGCAAGCATTTTTTTAGTACAGGGTTAGCATTCCCTCATTGATCCCCTCTACTTAGCCAGTCTGCTCTGTTGCAGCCTGTTATCCAGGATCACCGCATGGATGTGTAGAAGGGTCTTGGCAGCTCTGGTTCGCTGGCCCTGTCGCTAGCAGTCAGCTATGGATCGCTGACCACTTCAGCTCATGCGCTGCTCAGCATCTTGATCCCAAACTTACAGTTTGAGAATGGAGATGGAAGCAGTGACCTCAGCGCTGAGATGTATATCTGAGACTTCTTTAACAAGTGCAGTCATCATGGCAGATGACCATACTTTAGAAGAGATAGCAGCTGTTGACATGGATCTACTGTCCTGGTCATGCTGGGGTTCAGGGCAACAAAAGAGCTGACATCTTGGCTTCACAGGCTCCTATCATGGGCACGTTAGTGATGAATAGGAGTGTCATTTTTCAATCAATCAATGACCTCCGGTTTGATGAAGACACTGCAATAGATTAAGCAACAATCCGCAGGCTGCAAAGTTTTGACATTAATCGAGGCTCGAGCGCAGTGGGGCGCATGAGAGGACAGAGCAAGAGTGTGTAAAACCATCGAGCTACAGGGACCATCAGCATCCAGACCCTGCGCCATTTTCTGAAAGAGATTGTAGTGACATCAATTCTTAGAAACAAAAACATAAATTGTAAATATCTAGTGTCAACTACTCCTTGAAGATGTACAGTCTAGTGGTCACCGTCAGACAGCTGCATTTGACCGACCTCGACTACAGTGTCATATCAGGCTCTCACCCTCATGCACTGATAAAACCACTGGAGCATCTAGATTAGGCCTCCACAACTCATGAGCAAAAACTAATATACAAAACTTTAGCTGTAATTATTTTTTATGGCAACCATGTCAGCGCCACTGACGATTTCATTTATCTGGGTAGCAAACAACACTCCAATGCATGAAGGCACCGGACATTATTCGAAAAGTCGGCCTAGCTGGCACTTCTATAATCGCTCTGCATTGAGTCTGAAACCAGCTGAGGCTTGCACTAAAAACCAAGCTACAAATTTACATTACCTGAATCGTCACCACCCTACTGAATGGTTCAGTAACCTGGACTTCTGCAGGGCGACCAGACGCGCATTGAAGTCTTCCACATGTACAGCCAGAGGTACGTTCATACGGTCCACCGTTTATTGATCACACATGTTAGTCAGGGTCAGGCAAAATATACTGGCTAAGATCACCACCTCGGCCTCCTAGTAGTCCTCCCTAGAAACGGGCTGTTTTCATGGGAGCCTGGCTAATGAGGTGACGGATCAACGTGATCCTCATAGTACTGAGTGACAAGCAGGTGAAGCCAAGCATAGCACAACCGCCTGGAGATCCCTGGTCCACCATCATCAACACACTCTGGATGTGAGGAAAGCTACTGCAACCCGCCACTTAACGTTCTTTTCAGGGCGCACAAAAGAATAATCCTATTCATTGTGGGCATTTGCAAACATTTTTAAACAAAATTGTGTCATATGTAGACATGCGACTTCCATCTTTTATACTGTGAAACACAAATCTAAACAAAAAATGTGTCCAGGCTGTAAAGTGTTAACTAAACTAGTCAACATGTATCTTATGCAAATTTATATGTATAACCTGTATATTGGGGAAGGTTCTCCAATCCAATATTTTCACGCTGGTCAAAAACCTGCTGATAATGAAGTAAGCAGGCTTCTCTGTAAGACAGAAACCTCTAGAAACAATGCCTGTTATATAAAACATGAAAAAATGAGTGTACAACTGACTTTCATGGGGATCATTAGCAGAGGAATAATTATATATCTTAAAATTGTGTAAGTCCCGGTAAACCCCCTTTGATGTTCACTTTGACAACTTATTGCCCTTTATCTATTATTGTCTTGTCTTGAAAGGACAAAAACCTTGACCTCTGCTAGAAAGTTCTAGAAAGGAAAACCATCACGTTATTTATCCTAGACAATGACAACCTAATCTATTCTAGAAAACACCGTGACCTCATCTATTATCTGACCTGGAAAACACCATGTCCCCATCGACGATCTAGTCTGAAAAACACCATGACCTCATCTATTATCCAGCCTGAAAAACACCATGACCTCATATATTATCTGACCTGAAAAACACCATGACCTCATCTATTATCTGACCTGAAAAACACCATGACCACACCAGGGATCTATTCTGGAAACCCCAAAACCTCTTCGATAATCTATTCTGGAAACCCCCATAATCTCTTTGATGATCTATTCCAGAACACACCATGCATTTATCTATTAGATTTCCTGAAAAACACCATGGCCTCATCTATTATCTGACCTGGAAAACACCATAATCTTCATCCATTATTTATCCAAGAAAATATCACAACCATTATCTATTATATGTCCTGGAAAACACCATGACCTCATTGATTGTTATCCAAGAAATCACCATGACCTCATTGATTGTTATCCAAGAAATCACCATGACCTCATTGATTGTTATCCAAGAAAACACCATGACCTCATTGATTGTTATCCAAGAAATCACCATGACCTCATTGATTGTTATCCAAGAAATCACCATGACCTCATTGATTGTTATCCAAGAAAACACCATGACCTCATTGATTGTTATCCAAGAAAACACCATGACCTCATTGATTGTTATCCAAGAAATCACCATGACCTCATTGATTGTTATCCAAGAAAACACCATGACCTCATTGATTGTTATCCAAGAAAACACCATGACCTCATTGATTGTTATCCAAGAAAACACCATGACCTCATTGATTGTTATCCAAGAAAACACCATGACCTCATTGATTGTTATCCAAGAAAACACCATGACCTCATTGATTGTTATCCAAGAAAACACCATGACCTCATTGATTGTTATCCAAGAAAACACCATGACCTCATTGATTGTTATCCAAGAAAACACCATGACCTCATTGATTGTTATCCAAGAAAACACCATGACCTCATTGATTGTTATCCAAGAAATCACCATGACCATTATCTATGAAGCGTGTTCAAATGTAACCGAACCTAACTGCACCAAGTGAACATACGTACAATGCATGCGCATGATGACGTCACTTCTGATGTAAACAGCACATACCAACCATCAAGTTTGCAAAATTTCATTATCCTCCGACTCACAGTTTCCTCAGCAGACCGTTGAAAACATGGCAAGTGTGATACGAAATCCATCCAGAGCTGATCAGCGAGCAATAATTTGGTTTCTAACAGCTGAGGGATATCGACAAGTTGACATTCATCTCAGAATGCGGGCAATGTATGGTGACAAAAGTGTGTTGAAGACAACAGTGAAGAACTGGACAATGATGTTTAAAGAAGGACACGAGTTAGCGAAATATCTTCCAAGTCCAGGTCAGGTGCATGTTGTTGTGTCAGAAGATGTCATCACCAAAATTGATGCAGCAATTCGGGTGGACCATTGCCTGAGCTTATGTTCACCACCTTTTTTGTCATCATACACTGCCTACATTCTGCGATGAATGTCAACTGGTCAACATCCTTCTGCTGCTATAAACCGAATCACCGCTCGCTGATCAACTGGGCGGATTCCGTATCACACCCGCCATGTTTTCATCGGTCTGCTGAGGAAACTATGAGTCAGAGAATAATGAAATTTTGCAAAAGAGACGGTTGGTATGTGCTGTTTCATTAGAAGTGACATCATCATTCGTATCGTACATATGTTCACTTGGTGCAGTTAGGTCCGGTTTCATATGAACACACCCCGTATTATCTGTCCTGGAAAACACCATGACTTCATTGATTTTTTCTGAAAAACACCATCATTTTCATCTATTATCTGTTGTGGAAAACACCACAACCTTCATTTATTGTTTGTCCTGGAAAAAACCATGACTTTCATCTATTATCTGTCCTGGAAAACACCATGATCATCATCTATTATCTGTCCTGGAAAACACCATGACCTTCATCTATTGTCTGTCCTGGAAAACACAACCTTCATTTATTGTTTGTCCTGGAAAACACCATCCAAGTGGTAACATGGTGGAAAAGATTAGAGCCACTCCAGCTTCCAGTAATGTCGTAACAGACAACTAAATAGGGCTGTGCATGGGGCTAGAAACCTCATAATATAAAACCATTGCTATTGAAACAGCAAATGCTCAGATACAGGCTTCCTATAAAGGGGCTTGGCCAGCTGCAGTGGTGTGTTTTTTTTTTGTTTTTTTTTAAAGTGGTTTGCTGGATGGGTCACTTTAATCGAAAAGGAGAATGATCATCAATCTTTTGACCTACATCTTTTAATAGGAATTCTAGAGAACTCATAATCCTACATCTTTTATCTGTCCTAGAAAACTATGTTGGCCTATATCTATTAATATCTGACCTAGACAACATCTTGACATACATATATTATCTGTCCATTGGCCTACATCGATTAGTATGAGTCCTAGAAAACTCATTGGGTGCCAAGACAGCTTTCCGCTTTTGACAGACAGAGAGGCGTTCAAGCCTGCAGAAGGTTGAAAGAACATTTGACATGGAAGGATTTGACTTTTTGGATCGCTTCTTTACATATGACAAAACCTGGGCGTATCATTATACTCCTGAATCGAAACGAGCATCCAAGCATACGCAATCACTACCTGGGCGGTCAGAATTTCAGCACTGATGACAAGGTGAAACAAGCTGTCATGGATTGGTTCAGCCATACTGACAAATTTGTCTGCGATTAAGCTTTTCAAGCATAATTTTTGTTTTTTTTAAACTTAAAGCGGGGGCTTGACTTCATTGCCTCGGATTGTTTCCCCATTTTAGCTCTGTCTCTCTCGGCAGATGGGTACCCCATCTGTCAAGAGCATAGCACAAAGCACGAACTCCGTAGCTCCAGCGATGAACCCAGGGATCTCCAGAAAAAATTGACATCATGGACCGACAGTCACAGCTAGAAATCGAACCCCGACCGTCTGAACATGAGGCAAACGGCTTGACCACTTCGCCACAGAGACCCGCCTAAGCAAACGCTGGGATAAGTGCATGAATGTTGCAGGAGATTATTTTTTAAAAATATTTGGCATTTTGAGTACTTGAAAAAAATATTGTCCTTAAAAAAAAAGTCCCGGTTTGACTTGAACGCCTCTAGTATTTTGTGTACCTTGATTTCAACAAACAACTTACACAGCATTTGTTTGTAAAAATCAGTCCCATGGCAACAATTGCAGTCGGGGATGAAGATAGCTCTTCATGTACTAAGCTGCAGCCTATGGGAGGTGGGGTGGCCAGTTCCCTTCCTTGCTGTTTTTACCTACCACAACATATATGCTAGGTACCCATTTACAGCTCGTCCGACTGGAGGAGCAGTCATACCAAGCACGAACCATGTCCCAAATATGTTTCTGTCTGTTCGTGATTTCGAGTACTGGCACGCTGTAATCCTAGTCCAGCAACACGCTCCACATTTGTTTGTAGTTATCCTTTTTAAAGTTCTTCATTTCTTATAGGCTGTTCCATGGCAGTCTGGCTAATGGGGTGGGGATTTGCACTGCGATACCCATAGTGGTGAGCTTAATGAGAAGCCACACTTTGCACTACAACCAGAAGGACCTAGGTCACTTTCTCAAGTATGCCTCAGGATGTGAGAGAAGCCACTGTAACCCATCATCAAAGAAATTTGTCAACAATATGATACCTAATTCAAGTACATGGGACATTAGCAACAACTACAATGGGGTTTAATGGCCTCCTTGCCCTGGCCTTGTGGTCTATAGTTTTTGCAGGATGGGGTAGCCAGCCCTATGCCCAAGTCTTCTTAGTTTTTATGATACAATATGCCTGGCAGGTTACACTTTTGTTAATCATAACTTCCCTTTTCGGCCACGGCCGTTGTTGATAATGCCACTCATACTTGAGGTAGGTACTTTAGATTACTTTCTTTGGTAGTGGTTTACAGTGACTCTCCTCACATTCTGAAGCACACTTGAGGTAGGTACTTTAGATTACTTTCTTTGGTAGTGGTTTACAGTGACTCTCCTCACATTCTGAAGCATACTTGAGAAGGTGGACGGGGATTCTTCTGGCTGTAATGCAATGCGAGGCTTAGCAGAAAACTTGCCGCTTTCGGGATCACAGTGCCGATCCCTATCTCGTTAGCCAGACTGCCATTTAACAGCGTGTTAAAAGTTAGGTGGAGTCTTGATCAGTATGTTTCACTTGACCCTAACTAACATAGTCTGGTCAGTATGTTTTACCTGGCCCTGACCAACATAATCTGATCAGTATGTTTTACCTGGCTCTGACCAACAAAATCTGATCAGTATGTTTTACCTGGCCCTGACTAACTTGTCTGATCAGAATGTTTTACCTGGCCCTGACTAACATGTCTGATCAGTATGTTTTACCTGGCCCGGACTAACATGTCTGATCAGTATGTTTTACCTGACCCTGACTAACATGTCTGATCAGAATGTTTTACCTGACCCTGACTAACATTGTCTGATCAGTATGTTTTGCCTGGCCCTGACTAACATGTATGTTCAGTATATTTTTCCTTACCCTGACTAACATAGCCTGATCAGTATGTTTCACCTGACCCTGACCAACATAGCCTGATCAATATGTTTCACCTGACCCTGACCAACATAGCCTGATCAGTATGTTTCACCTGACCCTGACCAACATAGCCTGATCAATATGTTTCACCTGACCCTGACTAACATAGCCTGATCAATATGTTTCACCTGACCCTGGACTAACATAGCCTGATCAATATGTGTCACCTGACCCTGACTAACATAGTCTGATCACTATGATCACTGCAAATACTCAGACATTGGCTTCCCGTAAGTAGGCCAGCTTTAGTGACGGCTCTATGCTTCTATGAGAGAGGGGGCTCAGTGGTCTCAAGATAAGGTGTCCGCCTCAGGTGCCAGAGGTCGCGTGTTTTAATCACGATGGAGGCCATCATTTTTGCACATGGGTCTTCCATTAAAAAATTCCCCTGATCTCTGGGTAGTGAGATTGAACTCCCGTGTTCAGTGTCGAGCGCTTTGAAAATCCCTTGGAAGTTAGAAATCGAAAAGAGTAGGCTTAACGGCCACTTCCCAAACAAAAATCAAAAATTCAAGTTAAAAACTATCCAAATTATTTGTACCATCTTCCAGACCTAGTAAGCCATAGGAAGTTTGAAATGCCTACAACAGATAGCCTTTGGCTACCTGGCAACAGCCATTAACATCCCTGTTTGAATACCAGGATTCCATTATGATGAGAGAACGTATACACCTCATCCTAACATACGTTGATGACACACAAACAGAAAGCATACAACGTGGGGAAATACTTAAAAACACAATTCAAGAGAGAACAAGGAATCTTGCAACCAAAATACATAGAGATAAGATGAGACAGGAAAAAATAATAGAAGAAGCCATCCAACTAACGAAACAAATAGACAAATTGAAATACTCACCACGTTTATACACATTACAAGACGAACTAGAAGAATGTCAACACTACAGGTTTCAATGAGCTTTCATGAGAACAAAACTAAACACGATAACACAGGAAATACCAAGTAAACAATACCTAACAATAGAACAGAATGTACAGAGGAGCAAGCAGATAGGAGTAATAGTAGACCTAGAGGGCAACACGCACACAGACACACCAGATATAGCGCGAGCTTTCGAGACATACTACAAAGAACTTTACACAAGCGAAGACACAGGAAAACAGATCCAAGACGTTTTCACAAAATACGCAAGAAAACTCAACAGCGAGGAGAAACTGGGCCTTGACGCTGACATTACACTCACAGACATAACAAATGCAGTAAACAACATGCAAAAAGGCAAGTCACCAGGACCCGATGGGCTCACATCAGAACTCTACCAACACTTCTTCCCCATTATAGGACCACTCCTACTCAAAGTATATCAAGAAACTTTTAAAAAGAACGAGCTTCCTCCCAGCCACAATCTGTCCTACATTACACTAATACCAAAGGATAACGCAGACAAAACAGAACTTAAAAATCACAGACCCATATCACTTTTAAACGTAGACTACAAAATCTTAACTAAAACTCTAACAAATAAACTCAAACCATTTATGCCATCACTCACACACGAGTACCAACAGTGCAGTGTACACGGCAGAAATATACACCAACATACACATTTTATCAGAGACATTATCAACCTCACACACGAGGACCAACAGTGTACAAGGCAGAAATATACACCAACATACACATTTTATCGGAGACATTATCAACCTCACACACGAGAACCAGCAGTGTACAAGGCAGAAATATACACCAGCATACACATTTTATCAGAAACATTATCAACATCACACACGAGAAAAACACGAAATCATCAATTCTTTCCCCAACTCAAGAAAAAGCTTTCGATAGGATATCCCATCGGTACCTCCACAAAGTCCTCGAGAGTTGCAACATAGGAGACCATTTTAGAAATTGGATAAAAATCCTATACGCAAAGCCTGAAAGCAAGGTACTGGTAAACCACCAGGTTACAAGTGCGTTTCGGCTAACGAGATCAGTGAGACAGGGATGTTCCCTCTCCCCATTGCTCTATACCCTTGCCTTAGAGCCCCTATTAGAGAAAATCAGACAAGACAGCTCCATAAAAGGCACACACATACATGGAGCAAAGGAGAATAAGTTGCTTGCCTACGCAGACGACACCGTCTTCTTTCCCCCAGACTACACATCAATAGAAAACATTCTAATCACGTTTGCACAATTTGGCAAAGACAGTGGGGCAAAAATAAATATACAAAAATCCACTACAATGGGCATAGGCCAGTGGAAAACAAAGTAGACTTTCCTTTTGTTCTAAAAATAACAGACTCCATCAAATTGTACGGCATAACCTTCCTATCTGACCCCAACCACATTCACCACGACACATGGACAAATTTAACGACCAAAATAAAAGACATGCTTCAAAGATACAGATACAAAACAGCCACAATTTTTGGCCGTAGCATAATAGTAAACACATACATCATCTCCAAATTAATCTACACAGCCACAGTGTTTGAACCCAAACCGCAGACAATCAATGGTATCAACAAACTCATTAGGGGCTTCATTTTCGCAAACACCATACACAGCATTAGCCAACACACACTGGCACAAGACAAGAGGCTCGGAGGTATCGCACTCCAAAACATACAAACCAAAATACAGTCCCTCTGAATAGGCCATGTCGGGCGGATTGTAAAACATCCAGAACAACACACACTTGCGCACTACTACATTGGCCTCAGTATATCCAAGCTGATACCAATAAACAACGCAACACCACACTTCTGTGGGACATTACCGCCCTTCTACACGTCATGCATAAAAGCCATCCTAGGACACGAACAACTAGCACAGCAGAAGACAAATCAAATATACAAACATCTAGTCAAGCTACAAGCACCCCCACTACACCTTAGAATAAAAAGAGGTTACAAATATTTTAAAACAGACTAAACGAACACGTTCACAAATCTACACAACCCACACATTACACCAAAAGCTAGAGAAGTCGCTTACAGACTTTTTTTCAACCTAACTCCCATAAACACAGAAAAACAACGCAAACTCAAATGTTAACTATGTCAGATGAGAGAAAAAGAAACAGAAGACCACATTTTCTATTCGTGCAGTACAGTCATACCCACAAGACAAATTCTACAAGACACAATCGAGACACAAACAAGACAGAAGGTAGACATGTATAAGGCAATAATATTAAACACTATACCAGACACGACAC
Organism: Ariolimax columbianus; assembly: GCA_036924085.1. Classification (NCBI taxonomy): domain Eukaryota; kingdom Metazoa; phylum Mollusca; class Gastropoda; order Stylommatophora; family Arionidae; genus Ariolimax; species Ariolimax columbianus. Next base: position 47,480,322 of record JAVGWX010000013.1, read on the forward strand.
CAAACATTCAAACACAAATGCTAATTCTGCTATCAGAATACACACACATCATATGGAGATGTAGACATGAAGTCTCATATCGCTTCAGAACATACTCCCCAGACACTCTACTACACATGTTCATGAGAAAGGCGTTGTCCAGTAGCGACATACAAATGTAAATGTTGTACTATGAAATATGTATGTTAAAATATGCTTCATCATTTTCAATTTAAATTTTCAATTTAAATTTCTCTTGCCAAGTCAAACAGGAAAAAATGTATTAATGGGGGAAATAGTGAATGAATGTTTGCCCTTTTGGGACTATCCCTCCTTTTTCTCCCAAAACCCCACAAACAAAAATCAAGTATTAAACAGTTCACAGAGTGGGAAAGTATCAATTTCCCCCATTCCAACTAAGGGGTAGCTTCTCTGCTGAACGTAATCACTCAAACACTCCACCAGCGGTCAAATCTTATCTCCTGTCCTTTCAATCCATCAGTCTGGACTAAAAAGACAATGGACAGGAAATAGGCCGAGTTTTTTTTATGGCAGAGTGGACTGGCCTAGGGTAAAGAATGGTTCTCATGTAGGCCATACATTACTCACCCACTTGACTACTGTACAAGTACACAAAACCTTTATGACACTATAGCTTTTTTGGAATAATATAATACTTATATATATATATATATATATATATATATATATATATATGTATATATATATATATATATATATATATATATATATATATATATATATATACACAAATGTGTGTGTATAAGCAAATATGTATGTACGAATATGTACGCATGTTGCATATATGTATGTGGGTACGTAGGTTTATTCATGTACATATACGTACATATATATGTGCGTATGTACATGTGTGCATGCATGTGCGTGTATGTGTGTGTATACGTATGTATGTATGGAGGGATGGATGGATAGACGGATGGATGAATGCATGCATGTATGTATGTATGTATGTATGGAGGGATGGATGGATAGACGGATGGATGAATGCATGCATGTATGTATGTATATATGGGTGTAAGCATGAGGGCGTATGTATGCATATACGTATACATGTGTGCGCATGTGTATATATATATATATATATATATATATATATATATATATATATATATATATGTATGGATATATTTCTATGTGCCTGTGGGTGTGAAAAGATAAATGTATGTGCAAAAATGAATAGGTATGTATCAGCAAGTACACATGTGCATTCATTTATATGGGCATTCGTTTATATGTACATTCATTTATGCTTTCACAAATAAATGTATGTCACCTTTCACCTCACAAAGTGTAACTCCCACCATCTCACATTTCATCTCATGGGAATTTTCACCTCACTTCACATCACACATTTTGTTTTAAAATTGTGCAATAAAGAATTTTTCAAAATAAAAAAAAGAGAAGGATAATATATACTTTAATTTCAAATTGTTGAATATTTTTTCAAAATAAATTTCTGCTTATAAAATTCAACATTCTAAATTCATTTTATGAAACATGCTCTACCTTAATGTACGTTGTAATATATTTAAAATTTGTACACACTAAATTGAAATTATTTGAAAACAATATGTAGAACATTCATCCAAGCACTGGTTTATGCGTCCTGATATCGCCCAATGTACTACGGTCTGGGGTGGAAAACGGCGCGCCTCCGCCAGTAGAAACTAGTGAGGCAAACATCTAAGCAACAAGCTACAGGAGCAGCCATGACTTCGACGCCTGTCAAGGTTCAAGGTTCAGCTCTTGTGTCAGCACGGCTTTACAGTCACAATCGTCGCCCGGGGTCGCGAGCTGCTCCTCCCCATATGTCTTGTACGAGGACGAAAGCAAGCGTGAGAAATTTGGTCGGGTGGAGAATTAACACCTTTCGTCTTCAGTGTACAGATTCCAATGTACACGTCCATGTGGTTCTGGTGTAGCTCACTCGATCTAGGTTTGTCGCCTGGATAAAGAGGGGAGACACGAATTTGTTATGATGGAATAACTCTAATTTTCTTTATTTTACAATTTATTTGGTTGCGTCCCTTGCTACGTTTAAAAAAAAATAAAGTTTACTTTGAAGTTCTTGCATCTATAGCTAACATCATAGACTTACTTGTAAATAATCAAATATATCTTTAAACTAACTGTTACAAAGGAATAATTGTTCCACAAGCAAAGTAGACAAAAAAATGTGGTCCTCATGTAGGCATGACCAGGTAATACGAAACATAGATATAGCTCAAATTTTAATAAGGCCCATAATACGACAACAATTATAATGTTAGAGCGGTTGCTGTTCACGCAAGGGCACAGGATTTACTCTCCAGTCGCGATAAGTTCCAGTCAATTCAGTTGTGAAGTGGAACCTGATTAACTTAAATGAGTGGCTTGACAGAGGGGAGAGGAAGTAGTTCTCCGAAATATTGATTACGTCTTGAACAATAAAGTATGTAATACCTCATCCCTGACGCCAGTGACTGACATGGGACTAAATTTACCTCTTTCTTATATGTAAGACAATACACCGGGAAAGGAAACTATTCACCTGACCTCATAAAAGCTGAGACGTATTACAGTGAAGTTTCTACCACTTCATCCCCGACTGAAGTGTTTTTTTATTTTGATTAGTCCATGAATTGAAACAGCAAAGTGACGAAGTTTCTTCTTCTTCTTCTCCTGCGTTCGTTCTCAATCGCCAGCTACTAAGCCCTGAACGGGGCTCTATAAGTAGCAGGATGTAGTCCAGAGAACGGAATGCGTTGTGTCGCTAGTTTACAGTTTGACTGCGATATTTGCACCTTTCAGTCCGACACATCCGTCGTCGGCAGTGACGAAGCTTTTAGTCCTTCAATATTTTCTTTGGTAAGCATTTCAAATACAACCAATTGTTGTTTGTTCGGTCGAATGTCGTTACTGTTGGTATATAATAGTTTGTCAGACTGTGCTATTGTTCGTGAGCTTTGCTCCTCTGTGTTTTTATGTTGTCCCTTAACTAGCAGTGGACGGCGAACATTCAGTTCAGTTATAGTGCCATCTCCGCATCGAAGGTCGGCTGCAATGGATCTCCAGTGTACTCTATCTGTTGCCGTAATTGTGCAATCTGAGAGGTTTTTTCCAGTCCATCTCCTGATGTTATCTACCCATTTATAACGTTGTCTACCTCTTAAACGACTGCCTTCCACCCTACCCTCCAGTATGGTCTTTAACAAGGAAGTGTGTCTTGTTATATGACCAAAATAACGTAACTATCTAACCCTGATTTCGATCATTCATTGTCTTTTCCCCCGTCAACGTTTTTCAATACCTCTAAATCAGAAATTAGTTTTCTTCTCTTTCCAAGAAATGCGACCCATTCTTCTATATACGCACATTTCGAAGACTTCAATACTCTTTTCCAACTTGTTATTCGTTGCCCATGTTTCTGCGCCATAAAATAGTGACGAGTATACAAAACTCGTGACAATTCTCATTTTCAAATTCTGATTATCTGTTTGGGTGTCATATTGCCGAATTCTGTCTTGGCCATACCTGTTCTCTTTCTGATTTCTTTTTCACAGCTGCCTCCTTTCGTTATTATATGACCTAGATAGTAGAAACTCTGTACCTGTTCCAGCTGTTGATCTTTTATTTTTATCTGCATATATGGTTTCTTATTACTTTTCCCAAGTATCATTGTCTTTGTTTTTTTAATGTTTATGTCTAATCCAAACTCTTGACATTGTGTATATTGTTGTCACAATAAATCTCCTGTAATTCTTGCTCATTTTTTGTCATAAGCTGTATCATCCGCATATGTTAGATTGTTCATTGCCACTTCTCCAATGACAAGCCCTGGAATCCCCTCTATCTGTTTGAATATTTGTTCTGTGTAGATATTAAAAAGACAAGGGGAAAAATACACATCCATGTCTCACTTCTCTTTCTACATTTATACTTGGAGAGCAGAACTTGTCCGAGTTTACTGTAGAAGTTTGTTCCCAGTACAGATTACTGAACAGTCGTATGTCCTTACCATCTAGACCTATTTCTTGGAGACATTTAATTCATTTTTCATGCTGGACTCGGTCAAAAAGCCTTTTGGTATTCTATAACATTGGAGTATTCTCTGCCGAAGACGAATGTGTCGGACCAAAAGGTTCAAATATCGCAGTCACAACTGTAAACTAGCGACACAACGCATGCCGTTCTCCGGACTACATCCTGCTACTTGCAAAACTCGGTTCAGGGCTTGGTAGAGGGAGATTGAGAAGGAACGACGAAGAAGAAAAAGAAAAGGAGTATTCTAAATTACCATATTAATTCTTGTGTTTCACAGACCTTGCTGGACGGATGCGTGTCGCTTTCAACAATGTGAATGGTTCTCAACGTTCAGTTATGATCGGACGTGTTTTCACCGTGCTGGAATTTGTTCGTGGTTTTAACTACACCCTTGTTAACTACGACTTACTCCACCCCACTGTTCCTTTGTTAACTACGACTTATTCCACCCCACTGCTCCTTTGTTAACTACGACTTACTCCACCCCACTGTTCCTTTGTTAACTACGACTTATTCCACCCCACTGCTCCTTTGTTAACTACGACTTACTCCACCCCACTGTTCCTTTGTTAACTACGACTTACTCCACCCCACTGTTCCTTTGTTAACTACGACTTATTCCACTCCACTGTTCCTTTGTTAACTACGACTTACTCCACCCCACTACACCTTTGTTAACTACGACTTACTCCACCCCACTACACCCTTGTTAACTACGACTTACTCCACCCCACTGTTCCTTTGTTAACTACGACTTACTCCACCCCACTGTTCCTTTGTCAACTACGACTTACTCCACCCCACTGTTCCTTTGTTTACTACGACTTACTCCACCCCACTGTTCCTTTGTTAACTACGACTTACTCCACCCCACTGTTCCTTTGTTAACTACGACTTACTCCACCCCACTACACCCTTGTTAACTACGACATACGCCACCCCACTACACCTTTGTTAACTACGACTTACTCCACCCCACTACACCTTTGTTAACTACGACTTACTCCACCCCACTACACCTTTGTTAACTACGACTTACTCCACCCCAATACACTCTTGTTAACTACGACTTACTCCACCCCACTACACCTTTGTTAACTACGACTTACTCCACCCTACTACACCTTTGTTAACTACGACTTACTCCACCCAACAGCTCCTTTGCACTTCAAATGCGCTCATTTGCTTTCTGTGTGTGCGTAGCTGTCTTGCTCGGAAATCACCGCAGTAAATATAGAATATGATCTAGATTACTTCAACGACGAAAGACATATTTTCAAACAAGGGACTCAGGGGACGGCGTGGCCTAGTGGTTAAGTGGCACGGCTCACAACCAGAAGGTGCTGGGTTCGATCCCCATCCCAGCACCGGCCGTTACCCCGGGGAAGCAAACCCTTAGAAAATGCAGGAGGAAGCAGACCCTTACATAAAATGCATGCTGAAGTCGGATGCACTGGGCCGATAGGCGCAAAATAAAAACCACAGTGTAACGCACACACGCCTTGGGGAATAGATAAATAAGGCTAACGCAAAAAAAAAAAAAAAAAAAAAACAAACAAGGGACTCTTGTTGTTACAGCATCCGGGGCCGACGCCATGAGTCTAGCCTATCATCGAATAAGCAATCTAGCGAAACCCGCTGAAATCGGTTCGAACGGCAAGTTTCTAATCACAAATTCGTTTTTGCTTTTTGTTAACGTTAATAAAGTACTTGTTTAGGACTCCTGCTTTCTGAGGGTCTACTGTTATCAATTCCGTGTTTGTTCTGATGAGTTTGAGATTTTTTTTTCTTTTAATTCCTGAAAGGTTGGATAGGAGGTATCCTGATTTCTTTCCATCTTTCCGCAAGTCCAACTCTCCACATTTCTTAGCCCATGCTTCTCTTTTTGGTTGTCTGCTCAGCAATTTAACTTTAGCAATGAATCTGTTATAATTGATTTTGCAGGCGTCTGCTGTTTCTCGACTTGCCGTCTTGCTTTCGTTCTCTCATAGACAGTGACTTCTAATAATGTACTCCAGTATCGTTTAAACTTTGTCCTGTATCCTCGTGCGATGGCTTCCTTTGCCGACTGGAGCAATGCAGTAACGGTTTTACTATAGACCTCGTCTATACCCTGCGCCATGTCGATGTCCGCAAAACGTTGGCGTACTTGTATCCTGAAAAACTGCCTGTCTGCCTTTCTGTAATTCCATGGGAGGGATGTTATTTCGTTTCTTACTTTCTCCACGGCGTTTGTGATCTCAAGGAATGTTGGTTTGGGGTCACTTCCGACATCGAGGACTCAAATTGAGCAAAACGGGTGCATATCGGCTGTTGTAAGGCTGAGGTCAGGTTTGTTTTTTGTTCCGCAGGCTCGGTGGGGCAATGTTGGCGTTCTGCAACATGATGAGTGTAGGAGTGTTAGTAAGTTCCTCTATGGCTGTTCCTGTTGAGTTCCTATCTGTAAAACCCCACAGTGGAGAGCAACCATTCGTGTCACCAGAAATGATCAGTCTTTTTAGATCAGTAGTATAGGGAATCTGTTGTGTGAGGTGTGCTCTTGGTGGGTGTCCTTGTTGGGTGTCCTTGTTGGGTTCTCTTGGTGGATGTTTTTGGTGGGTGTCCTTGGTTGGTGTCCTTGGTGGGTGTCCTTGGTGGGTGTCCTTGGTTGGTGTCCTTGGTGGGTGTCCTTGGTGGGTGTTCTTGGTGGGTGCTCTTGGTTGGTGTCCTTGATGCGTGTCCTTGGGGGGTGCTCTTGGTGGGTGTCCTTGGTGGGTGTTCTTGGTGGGTGTCCTTTGTGGGTGTCCTTGGTGAGTGTCCTTAGTGGGTGTTTTTGGTGGGTGCTCTTGGTGGGTGCTCTTGGTGGGTGTCCTTGGTGGGTGTTCTTGGTGGGTGTCCTTGGTGGGTGTCCTTGGTAGGTGCTCTTGGTGGGTGTCCTTGGTTGGTGTCCTTGGTTGGTATCCTCTTGGTGTCCTTTGGCAGCATTGTTTCCTGGATGAGTGCCATGTGGATTTCAAGATCCACCAGGAGCTTAGTCAATTCTAACTTTTTATTTATAATTCCTGATATATTGAACTGGGGGATGCCTAGTGATTGTATATTACTTGGGGTCTTGGTAGCATACCTGTACCTGCTCTCCCCAGGTGTGGAAGCGCAGCGCGGGCCTTGCTAACCTAGGCGACGTCCGATCTAGTTTGAAGTATGTTGTCTTAGAGGCATCATGATTGCGAAAGGGGTTTGTTGTTGTTACGAATCCAGCAGCATCCATGCTCTCGCCCTTCCTCGCATAATGCCATGTAATGGTATCTGTTCATAAGCTGTTGTCTAGTGCCGTACAAAGTGGTCCATGTATCTGGTCGCGGAAGAAGAACCATTTTCTTAAAATCGTTGAGCGCTCAAAGAGATCTCATCCTTCACATTCGTCTGGATTGTTCGCTCTGTCAGGAAGTACTTTATCCAATTGTAGACCTTGCCATAAATTCCTATGTTAAACATCTTTATCAGAAGACTTTTCCTCCAAACACGATCGTAAGCTTGTTGAGGGTAAACAAAACAAAAAAGATGGCCACTGTATGCTTGTTCTTCTGGAAGCCATCATTTATTCATTTCGTTAACCTAAAAAGCTGGTCTTCTTTGCAGCTACCAATTGTGAGCCCTGCTTGTTCCTGACTTCTTGAAATATTGAATCATTGGCTTGTGGAGCTTTTTCTTGGCACTTCAGGTAGCGCAAATACTTCCTATCCTGTTTTGTAAGTTTTCCAGCTCTATTCACTGATGCGAAGTAGCGATTGAAGTGCTTTGCTTTTTGTTGGTCTTCAGTGATTGTTCTCTCTCCATCTATCACTGGCTTCCGGTTCATTCTCCTCTTTTCCACAAGACAGACTGTCGACCAATGACCAGGCTCTATTCCCATTATGTCTGAGATCTAATTTGGAGCCTGTCTCAGTCCTTTTTTCTTTCTTGACTATCATCTTTACTTTGGCCCACGCTTTAGTTGTATTGCATCTTTGTTCCTAGTGATGGCATTGTTTCAAGGGATGTTCGTGCATTCTTTTGATCATGTATAGCACTTTGTATTTCTCTATTCCAGAATGATCTATATGATTTACGATAGCCCCTTGGGATGCACTGTGATGCTGCTTTCAAGATTGCCTTTGTAATCTCTTCGTTGAGCATTTTAACACTGTTGGTTGTGTTTATAAGGATACGATCTGATGTTTCTTGAAATAACTGTCAATTTGCTTTTCTAAAGTTCCAGCGCGTTTTCTGTTTGAAATATGATGTTGATGGTGCTATTATGGTTGTAAGGAGTGGTCTGTGATCACTTCCAATGTCATCAAGAACATACAGGCTGCAAGAGTTTATCAAATTAGATTAACATATAGTCAAATCAGCTCGACTGAGAGAGATGCGGGTTCTGTGCAGCAGCGCTGGGGTATGGTCTGCATTCTACAATGCAGACAAGTTGGTTGCATCGCAGAACTCCTCGATGAATTTCCATGTACTGTTGTGGTCAATGTAACTCCCACGAGGCGAGTGTCCATTGAAGTTACCTGCAAGGAGAGTTTTATTATATTGCGTTTCGTGCAGATCAGGCAGGTTGCAGATCGTCTGTGGGGAGGAAGTGGGGGAGGGGGAGATGGAGGGGGGGGCTGTATATGTTGTAAATAGTGTATTTTGATCCAGTGTGCAAGATAGGGATCTTCTGTATGCCTGTGGAATTGGCTGTTACATGTGTTACATATCCGGCAATGTAATTTCGGATGTAAGTAACTACGCCACGGCAGTTAGTGCACTCACAGGCATAGCTAGTGTATTCTGTCAGGTTCAGGTCAATGTCCTTGTGTAGTTTCTTGCAGGAGAGCCACACGAACCCTGTCCAAAACCTTGGCAAACTCAAGTTTCTTATTTCCCAGGCCACAAATATTTAATTGTAGAGCATTAAATGAAAGTTTGTAATCTTGTTTCTGCACGTGTTTCCTCCTAGGTTTTCTCGTGTTAGTATGTTTATGTTTGTTTCCAGTAATCCATTCTCTCTTCCCCCCCCCCCCCCCCCCTCCATTGCAACCTGGTCACCCATTGCCAGGCGCAGACCTTGATGACCGAGGCGTCGTCCGAGCTTGTTTGTAAGAAGACAAAAAACAAACTGTCATACGATATTTTTCCCATTGCTGGGGTAGTCCAGGGGTTTTGAAGGCTGAGGACTGCAGGCCGCTTCGCCACTGCTGTCACCACGTCGTGTGCTGGCTATGATTGTTTATTTCACCCCCAACCGCTGCCCTCCTTGTCGGCAGGCAGGCCCCGAAACCATTCGGCCACGCGCTCCTCGCTTGTTTGTAAAACTTTAAAATTGTATTCTTCCCATATTTGGTACTGTCGGGCTTGTGAGTCTGTGGATTTTCTTCCAACCCCAGGCAGAAGCCAGAAATGTACTGTCCCGGCATTAAGCAATTGAGAGAGTGCAACGTTCCAAGGTACCGACGCCACGGTCATTCCCGACACCAATTGTCCACTGGTTAGGCCGAGTTCTCCTAGGCTCTAGGCCTGTAACCAAAAGTTCCAGACAATTGGATCGTCATGTCCTGGGTTACTGTGCCTTTGCGATTGTTTTCGATTGTCATGGTGTTGCGAATGCAGGTTCTCTTTTCCCTGGTCTGTTAAGCATGGTGCTGGTTTCTTCCTAACCACAGCGGGTGCAGTCCAATGGGAAACACATTTGTACAAATGGGTTACTGGTAAGGTTTAAAGAATACAATCCTCATTATATAGTACTTCCTGTACTAAGTTAACTGTATCATAGTGTTAGGTCTGACAGCTCATGGCAGAGGCCGTCAGAGCTGACTCATGCTGACAATGGGGTGGGGGAAGTGGGTTATGGGCTCATTTTTCGAGTATCCCCAAAGGGAGGCAGTTCAGTGTCTTGGTGTCCTATGATCGTCACTTCCTGCAATGAGAGATAGAAAGAGATAGAGAGAGAGAGAGAGGAATAACTAGATGAATTGAAAAAGTGAAAGAGAGAGAGAGAGAGAGAGAGAGCTAGCGAGAAAGAGAAGTAAATAGATGGATTGAGTAAGTGAAAGAGAGAGAGAGAGAGAGAGAGAGAGAGAGAGAGGTAAATAGATGGATTGATTAAGGGAAAGCGAGAGAGAGAGAAAGAGAAAGAAATAGAGAAAGATAAGTAAATAGAAGGATTGAGAAAGTGAGAGAGAGAGAGCGAGAGAAAGAGAAGTAAATAGATGGATTGAGTGAGAGAGAGAGAGAGAGAGAGAAAGGGGGGTAAGTATATGGATTTACCTGAGTAAGTGTGTGAAAGATAGAGAGAATGATAGATAGGTAACTAGATTGATTGAGTAAGTCAGAGAGCGAGAGCGAGAGCGAGAGAAAGAGAGGTAAAGGTAAATAGATGGATCGCATAAGTGTGTGTGAAAGAGAGAGAAAGAGAGAGAGATAGGTAAATGAATTGATTTAGGAAGTATGTGAGATAGAGAGAATTTGTATGAGAGAGAAAGAGAGAGAGAGAGAGAAGTAAATAGATGGATTGACTTTAGTAAATGTGTTTGAAAGAGAGAAAGAGTGAAAGACCTATAGATCAGCCCGGAGTGCAGTAACGTAAATGTTTAACAGAATAAAATAGAATAGTACAGAGCATGCGCCAAAAAAATTCCGGAAGTAAACTGAAAACACAAACCTCGTCTGGAAATCACCTGAGACTGTGTTGTTGATGGTTTGCTGCTTTTACACATACGTTTTTTTTACCTACACTTCGAATAGTTTTGCACCGGTTTCATCATTTTCCACTCGAGTACATTCCTTGTTTTGTTTGATTCCTCGACTGTTGCTGCTGAACATTTCTAATGCACCCAAGCGTAGCCGATTGACGCGACCCTTTCACACAGAGAGACAACACACTTAGAAATCCAGGCACGTTTTATTCATGAGAGTGGGCGAAGAATGAACTTTTCACACACCGTGCAGGCTACTGCCTGACTCATGGCAAACTGATGACCAGATGAACAATTTCCAGAGATGTTAATACATTCATAATAAAGGTGACGTGTTCAAGGTAAACCTTTTCTTGGGAATCATATAGTTATTAATTGACTTTTTTTTGGATTTCTTTGGCAACATTAATTGGCAACAACTTACTTACTAACTTATAACTAACTTACTTAGTTAACAACAAGTTGAACAAGTCAACATCCTTTAAACTGTTCACACAGAATATCCAGCATTTTCTAATCTCTACATCTGTTACTTTTTACCAGATATCTTAATATTAGTGTTCTCTTAGTTAGGTTTGTCAATTGAGGACAATTGCAGCTTTATTTTATGTCTTTTCTGCATGTACAAATGTTTAGTTTGTTTGATCACAATCTAAATCGTACTGTAACTGTAGCTATACTGTAGCGGGAAAAAACTAAATGTAAAAGTGCAGACGTATAGTATATATTTTTGTGTGTGATGAATGTAAATGTAAGGAAAATAAATTTGTCTTATATTAATAAAGTTAAAATAAAAAGCCAGCAAATATAAAGCATACTCATACACGTAACACGTCTTATTGCCTAGTGCTTGTCTGTCATAACTAACGAGGCTTCAAAATGGAAGCAACATACCCGATACCATGCGTGTAAGATGCAGCTAATGTTGAGGCCATCTATCATTTTGTAGGGGAACTGAGAAGCTAGTCTGGTCAGGCACAGTATACTGACCAAGACCATTATCACTTCCATGGAGCTCTCACTGAAAACTAGATGTTTTCAAGGCAATCTGGCTGTAGATCAACATGATCCCCAATAGAAGTGGGCATCACGCAGATGAAGCCAAACATAGTAACACCGCCTGGAGGAGCGTGGTCCACTTTCATGAGCGTGCTCCAGATTAATTTTTTTGGTGTCCGTATTCCCAAGGCGGTGTGCGTTGCACTATGTTTTTATTTTGCGCCTGTCGATCCAGTGCATCCGATTTGGGCATACATTTTATGTAAGGCATTTTATGTGTGCCGTGTCAATTAACCACTAGCCCACGGCATCCCCATGCTCAGGATGTGAGGAAAGCTACAACCCACCACTTAACGCCCTTTTCAGGGCACACAGAAGAGTAAACTTATTCATCGTGTGTATTAAACAACAATAACCATGATGTAAGAGGCAACTAACGAGGGTCCGGCATGGGAATCCAATATGTGACCATCTCATGTTGTGAGAGGCAGCTAAGTCTAATGAGGGTCCGGAAATTAACCATCTATCATGTTGTTAGAGGCAGCTAATAAAGGTTCAGTATAGGGCATCTATAGGGGGCCTCGTAGTGCAGTGGTTAGCATGCTGGCTTCGCATCTGAGTGGTCCTGGGTTCATTCCCCAGTTGATGTGGAAATGTTTTTTCAGACCGCAATGGGTCTCGGGTCGACCCAACCGTAAATGGGTACCGGTTCAGTCCAAGAAGTACAGGCCTGTGAGATTCTGACCACATCATCCACTAAGTGTCGTGGGTTACAAAATAATATGGACCTTACACCATATTACCTAAGCGCCTCAGGGTGTGACAGGATCTTTTTTATGTTGTAAGAGGCAGCAAATGTGGGTCATCTATTGTGTTGTAAGAGGCAGCAAATGTGGGTCATCTATTGTGTTGTAAGAGGCAGCTAATGAGGGTCTGGCATGTGGATCATCTATAGTGTTGTAGGAGGCAGTAAATGAGGGTCTGGCATGTGGCTCATCTATCATGTTGTAGGAGGCAGCAAATGAGGTTCTGGCATGTGTCATCTATCATGTTGTAGGAGGTAGCAAATGAAGAAAGAAACTATTTAACATTATTCTGTTGTTTTTTTTACCTACTTACATGGTATGCATGCATTCGTGATTGTTATTGAATAAATCTCTAACAATTTAGTCCATACATTTTGTTTTACTTGTGGGTGGTATTTCATGCAGATAGCTTGATAGGGCCTTCCATGCGACATGGATGTATTGAAAGCCTTTTTCAGTCATAACTGATTTTAATATGATGTGATGTGACCTTGGAGTGGTATCTCTACTGAGTTTTTGGTTTTCTTTCTCCGTCCGTGGGGTGTTGGCGTTTCCCTTCATGTTGCACAAGCTTTTTTTTTCATCCAGCATGAGGTGGCTCATCAGGGTACATCTCCGCATGGATTCATCTGCAGCTCTATCTTCCCAGGATGTCAGACTCATGAAGTCACATTAAAGCACATCTTTGAACCTCGGCTGTGGTTGGCCGACTTCTTTAGCCATCAACCACCTGTCCGGAGAAGATATTTTTGGAGATGCAACCATCTTCCATGTGACGAGCATGACCAAGCCATTGTAGTATTCGCTGCCTAAGGAGAGTGTATATGCTTTGGAGTGTACATGCTCATAGATTTTAGAGCAAGGAAATGCAAATGAAACTGGTTGTATACAGACTCTGCAGAGTATTCTAAACCAGTAAAAAGATGTTAAAGTTGGTTAAAAAAAATTTTGAGTTTATCTATGCATTTGTGGCTCTTGTCTCTCCATATAATTCCAAAAATGGAATGCAGGCATCGTAGATGGAATATCTTAAGCCTGTGCTATTGTTTGGTATAGAGTGCTCAAGTTTCACACTTGTGAGCATGATAAATGCATTGTAAACCATGGCCATGCTTTTAATTGAATATGTTAGCCAGCTATAAAAGATATTGCTTTTTATCCTTCAAGGTTGTTTACTATATTATTTTCACTCAAGCATAATTATAATGTTGTTCGTCCATCACGGGTGATGATGACCACTCTCTTTGTTCAGCTGTGTGGAGTCTTTTTTCATGCTGTGTCCGCTGAAATGAGGGACTTGCACTGTGATTTAGTTTAAAGTGAAGAAGAAAGTGCACCTTTTGTCAACCTAACTCTCTGGTCCTGAGCTACCTTTTGGCCAATGGCAAGATTTTTATCGAGAAGACTGGAGATAACACAAGATGCACATTTTTCCTCAGGGTCTACTCCCGAAGCCTTTCCCATAGACAGGTATCTTGCAAGGCAGTGAAGGGGGATGACATCTATCTTTGTGTGTCGTACTTTTTCCATTTCCGGAAAAGACTGTAGGGGTATCTCTCCCGGGCCGTGTTCAGTCTATTATAGCCGTGCCTAAATTTCAGTCACACCAAAACTGACGCTGATTGCAGCTAGGGCGAAAGGCGGCAATCTCACGAAATTCAGTCATGTGAACTAGACCGTGGAAAATAGGACACAGGTTTAAGCACATCGCTTATTCATATACCCAATGTCCAGGTCAGGATAATCGGAAGGAAGAAAACACACAAAAACAAGCGAATTAACCAGTCCAAATGGAAAATGACGTGTTTCCCTGAACACAAGTGTAAGTCGCCAGCTAGTGTGAATTCTGTGGCCTGGCGGCATTCATAATAAACTAAAACACCAGAGCAATTTAGACCCATAGCCAGTCGGGCATCATCTTTGCACTCTTCTTCTGGTTTATAATTATAATAAGACTACTTTTAGTACCTGGATTTGCCTGTTAAAATAACAATTTCCATATTGGTGAAATTAGCAAAATTCTTGGATTTGCAAATATTTTCACACATCTGTGCTTCTTTCAAGGTTGTGGTTTACGCAGATGTCTTTCCCCTCTTTAACCTGCCCATCTCTCACACCATGTGCTTTAGGCTGGTTGACGATCATGGATCTCGCCAGCTTTTATCATGTGTGTCGTGTATCAGTTCTGCCGCTAATCTTTCATGCCATTCCTTCGATCTGTCCAATATTTTGCCGTCTCTGCGTCCCTCTTGCTTGCGATTCTGCCCATTCTCACTGTGTGTTCCATCCCACCTCTTCTCATGACATACCCAAAAAGGATGACTGCCATGTCTTGATTTTTATCATAAGCTGTCACTGTATCTGAGCCTTTTCAAGCAGCATGTTATTATTCTTCATTGCTACATCCCATCTCTAGTACATTTAACCACCTATACCTCCACCACATACAAATGTTTTCATTCCAAAAATTCTGTTATTTCCATCCATAAAGAAAATTATTTCTGGTGAGGTAACAATTTTGTAATACACAGAACTCAGTAGTAAATTAAAGTGGTAGTGTCAGAAAATAAATCTAAAACTTACGATAGGGGATTCAATCCGCTGCCATCCTTGTAAGCAGATAGGCATCAAAATTATTCAGCCATGTTGTCCTCTATACGTTAGCAAACAGGTAACAACTCTGCCCAGAATTCTTCTCCCTCGTTCGTTTTCAATTTCCCGCTACCAAGTCCTAAAAAGGGCTTTGCAAGTAGCAGTATATTGTCCAGAGAACGGACTGCATTGTGTCGTAGTTTACAGCTTGACTGCTATATTTGCACCTTTCGGTCCAACACATTCGACCTCAGCAGGCATTTTTGGGTACCGGGTTAGCCTTCCCTTTTCTACTCTGTTGCAACCTGTTATCCAGGATCACCACAAGATGTAGAAGAGTCTTGGCAGCTCTGGTCCTGATGCTAGCAGTCAGCTATAGGTGCGCTGCTCATAACCTTGATCCTGCCCAGGATTCAATTGTCACATTGTAAAGGCCAAATGTTCTATTTGCCAGTAAACAATATACATAACCTTTTGCCCATAACACATACATGAAATAAGATAGCAGCCTGACATTAGTTTGACTGATTTTAAATCGGCTATAGAGGGGACGGCGTGGCCTAGTGGTTAAGTGGCACGGCTCACAACCAGAAGGTGCTGGGTTCGATCCCCATCACAGCACCGGCCGTTACCCCGGGGAAGCAAACCCTTAGAAAATGCAGGAGGAAGCAGACCCTTAGAAAATGCAGGAGGAAGCAGACCCTTACATAAAATGCACGCTGAAGTCGGATGCACTGGGCCGACAGGCGCAAAATAAAAACCACAGTGTAACGCACACACGCCTTGGGGAATAGATAAATAAGGCGAACGAAAAAAAAAATAAAAAAAATAGGCTATAGAATGTTCAATGAAAATTTCAGCTCGATATGTCTTTCCGCTCGCGAGTTATCGCATCCTCAGACATATGCTGTTGTTTCAAATGCCCATGGGACCTCTTTTGTGCATCCTGAAAAGCACGTTAAGTTACGGGTTGCAGTAGCTTTCCTCACATTCCGACCGTGCTGATGGTGAACCGGGGACCTCCAGGCGGTTGTACTATGCCGAAAGGCACAGATATTGCAGCCTCGCTCTAAACCAGGTCACATCTTCCTTTTCCGGACTAGCGCAGAAGACAAATTTTTTCTTCTTCGCGTAACCAGTTACTCTTGTATTCTGTTATATTTGTAAGACTCGATTTCGAGGGTGTTGATGCTGATTGTTCCTGCAGCTCGTTGGTTGTACACACTTCTGTTTCGTCTTCTCTTGTGCTTCAGTGCACTTGAACCTAGTTAAAATGTCACAATTTCTGCAGTCTGTGAATTGCTGATTCATCTATTGCAGTGTTCTATTGGTGAGACCTGCATCAATTTGTGCCACCTCTCGATACAGCAGCGTTCATGGCTTTTCTTATCGGCATTGTTGATTTTAGGAAATTTTGTCTTGATTTGAGTCTTATGTTCTGTACCTGATGTCCAAACATTGGTTGTTTTGGGTCGTTCTGTTTTTCTCATTTGATTTCTGCTGCAACGCTTCTTCGGATCATAGGTGGTGCTATGCTAATTATTGGATACATTTTATCAATGGCAGGTGGGTTTAAGGCACCCTGATTCTAACTGATCCGCCTCATTTATTGCTGTGTCAACTAGTTTCGCATGGACAGAGTCTTACCAGACTGGTGCAACGTATTAACATGAAGAATAACACAGGTGCAAGTGTCAGAAGGACTGATGGCTGTGCCTCCCAAAAGGCAATACAATACATATACACCTTCTTTAGAATTGAAGAGATCATGGACATTTTTAGAGGAGCTCCACTGAAGTGGTGATTTGTTATATATACTAGGGTTAAGTTTGATTGAGCATTTTGTAAGAAATCTGTTCTGTTAGGAATCTACATCATTGCACTCTGGGCAGACACATAGGTTCTTGGGCCCTCTCAGAAAATTAAGAAGAATATAGATACTTATGGCTCTTGCAGCTCACTGGCTATACACACTCCTTCTCTGCTGGACCCACATATGATTTAATAGTCCTGCAATCCGAGCATTACTGGTTCATCTGCGGTCTTCCCCAAAAAGGCGGTCGGTGATTAACTTCAGAATGTCATCTCTATACATTGCCAATGCCCCCTCTGCGGGTGTCACTGAGACCAGGCTGTCAACTCCTTCATTCATCATGGCCTGGACAGTAGATCCAGAAGAGTTCTAGAAGATTTGAGGCCTTTATTGTCTGCAATCCACTCATGCCAAAGCCAGCCATTCTACACCGTCCAAGAATTGAAAGTTTGACGTGATTACAGATCTCATTCCAGAAGTCCCGGGTGGCCACCTCAGAGTCAAGTTGTAAGGGCATCAACAAGGTCAACTACCAGTCTGGACATGTAGTCTGGAAATTAAGTAGTTGAATAACACACAGAGGAACTGGAAACATCAGCCTCAGCCAGGGAAAGAAACTCTTGATTGTACTCAGTTGTTGTTGTTGAATGCCCACAATGAGTAGGATTACTTTTTGGTGCTCCCTAAAAAGGACGTGATGATGAGGGTGGGCCAGGGTCCTCCAGGTGGTTGTGCTATGCTTGGCCTTATTTGCGTGTCGCTCACTACTATGGGGGTCAATCCCTCACCCCGTAGTAAACCAGGCTGCCATGAAAACAAACCGTTTCCAGGGAGTACTGCGGGGAATTCTAGGTGAGGGTCTTGGCCAGTATATTTTGCCTGACCCTGACTAACATGTATGACCAGTATGTTTTGCCTGACCAGACGTTAGGCGCCCCCCCCCCCCCCCCCCCAAGTTGTAATGAAGTAGCCACAACTGTCTCAAAAACAGTTCTAGAGCCCTCAGAAAACTTGGGTCCAAACAGAATTGAAAATGGTATGCTCTGCACTCTTTACATTTTATTTTGTTAGTCTTATAGAGGAAACATGGACGGAGAAGGTTCAAATCCAGAGTGGCAATTACTCTTCCCACACCCCTCCCCCAGTCACCACGTCTTTTTTCCGTTTTTTCCCATTGTGAACCAGTTATTTGCCGTTCTATTTCTTTATCATGAGGAACTGAGACGCTAGTCCGATCAGGCACACCATACTGACCAGGACGTCGTGTCTGGGCCAGGCTCAATATATTGACCAAGACTGACAAAAAAACAGTAAACTTACTCATTGTGGGCATTAAATAATTAAATTATGGGGCTTGCAATTTCATAAACGGGAGTCTTCTGCCTTAGAGGGGCTAGGCCCTTACTGTTAGTCGCCTCGTATCACAGGCTCCTACTATGACAGTGGTTCTGTTTTCGCCTCTGCCACACGCAAAGCCCTCCCAAAGGCCGCTTTGAAGAACCGTTGTCGCTACTTTGTTTCCCGCATTAGCCATTGATTCGAAAGTAGCAGTTGTATATGTGTGTTCCACCGGAAGCTAACGAAATAGATGATGGGATGTGAGGAAAGTCCAGACAAATATGAACGGAGAAGATGAACAGTACCATACGATGTACATCAGTAGTTGTTGGAAACTTGTTCTAGAACCGTTAAAATAACTTTTTGCGATGCTTCCCAGTGTAAGCCAATTGCAGATACAGGAAGAATTTACCAAATAAATCTCAGTTGTGTCCCCTGGCGTGAGTCCATGGAACTTGAAGCCACACAAAAGCTGTCTCCCTCACGGGGAATGCCACACGAAAGCTGTCTCCCACACGGGGAATGCAAATTCAACACGGTTGAAAGGTGTTTTTAAGTCAACGACCATACGCCTTGGAAAACGGGTTTGATGGGGCTAGAAAAACAGCTTCATTCTTGTCTATTTACTTCGTTCAGTCCTTGGTTATATGATGTTATTCATTTCTCTTTCCTTGGAATTATTGATCAACTATTTGTTCGAGGGATTTCTTACAAACCCAAGCTCGACAGGCTGTCGATCTCTGGATGGTTGGGCCTGTTATGGTGTGTCAGATTTCTAGAACACAAATTGATGTGGGACAACTTGGACACCTCTCTTCACACCCTGTTTCATTTAACTCTGTCCAACAATCACACTTTAACACGCGCCCGCAGGGTGAATCCCTTCCATTGCACTTTGGTTGTGACTGACGTAGTCCTATCATAGGAACATAGAGACGCACACACGCATCCAAGCACTGGTTAACTCTTAGTATCATCATTCATCATCATCATTAGCTCTTTCCGTCTAATCAGACGAAAGTAATTGTGAATTGTAAAGGTATGCAACTACAGTCCATGACGGTAACGAATGTGACTCGTAAGACCAATCCGGGCAGAGAAGCGTCTTCCACGGTGTGCGCAAGAAAAGCCAGGACCGTTTGCGGCATCGCATGGTGTGGCGTGTTTTCTCAAACTGAGTCTTTAGCCTATCAGCAATCAGTATCTTCTTTGTCTGTATTCCACTCTTAGTGTACCGACACTAAAACCACATTTTTGCACCGTCTGTTTCATGATTATTTTTTTACGTTACACAACACATTTTATAATAATTTTCTTATTTTAAACATGGCATTAATTGATCTCATATACAAATGTGCAGAATTTAATGTGCTATCAAACAGAACTACTTTCTGTCTTTATATTTTAAAAAATAGATAAATAGTACTTTTGTTTATTGTAAAACAAATTTTAAAGTTTTAACTTCCCATAATATATCAAGCTTTGTGCATGTCTGAAGCTCCCAACATTAGCAATCACTGATAAAATATCCGTTCATACACAACATATGCAAGTTGAATCATTTTCTGTCAGTAAATAAAGATTTAGTGTACATTTGTATCTTTGAAATGCCATTGTGACAAAAAAGTCAGCAAGGAAAACTATACAAAAAAGTCAGCAAGGAAAACTATACAAAAAAGTCAGCAAGGAAAACTATACAAAAAAGTCAGCAAGGAAAACTATACAAAAAAGTCAGCAAGGAAAACTATACAAAAAAGTCAGCAAGGAAAACTATACAAAAAAGTCAGCAAGGAAAACTATACAAAAAAGTCAGCAAGGAAAACTATACAAAAAAGTCAGCAAGGAAAACTATACAAAAAAGTCAGCAAGGAAAACTATACAAAAAAGTCAGCAAGGAAAACTTTACAAAAAAGTCAGCAAGGAAAACTATACAAAAAAAGTCAGCAAGGAAAACTATACAAAAAAGTCAGCAAGGAAAACTATACAAGTTGAGGTGACGTCACCATAATATATTATAACACAATTTTCTTATTTTAACATTTTGTTCATGTATTTCATGTACAAAATTGAATAGGTTATCAAATAGAACCAATTTATCTTCACATAAAGAAAAATACATTGATGAATAGATAGGCTGTAGTGCTTGTTCTGATGATGATCTTTGCTTACGATCACTGGAAACCATTTTTATCAAACAAATTTTGCTGGAGCAAATCGATTGATCAGCTAATTTCTTAAATTCGAACCTCTTTGTCTAAGAAGAAAAGCGCAAATGGCTCATAACTTGTAAAGTTCATCAACAGGAAGTGACATTAAAAATGTTAGATTGGTCTAAGCTTCGAAAATTTTCTAAACTTTCCTAATAGATCCAATAAATGACTAGCCACTCTAAGTGGCTTGTGTTAAATGAGCCCAAAAATATACCACCTGAAGTGGCTCAGGTAGTCTAGGAGTTAATACATCCTAATGTACTCCGGTCCGAGGTGGAAAATGCGTGCCTTCACCAGTAGAATGCAGAGAGGCAAACCTTTTGCAAACAAATAAATAAATAAACTCACGTCTTATAAACATCGTTGGCCAGTTCTTCACTCTTGTCTTCGACACACTTTTGTCACTATTCACTGCCTACATTCTGCGATGAATGTCAACTGGTCGACATCCTTCAGCTGTTAGAACACCGAATCGCTGATCAACTCTGGACGGATTCCATATTACACCCGCAATGTTTTCAACGGTCTTCTGAGGAAACTGAGTCGGAGGATAATAAAATTTTGCAAACTTGACGGTTGGTATGTGCTGTTTACACAAGAAATGACATCATGCGCATCGTATGTATGTTCACTTTTTGCAGTTTTATCCGGTTTCATCTAACACGAGTCGTACAAATAAATATTTGTTTTCCAACGCCAGTTTACTTCTGCAGATTCATTATACGGCAGGGGCCGGTCCCTAGAAGCAATGCTTGCTTTTCCCTAGCAAGCGAATCAATATCTTATACTCCTTTATTTAGCACACACATATTTTTGAAATAGTTGAATAATAGACTTGGCAGACTTAGTTGTTATTCCGACTCTACAGCACTAGTATACGTCACTTATTTCTGCACAGATGGATCCGTCATCCGTGCGCATGGGCCTTCGCGGCTCAGAGTGGTGGGAAATCGATCAAGGAGGAGTGTGGGGTTTTTGCGTTGACCACAAGCAGTCTGGCCATGGATATCATGGCTGTTACGAAGACGATGGTCTGGCTTGAAACAATCAGTGACACATGTATGTGCATCCTCAGTGATTCAATGAGGTTGCTCAGAAAACTGAAATCAGGTTGGCGCGGCGCCAATGGTTGGAGTCGGTAGGGCAGGTCAATGTTGCAGAGAGTCATCCTCGTGCTCGTTCCGGGACATGCAAGCGTGGAAGGGAACGAGAGAGCTGATAGGTTGGCGGGTTCAGCTATAGTGGAGGGCGGGAGATCAATGGACCAAGCCGATATCCTGAACGCCGTTAGGGAAATCGGCTTGAAGGAAGATTCGAAAGTTTGATACAGACTCTACGTCCTTGGCGCGACTAGTTGAATTGAGTGTGAAACTAGGGACGGCGAGGAAGGAACACCACACGGGGATCCAAAGATGTCTGGTCAACCAGCACTGGACAAGAACGTCATCACGTGCTGGCAGACATACTGAGGATGAGATCTGAGAGCGAATGAACTTGTCCCGAGTGCGACGAAGATGATCCGACGACTAACATATTTTTTACAGAATGACACGTAAACCTCTTTGTAAACATACACAAAAAAACAAAGACAATGATCATAGAAACAACAAGAATTCAACAGTAATTCACATTCGCGGGTATGGAAATAGAAAAGGTCACGAACTTCCGAGAATCTAGGCTCCAGAACTGATAACAATGACGACTGCTCAAAGGAAATCAGGAGATTGGAAATGCACAGGCTACACAACCTGTGGAAACTATAGCAGAATACCAGCAAACCGACAAAAGTGAACATTTTGAGTACCTGTGTTGTCTCCGTATCAGCATAAAGCTGCGAAACATGGACACTTACCGACAACAAGGGAAAGAAAGAGTCCTTCGAGTTGAAATGTTATAGACCGGTTCTCAGAATATCACTCGAAAGGGTAGAGCATAGAGGAGAACTGGTTCATAAACTCCATCATGAACTACAAATTAAAATACTTGTGGCCCCATAAAAAGAAAACGGTAATGGAAGGTATGCTGCCCAGCAAGGGAAGGTATGCTGCCGAGCAAGGGAAGGTATGCTGCCGAGCAAGGGAAGGTATGCTGCCCAGCAAGGGAAGGTATGTGCCCAGCAAGGGAAGGTATGCTGCCCAGCAAAGGAAAGGTATGTGCCCAGCAAGGGAAGGTATGCTGCCCAGCAAGGGAAGGTATGTGCCCAGCAAGGGAAGGTATGTGCCCAGCAAGGGAAGGTATGCTGCCCAGCAAGGGAAGGTATGCTGCCCAGCAAAGGAAAGGTATGCTGCCGAGCAAGGGAAGGTATGTGCCCAGCAAGGGAAGGTACGCTGCCGAGCAAGGGAAGGTATGCTGCCCAGCAAGGGAAGGTATGCTGCCCAGCAAGGGAAGGTATGCTGCCCTGCAAGGGAAGGTATGCTGCCCAGCAAGGGAAGGTATGCTGCCCAGCAAGGGAAGGTATGCTGCCCAGCAAGGGAAGGTATGCTGCCCAGCAAGGGAAGGTACGCTGCCGAGCAAGGAAAGGTATGTGCCCAGCAAGGGAAGGTATGCTGCCCAGCAAGGGAAGGTATGCTGCCGAGCAAGGGAAGGTATGCTGCCGAGCAAGGGAAGGTATGCTGCCCAGCAAGGGAAGGTATGCTGCCCAGCAAGGGAAGGTATGCTGCCCAGCAAAGGGAAGGTATGCTGCCGAGCAAGGGAAGGTATGTGCCCAGCAAGGGAAGGTACGCTGCCGAGCAAGGGAAGGTATGCAGCCCAGCAAGGGAAGGTATGCTGCCCAGCAAGGGAAGGTATGCTGCCCAGCAAGGGAAGGTATGCTGCCCAGCAAGGGAAGGTATGCTGCCCAGCAAGGGAAGGTATGCTGCCCAGCAAGGGAAGGTATGCTGCCCAGCAAGGGAAGGTATGCTGCCCAGCAAAGGAAAGGTATGCTGCCGAGCAAGGGAAGGTATGCTGCCCAGCAAGGGAAGGTATGCTGCCCAGCAAAGGAAAGGTATGCTGCCGAGCAAGGGAAGGTATGCTGCCGAGCAAGGGAAGGTATGCTGCCCAGCAAGGGAAGGTATGCTGCCCAGCAAAGGAAAGGTATGCTGCCGAGCAAGGGAAGGTATGTGCCCAGCAAGGAAAGGTATGCTGCCCAGCAAGGGAAGGTATGCTGCCGAGCAAGGGAAGGTATGCTGCCCAGCAAGGGAAGGTATGCTGCCGAGCAAGGGAAGGTATGCTGCCCAGCAAGGGAAGGTATGCTGCCCAGCAAGGGAAAGTACGCTGCCGAGCAAGGGAAGGTATGCTGCCCAGCAAGGGAAGGTATGCTGCCCAGCAAGGGAAGGTATGCTGCCGAGCAAGGGAAGGTATGCTGCCGAGCAAGGGAAGGTATGCTGCCCAGCAAGGGAAGGTATGCTGCCCAGCAAGGGAAGGTATGCTGCCCAGCAAGGGAAGGTATGCTGCCCAGCAAGGGAAGGTATGCTGCCAAGCAAGGGAAGGTATGCTGCCCAGCAAGGGAAGGTATGCTGCCCAGCAAGGGAAGGTATGCTGCCGAGCAAGGGAAGGTATGCTGCCCAGCAAGGGAAGGTATGCTGCCGAGCAAGGGAAGGTATGCTGCCCAGCAAGCGAAGGTATGCTGCCGAGCAAGGGAAGGTATGCTGCCCAGCAAGGGAAGGTATGCTGCCCAGCAAGGGAAGGTATGCTGCCCAGCAAGGGAAGGTATGCTGCCCAGCAAGGGAAGGTACGCTGCCCAGCAAGGGAAGGTACGCTGCCCAGCAAGGGAAGGTACGCTGCCCAGCAAGGGAAGGTACGCTGCCGAGCAAGGAAAGGTATGCTGCCCAGCAAGGGAAGGTATGCTGCCCAGCAAGGGAAGGTATGCTGCCCAGCAAGGGAAGGTATGCTGCCCAGCAAGGGAAGGTATGCTGCCCAGCAAGGGAAGGTATGCTGCCCAGCAAGGGAAGGTATGCTGCCCAGCAAGGGAAGGTATGCTGCCCAGCAAGGGAAGGTATGCTGCCGAGCAAGGGAAGGTATGCTGCCGAGCAAGGGAAGGTATGCTGCCCAGCAAGGGAGACAAAGGCAGACCAAGAAGGCGATGGCACCAAGATATCGAGGATTGCTTGAGCAGCCTGGAGATTTGGCAAGAGATCGAGTTTCTTTCGGACGGACTGTCATGGGAGCGACGTTCTGCTACAGGACAGGCTACATGACGACTGGTCCTCGTATTTAAACGGGAGGAAAAACGTTTCATGGCGACGTCCATGTTTCTGCTTTCATAATTCCTATACTGCCGGAAATGCGTTTGTGCGGTGATGATGAAGTGAGGCATGTATGTTTTTATACAGACATTAACTTATCTATAAGAAGACTCTGCAGAGTCTGTATACAACCAGTTTTATTAGCATTTCCTTGCTCTAAAAGCTGTACGCATTCAATCTATTCTTAAATGCATTAACTGGACACTGCATCCACTACTTCCTGTGGCAATGTATTTTCTGACTACAAAAATATTTTCTAATATCTAATCTGAACCTTTCTTTAGTTAATTTATATCTATGCCCTCTTGTAGGTGGTTGTATTTTCGAGAAAAAAAACCAACTTGTTATAATCTAATTGATCTTTCCTTTGATTATCTTATAAACCTGTATTAAGTCCCCTCGAATTCTTCTCTTCTCTAGACAATGTCGAACGATTTCCCCGTAGTCCTTTATAAAAACCAGCTGTTTTATGTCAGCCTGGCTAACAAGGTGAGGTATCGACGTGATCACCGCAGTAGTGAGTGACACGCAGATGAAGCCAAGCCTAGCACAACCGCATGGAGGAACCCAGGCCCGCATTCATCAGCACGCTCGGGATGTTATGAAAGCTACGACAACCCGTCACTAAACGTTCTTTTCAGGGCGCACAAAAGAGTGATCCTACTCATTGTAGGCATTCAACAACAATAACAACCAACAAAAGAAGACCCGGCCTGCAGTAGAGAGAGAGGAAAGGGGGGGGGGGGCACGATCGAAAGAAGGTCCTAACTTATTCTAACAACATTCTCTTGTTGTGGGCGTCAGCTGTGGCGGACCCTCTCCATAAATCATCAGACATATTTGGAGGTGCTTGTTTACGTTGGGGGGGGGAAGAAGAAGAACTGGTGACCTGTTTATGCAGCATACGCTAGTCACGTTTCTAAGGGAAGTAGGAGGATCTTGAAGTGCTTTTGTAGCACGGCAAGTGAAGGCTGTTGAAATACCTTTATGTTTTATGAAGGTTTGCAGTTGTGGCTGCTTGCGCTATTGCCCTTCTACTGTGCTTTATTTAATTATTTTTATTGTCGTTACTTTGGATAACAGGTTTGAGACGTGTATTGCTTTGACATTTTCCTTTTGGGTTTGCTGCACAGGCATGTTTCTGTTACTCGCTGGCATTGTCTTTGTTTTGATCTATCAGGAGAATTTGTGGTTAATAATACTTTTTGAATAGTGCACACTGCTGTCGGGGATAGAGTGTTAGAAGCCTCGTTGTGATAGGTTCCAAAGACAACTATCGCTGATATGATCGCGTGGAGCGCAGCGATAGTTGTCTTAAGGGACCTATCACAAGGTTTCTAACACCCAGAAGAAGGAATGCATACATGTCTATACTGATGGGTCTGCTTTTAAGGCCACCATTAAAGTGGAATATGGAGTCTACATAGAGTATCCAGACAGAACATCTGATGAGCTGTTTGATGCATGTGGGGAGATATGTTTAGAGGATGAGGCAGAAATAACAGCATTGGAAGTAGCTCTGCACCACTTGAGGATTATATTTGATGCGTTCCCCATCAAACGCCCAAAGTATCGTAATCTTTACAGACTCATTATCTGCCCTTCAAGCTCTGGAAGATGGTCATTGTGAGCCTCAACTTACTCAAATATTCCTAGATGCCAACCAACTTCTCACATCCCATGAAGTCAGAATAGTTATACAAAGGATCCCTGGTCACTCAAATAAACCGAGCAATGACAAGGCAGACAGACTCGATAAGAAGGGATCAAGTCAAGAACAACAATACACACCAACAACCCTACAGACAGTCAAACAACTACTGAAGACTGAATAAAGAGGCCTGGCTGAATAGACAGGAAATACTGGGAGAGAAATCTACACACATCTGGCCATCCCAAATTCCAAAGACAACATCAACCTCCTGAAAAGGAGAGACCAACGCACCATTTTCCCACTTTGCACTCAACACATACAACTTAATAGTCACTTGAACATAATCCAACCAGAACATGCTCTAGAGTACCGGCTGTGCACACATCCCCATAAAACTATTGAGCATGTTCTTTTTGAATGTCCGGTCCTTGCAGTTGTTAGGAAAGAGCTTCTTCCTCCAAGGCCAGACAAATTGAACACTTTGTACGGAACTAAACAACAGCTTACAGGTGCGAAAACTAATGCATGTCTCCGTAACAGTGGCTGGTGTACTAACAAGTCAGACACGTTGAGCATCCATGCACTTCTGTAAAATTACCAGATAAGATAGACGAAACATCAGTTATACGGTGCGCTTAAAACAGACAGACGCTCATTAGGGAGACGCTAAACGCCACAGAGACTCCTTAAAAAGGTCTCTGAAAAGCTTCAACATTGATGCCACCTCTTAGGAGATGCTTGCGCAGAACCGTTTCACCTGGTGCCACAAAGTGCTCAGATAGCAGAGCGAAACTTTATCGCTGAGGTTCAGAGAAAATAAGCTACTGAAAGAACCGAACATACTACGACCCTTCAGCCGACTTCTTAACACGTGCGTCCCAAGTGCGACAGTCTGCGTCGTGAAGGATTGGATTTGACAGTGAGTTTAATCTCGCAGCACAAGTTTGATGGTGCCGCCATCTGCGATTGGGGAGGGGTGGGGGGCTTTTACTACAACTACTGTTGCTGCTTCAATAGCTCCAACTACTGCTACTAATACTTCTACTGATTCTTCTTCTTCTGCTGCTGCTGGCGGTGGACGAAACCGGAACATTTGCAGCGAGATGCTATTCGTACAGTCCCTCTCATATGCTGACGTACATGTCACTTTTAGCAGACAGACTTAACCGCTGGCCAGGAAGGAAATGTTAGAGACTTTAGTATGCTAAGCATCAACTTGTGTCAAGTGGACTGGCCAATTCCCTTAATTGCTGCGTTTTTCTTCCCTAACCATAAGTCAGGTATCCATTTACGGCTGGAGCGTGGCGTTTGAGGCAGTTGAACCATGTACTTTTGTCCTGAAAAGCAAGTGCTCTACAGCTACACTAATCAGACGGATATTTATGGTATAGTTGTGTAAAGGACGTCCCGTAGAGTTATGTAAAGGGAGCCCCGAAGAACTATGTAAAAGGGACCCCGTAGATTTATGTACAGTAAGTCCCGTGGATTTATACACGAAGTCCTGTAGAGTTATGTAAAGGAAGTCCCAAAGAGTTATGCAAATGAAGTCCCAAAGAGTTATGCAAATGAAGTCCCAAAAGAGTTATGCAAATGAAGTCCCGCAGAGCTATGTAAATGAAGTCCCGTGCAGCTATGTAAATGATGTCCCGCAGAGATATGTAAATGGTGTCCCGCAGTGCTTAATATATAGGAAGTCCCGTAGAAGACTTCGCTGTCGGTGATGAAGCGTTGAAGACTGTCTCAGTTTTATTTATGGGGCTTGGTGGCTGCATTTCCTTCACAAACATTAAACCAGGTAACCATTTACAGCTAAGTTGATAGCGAAGATCGAAAGCGGTATCTTTGCCTGTAAGACAGTATCGACCAAACGATAAAACCTATCAGACGCTCTTAGCAATGGTTGCATTATTAAACTAGTCCGGCGGTGGTTGGTTGGTTTATCTATTGCTTCAGCCAATCACTAAAACCCTTCGTCGCCCCATGTGGAACAAAAATCTAAAACTAATGCAAGTAAAGTCTCCCTTGTGAACCGGCATTTCGCCAGCTAAAATAATTCCGTCCCAGTCTCTTCGTTGTTTGCCACAAACTCTCCCCTCTCCCCGCCATGGCTACTTCTCTTGTCGCTGGGGATACAGGGCGGAGTGACTTGTAATGCTATCAGCTGGTTTCTTGAAAATGTGACCTAACCAAGGCCACGGCTTGCCTCTTAATATCATTTCCAACCGGTATGTGTCCGGCCTTATCCTATCCTACAGATCCACATTAGTGATCTTATAGAGAAGCGCGTGATCGAATGGCTTCGAGGCCTGCCGACAAGGACAGCGGTTCGAATCGCTGGTAGGGTAAATGTTGTTTTTCTGTTGTGGGTGAAGTAAACAAACATAGCCAGCGCACGACGTTGCGAAACGACCTAAAAAATCCCATCGACTACCCGAGCAATGGGAAGGAGTCGTATTGACAGTTTTATAGTCTCATTTCGATCCGTCTTTTCTTGTTGTTGCTGCGGACCCAGCAGTATCCGGGCTCTCGCCCTTCCTCCCAATTCCATGTAATAGTATCTGCACGTGCTTGTTAGTTGTTTAGTTCAATTTATCTGGTCTCGGGTCGAAGAAGCATTTTCCTAACATCGTTGAGCGCTGAGCACTCAATAATATCATCGTCAACTGTTTCCTATAGGTGGGACCACCAGAGTGCTTGCATTCTGAATTACCCATAGTCGTCTTGACATATGTCTTGCCACTGGCCCAAGGTAGCTTAAGACCAGAGAGCGAGGTTGATGACCAGCGTAACCTCTTCCTCACTATAATCAAAATACAGCGAAAGTTACATCAACAAGACAAAGCCGTCTGATGATGCCCCTATCTATGATCGCTGGCGATGTACAACTAACTAGGTGTGCACTTTGCTGGCACTCTGGAGTGTGTTGTGATTGGATTCGGTTCAGGTGCTTGTTAAGTGGGATGTGTTGGGCTTTCAGTTTGACTGTAGTGCTCTTATTCTTCCTTGTGAGTTGATTTATTCTGTCAATTGGATTGGGACTTGTCATATGTCTGTAGACCTCCATCCCTGTGTTCCACATGTCCCACCGTTTTGACCAGGCACCCATTTATCCGTTCTCCGGACTACATTCTGCTACTTGCAAAGCCCTGTTCAGGATTGGTAGCGGTATATTGAGAACGAACGCAGAAGAAGAAGATAACATGAACACTCTGTAGCCATTTAAATTGAATTCGATCAGTAAATAGATAAAATAAGTGGTTCAGCAGCAATTTGCTTTTTCGCAGACCGCATGAAATTTCTGTGGAACGCAGCGCTCCGAGGTCCGGCGCTTGATAGTCACTGCTCTATACCTACGTTACACCCACAAAACCTTCGTCAGCGACATATATGAACGAAAACATCAGACGAATCATACTAATGAGATAAGCTAGACCAGCAAGAAAGCGAACTTGCTTTGTTTAGGAAAACCCCATATACGTTGGGTGGCGAAACTAGGCAAGCGACTCGCATGGAACGCCATTGAGCGAAAGGCCACTAGGAAACTCACCCCTCATGAAAAAGCTGGCTGGCACAAGTATTGGGCAGATAGCAGAATCCTAAACAAAATGTCTACAGTCAGGCCAGTATTTGGAATTGGCATGTCAGTCTGGGAGGCTGCGTCACAAACCAATACAGAACCCTAAACAAAAGTCCGAAAAAGTCCGAACGGCGGGGGCTAGTATTTAAGTGACACGGCTCACAACCAGGACAAAACCTCAGCAGCTGCTCTCCAGTGGCTATCCTCCAATTGTGGAATCACTGTGAACGAGAGTATAGATTTCCTGTTCAAAGCAGGTGACATGGTGTAACAACTTGTCCACCCAGCGTCTTACTGAGAGGTAAAAACTATCATCAAAATTCAGTACAACTCAAAATGAAATAAGGGATCAAGATGCTGAGCAGCGCATGAGCTGCAGCGGTCAGCGACCCATAGCTGACTGTTAGCGTCAGGGCCAGCGAACCAGAGCTGCCAAGACCATTCTACACCTCCACATGGTGATCTTGGATAACAGGCTGCAACCGAGCAGACTGGCTAAGGAGAAGGGGTCGAACAGGGAATGCTAACTCGGTACTCAAAACATGCTTGCTGAAGTCGGATGTGTTGGACCGAAAGGTGCAAATATCACAGTCAAGCTGTAAACTACGACACAACGGTTTCCGTTCTCTGGACTACATTCTGCTACTTAGGCCCGTATCAGGGTTGGGCAGTGGGATATTGAGAATGAACGAAGCCAAGCAAAGCCAAAATGAAAAAAAAAATGGACATGGGTATGAGAACTGGCCCAATCTATCAGCTCCACATATACCAACAAACCACCATCTTTCGCCTGTCCAATCTATCAGCTCATCATATACCAACAAACCACCATCTTTCGCCTGCCCAATCTATCAGCTCCACATATACCAACAAACCACCATCTTTCGCCTGCCCAATCTATCAGCTCCACATATACCAAAAAACCACCATCTTTCGCCTGCCCAATCTATCAGCTCCACATATACAAACAAACCACCATCTTTCGCCTGCCCAATCTATCAGCCCCACATATACCAACAAACCACCATCTTTCGCCTGCCCAATCTATCAGCTCCACATATACCAACAAACCACCATCTTTCGCCTGCCCAATCTATCAGCTCCACATATACCAACAAACCACCATCTTTCGCCTGCCCAATCTATTAGCTCCACATATACCAACAAACCACCATCTTTCGCCTGCCCAATCTATCAGCTTCACATATACCAACAAACTACCATCTTTCGTCTGCCCAATCTATCAGCTCCACATATACCAACAAACCACCATCTTTCGCCTGCCCAATCTATCAGCTCCACATATACCAACAAACCACCATCTTTCGCCTGCCCAATCTATCAGCTTCACATATACCAACAAACCACCATATTTCGCCTGCCCAATCTATCAGCTCCACATATACCAACAAACCACCATCTTTCGCCTGCCCAATCTATCAGCTCCACATATACCAACAAACCACCATCTTTCGCCTGCCCAATCTATCAGCTCCACATATACCAACAAACCACCATCTTTCGTCTGCCCAATCTATCAGCCCCACATATACCAACAAACCACCATCTTTCGCCTGCCCAGTTTATCAGCTTCACATATACCAACAAACCACCATCTTTCGCCTGCCCAATCTATCAGCTCCACAAATACCAACAAACCACCATCTTTCGCCTGCCCAATCTATCAGCTCCACATATACCAACAAACCACAATCTTTCGCCTGCCCAATCTATGAGCTCCACATATACCAACAAACCACCATCTTTCGCCTTAGAACAGGCTACGGCAGACTATTGGGCGATCTACATCGGCTCAAGATATCACTTCTGCCCAGGTCGGACCCGAGTCAAGAGATTGTCCTACAATGCAAACCCGCCCAATGAAAGTCGAGCTAACGCAGAAGTTGTGAGGCTGCCACCCGTTCCTAGAAAGGAACTGATCTACAGATCTAGCATAGCCAAAAACGCTTGAACAATGAGAACTGACTTCATAATAGATACGGCACGGCATTATGAAGCAACCATTAGCCAGAGACGGGCCAGGTATTTGCGAACCACAATATGCCAGTTATGAGTAGGCCAAACAAGAAAGGATCAATATAACTACACACACAGGTGTATTATAAAACATTTACAAATGAATAAGTACATACACTATAGAGCGCATCTATTTGTTTTTATTTTATCGACTTTTGTGCTTAAGTACCGTCGTAGCATACCCAACTGTTTGCCCTGGCCGTTATTCTAACTTAGAACATTCTCACACTCATCCACATCATCATGACCATACTCAGTAAAGGACATATCACACAACAGGTGGCATATTTATTATATCATACTCATATCATAGAATGAGTAGAGAAATTACAAACACAATATAATACTTATCTTAACTAAACATTCAACTAAAACGGGAATTGTAAGCATTAGCTATTGATGGAATTCCCAACTAACTAAAACCCAGTTCTATTGCCTTGCAATTACATCACACACACATCGCCTTAACTGCGTTCTCAACACACGTTATCAAATACTCTTCCTCACTGAAATCCCCTCAGGCGGGCGATCTCGACATAACTCGCTCACAATGTGTCCTTGCTTACAAACACACGT
Organism: Ariolimax columbianus; assembly: GCA_036924085.1. Lineage (NCBI taxonomy): Eukaryota > Metazoa > Mollusca > Gastropoda > Stylommatophora > Arionidae > Ariolimax > Ariolimax columbianus. Next base: position 47,512,892 of record JAVGWX010000013.1, read on the forward strand.
TCAGAGTATCTATTAATGCAAAACTCACACACCTATTTGAGCGATCCTGTTCTATCACTAAACATTCGTCCAGCAGTCTACCAATCGCTCCTCTATCTAAGTCGGTGAGTTAAACATACTATCTACCTTTAGTCACTCTCTCTCTCTCTCACTCTCTCTCTCTCTCTCTCCAGCTAAACTTTGTCTCGAGTTATATATCCTCAAGCAAGGCCAGAGCTTGACCAATCGATCTCAGGTGATGGCCATCTTCAGTCCCATTGGAACGAAACACTTTGCACACCTGTCACTCATTCTCTCGCAGCAAGCCCCGCTGCCAATTTCGTCTGTCAATCAATCTCCCCCTACCAAAATCGGAAGGTCAGTGGTCAGTTTCTACCTGTCCACATTCCTTAACCCAACTCTGTTCTCCTTTGCTGAGACGGTGAGTGACCTTGACATGCATTCAGGTAGCTTTAAGCTTTAACGTGTTCAGGCATCCTAAACTCCCCTTGCTCCGGTGGGAACTGTTACACCGTCACTTCGATGTGCTAGTCTTCAGAGATCTCATGTTTTCTCCATAGTTACGAGCGTCTGATTAGCGTAATTTTAGAGTGCCCCTTTTCCACGACAAAGGTACTGGGTTCGACTCTGCGTTATCGACACGCTCCAATCAACTTGGCTACCTGGCTTACTGTTATAGGAGGAAAGGCAGCGAGATGGTGAACTGGCCACCCCATCTCCTAAACAAGGTATGGCCTCGTTCAGTGGAGTCTCCGTCACTTCATCCCCGACAGGCCACTGCAGACAATTGGGCTCTCTACATCGGCGGCTCAAGACATCGCACACATGTGACTGCCCATGTTTAACCCGAGTCCAGACCACCCTCCCCCTCCGCGAACACGCCCTACAGGGATGCCCATCATACAGAGACTTTCGATTCCAAATCGGGTCAGAGGAAGTCGAGGTGACACAGTAGATGTGGGGCTGCCACCCGAACTGGGAGAGGGCTGTTGGCTTTGTTCTAGTGCCCGGACTACAAATCTAGCATGACCAAAAACACGTGTATTACAAAACACGGTGATCACAGTTGTAATACAACATTGGGGACGGCGTGGACAAGTGGTTAAGTGACACGGCTCACAAACCGAAGGTGCCGGGTTCGCTCCCCATCACAGCACCGGCCGTTCCCCGGATGTTAGCGGGAGGAAATGCAGGAGGAAACATACCTTTACATAAAAAGTCTGCCGAAGTCGGGTGCTCTGGGTCGACAGGCGCAACATAAAAACATCGTGCAAAGCACACCGACTTAGGAAATAGATGAAAAAGGCGAACACAAAAAATAAAAAAAATTCTACATTAAATCAAGGTACTGTATTTCTCAGCTTAAGGTATGGCATTTGTCAGCTTGACAAAATTATTGCCTCGCTGTTTGCTAGTGTGCCCCGGTTTTGGGTCCATCTCACATGACAGTGTATTAGGCGCTCGAGATGTTAGGATAGCATCGACTTCACTGCACTCCTGGCATACCGATAGGTGCTCATTATCTCTCAGCAAAGGGCGAAGGTTGTGGATACTGATCATAAGTCACTCAGTCACTCGCCTCCTAAGGCGATGAATATAAATTTTCTATAAAATCCCGCAAGTGTCAAGCGATTCCTGGTCTTAATTCCCTGCATCGTGAGTTACCTTCAGTTGTCTCGACTTATGTCTTGCCACTGGTCCGAGGTAGTCTCGTAACCAGTGGGCGAGGTTGATAACCAGTGCCGTTTCTTTCACACTAATCCAAATACAGCTAACGTGCCCCACCGCCTGTTAATGTCGCCATTATCGTTTGCGATGGACTAACTAAATACCTAACTAGCTGACTGACTCAGGTCATCCCGTAACCGGTGAGGTCGTTGGGGCACACATGAAGACATCCTCACAACCCCACGCCACCCCTCTCTGTCAGATGCCGCTGTCTGTGACTCTTCTGGTCGGAGACTGGTCCATTCTTGTATGTTGTCCTCCCATCTCTTTTTGGGCCGGCCTCTTCGTCGTCTGCTATGCACCTTTCCGTGGAGGATTGTATTTGCAAGACCATTTGATATCGATATGTGACCGTACCAAGTGAGTTTCCTTCTTTTGACAGTTGCCAAGAGATCTTCGAAAGGCCCTATTGCTGTTGTAATTCTTCATCTTCTTCTTCTTCTTTGTACGCTGCTGTTGTAATTCTATCTCGTATTTCCTCATCTGTAACTCGATCTTTGTACGTGATGTTTAAAAGTTTTCGGAAACATCTCATCTCCAAGGCCTGTATCCTTCGTTGAAGGTCAGCTGTAACTGTCCATGTCTCACACGCATAGAGGAATATTGACAGGACCAGTGTACGCATTAATCTGATTTTCGTGCGTAGTGCTAACCGTTTAACCTGCCAGATTTTGTTAAGCCGTGCAAGCGCCGCTATTGTCTGTGCTATTCAGGCCAGCACCTCACTTTTTGATAATTCATCACTGACAATCGACCCAAGATATTTAAAACGGTCAACCACTTCGAGTTCCTGACCGTTAGCTTTTATCCTGCTGTTGAAGCCCGTGGCGTTGTTGGTCATTAATTTTTGTCTTTCCAGCGTTTATCTCTACCATAGTCAAGAGCTGTTTCATCGAGGCTTCTGAACCCGCCAACCCGTCGATATCATCTGCAAAACGAAGGTTGGTAATCGTTCGGCACCCTATCTTGACAGTACCAACGTGACCTCCAAGTGCCTCACTCATAATTCCCTCATGGAATATATTGAAAAGAGTTGGAGAGAGTGTACAATCCTGTCTCACGCCAACTGATGTGCGAAACCAGTCCCCTCGCCTCCCACTCACAAGAACTACGCTGACTGACTGACTAATATGATGAAAAGCAGTCGTTCTACCAAGTGTACTGCTGCCATGGTCTTGAGAGCTGCCAGTCCGCTCTTGCATATCTTTAGGACAAGGGAAGTAAGTTGTCAGCCTAGGCAACCAGAACCGCCGCGCTGAACGTCCTTTTACCTCGGTTGATGGCGGAATCCCAGGCTGCAGACAGAGCAGACTGAGTGTAGGCGATATGTCTCAGCCAGATGTTACTCGGGCGGCCCCGGGGACTCATCTCTTGCGGGCAGCGTATTTTCCCCATCCCTGATTTCCACGTACTGACGGATGAAGAGTTTATGATACACTGCTTTTAATCATGGAGTCACCACACGGGGGAAACTGTAATGAGGTCTTTTTATCTTTTTTTCTATCATGAAAATAAAAACTTTTCGAGCGCTGTGCGGCGACAACGCAAGGCTGGTCCTATTGCTGTGAAAAGGCAAACCTACTGTTTGTTTTCTTTTTTGAAGATTGACCTTCCGTCTCTGGAGTGACTATGCCCCGATCAGTTCCCACTGCGTGCTATACCACAAGGTGGTCTGGCGGCTATATGCCACGAGGGAGACCGCGCGTTTAATGGATAGATGACATCGGAGTAATTTTTAACGACAATGGCTTACGGCTAGACCAACATACTTGGTTCAGAAAAAGTAAAGCCAAAGCTCTCCACCAGCACCAATGAAAGGAGATTTGCACTGACCATTTCTTTAAGCGCAGTGGTAGTGCATTCTCTTTTCATAGCAAAGCTACGTGGGGTATAAATCCCGTTATCAGTACGCTCCAGTCGACCCAGCTGTAAATGGACACCTGGCATACGAGTAGGGAAACTGCAGCGAGGGAAGGAACGGTCACCGTACCACGTGCAAGCTGTGGGCTGGTATACTGAAGTCTCTAAACCACTTCATTCCCCGACAGTAATGTAACTACAATGAGAGAAACATATACTGAAGTCTCTAACAATTTCATTCCCCAACAGTAGTGTAACTACTATGAGAGACATCAATACTGAAGTCTCTAACAACTTCATTCCCCAACAGTAGTGTAACTACTATGAGAGACACATATACTGAAGTCTCTAACAACTTCATTCCCCGACAGTAGTGTAACTACTATGAGAGACACACATACTGAAGTCTCTAACAACTTCATTCCCCGACAGTAGTGTAACTACTATGAGAGACACACATACTGAAGTCTCTAACAACTTCATTCCCCGACAGTAGTGTAACTACTATGAGAGACACCAATACTGAAGTCTCTAATAATTTCATTCCCCGACAGTAATGTAACTACTATGAGAGACACATATACTGAAGTCTCTAATGACTTCATTCCCCGACAGTAGTGTAACTACTACGAGAGACACCAATACTGAAGTCTCTAATAACTTCATTCCCCGACAGTAATGTAACTACTATGAGAGACACATATACTGAAGTCTCTAATAACTTCATTCCCCGACAGTAGTGTAACTACTATGAGAGACACATATACTGAAGTCTCTAACAACTTCATTCCCCGACAGTAGTGTAACTACTACGAGAGACACCAATACTGAAGTCTCTAATAACTTCATTCCCCGACAGTAGTGTAACTACTACGAGAGACACCAATACTGAAGTCTCTAATAACTTCATTCCCCGACAGTAATGTAACTACTACGAGAGACACATATACTGAAGTCTCTAATAACTTCATTCCCCGACAGTAATGTAACTACTACGAGAGACACATATACTGAAGTCTCTAATAACTTCATTCCCCGACAGTAGTGTTGTTAGTTTTTGTTTGTTGAGTTCACCTTATTTCTCTATTTCCCAAGATAGTGTGCGTTGCACTATGTTTTTATTTTGCGTCTGTCAGCCCAGTGCACCCGACTTTATCATGCATTTTATGGTAAGGGTCTGCTTCTTCCTGTATTTTATAGTTTTCTTCCTCGGGGTAACGACCGGTGCTGTGATTGGGGAGCGAACACAGCACCTCCCGGTTGTCATCCGTGCTACTAAGCCACTGGATCACGTCGTCCACCTACAGTAGTCTAACTACAATGGGACAGACCTTGACTTAGTATGCTGAAGTCTCTAACAACTTCATCCCCCGACAGTAGTCTAACTACAATGGGACAGACCTTGACTTAGTATGCTGAAGTCTCTAACAACTTCATCCCCCGACAGTAGTCTAACTACAATGGGACAAACCTTGACTTAGTATGCTGAAGTCTCTAACAACTTCATCCCCCGACAGTATTCTAACTACAATGGGACAAACCTTGACTTAGTATGCTGAAGTCTCTAACAACTTCATCCCCTGACAGTATTCTAACTACAATGGGACAAACCTTGACATTACTTCTACTTACTTACCCAGCTCTCAACAGCATCAACAGCCCGGAAGTTTCCACAGTCAAATAATGTAATTGTAAATAAAAAAGGCTTTACCCATAAAACCACAGAAAGGTCTCCGTCATTTCGTCATGGAGTGTCATAGCCCCGATGACATTTGAGTAAGCTTCCGGTTTGATTAGAAGCTCCACTCCTACTCCCGACCAAATGTGGCTCGCCGAATCGCCCCGGGGGGGTCTCTGGCGACTTCTGTTAAGACATTTTCGACCATCTGACATTTTCATCCCTCATGCAACGAACACGGGCAGGACTGATCAAGCTGAACTTATTTGTGTATGTGTGGGGGGGGGGGGGAGAAGAGGGGTGGATCGAATATACATTGCGTGCTGTTATGTATACAAGGGACTGGGAGCCCCAGTATAAATATGTCGCCCGTCACGTGCTAGACTAGCCCAATTAAGACTACTAGTGTATCATTCTCCGGGCAGTGAGGGAGGGCTGAGCCGGGGAAGTGGGTCTTCCTTCCCCTCCACCAGCCATCTCTGGAGACGTAAATCCACGAGGTGGTAATTACTTCGAGGAGCAGACTGCACTGGCCAACTTTCTGTTAGTCGGCTCGGATAGTGCTACTTCTAGGAGTCGGAAGTTGGTTTCTGGTGTATTTCTTGTTTATTGGTTAGACAAATTGTTTTTTGCTAGGAGCGAACAGGCCTGGATGTGTCATTGTCCTGTGATTGTCGTTTAATTCACTGGAAGTAAAATTTGTTTTGTACCTTGTCTGTTTCTTGATCCGAATTTTTATCATACTGATAGATGACGTCATTATCCACGAGCTACGGAGCCGTGTTATTATTCACGTAGATGGGTAGTCGAGTTTTTCTTTTTTTCAAATAGCTGAGGACGACAATCCGCTTCGCCACTACTGTCACCGCGTCGTGTGCTGTCTGTGGTTGTTTATTTTACACACTACAAAAAAACTGAGTGGTTCGCCGGTGTCTTTGTGTATTACAAGAATAGCACCACTGCCCCACAGAGAGCATGTCGTTAGAGGCGACTGTTTGATATGTCATAACACCGGCCATGGTTAGGTTGTTTATTAAAAGCAGCATAGATGGCGCCTAGCAGGCTGCGGGTCTATTTTACTCTAGTGTTTGACCCTATTGAGATGGACTCGCACATCGGTTAACCACCCTTCGCGGCACTCGTCTCAACGCAGCGGAGTAATACGCTGCTCGAGCCTAGCCCGCGTAGCAGGAAATCCTGCTCGACTACATCTAGCTCAAGCCAGAGCTGGGGCCTGCACAGGTTGACTAAGGTTACGACTACAGAAAACAATGTATGCTTTACCGGTGATTCGATCCGCTGCCGTCCTTGTCAGAATGCAGGCTACGAAACCACTCGGCCACATGCTCTTTTATATAATGTGAATAATCTGATGGATTAACTTTTCCTGTACAATTTCATGTGCCGTTTTTTTTCTATAATTTTTTTTTTATTCGGGTAAATTAAACCGGGCGGACCCAGTGGTCTCGAGGTAAGGTGTTTGCCTCGAGTGATGGAGGTCGTGGGTTCAAATCCTGGTGGAGACACCGGGATTTTTTCACGTGGATCTTCCGGTAAATATTTCCCCTGATCTCTGAGTAGTGAGATCAGACACCCGTGTGCAGTGGCGCGCATGTTATAAATAACTTAGAAGTTGGAAATCGAAAAGAGTAGGCTTAACAGCCGCTGCTCTGGCAAAATTTAAGTTAAAAAAATCTACTCAAATAATTCTAGGGATTCTCGCCCCACAGACATTATGTCGCAAAAAAGGGAACTGGGTGGCCATAACAACAGGTCTTGGTTATGTGGTTAGCGGAGCGGCTTAGATGGCACCTGACAGGCTGCGGGTCTATCTTTCTCTAATTTACGCTTCCACCTAAAATAGGTGATCGTATATTCCAGGGGCTAACATATCATGGGAGTGATCTGGCAAGTCAGTAGTGGATTTTGACCTGCCACAAAATATGAAACAAAGGATGTCTCACCTCCCCACGGCGTCTAACGACAACAGTGGATTGAAGATAGATGGTTGGATTACACAAATATCTGTCGTACGACTTTATTGCCATTTATGGGGTAGTCAAAAGGTATTTAGGCAGAGAACTATGACCACTTCTCTCGCCGCGTCATGTGCTGTTTATGTTTATTTATTTCATCTCCAACAGAAAAAGAACATGTTAAACATTATTTCACCCCCAACAGGAAAACAATATATGTCTACCCGGTGATTCGATCCTCGACCCTCTTTGTCAGCAGGCGGGCCTTTTATATATACATGTATATCATAGCAGTTAATGAGATTGTTAATGAGATTCATGTTTTCTTTACGTTAAATCTACCGTTTTCTAAACATTATATACGTTTAGTTTAGTCGAAGAATCATCGTCATTGCACACGATTTACCCATACGTGTCCTGTTCTCATTTGTTTGTTGTGGTGTGGATCTCGGCTCAATGCACGAACTCCGTAGCACCGGCGAGGATCCCGTAATCGATTGGCTAGATTTTTAACTGAATTTCGGATTTTACCCGGGCATCGGCCGTCTACTCTTTTCGATTTCCAACTACCGGTTTTTTTTTTCAATGTGCGCGACAATACACACGAGCTTCCGGTCTCTACTAATCAGAGATCCGAGAAGTACATGAAGTCCACGTGGGAGAAATCCTGGTCTCCACCGTGGTTTTGAACCTGTGATCTGCAACACGCGAGGCCGACTTCTTACCTCGAGATCACTCAAACATTATATTACGCGTCTTTAACTCATTCGCTCCGAAATAATGGGGACCTCTGTACATATTTTGTTCTTGCGAAGTAAATAGGTTCATAGGGAGTACATAAACTAGCACGTCATTAAAGACGCATCACTATTAAATGTTCCGCAACTCGCTATGCTAAATTTAGAGTAACTGAAACGACTGATTTTAATTATTTATTTATCCATTTACTGACCCAGATTTGATGTATTCTTAAACACGAGACAAATTCAGATGTGCTCTTAAGCAGTTGTCAACCCTAGGTGTAATAACAAAAAGTCGCATTCACTGTCATGAAGTCACATCCATAATTTATTACGGTGTGTGATCCCCTGCATTATCAATACAGGCGTGACATCTACGTATCATGCTATTGCAGAGTATCCGGAGAAATGTTTGGGATATGGCGTTCCATTCTGCAATGAGTGTCCTCTCCAGATCCTTCACATTGTTGGTGTCAAGCTGGCAGGCCTTTCTGTTCGGTTCATCCCACACATGTTCAATCGAGTTCATTTCAGGAGAGATTGCAGGCCAATCCAGTACAAGAAAAGGTTGCTGGGCTAAGAAATTGCCGGTAACGTTAGCTGCGTGAGGTCTAGCGTTATCCTGCTGAAAGATTTCCAGATCTAGCGTGATTCTGGAGGACATTTTGTACGATGGGTCGCAGCACTTGATTACTGTAGAAGCGGGAACGTTAGTTCTGGAAAGACAAAGGGGAGTACGGTGGTTATTAGAGAATCCATCCCACATATGTACACTTCCTCCTCCATATGTGTCATGCTGGACTACACAGGCATTGTCATATCTTTCTCCGGGACGACTCCAGGCACGATTTCTCCTGTCAGCAAAGGATACGTTAATCCGGCTTTCATCGGAGAACATCGTTAATTGCTATTCCGCCCTTGGACAACGAATATTGTGTAAGGCCCAAACCGATCTGTCGGTCCGGTGACATCTAGTAAGGATAAATCCCATGTTGGGACGTCTGTTTTGCAAACCAGCGGCGCAAAGTCTCCGTCGCACAGTGTCTGCGCTGACAAGTCTCACAGCCTAACTAAATGAGCTGATGAGTTGCTGTTTGGAAACAGTTGCGCAGACGAATCAAAGGAATCTGGCGATCTTGAGCATCTGTTGTTGCACGAGGTTGACCAGGCCTGGGACGGTCATTGGTGGTACCTGTCGCCCGAAACCGCTGGTTCAGTCGAACTATAGTAGACTGGTCCTAATTAAAATGTATGGCAACATCTCTGGTCGCCATTCCACCCCTGAACATACCGACAGCTTGCAATCACTCTTGTAACGACAGTCGGGGCACGATGCAAACATTACAAGACTTTCTTTTGCTGAAAACAGATAAAGGCCTTTAACTCGCTGGAACTTAAACTAATGTGTGTGTCAAATTTCAACTAAATTCCACCTTTTATAAAGCCAGAATTGGTCAATTCGATATTGTGTACACGAGGCACGTAAAATTAGAGGTACACACGACGTGCACAGGAAAATGTGTTAGTGACCTTCATCACTTGAACACTTTTGGGCTTTGTGTAAGTAGGCCCCTCTCGGTGTTAATTAAGCCTATCATTTTCAATGGCTGGTAATATATATATATGTATTTTTATAAACATGCACAAATATATACGTAAGTACATACATACATACACACATACATTAATACCTATATACAAATATAGACAGACACACGTACACACACACACACACACTGTGACCCAGTTGGTGAAGCATCGCTCCTAACACACCATCTAGATTTGCCCTATCCAGCTGATAACGAACCCGGAGTCTATTTATTAGAGTTGTGGTTTTATAGGAACATGATTTTACGCCAGTGAGGTTTGCCAGCTCATTCACAACCTTCCTTAGTCGCGTGACCCTCGAGAAGGAAATGTGTAAAACGTCTGAGCGAGACATCAGAGAGATGGCTTCTTGTATTTAAATAGTCTTTGTCTATCTTTCTTCTTCCCTCCTTTTCGTTTGTGTCCTGCCTTTCAGCGTCAGGTTATGAAGAGGTTTCGTGACCGGGCCCTAGTATGTGCTTCGTACACGGGAGCTTTACTTCTTCTGTTATTTCTGCTATCTATCGTTTGCGTGGTCGGCTCTTGTGTTTGTATCCATTATATCTGTATAGTATTATTTTCTGGGGGATACTATGTGGTGTGGGACGATGAGGCTAACATCTGATCAGGCAAAACACACTGATAAGAAAATGTTAGCCAGGGTCTGGAAAAATATACTGGCCAAGACCCTCAGTCACCTGACCTTCTCGCTGGTCATCCTGGAAACGGGCCGTTGTCGAGGATAACAGTCTGGCTAACAAGGTACGGTTCGACGTGATCACCGATGTAGTGAGTGACACGCAGATGTAACCAAGCATTGCACAACCGCTTGGAGGACCCCGGTCCACCTTCATCAGCACGCTCGGGATATCAGTAACGCCACTACAATCTGCCACACAAGTTCCGTCCTTTTCATGGCGCATGAAAGGGTTACCAACCAATTGTGGACATTAGCAACCAACCAACCACCGACGTGTCACGTGACCGAACCATTTGGTTTGCTGTCTCTTGATGACTAGCACTGATGGTGTACCTACTTGTTTCCTAATACATTCGTTTCTATCCATTATTGTTCCATGCATTCTGCGTAGTCATTCCATCTCTGCTGTTACAATGTTTCTTTATCTTTGCTTGTCAATGTCCAATTTTGATATCATCTGTGATCAAATCTACAGGTTCTTGCTGAGGCCACCTCCGCCCTACCTCGTCGTCCCTTCTAGATTTTCTCATTGAGATTCACCTTTGCTCAGCCGTTGTGTCACTAGTGTAATCACGGCAATGATTGGTACGTTGAGTGGGAACGAGTCTCATCACGACCTGCACTTGTCCTATGGCCCTCAAAAATACGGAATCTGGAACGTTTCATCGAGATTGGGGGGGGGGGGGGGGTCATAAGTATCCTGTTACAGAGATTGTGTGCGTCTATTTGCGACCAAATGTCCGGGTACTTGTTGACTCCTACCCGCTCTCGCTGAATTTATGGTCAGCATACAAACTTATTCAAGGTATATGTAATCCCTCGCTTGTTTTTGTGGGATTTTCTTTTCGGTATAACTTCTCCACGTACATAAAATATTGGCAAAACTACTTTATAACAAAACTGTCATAGTGGAATACACACAACACACATTACAGACAGACACATCCATACACTGGCCAATACGTCCACATTACAAACAGACAGACACACATCCATACACTGGCCAATAGGTCCACATTACAAACAGATACACACACACACATACATCCATACACTGGCCAATACGTCCACATTACAGACAGACAGACACACATCCATACACTGGCCAATAGGTCCACATTACAAACAGATACACACACACACACATCCATACACTGGTCAATAGGTCCACATTACAAACAGATACACACACACACATACATCCATACACTGGCCAATACGTCCACATTACAGACAGACAGACACACATCCATACACTGGTCAATAGGTCCACATTACAAACAGATACACACACACACCCATACACTGGCCAATATGTCCTGATGCAACCTAAAAGACTACTGGACTGGGGTTGAAAGCGGTGTGCCTTCGCCAGTAGAATAAAGAAAGACAAACCTGTAACAACAACAGAATAAGAAAAGGCAGTGCTTTGATCGCTTATGCGGTTGTCGCTCATATTCCAACCTTCCTTGTAGGCAGAAGAATGTACAATTTCCTGTAAAACATGTACGGCTTGTCAGGTTGCTTTGGGTTGTTGTTGTTTCATGCCCATAATGAGTATGTTTACTCTTTTGTGCGCCCCGAAAATGGCGTTAAGTGGCGGATTGTAGTATCTTTCTAAACATGCCGAGCGTGCTGATGGTGGTGGACCGCTGTCCTACTGGCGGTTGTGCAATGTTTGGCTTCATCTGTCGTGACGCTCACTACTACGGGGATTACTTCGATCTACACCAAGCCAGATAGACTGCATTGAAATTAGACTGTTTCCACGGAACGATACACGGAAGAGATATAGCGGGCAATCATTTGTACGCAAAGGCGACCAGGGCTCGTCGTGTCGAATGACCACGTCTGATGACCGCGTCCCAATAGGTCTGCAGTTCTGTGGGGGGGGGGGGGGGGGAGGGAGAGGCGTGCCGATCTGTTTTAGCCAGGTGTTGCGAGGACGACCACGAAGAAGTTTCCAGGATGAACACGGCATCTTCCCATCCCTTGCCGCCACATCATCTCATGAACTAGGGCTTCTCTGGAAAGACAAACAACGTGACCGAAGAGAGAGAGAGAGGCGACGGCGATCAATCGTTGAGGCAATGCCTGCAAGATAGTGGTCCTGGTCAGTATGTTGTGTCTAACCCTGACGAGACGTCCTGGTCAGTATGTTGTGACTGGCCCTGACGAGACGTCCTGGTCAGTATGTTGTGACTGGCCCTGACGAGACGTCCTGGTCAGTATGTTTTGACTGAGCCTAACACGACGTCCTGGTCAGTATGTTTTACCTGGCTTTGGCGCGACGTCCTGGTGAGTATGTTGTACCTGGCCCTGACGAGACGTCCTGGTCAGTATGTTGTGACTGACCCTAACACGACATCCTGGTCAGTATGTTGTGCCTGGCCCTGACGAGACGTCCTGGTCAGTATGTTGTGACTGACCTTAACACGACGTCCTGGTCAGTATGTTGTACCTGGCCTTGGCGGGACGTCCTGGTCAGTATGTTGTGCCTGGCCCTGTCGAGACGTTCTGGTCAGTATGTTGTGCCTGGCCTCGACGAGACGTCCTGGTCAGTATGTTGTACCTGGCCCTGACGAGACGTCCTGGTCAGTATGTTGTACCTGGCCCTGACGAGACGTCCTGGTCAGTATGTTGTGCCTGGCCCTGACGAGACGTTCTGGTCAGTATGTTGTACCTGGCCCTGACGAGACGTCCTGGTCAGTATGTTGTGCCTGGTCTTGGCGCGACGTCCTGGTCAGTATGATCTGCCTGGCCCCGACGAGACGTCCTGGTCAGTATGTTGTGCCTAATTGGACTAGCGTGTCAGTTCCCAGTTGTAGTGTTATATGAGTGTCAGTAGCCGAGTGGTAGAGCTCTTGCTTATCGTGGCAATTGTAGCAGGTTAGATCACCGTTATCGACACGCTCCAGTCACGCAGGTGCAAATGAGTATCTGGGTTACTGTTTGGGGATGAAATGCATCGAGGAAGGGAACTGGCAACTCCATCTCACTCACACGTTTTTGCCTCGTATGCGGAAGTCATTAACACTTCATCATAGTATCTTATGGGCATCTCGTCAATGCCCGCAGCTCCTTTCAGTGCATATGTCATTGACAACCCTCCTCCAGCAAGTTCGATTTGAGCTGCTCTTTATGTTGAGGTCCAGGGACCGAAGTTCATTTTTCCATCTCTTCTGCGTGTGTTTCTTGGTCTACCTCTCTTCCCCTTGCCCTGACAATTCCATATCCGGGCCTGTCTGGCTACGTATGATTTTCCTTCTAGTAACGTGTGTCCTATCCAACCTGCGCAGCGCAGTGGTTAGCGCGCTGGCTTCGCATCTGAGTTGTCCTGGGTTCATTCCCAAGTTGAGGCGGTAATGTTTTTTCAGACCGCAATGGCACCCGGGTAGACCCAGCCTTAAATGGGTACCGGTTCAGTCCGGGAAGTAAAAGCGGCGAGGGAGAGGAGATGGCTACCGCCCTCATATAGTCGAGCCTTTGAAACGTGAGATCGCTATCACCTCACACCCCTACGGCAGTAATGCTATGGGTTACTTTTTATCCAACCTCATTTCCTACCTTTGATATTGTTGGCTCTTTTCCCATAGGTCTTCGTTCCTTACCAGTCTGCACCCATTATCAATTGTGTGGTCACGTTTGTCTATATTGTGGCCATGTTAATCAACTTTGTGGTAACATTTATCAATTATTTTGTCACGTTTTTCGATTCTGTGGTCAAATCTATCACTTCTGTTGCCATGCTTATCAATGGTGTGGTCACGTTAACCAAATCGTTGGTCAAATCTATCACTTCTGTTGACAAGTATATCAATGGTGTGGTCACGTTAACCAAATCTTTGGTCAAATCTATCACTTCTGTTGACAAGTATATCAATTGTATGGTCACGTTGATAATTCGGTGGTTAAATCTGTGTATTCTTTTTTTAAAAATAGTTTGTGTTTAAAATGTTTGCCTTTCTGTAATCTATTTGCGGAGGCACGGCACTTTCCACCCCGGACCGTAGTCTTTTAGGCGATATCATCAGGATGTACTAACCAGTTCCTGGATGCGTGTGTGCGTCCGTATGCACCTGTCGTAGTTAGGGCGATCTCAGTGGTCAACCTCAACCAAAGTGCAATGCAAGGGCCTCAGCACGAGAGCGCGTGTTGGCGTGTGTATGTATGAAATGGTTATAAACCCTTGTGATGTCCAGGGATCGTTAAGTTTATCAAATCTGCTGTCACTTTCACTTTTGTGGCCAGGTCAGTTGTTGAGTTTCTCAATTCGTTTATATCAATTTTGGAGTTGAGTTGATCAATTCCGTGGTTAGGTTGATCAAAGCTGTTGTTAGGTTTATTGATTATGTAGTTAGAATTATAAATTTTGTGGTTGGGTTTATAAATTTTGTGGTTGTTGGGTTTATAAATTTTGTGGTTGTTGGGTTTATAAATTTTGTGGTTAGGTTTATACATTTTGTGGTTGGGTTTATACCTTTTGTGGTTGTTGGGTTTATAAATTTTGTGGAATTGGGTTTACAAATTTAATGGTTGGCTTTATAAATTTTGTGGCTGTTGGGTTTATACATTTTGTGGTTGGGTTTATACATTTTGTGGTTGGGTTTATAAATTTTGTGGTTGGGTTTATACATTTTGTTTGTTGGGTTTATAAATTATGTGGTTGGGTTTACACATTCTGATCAAACATGTATGAGTGGTTTCTGGGAGGCGCGCGCGCGCGCGCACACACACACACACACACACACACACGCGAGATCGGCGCCTGTGGAACCACCATCACACCGAGAGCGTGAAGTATGAGACGACTACGATGAAATCCCTCTAGAGTATAATACTGGCAGAGACGAAAGTAGGAAGACTTAATCCACGTAGGACAAAGACAACAGGTCCACTGCCACGCCGAGAGCATGCCAGAAGAGTTACACGTCTAGGATAGACGACTGTCGAGCTCATGAACAAAAACCCTACCATTCACACTGGCCATTATGTTGGCAATAGTAGATCAGCCTTAATTCTGCAATGTCCCGATCTACCGGTGAAGATAATTGTCTGCCCATTTCTGCCAAGTTTATACTGTGCTGTGGAGGACGGCGGGGGCTAGTGGTTAAGTGACACGGCTCACAACCAGAAGGTGCTGGGTTCGATCCCCATCACATCACAGGCCGTTACTCCGGAGAAGCAAACCCTTAGAAAATGCAGGAGGAAGCAGATCCTTACATAAAATGCATGCTGAAGTCGGATGCACTGGGCCGACAGGCGCAAAATAAAAATCACAGTGTAACTCATACCGCCTTGGAGAATAGAGAAATAAAGCGAACGCAAAAAAAAATAAAAAAATAATGTTTTGGCTAAGGAGACCACCATAACCTCTGCGTACGAGGTCTTCTCTTTTTCTTCTTCGCCATTTTCTTCGATCAACTGACGCTATATATCTAGCCCGGTGACGTTAGCTATGTAGTCTCTCAAGAATACTCCATAAACAATACTCACATGCGTGACACAGAAATATAAAAGCGAATTCTCATTTTCTGGTGGATCAGAAAAATAAGACCCGACTAGACTCCCTGACACACTTATTCTTACTTTCCCTGCTCTCGATCTTTGACCCTCTGTCTGGCTATCTTATTACATATTCATTGTTTTGTTCAAAGTTCACATCTGGCAATCTTGTACTGTGGTGTCCGACCTCAATTAAGACCAAGGACAATAATTATGTGTACCATTCGGATATAGGGTCGGATGCAGAACGTAGCTGATGTTTAACTGGTGAATGGCATGAATAAGACAAAATAAAAGTAATAATAAACGTTGTTTAACTGGTGAATGGCATGAATAAGACAAAACAAAAAGTAATAATAAGCGTTGTTTAACTGAATCACTGCGCAGAGCCGATATATCGGCTCACGGTATTTCTTAGAATGTCATAAAGCTGACACATTGGCTTTGTTGTTTGCGAATGCCCACAATGAGTAGGTTACACTTTTGTGCGCTCTGAAAAAGGACGTTAAGTGGCGAGTTGTAGTAGCTTTCATCACATCCCAAGCGTGCTGATGAAGGTGAACCGTGGTCCGCCAGGCGTTTGTGCTATGCTCGGCGTCATCTTCGTGGTACTAACTACTACGGGGAGAACGTCGATCCCTCACCTTGTTAACCAGGCTGCCATGAAAACAGCCCGTTTCCAGGGAGGGCTAACAAAATCACTTCACAGAGCCGATATATCGGATCGCTATGTTTCTTAGAATGCCATAAAGCTGATATATTGGCTTAAACAAAATCACTTTGCAGAATATCGGCTCACTATATTTCTTAGAAAGCCATAAAGCTGATACATTGGCTTTAACAAGAATCATACATGTATATGACAGTTTCTCAAAACCTCATTTTTCTCAATGTATATATGTGGTTTGTATTTCCTACCGATCGTTTTATATTGCAAAAAATACACGTGTCTGTTTCGGAGTGAATAAGTTCAAATTCATCATCATGTATCATGTTCTGTGCAGAACGTCTATTTCAACCGATATGTAAGACTCGATTCCTAGCCAGCTCTCCCGCCTCTGCCACTGTCAACCACAGAGCCTCTGTAATGTCCCTCATCCATCTTTTCCCCATCTGCCTTTACCTCTTTTGCCAGGTACGATACCCACCACTATCGCTCTTTCTAATACTGTGACGTTTGATGTGGCCGAAGTTTATTTCCTAGACGTAATATTGTTTGCTAGCCAGTTTTGTTATTTGCTCCTGCAGGATTTATGTGTTTTTCGTATTCGCTATCCATGGTATGTTAAGCACCCTGCAGTAGCATTTTAGTTCGAAGGATTCAATCATCTTTCATAGGGGTTCAATGGTTGACCATGTCTTGCATCCGTACGTTGCCACCGGGAAGTTGCAAGTATTCAGGATCTTTATTTTTGTAATTTTGTTAGTCTTGCGCCATACGCTTTTAATCGTAGTTAATCTCTTTAGTGCCATGGCCATTATTCTCTGTATTAATTTTTTGTTTTCAGCAATCTCCGTTTTTGCCTATAGTCGAAGCGAGGTATTTAAAACTCATGACGTTCTGATCTGATTGCTTTTCAAGGATAACTTAGTCTGGTTTTTGCTTTGTCGGTGCTCATTGCATTAGCCTTGTTAAAATGACTAAATGATAAAGCTGATCGAGTTATGTAATTAAAAACCTACAAGTTGTTGTTTGCGAATGTTCACAATGAGTAGATTACTCTTTTGTGTGCCCTGAAAAGGACGTTCTGGCGGGTCGCAATAGCTTTCCCCAGATCCGGAGCATGCTCATGAAGGTGGATAGGGGTCCTCCAGGCGGTTGTGCTATGCTTGGCTTTATCTGCGTATCACTCACTACTACGGGGATCACTACGATCCCTCATCTCGTTAGCCATGCTGCCATGAAAACAGCCCGTTTCCACTGAGTGCTACTAGGAAGCCGAGGTGAAGGTCTTGGCCAGTATGTTTTGCCCGACTCTGACTAACATGTCTCATCAGAATATTTTGCCTGACCAGACGTTAGTCTTCCTTCCCAAAAACCTACAAGAGATTATAAGATAATTTTACGAACTGTAGAAAGGTTCTGAATATCTTGTCGTGTTTTTGCAATCTCGAGAACCGTCAGTTGGGCATGTGGGATCTAGAACAGTCTAAATTTCCTCTCAATATTGTGCTTTCCTTTCTCTTCCATTATCTTTTGATTTTACTGCGCTATAGTTGGCATCTTATGCTGCGTTAATGCCCTAACGTACTCTGCGAAGGTTGATTAAAAAGTATCTGAACTTAGACTGACCAAAATAACAAACTTAACAATGTAGCTCTTCTTTGGCGTTCGTCGTGGTTAGGAGATTCATGACGTGTCGTAGTTTACAGTTTGGCTGCGATATCTGCACCATTCGGCCCAACACATCCGTTATCAGAACGACATCTTTGGGACCGGGTTTGCCTTACCTTAGCCATATCTCTTAGCCAGGCTGCATGGTTGCAGTCTGTTTCCAGGACCGCCACTTGGAGACAGAATCATGGTCAGGTATGCAAGCATGCAGCTTTGTTTGAGTCGATGGATTGATGCTGTCAGCTCATTCGACCCTGCATCTTCGGCCCCACCAATTTAGTTCACAAACTAATTCCCCCATCTCCCCACCCCTCATTTGAAAAAGGCCCCTTCAGAGTTGATAAACAGCAGCGGGGCATCCACTGCTGGAAACATTTCTGGAAGTAATTTTTTTAGGATCACCATTATTTGCTGGTGTCTTGATTTCTTCTAAGTTCTGAAATCTCGTCGCTTTGAGTCTTGAAAAGAACCTGGATCACGGAAGTTACTAAAAGAACTTAAATATATGGGAGCACAGGGATGAGGGGACATGCCAATGTGGGACAACACAAGAACCCACCAAGACCACCTGGTGATCTGCGCAAACCATCAAGAAACATGCAATAAGGATGACATGTTGAGGGGGAATGAGAAGATAATTCTCGTGGTCGGACAATGGAAACATCATGCCTGATGTAGTGCCCTTGACTGGGAAAGTGTCGTGGTGCCCAGGACAAGGAAAGTAAGTCGTGGTGCACAGGACAAGGGAAGTAAGTCGTGGTGCACAGGACAAGGGAAGTAAGTCGTGGTGCCCAGGACAAGGGAAGTAAGTCGTGGTGCCCAGGACAAGGGAAGTAAGTCGTGGTGCCCAGGACAAGGAAAGTAAGTCGTGGTGCCCAGGACAAGGAAAGTAAGTCGTGGTGCCCAGGACAAGGAAAGTAAGTCGTGGTGCCCAGGACAAGGAAAGTAAGTCGTGGTGCCCAGGACAAGGGAAGTAAGTCGTGGTGACCATTTTAGGGGAATTGAGTCATGGTACCCAGAACAGGGGAAGTAAGTCGTGGTGTCCAGGACAATGGGAGCATGCCGTGGTGCCCAGGACAGGGGAAGTAAGTCATGGTGACTAGAGTAGGGGAAGTAAGTCGTGGTGCCCATTTTAGGGGAGTTGAGTCGTGGTGCCCACGACAGGGTAAGTAAGCCGTGGTGCCCAGGACGGAAAGTAAGTAGGTTTGTCCAGGATTGGGGAAGTAAGTCGTGGTGCTCAGGACAGGGGAAGTAAGAAGTGGTGCACAGGACAGGGGAAGTAAGTCGTGGTGCACAGGACAGGAGAAAAAGTGTGAAAACTTCAGAAACATTAAGCCACAAAAACTTCAAAAAAATATCTACAGGTAAACATTTGATGACTTGACACATTTTTTATAAAGATCTCCGCTCAGCAGGGAGCTGATGAGGTGTTGATTAATGATTGACATAGTTGTTAGCCCTATGCACAACTGACTTTAGTGGCATTACTTTGAAGGTTTCGCTGTTTCATTCTTTGCTTACTTCCGTAATCCGCTTCTGATCAAAGCAATTATGACTCTCCTAAACTGTGGTCTGATCAAATATTCATGATTACTCTGGCTCCTATCCTTTCATCGTGCCGAGACAAGATACGCAATTAGTGCGCTTTCAGTTGTTCGCCTCTGAGGTCTGGTAGTGTGCCGCCCATGAAATATTCATCACGGCTCGTTTGTTATTCAGGTACGTGGGAGTCCTCTCCCTTTAGTTACCGCACGGTAGATAATTGGTGGCTGGTAGATGACACCCAGTCTCTGGTTTATCCCCCTTTTGCCGCCACACATGACACTAGTGCAACGTCTGGGCTTGACTCCACTATTCTACCGGGTGTTTTATTGATTACTGCGTCTGCATACAGCGTTTTTGTTTTGGAAAATGTGTCCCCAGTGGTGATCCTAGGCCACTACGTTTGGGAAGGAAACAATTGAACCGCTGCACCTCCAGGCATGTGATAAAGGTCAATTGAAGAGATTTCTGCATGGGGTTAGCAAGCTCGTAATCTAAAACAAACAGATATATACCACCACTCAATGTCGAGACCACACAAAGTACTTTATCTCAGGCATTCCTTTACGAGCCACCCATATATAATATCCAAATAATTTGTAGGGAGCGAAACGGAGCAGAAGAGAATGGAGCATCTATTGTTGGTTTGTCTCCAAGTAAGATACGAATGTAGCAACCACTGTTAGATTGTCTCCACCTAAGACACGAATGTAGCAACCACTGTTGGATTGTCTCCACCTAAGACACGAATGTAGCAACCACTGTTAGATTGTCTCCACCTAAGACACGAATGTAGCAACCACTGTTGGATTGTCTCCACCTAAGACACGAATGTAGCAACCACTGTTGGATTGTCTCCACCTAAGACACGAATGTAGCAACCACTGTTAGATTGTCTCCAACTAAGGCACGAATGTAGCAAATACTGTTGGATTGTCTCCACCTAAGACATGAATGTAGCAACCATTGTTGATTAGCCAGCACCAAAACATCGATGTGCTCAAGTACGTAATGATGGTATCTGCTTGTGTTGCATGTTGACTGCCCTAATGCGTATCTGCTTGTGTTGCATGTTGACTGCCCTAATGCGTATCTGCTTGTGTTGCATGTTGACTGCCCTAATGCGTAACCTCACCATCTTCTTGCGCCTGCTCATTGATTTTTTTTTTGCCGCTGCCAGGCGAGTTACAACGATGAGTTCGGTCGGTGTATTGCACTCCTGGTTGGCTCCATAGAACTTTTGAGTTCAGTCTCGTCCACCTAGCTATTCTCAATTGGCAATACAGAGAGCAGTCTCTTCTTCTTCTTCTTCTTTTTCTTGTTCGTTCGTTCGTTCGTTCTTAATCTCCCGCTACCAAACCCTGAAAGGGCTTAAGTAGCAGAATTTAGTCCAGAGAACGGAATGCGTTGTGTCGTAGTTTACAGCTTGGCTGCGATATTTGCACCTTTCGGTCCAACACATCCGACTTCAGCATTTTTTGAGTACCGGGTTAGCATTCCCTCTTTGATCCCGTCTCCTCAGCCAATCTGCTCTGCTGCAGCCTGATATCCAGGATCACCACGTGGAGGTGTAGAAGGGTCTTGGCAGCTATGCTTCACTGGCCCTGACGCTAGCAGTCAGCTATTGGTCGCTGACCACTGCAGCTCATGCGCTGCTCAACATCTTGATCCCGGGCAGTCCTTTCAACGCTCTGCCGTCTGTTCGCTACAGTCCACACTAGCACAGTGGTGGAACAGACAGGTGAAGCCAGTTTGTGAGTTCATTTAGTCCTGTCCTGTCCTGAGGGGCTTACCCTACAAATTCACTTATCAATGCTCATGCCCTAAAAATATTATTAGTCCGCAGGCTCTAAGAATATTCTCGTTAATTGGCACTCCCTAAAACTATTCTTATTAGTTCGCAGTCTCTAAAAATATTCTTATTAGTGCACTGTCACTAACAAAAATTAATATTAGTCCACAGTCCCTAAAAGTATTCTTATTAGTTTGCAGTCCTTAAAAATATTCTCAGTAGTTCGCAGTTCCTATAAAATATTCTCAGTAGTTCGCAGTTCCTATAAAATATTATTAGTTCAGAGTCCCTGCAATTAACGTTCAGTCTCTAAAATATCCTTATTAATGCAGTCCAAAAAAATATTCTTATTATTGTAGACCTTAAAAATATTTTGTATTAATGTGCAGTGGTACTGTTGCTTCCTTCCCAATTAGAGGACGGTGGTACCCGAGTTGGCGGTACTAGACACACAGCGGGGGGCGAAGGTGTGGCATAGAGAAGGAGCTGACAGCAGCCAGCGACTTTTAGCTCTGGCTACTTGCATCAGGGTCAGCTAACATAGGCTGGCCAAGACCATGTTCTGGCTCTCAAGCGGCGGCCCTGGAAACAGGTTGCACTACTGTAGTCTGGCTAAAAGATTAGGGATGGCAATGGAAAGGCAAACCCGGTGAGCCTTTCTCTCCCCCCCCCCTCCCCCACCCCCCACTTAAAAAAAAGAAGTTTGTTGAAACCAACCGGATGTGTCGTTCCGTAAAGTGCAGATATAGCATCCTAGCCGTAAACTGCGACAAAACGTCCTGCTTAGAATGAACACTACTGAAACGAATGATGATTCCCGTCACCGATAAACTCCAGTAAAACCCGTCTGTATCTGGTTACATGTTATTAAAGGAACGACAAGGATCAAAAGTTCTGGACAACCTACCTCACAAATAGTAGTGACATAATCAAATGCAGTCGTTAACACTCCATCCCTGACAACGTTTACTACGTGGCTGCCTTTAATTCTTGCTTCATGTCCTTTGTAGAACGTGGCTTCTTACAACCGCTAACATATCTAGTCGTGTGATACGTTTCTCGGTAGGTGTGCAGTACAGTAGGTTGGCATTACGTTCCGTACCGTACGTAGAGGAGCGATGGCACTAAGAAAAATAAACTATTTTTACCAAACTGGAACCGGGTGTGATTCGAACCGGGTACGTTGGGATTGTGAGACGAACGTTTCATCCCTAGGCCACGTACGATTACCAATTTGATGGTTAAAGAAGAACTGGACATGGAGTTAATTGCATTGGTTATAAATTGATGGCAAAAAATAAATAAATCCTCTCTTTGTTTATTCACATTAACATAACATCAGATCGAAGGTTCAATTACTAATAAAAAATACAGAATCGCCCAAGTAAAATCGGTCTCCCAGACTATGAAAGGAATAATGTGCACACAACCTTGTCGCTGTAGCTGAGAAAGAGAGTCATTGGGTGTTACGTGGAAGCAGTACTGACACATGGCAGTGAATCATGGACAATGAGCAAGCAAGCGCTTATATTTGTGGAACAATGGAGATGGGTTTTTACAGAAGAATGCTGCGGATCCCGCGAACTGCAAAGAAGGCTAATGATACAGTACTCGAGGAGGCACAAACACAACTTATTGGAAGGATCAGAACAAGGCAGTCATCCTTTTTTTGGCATATTATGAGAAGAGGCTACTTGGAGCATGCTGTGATAACAGAATAGAGAGACCAAGGAAGGCTGAGAGAGAAGATACGAGAATGGCACAGGCGACAATCAACAACAGAGTTGGTAAACGACACACGTGCTAGAAGTGGGTGGAGGTCTTTGATCGCCAACACCAACCGGCAGGGCACATGATGATGACATGCCTCCTATTGTTCCCTGATAATATACCCTAACTCTAGCACATGTATCCTCTATGTTACTACTTTGACTCTTATCATAGTCGGGGTTAGCGTTTTTTCACTGCTGGCTTCCGCGCGCCAGGTATTGGAATGTGCATGTTCGCTTCAGTTGTTTTGTATCACCATGTAGGGCGTTGGTGAAGGGAAGGGTTGGCTGTAGTTGTTTCCGCAATTCTGAGTGATGGGCTGGCTATCCAGCAAGTGAATGTTTGACTGTTTCATACACTTGCCTGGTGTACTTTCTGTATGTAATACATGATATTACAGTTGTGTCAAGGATTTCCTGAAGTTTGACAGTCGTTTTGTGACATGAAAATAGCAAATGTTTCGATGAGGTTTCGGATGCTCTTCAAAGACAGATTAGTAGCTTTCAACACACCTGTTACACAGTGAGCAGTCCTCATAAGAGATGGCTTCATCCATGGAGCGGGCAGGGTATGTTTTTGTTATGAAATTGAATATGCAATTCTTATATAAATACGAGGAATTGACAGGTGACTTTAATACAGAGTGGCCCACAATTTCTCACTACCATTGGTTCACTCTTTTGTGCGCCCTGAAAAGGACGTTAAGTGGGGGGTTGTAGTAGCTTTATTCACATCCCGAGTGTGCTAATGAAGGTGGATCGGGGTCCTCCAGGCGGTTGTGCTATGCTTGACTTCATCTGCGTGTCGATCACTACTACATGGTTCATGTCGATCCTCACCCCGTTAGCCAGGCTGCCATGACAACAGCCGGTTTCCAGAAAGGGATACTTGGAAGCAGAGATGATGGTCTTGGCCAGTATATTTTATCTGACCCTGACTAACGCCTTTTTTGTTTATTTCTCTATTCCCGAAGCGGTGCACTGTTTTTATTTTGCGCCTGTCGGCCCAGTGCATCCGACGTCGGCATGCATTTTATGTAAGTGTCTGCCGCCTCCTGTATTTTCAAAGGGTTTGGTTCCCCGGGATGTGATGGGGAGCGAACACAGCTCCTTCGGATTGTGAGTCGTGTCACTTAACCACTAGCCCAATCCGTCCCCACAAACACGTCTGATCATTATGTTGTATGTATGGCCAGACGTTAATTTTCCTCCCCATGCGCTACCATTTAAAAACTGAATACATTTTAATATTTATTTTGGAAAGAACGTTTCTGTAAGTGCCAATATACCATTTTGATATTTATTAGTCTTTATGAAAGATGTCACGCAAATGACCTACATTTGCTACCTTATAAGCGCGCGCCCTTTCAAGTGCGTTTTCTGTGACTCTGGTCAGCGCGCCGGGTTTCAGTGCATGGATTTTCGTTCGAATGTTTTCCTTCAGTTTCTGGATATAGATATTGTTGATTTGCACGCAATTCTGTTTGATCCACTCCAATAAACAAAACATACACAATCATATCGACTCACTCTGCTTGAACTGAACTGTCAACAAGACGATATGAATATCAATTCATCAAAAACAGAGGCAATGAATACAGATAGAAAGCACACCACGTGTGATATTCATGTGAATGAAACACATATAAAGTAGATGCAAGAATTGAGGTATTTGGAAACTGTTTTTACTGAGGATGGCAGACTAGACAATAAATAGAGACGAGAGTGCAGAGGGCAAACGCTGTCACCTACCAGAGGTCACCACTACTAAAATACCCCAAGATTTCCCTCCAAGCAAAAAAACGCAGATGATAAATAGTATCTTCATCCCAAACCTGTGCTACCAGTGCCAGACATGGGCATTGAAAAAGGCACAGGAACAAAAGTTAGCCACCTGCGAAATGCGGTGCCTACGAAAGGTCACTAACAACACCAGAAGAGACAGAATCACAAGTATGAGTATTCCGGAGAAGGTTGGAACAATTCCCTGCCTACACTATATCGAATAACAGAGATTAAATTGATTTGACCAATGAGAATGCATCCAGACCACATTGTTCATGCAACCTTCTACAGGAAAACCACAAAGAAGAAGGATGAGAGGTGGACCTATGAAATGGTGGATAGACAGTGTAAATGAGATCTGCCGTAAAATGGGGAAAAATGCTACTGGGCCATGAGAGAGACAAAAGACAAATACATACCACTACACTTGGCTACAGCCGGGAAGAAAGTGAGACAACAAAAGAAGAAACAAGACACGCGATTCTTTATATATCTCCACAGGAATCCATTGAAGTGACAATGGCTTCTATCACCCATGATTGAAGTGACAATGGCTTCTATCACCCATGATTGAAGTGACAATGGCTTCTATCACCCATGATTGAAGTGACAATGGCTTCTATCACCCATCATTGAAGTGACAATGGCTTCTATCACCCATGATTGATTTGTGAAGAAATTCATTGTATTCTCTGCCATATCCAGAGACCAACAGCATAATTCTGACGTCGCTGGTAATCTTTCGACTCTACCTCTTTCTGACGTCGCTGGTAATCTTTCGACTCTACCTCATTCTGACGTCGCTGGTAATCTTTCGACTCTACCTCTTTCTGACGTCGCTGGTAATCTTTCGACTCTACCTCATTCTGACGTCGCTGGTAATCTTTCGACTCTACCTCATTCTGACGTCGCTGGTAATCTTTCGACTCTACCTCATTCTGACGTCGCTGGTAATCTTTCGACTCTACCTCATTCTGACGTCGCTGGTAATCTTTCGACTCTACCTCATTCTGACGTCGCTGGTAATCTTTCGACTCTACCTCATTCTGACGTCGCTGGTAATCTTTCGACTCTACCTCATTCTGACGTCGCTGGTAATCTTTCGACTCTACCTCATTCTGACGTCGCTGGTAATCTTTCGACTCTACCTCATTCTGACGTCGCTGGTAATCTTTCGACTCTACCTCATTCTGACGTCGCTGGTAATCTTTCGACTCTACCTCTTGCGCTAATTGAACATTGTAATGTTACACGTGAACATTTTGGACTCGCTGGTGATATCAGGTTCAAGGGAACGGCGTTAGTGTATGTTGTTGCATCTTGCTCAACACGACTCCTCTTATCCGGTGTTCGAATAGAACGTGGTCTCCCACCTCTTGGCAAGTCGACCTCAGGGAATTAGACGAATAATTGCCAATTTAGAGGGGGCGATCCTCACTTGATAAAGACACATGTATGCTCTTTGTGTACGCTAAATATACAGTAGACTTTTAAAATAGAATGATACAAATTTGGACCATGCTAAGTTTCACCGTAACAAATTTTCGAAGGGTTGAAGTGTTAATATCTGACAGATAGAAAGTATTATTATTATAAAGAGTTTATTAAATGGTAGTGCTCGGGATCAAGATGCTGAGCAGCGCATGAGCTCCAGTGGTCAGCGACCCATAGCTGACTGCTAGCGTCAGGGCCAGCAAACCACAGCTGCCAAGACCCTTCTACACTTCCACGTGGTGATCCTGGACAACAGGCTGCAGCAGGGCAGACTGGCTAAGGAGAAGGGATCGAAGATGGAATGCTAACCCAGTGCATCTGTCCCTCTCCAACTCTGTATTTCTCCCTCTCTCTTTCTTTCTCTCTGTGTCTGTTTATCCCATTTTCCACTTCTTTCTCTCCCTCTCTCATGTTACCACAGAAGAACTCATTCGACAGGAACTTATAAATCTTTCTGTCATAAAATGAAACGTCCCACCTTCGCTCGCCGTGTGTTACAACCTTCACTAACACAAGTGAATGGGGCATTACGTGTGGACTAGTAACACTGAACAGTCTCTGTTCACTTTGCGTTATTAGCTTTGTGCCCACAACAAGGAACATGACATCGATTTCTCATGCACTCTGTCTATCTCTGTCTCTCTGTCTATCTTTTTGTTTTGTGCTATTATGGATCGACGTCATTGCATCTCAGACAGACCTATGGGTGCTCTTCGTGCTTCTCTACCCTTCTTCACATCCAAGTTGCACTCTTTCCCCGCCTATCTCTTTCCCTCCTCTCAACGTGCCTGTCTCTTCCTCCTCCTACTGGCCCATCACCTCTGCCTTCTCCTCCCAGCTTCAATTCGCCCATCTTTTCTCCCTTCAACCCGCCCACCAACACCTCAAATATATTCCTCTTCCCCCTGTCAACCCACCAGTCTCTTCCCCCATATCAAACTCGTCTAATTAAGATCAAGATGATGAGCAGCGCATGAGCTGCAGTGGTCAGCGAACCAGAGCTGCCAAGACCTTTCTACACCTCCACGCGATGATCCTGGATAACAGGCTGCAGACTGGCTAAGGAGAAGGGATCGAAGAGGAAATGCTAACCTGGCACTAAAATAAATTCTTGCTGAAGAGGGATGTGTTGGACCGAAAGGTTCAAATATCGCAGTCAACTGTAAACTACGACACAACGCATTCCGTTCTCTGGACTACATTCTGCTACTTAAGCCCTTTCAGATGCAACCAAGCATAGCACAGCCGCCTGCAGGACCTCGGCCTACCTTCATCAGCACGCTCGGGATGTGAGGAATGCTACTACAACCCGTAACTTAACCTCCTTTTCAGGTCCCACAAAAGAGTAGAGCTACTCATTGTGGGCATCCTAAACAACAACAACAACAATGTCATAATCTGATGTCAGGCTAAACATGATAAATCAATGACATGGATATTTATCATTGACTGACCTTTCTAGAGTCTGCATATACTTACCAGAAACAGCCGACTTGATTTAGATAGATGGTCACTGACTTTGATAGCGCGTATCGTCGGTGTTAATAAATATCAACCCAGTTTAGATATCGATACATAGAGATATCCGACGCCGTTAAAATCTACCGATTTTATGTTTCCAATCGATCGATGAAAAGTCTCATTTGTCCATCACTCTAAGATAGGAGGTCACCAGTATCGAGCCGGCATGTACGTTAAATTCTGTGTCAGATTGCAGGGTCTGGGCAACTCGCGCCGTCAGAATATTTCCGCGAGCCGCACCCGAGGCATCGTTTGAGTGCTCTGACGTACTCACTCCCCAGACATGCTAGAAACTATTTAGGCTAGGTCTGACATCATTTGGTGTGTACGTACAAGGGACTTGTATATCGGAGGAAAGAGGGGGGGGGGGGGGGCTAACGTCTGGTCGGACAAAACGTACTGATCGGAAAATGTTGTCAGTATCAGGCGAAGTGTACTCCATAAGACCCCTACCTTGCTTCCATGCAGTTTTTTTTCTGGAAACGGGCTGTTTCATGGCATGTTGTTTGACGAGGTGGGGGGTCGAAGTGATGCCCGTAGGGATGAGCACCTGGATAAACTTTGTCAGCACACTCGGAATATGAGAGAAACTACTGCAACCCACCACTTAACGCTTCCTTCAGGGCGCTGAGAGCAACTATTGCAGCCCGCCATTTAACGCTTCCTTCAGGGCGCTGAGAGCAGCTACAGCAACCCGCCACTTAACGCTTCCTTCGGGGCGCTGAGAGAAACTACTGCAGCCCGCAACTTAACGCTTCCTTCAGGGCGCTGAGAGCAACTACTGCAACCCGCCACTTAACGCTTCCTTCAGAGCGCACACAAGCGTAAACATGCTCTTTGTTGACCTTATCAACAACACCGTATCTCTGAAACATTATGGTAGTTAGTAAGGTAGTCACCAAGCAGGCGCTGTCGTTGGGGAGGAAGTGTTAGATGGAATCCAATTACCAGCTTTGTCGCAATTTTTGTAGCCGTTCCAACATGTTTATATCTCTTATACGAAGGACTCCACACCTGTACATAGTACTCCAATCTGGGTCTTACTAATGCTTTATACAGTTTGACTATCACTTCCTTGCTCCTATGTTTATATTTCTTTTTGTCATACTTAACATTACATTTAACTTTTCTACTTCTACCTGGACTTGCTCACTCACTTTACCTGTATGCTCTATATTATTATAACACATAGGTCCCTTTCCTTTTCTGTTGTTCTCGCCCATTCTGTAAATATGTTCCAATCTGGATCTACCTATAGACTGTAGTAAAAAAAGGAAAGTATCCCATAGCATTACTGCCGTATGGGTGTGAGGTGTTAGCAATCTCACATTTCAAAGGCTCGGCTATATGAGGGCGGTAGCCATCGCCTCTCCCTCGCCGCTTTTACTTCCCGGACTCAAGCAGAAATTGTAGGAGTTGACATAATGGCTCAAGAGACGAAGCTCCGCATTTTCAATCTGTACGGACCACCAAATAAATCCCTATCGCTCTCGAGTATGGACGTCAAAGACTCCAACTGCATAGTAGTTGGAGACTTCAACAGCCACTCGGAGAGATGGGGATACTCGGACACAGACAGCAGAGGTGACGAAGTGGAAGATTGGGAGATAGACACAAATCTCTCCCTAATCAATAGGCCGGAGGATAGCCCTAGTTTCTATTCTAGAACATGGCATACCACCTCGACTCCAGATTTAGCCTTCTCCACACAGGACATACACCATAAAATAGACCGCCAGGTGCTAAAGCAACTGGCAGGTAGCGACCACAGGCCGATCAGGCTAGACATTGATATGGAAGTAGGCCCACAGGAAACAAAACCGCTCCCACGTTGGAATTACAAACGAGCCGACTGGGACAGATTTGCAATCCTGACAGACGGGCTGTGTGAAACCATCAACACACGAAACAACAAAATGAAGCCCGTGGTGGAAAGCCTAATCAAGGCAATAATGCAAGCTGCCACTGAAACCATCCCAAGAGGGGCAAGGAAAAACTATATGCCCTATTGGAATGATGAGTTGCAAAAAGCGGAAGATGCAGTAACAAATGCTAGGAACATGGCAGAGCGAGAACAATCTATGGAGGCAAATGTCGCCCTCAAAGCCGCCACGGCGAAATACAAATACACTCAACCAAACAGCAAGAGAGAGCTGGAAAAACAAAACTGAAAGTCTCAACCTAGACAAAGAAGGGAACAAGCTATGGAAGCTAGTCAGAGCCATGAACGATGAAACCCCTTCAAACAAACAAATTACTATCAAGCAGGGCGAAAACCTGCTCACAGGGAAAAAAGCAGCAAACGCTTTTGCAGAAAACTATGCTAAAGCAAACCACATCGAGGTCCCTGCAGATAGGCATACAGACATTAGTGAAGAGCAAAAGGGGCACGACAACATCAATACGGCACCAGAAGAGCATATGATGGCCAAATTAACAATGAGTGAAATGGAAGAGGCCATGAGAACATTAAAGAAAAGGAAATCTCCCGGAAAAGACGGGATAACAAACGAAATGCTGATGGGGCTGGTCCAAACAGCGAAGAGGAAACTGCTATCGGTCCTGAACCAAAGCTGGAAAAGGGGGATTGTACCCCAGGCATGGAAAGACGCAGTACTTGTACCAGTACCAAAGAATGGAAAGGACAAATCAGATCCGGATGGATACAGGCCCATCAGCCTACTGAGCTGTGTTGGCAAACTGATGGAACGTATGATAAACACCAGACTGATGTGGCATCTGGAAGAAAAAACGAATACTAATTCCACAGCAAGCCGGCTTTAGACAGCACAGATCCACTGAGGACCAGGTCATCCTCATAGCCCAGGAAATAGAAGATGCCTACCAGGCACAGAAACACACAGTAGCGGTTTGGGTGGACCTTGAGAAGGCATTTGACAAAGTCTGGAAAGACGGACTTAGAGTCAAGCTAAGGAGAAGTGAAGTTTGTGGGAGAATGTACAAGTGGATCAACCACTACCTCAAACAAAGAACGGCCAGAGTCCAAGTACAAGGGCAGATGAGCAAAAAGGTGACACTCGAGCAGGGAGTACCCCAAGGGGGAGTACTGTCACCCACACTCTTCCTGGTGTATATAAACGACATTACAGAGAATATACCAAGAAGAGTCCATAGCTCAATGTTTGCAGACGATCTGGCTATGTGGACCTCTGAAAAAAATATCACCATAGCAAGAAATCGGATGCAGCAGGCCCTAACATCGCTGGAAGAGTGGGCGAACTCATGGCTGGTCAAAATAAACGAGGAGAAATCCACATGCACAATATTCTCGCTTTCAATCAAACCCCAAAATACCAAATCAAGTTTAAATGGCAAATTCCTGCAGCCAAACGACAACCCAAACTATATGGGAGTCACATTTGATCGGCGCATGACATGGAAAAGTCAGATCGAGAGAAACCGAATGAGAGCCAGAGAAAGAATGGCAATCATGAGGAAACCTGCTGGCACTAGATGGGGAGCAGACGAAAGCATACTAAAGAAACTGTACACTGGAAGAGTGAGACCAGTTCTCGAGTATGGCATTGCTGCAGCCAAACGACAACCCAAACTATATGGGAGTCACATTTGATCGGCGCATGACATGGAAAAGTCAGATCGAGAGAAACCGAATGAGAGCCAGAGAAAGAATGGCAATCATGAGGAAACCTGCTGGCACTAGCTGGGGAGCAGACGAAAGCAAACTAAAGAAACTGTACACTGGAAGAGTGAGACCAGTTCTCGAGTATGGCATTGCGGCATGGACAACAGCAGCAAAGGCGAACTTCGATAAAGTTAGCAAACTTCAAAACCAAGCCATGAGAGTTATAACAGGAGGCATGAAGTCAACACCAATTGTAGAACTTGAAAAGATTACAAAACTGCAATCCATGACCGATAGAAGAGACTGCAGAGCCCAGCTGCAGTCAGAGAAACTCCGAAGACTGACTGACCATCCAATGCACCAGAGACTAAACAATTTGGGAAATGGGAAACTAAAGCGGAGAAACTTTGCAGAAATAGCCAAAGCAAAGATGCACGAAGATTCCATAAACGCACTAACAACACCAAAACCCATCATTACTGTACGAAAACCTACCTGGAGGCAGGATATATTTCCAGAGGTGGTAGAAAATATACCAGGCATTGGAAACAAAAACGGCCAGACTGAAAAAGAAAGGAGAGATACTACCCTAAGCTTTATACCGAAAAACTACCCAAGCATGGACTGGACCCATGCATACACCGACGGTTCTGTAACAAACACTACACAGAACGGAGGGGCAGGAGCATTCCTGAACCTACCAAATGGCAGACAAATAACACTGTCATTCGCTACTGGTAAGTACACAGGCAATTTCAGAGCGGAGGCAGAGGCACTGAGGGCGCAGGGGAAGAAATGTGGACACATAAAGAAAATGAAAGCCATATAGTCCT
Source organism: Ariolimax columbianus (assembly GCA_036924085.1). NCBI lineage: Eukaryota > Metazoa > Mollusca > Gastropoda > Stylommatophora > Arionidae > Ariolimax > Ariolimax columbianus. Next base: position 47,545,341 of record JAVGWX010000013.1, read on the forward strand.
GCTTACAGATGCTCTCGCCGTACTCACAGCGCTAAAAAGCCAGAAAAACACTGAGCTTAATGACTTAAGAACAGCACTCTGTCAACTATGCCAGCAGTCCGCACCAAAAAGGGTAGTGGTACAGTGGGTCCCATCACACTGCAACATCCAAGGCAACGAGGAGGCAGACAGACTGGCAAAAGAAGGCTCAAGACTACCACAAACAGATACTAGTATGACGTACGAAGAGTCAAAACGGCTTATTAAAGCCAGATACATGACCAAATGGGAAACCGAACATACTGGTTACACCAAAAACGATGCATATTACCAGCTGAACAGAAGAGAGCAGGTCGTTGTCTTCAGACTTCGCACTGGCCACAATAGACTGAGGTACCACCTATTCAACAAATTGAAGATAGGTGGAACCGACGAATGCCCGTCTGGTACCGGGAAAATGACTGCTGAACATCTGCTGCAGAACTGCCCGACATACGAGGATCAGAGAGAGCAGATGTGGCCATCACCAGTGGAACTGCAAGACAAGCTCTATGGCAGTGTCGACAGCCTCAGGATGACCGCCGCTTTTTTCTAAAAAAACTGTACATCTACATTAAACTCCATTTGCCAGCTCACAGACCATTCTCGAATTGTATCTAAATCCGACCTCCATATATCCACTTTTGCTTTAGATGAGACACTCCTGCATAGTTTTGTGTCATCCGCGAATTTTGCAATCATGGATCCGATATCAATGTCTAAAGTTGAAAGCCAATTTGGTCTTATTGATCCTGAGTCTTTATCAATGTTACTACCTAGATGAGTCAAACTTTGCACTTCCTCAATGTTCTGGCCATGTAAAGTAATGTGCTCTCTTTGTTGGTTATTCTCATCTCCTTTGTCGTGCTCACACCAATCTGCAATCCCACCTTTCAGTTCAGTTCATTTCGTGACCTCTTGAGATCGTTGGGGTACCTCTGCTGACACCTCCACAATCCTGCGCCATCCCTCTCTGTCTGCAGTTTCTTTTTTGTGCCTCCTCGAGTCGTAGGTTAGTCTATTCGTGGATGTTGCCTTCCCGTCGTTTTCTCGGACGTCCACTCCTTCGCTTGCCTGGAACTGTGCACTGTAGTAAAAAAAAAAAGAAAGAAAAAAAAGGTCCCTATCACTTTTGTGGAAAAAAAAAACGAAAAAAAAAACGTGAGATGGGAATCTTTAAAATAAATATGCCCATTCCCACATTTTGGCACACCAATCACTGGAAATCAAACGTAAGATAGAACCTCCGAATCTGGACGAGAGTACCTCCAAAAAAAACAAAAAAACAAAAACAAAACAAAAACAAACAATTAAAAAACAAAAAAATTCATTACGGAAATAGACCTCGGAACGTGGCCATACCAAGCCAACTTTCGCCTTTTCATCGTTGTGAGGACGTCGTCGGACAGTCCACTTGCATTCTCGATTCTACGTCGTACTTCAGCATTTGTGATACGGTCTTTGATCTCCATGGCCTGGATTCTTCTCTGACGGTCTGCTGTAATAACCCATATTTCGCAGTCGGAGATAAATATCGAAAGAACCAGTGAGCGCATATGTCCCGCTTGTATTGCGAATGAGAGTCGTTTATCTGTCCATATATGTTTCAATCGTGCAAGCACTGCTGTTGTTTGTGCTATTCTGGCCAGGACCTCTGGTTTTGATCTCTCATCACTGATTATTGAGCCCAGCTATTTGAAACGGCCCACTGTTTCAATATGCTGACCATTTACTTTGATCACAGCGTTGATTCCTGCAGTGTTGTAGGTCGTAAACTTCGTCTTCTCTGCGTTTATCTCCATGCCATAACTGTGTGCTGTTACATCCAGTCTTCGGATCAATTCTCGAAGTTGTGTCTCCGTCCCCACCTGCCCGTCAATGTCATCCACAAAGCGTAAGTTGGTAGTTGTTCTATCCCCTATCCTTACAGCGCCAACATGATATTCAACGGCATCACTCATAATTATTTATAGGAATATATTGAAGAGTGTCGGGGAGAGTATACATCATTGCCTTACGCCTACAAATGTGCGAAACCATTCACCCATTTTTCCATCCACAAAGATTGTGCTTGTTACCTTTGCTGTGCTGCTTCATATATTAGTCTGTTCATCTTTCAATGTATGTCCTACCAAACAGAGGCGCCAAGCCTAAATCCAAACTAATCTGAAGACACGATTTAAAATCATTTGGATATATCCAATCACCTACACCAAAAATATGGATAACTAATTACCAACCAACCTAGAGAAATAGAAATGCTTATCAACTATGAAGAGCCAAGCTGCAACATAAACAACATCGAAATACGTACAGACATCCTAGGAATAATGAACATTTTTGCACAAACTATAATTGAGGATTAATACCAAGGAATGGACACAAGTGTACACATATGGTTCAGCAGAGGGGGCAGGCCGAAACGGGGGAGGAGGCATATTCATAAGACACAAAAGAGGAAATATAACAGAAGAGGCCCTCTCAACAGGAAAGTTGTCTACAAACCTCAGAGCAGAATCGATGCCCCCCCCCCTCCCCCTGCGAGCATTGAGAATACTTCAAACAGAAAGGCAACCTCCAACAAAAATAGCTGCATTCACGGACTGCAGAGTACTATTAGAGACAATACACACACAAAAAACAACAAACAAACAACGAACCACTTACCAGAGCAGAACTAGGAAAACTCCAGAGATCCTAAACAATAGCGCTCCAGTGGCTACCCTCCCATTGCGGAATCACGGAAAACGAGAGAGCTGATGCTCTGGCAAAATATGACTGCAAAAAGGCACAATTTAATCATCGAATACCATACAGAGAAATCATGAACATCATCAGAAATCAGTATATACACCAATGGAGAGAAGACAGAAACATAAGCAGTACCCAAGACCCAATTCAACTCAAAAGAAATCAACAAACTACCTTATTTCGCCTGAGAACTGGACGCTGTAGACTACTAGAACATCTATACCGAACTGAAGATCTCACACACCGACGAGTGCCCATGTTGAACAGGATGCCAGAACCCTGAGCATATTCTACAGGAATGCCCAATCTATAGGGGGATGAGATGCTATACCTGGCCAGAGGGTGCGGAGCTGAGACAAAAGCTGTGGGGCAGCCGTTCCGACCTGGTGAAGACTACAGACTTCATCATGGCGACTGGCCTGCAGATATAGCATGACCAAAAGATCCTGAACACAAAGAATAATAATAAAATGATTTGGAGCCTCACGAGCGAAACCATAGACAGCCGCTGGTACAAGCTTGGGGAAGTAAACGTAGAAAATGAAATGGAACATGCAGCGAAAGTGTATATTGTAAAGAATACACATGTTCACATCGCCACGTTTCTCGTCTGATAATAATGACTGCTAGCATCAGGGCCAGCTATCCAGAACTGTCAAGACCCTTCTACATCTCTACGTGATTATTTATAACAGGATGAAACAGTACAGACTGGCTAAGGAGATGGGGTCGAAGAGGGAAGAATAACCCGGTACACAGACTGGCCAAGGAGAAGGAATCGAAGAGGGAAGGATAACCCGGTACACAGACTGGCCAAGGAGAAGGGATCGAAGAGGGAAGGATAACCCGGTATACAGACTGGCCAAAGAGAAGGGGTCGAAGAGGGAAGGATAACCCGGTATACAGACTGGCCAAGGAGAAGGGGTCGAAGAGGGAAGGATAACCCGGTACACAGACTGGCTAAGGAGATGGGGTCGAAGAGGGAAGGATAATCCGGTACCTCAAAATGCCATGATGAAGTCAAGATGTGTCTGACCGAGAGGTGCAAATATCGCAGTCAAGCTGTAAACTATGACACAACACATTCCGTTCTCCGGATTACATCCCTGCTACTTGCAAAACCCTTTTCAGGATTTTTTACTGGATTCTTTTCTGCCCCCTAAATCGTCGTCCTCTTCCTCCTCTTCTTCTTCATTTTCTTCTTTCTTTTTCTTCTTCTTCTTCTTCTTCTTCCTCGCCTTCATCTTCACCATGCTCCCTACCAAGCATACGACACCACCATAGATTAACCAAACCGCTTTGCGTGCTCTTGCCGTGTTGGGTTTTCTGTGGGAGGTTTCACGAGGAAGTTGCTAACCCACATACGCAACCCTCCTTATGTCGCCTTTTGTGACATGCATGCATGCAGTGCGCCAATTATCTCCCCCCAAAAGTCACGTGCCCCAGGACCCACATGGAAAATCGATTTGGTTGTTCCAATGTAATTATGAATATTGCTATTTGATCTATATATTACCTTCCCGCTGGCTTTTCCCTAATCCTTCTGTATACAACTATTGTTATTCCGTCTAACATTATTCAGGTCATCATTTTTCCAACAATATCTAAGCCTATTAATGCCTCTCCAGTTATTGCATGCATCCAGAATAACCTTGCTTTGGCTACTTAACCAGGCTTCTCTACTTCTATTTCATCTGAATAATTTTCTTCCTGTTCTCGTTAAACACAGCCGCAGTGTTTCAGTGTTCATCTTCGGTAGGGGTGATGAATCGTCTAGTCTTGCTGCCACCCCATTCTCCATTAGTTGTAGTAGGTTATTCAGTTCGTAGACTGGTTTTGGAGGCCTTGTATCATCTCACGTCAGCCTTCCGTTATTCAGTTCGTAGACTGGTTTTGGAGGCCTTGTATCATCTCACGTCAGCCTTCCGTTATTCAGTCCGTATACTGGTTTTGGAGGCCATGTATCATCTCACGCCAGCCTTCCGTTATTCAGTCCGTAGACTGGTTTTGGCGTCCTTGTATCATCTCACGTCAGCCTTCCGTTATTCAGTCCGTATACTGGTTTTGGAGGCCATGTATCATCTCACGCCAGCCTTCCGTTATTCAGTCCGGAGACTGGTTTTGGAGGCCATGTATCATCTCACGTCAGCCTTCCGTTATTCAGTCCGTATACTGGTTTTGGAGGCCATGTATCATCTCACGCCAGCCTTCCGTTATTCAGTCCGTAGACTGGTTTTGGAGTCCTTGTATCATCTCACGTCAGCCTTCCGTTATTCAGTCCGTATACTGGTTTTGGAGGCCATGTATCATCTCACGCCAGCCTTCCGTTATTCAGTCCGGAGACTGGTTTTGGAGGCCATGTATCATCTCACGTCAGCCTTCCGTTATTCAGTCCGGAGACTGGTTTTGGAGGCCAGTCTTCCATTATTTAATCCGTGTATCCCCCATCATTGAATCGGACATAAGGAAATGTATACGACAGGGGCACAAGACAGGCTACCAAGTTTATAAGGGAAATTGGTATACGACAGGGCACCAAGTTTATAAGGGAAATTTATATTATACGACAGGGGCATACGACAGGCCACCAAGTTTATAAGGGAGATTTATATTAAATGAGAGGGGTATAGGACAGACCTCTAAGTTTAATTGGGAAATTGATAGTGTACGACAGGGGCATAAGAACAGGCCACCAAGTTTATGGGGGAATTGATATAATTTTATGAGAGAATAGATAGTAAGTCTGACCGCCAAGTTAATCAAGGAAATTGATATAATTGTATGAGAGATTCTTAGACACACCGCCACGTTTATTAGGGAAATTGATTTGATTATTTCAGAGAAGCATAGTACAGACATCCAAGCTTACAACAGTCTAAGCCAGACCAGCACTGTTATGGGGGAACAAAATGTGATTAAGTGAGAGCTAAAGTAGTTGATAGGGCATTGTGCCCTAACCCAAGCTTTTAACATTCTTACTCCATCCTCCACCCGTTTCGCCGTACGCTGCCGCACCACGAAGGTCGAGTGTCATTATCTTCACTACTCGGTCGATACGATACGTCTGGTACTAGGGGTTTTAACTCATAGGTAGACGAAGAGATGCAACCCTTGCTTGAAATGTAGATGGAAGTTCTCACATCGTGATTGTCTTGAGATCATCTGGTGTTCTGTGTAGTGGCGGTGGCGATCAGTTCTCCCTCCCCCCAACCATTTGTTCAATATTAGGGATACCACCATCATGAGAGTTCCCCAACTCTTAAATTAGTGATACCACCATCATGAGAGTTCCCCAACTCTTAAATAAGTGACACTACCATCATGAGAGTTCCCCAACTCTTAAATTAGTGATACAACCATCATGAGAGTTCCCCAACTCTTAAATTAGTGATACCACCATCATGAGAGTTCCCCGACTCTTAAATTAGTGACACCACCATCATGAGAGTTCCCCGACTCTTAAATTAGTGACACCACCATCATGAGAGTTCCCTAACTCTTAAATTAGTGATACCACCATCATGAGAGTTCCCCAACTCTTAAATTAGTGACACCACCATCATGAGAGTTCCCCAACTCTTAAATTAGTGACACCACCATCATGAGAGTTCCCCAACTCTTAAATTAGGGATACCACCATCATGAGAGTTCCCCGACTCTTAAATTAGTGACACCACCATCATGAGAGTTCCCCGACTCTTAAATTAGTGACACCACCATCACGAGAGTTCCCTAACTCTTAAATTAGTGATACCACCATCATGAGAGTTCCCCAACTCTTAAATTAGTGACACCACCATCATGAGAGTTCCCCAACTCTTAAATTAGTGACACCACCATCATGAGAGTTCCCCAACACTTAAATCAGTGATACCACCATCATGAGAGTTCCCCAACTCTTAAATTAGTGACACTACCATCATGAGGGTTCCCCAACTCTTAAATTAGTGACACCACCATCATGAGAGTTCCCCGACTCTTAAATTAGTGATACCACCATCATGAGAGTTCCCCAACTCTTAAATTAGTGATACCACCTTGATGAGAGTTCCCCACCTCTTAAATTAGTGACACTACCATCATGAGAGTTCCCCAACTCTTAAATTAGTGATACCACCATCATGAGAGTTCCCCGACTCTTAAATTAGTGACACCACCATCATGAGAGTTCCCCGACTCTTAAATTAGTGACACCACCATCATGAGAGTTCCCCAACTCTTAAATTAGGGAGACCACCATCATGAGAGTTCCCCAACTCTTAAATTAGGGATACCACCATCATGAGAGTTCCCCGACTCTTAAATTAGTGACACCACCATCATGAGAGTTCCCCGACTCTTAAATTAGTGACACCACCATCACGAGAGTTCCCTAACTCTTAAATTAGTGATACCACCATCATGAGAGTTCCCCAACTCTTAAATTAGTGACACCACCATCATGAGAGTTCCCCAACTCTTAAATTAGTGACACCACCATCATGAGAGTTCCCCAACACTTAAATCAGTGATACCACCATCATGAGAGTTCCCCAACTCTTAAATTAGTGACACTACCATCATGAGGGTTCCCCAACTCTTAAATTAGTGACACCACCATCATGAGAGTTCCCCGACTCTTAAATTAGTGATACCACCATCATGAGAGTTCCCCAACTCTTAAATTAGTGATACCACCTTGATGAGAGTTCCCCACCTCTTAAATTAGTGACACTACCATCATGAGAGTTCCCCAACTCTTAAATTAGTGATACCACCATCATGAGAGTTCCCCGACTCTTAAATTAGTGACACCACCATCATGAGAGTTCCCCGACTCTTAAATTAGTGACACCACCATCATGAGAGTTCCCCAACTCTTAAATTAGGGATACCACCATCATGAGAGTTCCCCGACTCTTAAATTAGTGACACCACCATCATGAGAGTTCCCCGACTCTTAAATTAGTGACACCACCATCATGAGAGTTCCCTAACTCTTAAATTAGTGATACCACCATCATGAGAGTTCCCCAACTCTTAAATTAGTGACACCACCATCATGAGAGTTCCCCAACTCTTAAATTAGTGACACCACAATCATGAGAGTTCCCCAACACTTAAATCAGTGATACCACCACCATGAGAGTTCCCCAACTCTTAAATTAGTGACACTACCATCATGAGGGTTCCCCAACTCTTAAATTAGTGACACCACCATCATGAGAGTTCCCCGACTCTTAAATTAGTGATACCACCATCATGAGAGTTCCCCAACTCTTAAATTAGTGACACTACCATCATGTGAGTTCCCCAACTCTTAAATTAGTGACACCACCATCATGAGAGTTCCCCAACTCTTAAAATAGTGACACCACCATCATGAGAGTTCCCCAACTCTTAAATTAGTGACACCACCATCATGAGAGTTCCCCAACTCTTAAATTAGTGACACCACCATCATGAGAGTTCCCCGACTCCTAAATTAGTGTTACCCTTAATTACAATCCTACATTGAAAATCTAGCGTTGCACTACAGCACCTTGTTAAGTACACTCTCAAAACAACACTGCTTATAGAGCCTGGGTCCAACACAACATTTGGTAGAGCCTGGGTCCAACTCTGCATTTAGAGCCTGGGTTCAACACTACGCTTAGAGCCTGGATCCTTATTCTTCTTCTTCATCGTACGCTGTTTACAGCGATATACGTTGCACTGTTTTATTTTGTTAAGCCTGTGGCTCAGTGCATCCGATTTCAACAGGCGTTTCTGTAGGGATGCCCTCCTTAGCCTTTGGCTGTACCCAGCCTAACTGCAAGGCAGCAGTTGATTTTGGTCAGAGTTGTCTCTCTTAGGGAAGTTAACTTGCAGGACTCGTGTCTATAGGGTTTGGCAATTATATGATATGATGGACTATGTACTAGGTTGTACTATCCCGGATGAGAGGCAGTCCAGTGTGAATGTGTCCCAGGATCGTCACGTCCTGCCAGAAACGTAACACATGCATGTGAGTGAGGTATCTCTTTGCTCACTTTATTTTCTCGGCTCATCTGCAGTGACGGTACGCCTAGCATTCCCTGCCACTTGGGAGGTTGTCACAATAGGGCAGGGGTTGCAATGTCCGCTGGACTGCATCTCTTCTGCGTCCATTAGGATGACTGATAGCAGACAGAGGTAAAGAGCAAGGCAGGAGTGCATTTAACCAGGTGCATTTCTGCGGCTCGACCGGGCCGGGCTGAGACGCGAGCCCCAGGTCCCAGCCATGTCGTAGCCTCCCATCACAGCGGTGCTGAGATTTAGGGCGGGATTCTGGCTTAGAGGCGTTCGACCGTAGTCCCTCAGTTGGTATCTTCGCACCATTGGCTTATCAGCCAAGCACGTGGACCAAATGTCAGCGACCTGCGATTCCTCTCGAAGGAGTGCATTTGACCAGGGAACAAGCCTGGTCATGGCACGGAGATGTTGTTCGCCTGGTGTGCGGACATATCTCATGGTCAAGGGTTGAGTCTCAGCAGTTCACAGTGAGGTAGCTGATCTACTAGAGCCTGGATCCAACACTACGCTTAGAGCCTGGGTCCAACACTACGCTTAGAGCCTTGGTTCAACACTACGCTTAGAGCCTGGATCCAACACTACGCTTAGAGCCTGGGTCCAACACTACGCTTAGAGCCTGGGTCCAACACTACGCTTAGAGCCTGGGTCCAACACTACGCTTAGAGCCTGGATCCAACACTACGCTTAGAGCCTGGGTCCAACACTACGCTTAGAGCCTGGGTCCAACACTACGCTTAGAGCCTGGGTCCAACACTACGCTTAGAGCCTGGGTCCAACACTGCATTTGGTGGAGTATGGGTACCACACTGTGTTTACAGCCTGGATCCAACAATGTATTTACAGCCTGGGTCCACTGTATTTACAGCCTGGGTCCAACACTACATTTGGAACCTGGGTACAACACTGCATTTAGAGCCTGGGTACAACACTGCGTTTGATGGAATCCTGGGTCCAACACTGCATTTAGAGCCTCGGTCCACCGCTGCGTTTGATGGAGTATGGGTACAACACTGCGTTTAATGGAGTATGGGTACAACACTGCGTTTAATGGAGTATGGGTACAACACTGTATTTTACCGTAACTGGCTTTTAGGGCAGTCTGAAGCCAGTTATTTTCAGCATATTTTTGGTAAGAATCGTTTTTACATGATGAGGTTGCCAATCCCATGCCTAGCTTTCATTAGTCGCCTCATATGACATGCTTGAAAGGAAGCAGTGACGTTATCTGTTTGCCCCGGAAACCAGCCAGACAAAAGTATATTATATATTTGCAAATATTTTGTTTCCTCAAACAGGAGATCCGGAAGTAGGCGCTACAAAACTATCATGCAAAGCCTGCGGAAAAGGCTGAGCTTTCGAAAGAAGAAAGACAGTGTCCCTGAATGTTCCAAGCCACATCAGTGGCAGGAGGATGAGAAGAAGGTGCGGGATGGAAGCTGCAGCTTCCAAGTCAGGGTCAGTATTGCTATCTCCCAAGTTGTTGTCGTTGTCATGTCTTCACTCTCCATGTAGTCTTCACTCTCCATGTAGTCTTCATGTAGTCTTCACTCTCCATGTAGTCTTCACTCTCTATGTAGTCTTCATGTAGTCTTCACTCTCCATGTAGTCTTCACTCTCCATGTAGTCTTCACTCTCCATGTAGTCTTCATGTAGTCTTCACTCTCCATGTAGTCTTCACTCTCCATGTAGTCTTCATGTAATCTTCACTATTCATGTAGTCTTCACTCTTCATGTAGTCTTCATGTAGTCTTCACTCTCCATGTAGTCTTCACTCTCCATGTAGTCTTCATGTAGTCTTCACTCTTCATGTAGTCTTCACTCTCCATGTAGTCTTCACTCTCCATGTAGTCTTCATGTAGTCTTCACTCTCCATGTAGTCTTCACTCTCCATGTAGTCTTCATGTAGTTTTCACTTTCCATGTAGTCTTCACTCTCCATGTAGTCTTCACTCTCATGTAGGCTTCATGTAGTCTTCACTCTTCATGTAGTCTTCATGTAGTCTTCACTCTCCATGTAGTCTTCACTCTCATGTAGGCTTCACTCTCCATGTAGTCTTCATGTAGTCTTCACTCTCCATGTAGTCTTCACTCTCCATGTAGTCTTCACTCTCCATGTAGTCTTCACTCTTCATGTAGTCTTCACTCTCCATGTAGTCTCCATGTAGTCTTCACTCTCCATGTAGTCTTCACTCTCCATGTAGTCTTCACTCTCCATGTAGTCTTCACTCTTCATGTAGTCTTCACTCTCCATGTAGTCTTCATGTAGTCTTCATGTAGTCTTCACTCTCCATGTAGTCTTCATGTAGTCTTCACTCTCCATGTAGTCTTCACTCTCCATGTAGTCTTCACTCTCCATGTAGTCTTCACTCTTCATGTAGTCTTCACTCTCCATGTAGTCTTCATGTAGTCTTCATGTAGTCTTCACTCTCCATGTAGTCTTCATGTAGTCTTCACTCTTCATGTAGTCTTCACTCTTCATGTAGTCTTCACTCTCCATGTAGTCTTCATGTAGTCTTCACTCTCCATGTAGTCTTCACTCTCCATGTAGTCTTCACTCTCCATGTAGTCTTCACTCTTCATGTAGTCTTCACTCTCCATGTAGTCTCCATGTAGTCTTCACTCTCCATGTAGTCTTCACTCTCCATGTAGTCTTCACTCTCCATGTAGTCTTCACTCTTCATGTAGTCTTCACTCTCCATGTAGTCTTCATGTAGTCTTCATGTAGTCTTCACTCTCCATGTAGTCTTCACTCTCCATGTAGTCTTCATGTAGTCTTCACTCTCCATGTAGTCTTCACTCTCCATGTAGTCTTCATGTAGTCTTCACTCTCCATGTAGTCTTCACTCTCCATGTAGTCTTCACTCTCCATGTAGTCTTCACTCTCCATGTAGTCTTAATGTAGTCTTCACTTTTCATGTAGTCTTCACTCTCCATGTAGTCTTCACTTTTCACGTAGTCTTCACTCTCCATATAGTCTTCACTCTCCATGTAGTCTTCATGTAGTCTTCACTCTCCATGTAGTCTTCACTCTTCACGTAGTCTTCACTCTTCATATAGTCTTCACTCTCCATGTAGTCATCATGTAGTTTTCATTTTCCATGTAGTCTTCACTCTCCATGTAGTCTTCACTCTCCATGTAGTCTTCACTCTCATGTAGTCTTCATGTAGTCTTCACTCTCCATGTAGTCTTCATGTAGTCTTCACTCTCCATGTAGTCTTCAGTTTTCACGTAGTCTTCACTCTTCATATAGTCTTCACTCTCCATGTAGTCTTCACTCTCCATGTAGTCTTCATGTAGTTTTCACTCTCCATGTAGTCTTCATTCTCCATGTAGTCTTCACTCTCCATGTAGTCTTCACTCTTCATATAGTCTTCACTCTCCATGTAGTCTTCATGTAGTCTTCACTCTCCATGTAGTCTTCACTCTCCATGTAGACTTCATGTAATCTTCACTCTCCATGTAGTCTTCACTCTCCATGTAGTCATCACTCTTCATGTAGTCTTCACTCTCCATGTAGTCTTCACTCTTCATGTAGTCTTCACTCTCCATGTAGTCTTCACTCTCCATGTAGTCTTCACTCTCCATGTAGTCTTCACTTTCCATGTAGTCTTCACTCTTCACGTAGTTTTCACTCTCCACGTAGTCTTCACTCTCTGTGTAGTCTTCACTCTCCATGTAGTCCTCACTCTCCATGTAGTCTTCATGTAGTCTTCACTCTCCATGTAGTCTTCAGTCTCCATGTAGTCTTCACTCTCCATGTAGTCTTCACTCTCCATGTAGTCTTCATGTAGTCTTCACTCTCCATGTAGTCTTCAGTCTCCATGTAGTCTTCACTCTCCATGTAGTCTTCACTCTCCATGTAGTCTTCACTCTCCATGTAGTCTTCACTCTCCATGTAGTCTTCACTCTCCATGTAGTCTTCACTCTCCATGTAGTCTTCATGTAGTCTTCACTATCCATGTAATCTTCACTCTCCATGTAGTCTTCATGTAGTCTTCACTCTCCATGTAGTCTTCACTCTCCATGTAGTCTCCATGTAGTCTTCACTCTCCATGTAGTCTTAACTCCTAAGTAGTCTTCATGTAGTCTTCACTCTCCATGTAGTCTTCATGTAGTCTTCACTCTCCATGTAGTCTTCACTCTCCATGTAGTCTTCACTCTCCATGTAGTCTTCACTCTCCATGTAGTCTTCACTCTTCATGTAGTCTTCATGTAGTCTTCACTCTCCATGTAGTCTTCACTCTCCATGTAGTCTTCATTCTCCATGTAGTCTTCATGTAGTCTTCACTCTCCATGTAGTCTTCACTCTCCATGTAGTCTTCACTCTCCATGTAGTCTTCACTCTCCATGTAGTCATCACTCTTCATGTAGTCGTCACTCTCCATGTAGTCTTCACTCTCCATGTAGTCTTCACTCTCCATGTAGTCTTCACTCTCCATGTAGTCTTCACTCTCCATGTAGTCTTCACTCTCCATGTAGTCATCACTCTTCTTGTAGTCGTCACTCTCCATGTAGTCTTCACTCTCCATGTAGTCTTCACTCTTCATGTAGTCTTCACTCTCCATGTAGCCTTCACTCTCCATGTAATCTTCATGTAGTCTTCGCTCTCCATGTAGTCTTCACTCTTCATGTAGTCTTCATATAGTCTTCACTCTCCATGTAGTGTTCACTCTCCATGTAGTCTTCACTCTCCATGTAGTCTTCACTCTCCATGTAGTCTTCATGTAGTCTTCACTCTCCATGTAGTCTTCATGTAGTCTTCACTCTCCATGTAGTCTTCACTCTCCATGCAGTCTTCACTCTCCATATAGTCTTCACTCTCCATGTAGTCTTCACTCTTCATGTAGTCTTCACTCTTCATGTAGTCTTCACTCATCATGTAGTCTTCACTCTTCATGTAGTCTTTACTCTCAATGTAGTCTTCACTATCCATGTAGTCTTCACTCTTCATGTAGTCTTTACTCTTCATGTAGTCTTTACTCTGCATGTAGTCTTCACTCTCCATGTAGACTTCATTCTCCATGTAGTCTTCACTCTCCACGGAATTTAAGTCAATATGAGTGACATGGAGACGAAAAAGTTAACATTTATATTTTGCTATAAATAGAATTAAAGGGTACTGTGTGATCTCGAGATAAAATGTTGGCCTTGAGTGCTGGAGCTTGCGGGTTCAATTCATGACGGAGATGGGGATTTTTCTCCGTGAACTTTCTAATATTTCCCCGGATCTCTGGGTAGTAGAGATCGAACATCCGCAGTTAGAAATCGAAAAGCGTAGGCTTCACAAAATTCAAAATTATGTTAAAAATCAACCCAATCTATTACGGGATCCTCCCCGGTGCTACAGAGCTCGTGCATTGTGCTGACATTCTCCAAAAATATGGAGAACAACGGAGCACTTATGGGTTAAACTGTGTGCAATGGCGTTGATTCATCGACCATGATTCATCGACCAAACTAAACTACTAAACTAAACTAAACTGAAAGCATTTAATATTAAGGTGTATTTTTTGTCTCCCTCTCATAGCCTAGTTGACAGTGAGCAGGCTGTCTTAGACTGGGATTACAGTGCACCTGGGTTCGATATCACGGACGGACGGACGGAAAAAAAATAAGGCCGAGGTTCATTCCTGGTACAACCGCTCCTCCAGTCGACCCATCTGTAAGTGGGTACCTGACATATGAGTTGGGGATGGTATAAAATGGTATAAACAGCAAGGAAGGGAACTGGTCACTTCACCTCACATAGGCTGCGGCTTTGTACATGAAGAGTTATCTTCATCCTCGACGACAATTGTTGCCGTGGGACTGACCTTTTTTCTTTACCATAGTCAATAATGTGTTCATTCTTTCTTTCGTTCCGGGCAGTACTTGGGTTACATAGAAGTATTTGACTCAAGAGGGATGCATATCTGTGAGGAGGCAGTCAAGGCCATGAAGTCTGTAAGTTAAACGATCATCTTGTCCTTAATGTGGCATATTTGCAATTATTTAATTTAATTTATTTATGGCACTGTGACTGTTGACTTTTCATGCTTAAGTCTTCGAAGGCTTTAATGGTTGGGACACACTCGGAAGATAGAGGATGGCGGAGTATCAAAGGATCTTCTCTATGGGGAATTACGGTTGGGGAAACGATCTCGGGGCCGGCCACTAATTCGGTACAAGTATGTGTGCAAGCGGGATATGAATTATACGGGCATCGATTTGGAATCATGGAAACAGGACGCTATGGTTCGTGTTACGTGGAGGGGCAGGATTAAGGATGGAATACAGACAAAGCTGATGCTAATCATGGATAGGCTAAGGACTCAGCGTTTGAGAAGGTATGCCACATCATATGATGGATGACGTAAACAGGCCTGATTTTCCTTGCATACACTGTGGAAGAAGCTTCTGTGCTCGGATTGGCTACGAGTCACATACGTTATCGTCATGGACTGTAGTAACATCCATTTTTTTTAAAGCACAATACTATCGCCTGACAAGACGGATAGAGCCAATGAATACTTGCAAGCCTTTTTTTGTGTTGTGTGTAGCAATATTTTTTATCTTTCAAAACACACTAAACTGCAATATTTAAGGTTGTTGCTTCTAAGTTTGACTAGTGTTTTCTTCTCTAGAGAATGGCAGGGATACTGAGATCTCCATAGTGGTCAGCCTACTGAGGCGCCTTGTATTGCACTACAGCTAGAAAATCTTCAGTGCCTTGAGATATAAAGAGAGCAACTGTAACATGCTACTAAAGGAATATTGTAAAGAGCAAAGAAGACAGCACAAGTATCCTCAAATTACATCGGCAGTACTTACCTGTCATAGAAATTGGCTGGATTTCATCCCCATTTGTAACATGCTCTATTCTACTTGGCTGGAAATTGGTACCTAACTAACAGTTAGGGCAGGCTAGGAGGCAAGGAAGAGAACTGGTTACTGAATGCCATAGGACAGTGTGGGCAAGTGGTTAAGTGCCATGGCTCACAAACTGAAGATGCTAGGTTTGATCCCCATCACAACACCGGCCGTTACCCTGGGGAAGCAAACCCTTAGAAAATGCAGGAGGAAGCAGACCCTTACATAAAATGCATGCTGAAGCTGAATGCACTGGGCTGACAGGCACAAAATAAAAAGGTAATGCAATGCACACCGCCTTAGGGAATAGAGAAATAAGGCGAATGACAAAAATATAACCAAAAAAACTGCATGCCATAAAAAGTTAAAGCCTTCTTTATTGAGATTTCTGACACTTCATCTGTTGACATCAGTGGCTACCATCCCATGTTGTTAGTGGTTACATTCTCATGGCATCAGCAGCTACCATTCCGTAATGTCAGTGGCTACCACTTTGTGACATTGGCTGACACTTCATGCCATCATTGGCTACCATCCCATGATGTCAGTGACTTCCATCCCATGATATCAGTGGCTACCATCCCATGACATCACTGGGTACCATCCCATTGTTGTGTAATAGGGATTGAGAAGGCTACAAAAACAACAGGGCACAGCTAAAAATTAATTAAAGAAGGTCCAGATTCGATATTAGGAAATATTTTTTAATCAGAGAGTGGTGAATGCTTGGAATGCATTGTTACAGGAACTAGTGGAGGCAAGGTAAATTAATGCATTCAAGAATTGATTGTATGCACATAGTTTTTAGATCAAGGAAATGTAAAATAAAATGGTTGTATACAGACTCTACAGTATTTAAACCAGTATAAAGATGTATAAAAACCAGAATTAAGTTAAGGACTTTTCCCTGTGTGGCCAATTAAAGAAGATACACTAGCCCAATAATTCAGCATTAAACTGAAAGTTGTATGCAGCTAAAGAGGAAATCTAAATGACAATTGAGTTCATGCAGTTTCAACATCAAAAGTGTGTTCACAAGAATTTGATAACAGCATTTCTTACATTAATAATTATGCCCTGTAGTGAGAATAGAGGATAAACCTTCACCTTTTTTTTTGGTATGACACGACATGCAGCTGCTAAATTAAGTCTGCGGAACTTAAATAAGGGTGTAGAGTTTCAAAGTTGTGTTACATATTGTGTCTTTGTATGGAAGAGCGGTGTGTGTAATAGAGATCAGAATAGATTTATTGCCATACACTCAGCGATCTTGAGGTAAGGTGTCTGCCTTGGGTGTTGGAGGTTGCTGGTTCGAATCTCAGTGGAGACTGGTCTTCTGTTTATGTGTATCTTCTCATAAAAATTAGCTTCATCTCTGGGTAGTGAGATGAGCCTGTTTGGTATTGAGCATGTTAAAATTCTCTTGGCAGTTAGAAATAGAAAAGAGTAGGCTTAACAGACACTTCCCGGACATCATCATGTAGCATGTCCTTTGCAGAACGTCGCTCTCATGACAGACAGACAGGCCTGGACATCATCATGTAGCATGTCCTTTGCAGAACGTCGCTCTCATGACAGACAGACAGGCCTGGACATCATCATGTAGCATGTCCTTTGCAGAACGTCGCTCTCATGACAGACAGACAGGCCTGGACAAAATTTAAAAAATTCTAATTAAAAATCTACCCAAATTATTTGTACCTTTCCCCAGGCCTAGTAAGCTGCAGGAAGTTAAAAGTACCTGCTACCGATAGCCTTCGGCTACCTGACAACAGACATTAAACAACATGCTTGTTTGAATACCAGGATTTCCCTGCTGAAGTTGGATGTGTCGGACCGAAAGGTGCAAATATTGCAGTCAAACTAAATTATGACATAACGCATTCTGTTCTCCGAACTATGTCCTGCTACTTGGAAAGCTCTTATGTCAGGGCTTGGTAGTGGGAGTTTGAGAACGAACGACGAAGGAGAAGAATACCAGGATTCTAAGAGAAGTTGTTCTTATGATTAGCTAAAACTATACCTAATCTACCTCTCTTGGGTAGAAGATTGTGGGGGATAGAGATGAGAATTGGGACACTGCCACACATAGAGCTTGTTCTAATGATCAAATAATCTGTCCTGTTCCGCTAAGAATTGATGCCATTGTGCACAGGGCAGATTCATAGGTTTCATTTCCTCTCAGCAAATGGCAAAGAGTGAAGATACTGATGGTTCTCGTAGTAGTGAGTGACACGCAAATGAAGTCAAGCATAGCACAACCGCCTGGAGGACGGTCCACCTACATCAGCACGCTCAAGATGTGAAGAAAACTATGACAACCCGCCACTTAATGTCCTTTTTAGGGCGCACAAAAGAGTAACCTACTCATTGTGGGCATTTGCAAACAACCCCCTAACTGTGGAGATTGCCTTGAGATGATCTAAACTCTGTCTCATTTTAAAACTTGAATGACGTGAGCTACACAAGTATTCGTACTTTGAATGAAATGTTGGCTTTCTCAGAAGTTCTATTATTAGCATCTTGATTAAATTCTCGGTTTCTGGTTATTTTAAATAACCATTGAATTTTCATTTTATAATATTAAATTTAAAAACTAATACACAAAATATTATATAAATAATTATTTTTATTACAGTCAGAGTGGTATGCGAGAAATTGTTCCTATTTTCACAGGTCCGGGGAAAATGTTTCCATTTTTAATGGTCCGCGAAAAGTGTTTCCTACCTTCACATGTCTGCAGGTGTAAAAAGGTTGGGAAACGCTGGTCTAGCAAACACGGTGGAGATGGACACTGTGGTTCTCATAGTAGCTAGCTTACTGAGGCGTCTCCTGACATTGCACTACAGTCAGGAGGACCCAGGTTGACTTTCTCAAGTATGCCATGGAATGTAAGATTAGTCACTGTAGCCAACTACCAATGAAATATCAAAGAGTTGCATAAGTAGCTTCGAATGACAACAGCAATAGATATTAGAATAGGACCACTGCCATACAGAGAGCATGTCTTAAGTATTAAATAAAAGTGCATTTAACCTCTCTTGGGTAGGAGCCTGAGGGATAGTAAGGATCACTGTCACACACAAGTATTCTTAGTCTTAGTCGACCTGTACTTCTACAGGGATGGATGTCCCTGTGCAGGCCCCGGCTCTGGTGTGAGCTAGTTGTAGCTGGAGGAGGATTTCCTGCTTAGCAGGCTAGGCTCGTGCAGCTTATTGTTGCATTTGGACAAGTGCTGTGGAGGGTGGTTAACTGATGTGTGAGTCCATCTTAATAGACTCAGACACTAGAGCAACGTAGACCCACAGCCTGTTGGACACCATTTATGCTGCTCTTGACAAACCACCTAGCCATGGTCGATGTTCAGTTAGTCGCCTCTTACAACATGCTCTCTGTGAGGCAGTGGTGCTATTCTTGTCCTTGTCATACACAAATACCCTGGCAGACCACTCAGGATAGTGCTTCTACTGACGAAAGTTTTTCTGGAAATCATTTTTGGTGATCTCCGTCAGATGTTTCGTCAAATTTATCTTGATTTATATGTCTTGAAATCTCGTACCTTTGGATGGCACCTTGAGTCTTGGAAAGAGCCAAAAGTCATTGGGAGCTATGTCTGGGCCATAGTGGGAGTGCTTTTCCTGTCCAATGCCATACTTCAGCATTCCAACATGTCAAGCGTTGTCTACAGAATGTTTACCCTTTGTCCGTGAGTGAAGAGTCTTGCAACGAATTTTACAGCGGCATACCTCATCCTAAGATTGTCAGTCAAAATAGAGTGCACTGAACTTTATGAACTTGTCACTTCACTCTATCACTCTTGATTGTTTTTTGAGAATCTTCCATCATTAACTGGTTCATTTACTCAATTGTTTCAGGATTTGTATTTAGTGCCTTCCTGATTGTTCGTCACTTTCAATTGAATTGCAGCCATTTTTGAAATCACAATACAGCGCATTAATTTGCATAAAACTCGTAACTTCATTACAAAGCCATATTTATCTTCTCCAACTTTCGGGAAACTGAGACGCTAGTTCAGTCAGACACAACATACTGACCAGGACATCATGTCAGAGTCAGGCACAATATACTTACTGACTAAGGCCACTATATCTCTTCTATATAGTGTTCCTTGGAAACAGGCTGTTTTCAATGCAGTCTGGTTGAGATGTGTGACCCCCATGGTAGTGAGCATCACGCAGATGAAGCCACGCATAGCATAACCGCCTGGAGGACCGCAGTCCGCCTTCATCAGCACGCTCGAGATGTGAGGAAAGCTACAACAACCTGCTACTTAACGCCCTTTTCAGGGCGCACAAAAGAATAAACTTAATCATTGTGGGAATTAAACATCATTCTGGTTGCGTGTCGCAGAGTTCTTGATAAAATTGAATGCAAATTCGTTGCTCAACACGTTCTGCCATTTTTTCTCATAACAAATTTGACGAGCGTAGGGCACCTGTGCGACTATCATGTCAGCCAGACAGCTACTGGGAAGTGCAGTCTGGCAGAAAATTACACATGAGCAGGAGACATCAAAGTCACATGTCACGCTAGCCTTGCACATGGGCAGCTATTGGTTGCTCCAAAAATAATATGACCGGCCGCACCTCGGAAGGCCAAAATCAGGGCCTTGAGGACTTTATGCTGGTCACATGTGCTCATGTGTTTCATTTTTGTCTTTTTACATACTTTTCCTTTCAGCTTTTAATTGTCCGTTCTCCAAGGTCAGAATCAATCTCCTCATGCACAGACATATGTAGAAATCCAACTTTAATAACATTCAAGGCCTGTTACCCTCCCTGTTAGTGTAGTGAGCCATCTGTGACTCTTAGATCTGCTGGTGTGTGGAAGTGGATTCATCATACAGATGGTGTCATTTGTTTGACATTGCATGATAGGCAAAGGCAAAGGCCGCCGTCCATCGTAGAGGATGATGGCATAATTTATTTTGCTAGCGCTATTTTTAGTACGGATTAACTGCGCTACGTTTTATCCTCACTCTCTCATCTTGTGCCGCCCGACTCCAGTGGCAAGTCAAGGACAAGATGACTAGGGGGTGACTACTAGATGCAGGGGACTCTGCATCAAGCGCCTGTGAAAAAGACGGAGTCTGGAGTCGAATCCACACCACCTGATCATGATGCCGACGGCTTAACCACTTCGCCACGGAATCCCCATTACATGATAATTGTATGATTTACGACTGCAAATTGACTTTATTGATTTCTGTTGTCTGGAATACATTCAGCTTCTGAAGTACTCCCAAGGGTGATTCTGGGCTTTGTTAGTCAGGAATGGGTTGCAGGCTTTATGCTGCTTTTGCTATATAAATATGGACCAAATATTAATGGGGCCTGAAAGGAGAGCAGAGAATTATAACATAGTAACCTGCAAGGCTAATGAGGGTGACAAGAGAACAGCCATTTGTAGCTCTTTGATGTCGTAAGTCATGAATGTTATTTTGTCCATTTTCAGCAGTTCAAAGGCAAGTACCAGAGAGCTCTGCTGTATGTCTCTGGAGATGCTCTCAGGGTGGTGGATGAAGTCAGCAAGGTGATCCGTTTCTCCCTTCCCTGTATCTACTATTGTCTTTATATCTATTACTGTCTTTATATCTACTGCTGTCTTTTTATCTACTGCTGTCTTTTTATCTACTGCTGTCTATGTATCTACTACTGTCTATGTATCTACTGTCTTTATATCTACTACTGTCTTTATATCTACTACTGTCTTTATATCTACTACTGTCTTTATATCTACTACTGTCTTTATATCTACTACTGTCTTTATATCTACTACTGTCTATGTATCTACAACTGTCTATGTATCTATTTCTGTCCATGTATGTATCAGAGTATATACATTCATAAACAGATAATAATAATAATGTTTGCGAAGGTGTCAAAGTCCCGTTGGCGTCAATCGACCACTACCATGTCCAACTGCTAAAGACTCCCCGGGTGGAGCTGTGTACTCCGCAGCCTTGGGATGACAGCCATGAGGAGTGTGCTAGACCAATGTTTGTGTCAAACTTTCTGTGTCTGTCCGTGTCAAGCTGCCTGTTTTTACATGTCCCTCCGCCGAGGCTTCTGATTGTGTCCACACCTTTGCTGTGCTGAGAATATGAGGCTGGGAGAGGTATCGTGTCACGTCCGGTGGAGGGAGGGGCGGGCAGGAGGAAGTCGGCTTCAGTCCGAGAAGCAAGGTCCTTGAGTAGTGATAATCTGGACTGAATTCTGGTGTCTAGTTAAGCGAAGTGTTGAACTCCGTCATGGGCTGGTCTTCCACGGCTCGAACCAGGCATGAAATGCAGCGAATTATAGCATAACAAACAGGATAACCGATCGAAAGCACATCAGTTCCACAGAATAAAGTCCCTGATACCACCTGGTGAAAGAGTTGTGAAATATAATTCGAACAGGAACCACCAAACATCGGAAAACTCGACACAAACACCGGAGAGAGTAGAGAGCGCAGCCACTAAGGCACGGCCATCTTACTTTTTTTCAATAGATGCCTACTCAGAATATTGGATGAAATGATACGATAAGGCTGCTAACATATATCTTTGGTCATTGGATGCAACATACTTTCTGTAAAGGGGTGGATGACATTGAGAAATGGGGACTTTACTCTGACCTGAAAGGCAAGAGCCATAGAGGCCTTTCAAAACACACTTAATGAGGACAACTAGAGACAGCAATGATGGCGGCATGAGACATGTTGGACACTAGGGCGGAACACAGGCAGACTTGGCATGTGCTAGTTGAAAACTTATGCTCCTCAGGGGATGACATGATTTTGATTGATTGATACACATTCTGTTTAATTAAAAATGTTTTAAAAAACTTTTTTGTATGTTAATAAATTTCTTTGTTCAAATTTTGCGTGTAGATGAGCTGTATGTGCTTCTGTATGGTGCGGGGTGATAAACATAAAATAAACATAAAATAAACATTAAATAAACAACAAAATTGTCATTATTTCACACAATCTGCCTATGACTGATTCATATACCTTTTGCCCGGAGCAATCAAGCGGTAGGAAGACCGTCATAATCTGACAACGCTGTAATTGGATACCGGGTAGGCCATATCCTAAGAAAAGAACAAAACACCATCACCAGAACAGCCTTGGTGTGGACCCTAGAGCGGAAAAATAACTGACCTTAGACAGCTTGGCGAAGAACCATAAGAGGCCGAAATGAAAAACTAGAATCAGAGCTAGAGCACTGTACTAAAGATGGCTGCAGACCGGGTGAGGTGGAGGAAGTGTGTTGCTGCCCTTAAGGACGTTGTCAGAGATAACAGTCGCTGAACGCTTGTCTCAGTTACTGATCAAGGAACTTAATAATAGGCTAAATAGAAACCTTTTTTTTTTTTTTTTTGATGTATAGAACTTAATGCTTGCTCAATTTCCATCCTAAGATACCAATTTTTTATGTGAAGAACTTAATTTTTGCTCAATTTCCATCCTTAGAGTATGATAGTGGACCAAACTATAGAGAAAGTGTCATTCTGTGCCCCTGATCGCAGTCACGAAAAGGGCTTTGCTTACATCTGCCGAGATGGGACAACAAGAAGGTGGATGTGCCATGGTTTTCTTGCAGCCAAAGAGTCAGTAGGTGTCACTATTTTTACTCATTGTGTCCGCAGAGGTGAACCATGCTGATCATATTATGTTAGTCAGGGTCAGGTGAACTATGCTGATTAGATTGTTAGTTGGAGTCAAGTGAAGAATACTGATCAGACTATGTTAGTCAGGGTCAGGTGAAACTTACTGATCAGACTTTGTTAGTAATGGTCAGGTGAAACATACTAATTATACTATGTTAGCCAGGGTCAGGAGAAACATACTGATCACTTCCAAGATGGTCTCTCTGGAAACAGGCTGTTTCATGGCAGTCTGGCTAACGAGGTGGGGATTGGCACTGTGATCCCCATAGTGGTGACTGTACATTGAACTACAGCCAGAAGGACCCAAGTTTACTTTATGAAAATACATTTCAGGATGTAAGAAGTTCAACTGTAAGCCGCTACTAAAATAAAAGTCAAAAGAGCACTCAGCACAAGTAGCTATGAAATAGCAGCAACAACATTGTGAAGTGTTTGAGGTTTGCCATGACATTGTGAAGTGTTTGAGGTTTGCCATGACATTGTGAAGTGTTTGAGGTTTGCCATGACATTGTGAAGTGTTTGAGGTTTGCCATGACATTGTGAAGTGTTTGAGGTTTGCCATGACATTGTGAAGTGTTTGAAGTTTGCCATGACATTGTGAAGTGTTTGAGGTTTGCCATGACACTGTGAAGTGTTTGAGGTTTGCCATGACATTGTGCACTCTAAATTAATTTCACAGTTCAATAGTTTACTGAGTGTGGAGTATTCTTCTGGGTTTGACAGAAAGTTCCTCATTCTGCTACATTCCATCCAAAAGGTAAACGAGCTATTGATGCCTTTATTCCTTTGTCATATATATGACTTTAATCCTTTGTCATATATATGACTTTAATCCTTTGGAAACAGACACTGTCCTCTATTAGTCAGTCCGATGGAGCAATCTGATCTCATGTCTTGTCACTGTTTTCTGGTGAATGCTTGGAATGCATTGCCACAGGAAGTAAGTGGAGGCAGGGACAATTGATGAATTTAAGAATAAATTGGTTGGGCATAGCTTTTAGAGCAAGGTAATACAAATGAAACTGGTTGAATACAGACTCTGCAGAGTCTTCCAAATTAGTATAAAGACGTTAAGTAAAGTTAGTCAGTCCGAAAACTAGTGTTGAAGTCTTCTGATCATGTCACATCACTGTGCTCTGTTAGTCAGTACAGAGAATGGTGGAGTCGTCGGATCATGCCATGCCACTGTTCTCTGTTAGTCCGGAGGCTGGTGGAGTCGCTGGATCATGTCATGCCACTGTTCTCTGTTAGTCCGGAGGCTGGTGGAGTTGCCGGATCATGTCATGCCACTGTTCTCTGTTAGTCCGGAGGCTGGTGGAGTCGCCGGATCATGTCATGCCACTGTTCTCTGTTAGTCCGGAGGCTGGTGGAGTCGTCGGATCATGTCATGCCACTGTTCTCTGCTAGTCAGTCCGGAGGCTGGTGTTGAAGTGTTCTGTTCATGTCACATCACTATCCTTTGTTAGTCAGTCCAGATAAGATACTGGTGTTGAATTCTTCTGATCATGTCATGCCACTGTTCTCTGTTAGTCAGTCTAGAGGCTGGTGTTGAAGTACTCTGATCATGTCACATCACTATCCTCTGTTAGTCAGTCCAGATACTAGTGTTGAAGTCTTCTGATCATGTCATGCCACTGTTCTCTGTTAGTCAGTCTAGAGGCTGGTGTTGAAGTACTCTGATCATGTCACATCACTATCCTCTGTTAGTCAGTCTAGATACTAGTGTTGAATTCTTCTGATCATGTCATGCCACTGTTCTCTGGTCCCAGCTGATCTCTCCAGCTCAGGATAAGTCTGCACCCTAACGTTCTTGCAAGCCTGTGAGATGTAATTATTTCTTGGACGTCCCTTCATCTTTCTCTCATGAATTTTGCCTTCTAGTATTTCCAACAAGAGACCTCCATGTCTCTAGCTATAACCAATCCAGGACAATCTACCTTTCTGTATGTTCGTCATTAGTTTTCTATGGGACCCTGCATCTTTAAACCTTTGTTCATTTGACCTTTTTTCTGTCTAGCTTACTCTTTGTATCCTACGACATCACCACATCTCAAAAGGATCTGTTTTTTTCATCTTAAATGATTCATCCATGTTTCAGAGCCGTATAATACTGCGGACCATATATGTGTAGTGATTATTCTTTTCCGAAGCCATATATTGATATTTGTTGTTAGTTTTTATTTCTTACGAAATGTCATTTTGCTATTGCGATTCAAGTTCTAATTTCAACCTCACAGTGGGCATCCTCCGTTATAATTTGTCCCAAATATGATAACCTTTGCACTTGTTCTTTGATCTGTCCCTCGATGATAATATTTGAGTTTGTTTGGCAATTACCATCACTTTTGTTTTACTAGCATTTATCCTCGTACCAAATGTCTTGCCTGTGTCGTTGATCCTGGTGAGTGGTTTTTGTAATGATTTCTATGTTCCTCCTATGATGGCTTGATCATCCACAAATTTGATGGTATTTATTCATTCTTCATTTATCTTGACCATTATGTTGCAATTTCTCGTCAGTTAAAGGACACTAACCCTGATGCAAGGGGGAGGAAGACTAACATCTGGTCTGGCAAAACATACTGATCAGACATGTTAGTCAGGGCTGGTAAAATATATTGGCCAAGACCCCCACCTTGACTTCTTCATTGGAAACTGACTGTTTTCATGGCAGCCTGGATAATGAGGTGAGGGATTAACATGATCCCCATAGAGGTGAGCGACCGACAAATGAAGCCAAGCATAGCACAACTGCCTGGTGGACCACGGTCCACCTTCTTCAGCACGCTAGAGATGTGAGGAAAGCTACAACAAACAACCACTTGAGTGCACACAAAAGAGAAAATCTTCTCATTGTGGGCATTTAACATCAACAACAGACCTGATACAAGCAGCCAACTATGAGTTGCTGACAGCAGCCAGCCATGGGTCGCTGACAGCAGCCAGCCATGGGTCGCTGACAGCAGCCAGCCATGGGTCGCTGACAGCAGCCAGCCATGGGTCACTGACAGCAGCCAGTTATGGGTCGCTGACAGCAGCCAGTTATGGGTCGCTGACAGCAGCCAACTGAGTCACTGACAGCAGCCAGCTATGGGTCGCTGACAGCAGCCAGCCATGAGTGGCTGACCGCAGCCAGCCATAGGTCACTGACAGCAGCCAACTATGAGTCACTGACAGCAGCCAACCATGATTCACTGACAGCAGCCAACTATGAGTCACTGACAGCAGCCAACCATGAGTCGCTGACAGCAGCCAGCCATGAGTGGCTGACAGCAGCCAGCTATGAGTGGCTGACAGCAGCCAGCCATGAGTGGCTGACAGCAGCCAGCCATGGGTCGCTGACAGCAGCCAGCCATGGGTCGCTGACAGCAGCCAGCCATGGGTCGCTGACAGCAGCCAGCTATGGGTTGCTGACAGCAGCCAGCCATGAGTGGCTGACAGCAGCCAGCCATAGGTCACTGACAGCAGCCAACTATGAGTCACTGATGGCAGCCAACTATGAGTCACTGATGGCAGCCAACTATGAGTCACTGATGGCAGCCAACTATGAGTCACTGACAGCAGCCAGCCATGAGTCACTGACAGCAGCCAGCCATGAGTCGCTGACAGCAGCCAGCCATGATTCACTGACAGCAGCCAACTATGAGTCACTGACAGCAGCCAGCCATAGGTCACTGACAGCAGCCAACTATGAGTCACTGACAGCAGCCAACTATAAGTCACTGACAGCAGCCAGCCATGAGTCGCTGACAGCAGCCAGCCATAGGTCGCTGACAGCAGCCAGCCATAGGTCACTGACAGCAGCCAGCCATAGGTCACTGACAGCAGCCAGCCATGGGTCGCTGACAGCAGCCAGCCATGTGTGGCTGACAGCAGCCAGCCATAGGTTACTGACAGCAGCCAACTATGAGTCACTGACAGCAGCCAACCATGAGTCGCTGACAGCAGCCAACCATGAGTCGCCGACAGCAGCCAGCCATGAGTCGCTGACAGCAGCCAGCCATGAGTCTCTGACAGCAGCCAGCCATGAGTCGCTGACAGCAGCCAGCCATGAGTGGCTGACAGCAGCCAACTATGAGTCACTGACAGCAGCCAACTATGAGTCACTGACGGCAGCCAGCCATGAGTCACTGACAGCAGACAGCCATGAGTCACTGACAGCAGCCAGCCATGAGTCGCTGACAGCAGCCAGCCATGATTCACTGACAGCAGCCAACTATGAGTCACTGACAGCAGCCAGCCATAGGTCACTGACAGCAGCCAACTATGAGTCACTGACAGCAGCCAACTATGAGTCACTGACAGCAGCCAGCCATAGGTCACTGACAGCAGCCAGCCATGGGTCGCTGACAGCAGCCAGCCATGTGTGGCTGACAGCAGCCAACTATGAGTCACTGACAGCAGCCAACCATGAGTCGCTGACAGCAGCCAGCCATGAGTGGCTGACAGCAGCCAGCCATGAGTCGCTGACAGCAGCCAACTATGAGTCACTGACAGCAGCCAGCCATGAGTCGCTGACAGCAGCCAGCCATAGGTCACTGACAGCAGCCAACTATGAGTCACTGACAGCAGCCAACTATGAGTCACTGACGGCAGCCAGCCATGAGTCACTGACAGCAGCCAGCCATGAGTCACTGACAGCAGCCAGCCATGAGTCGCTGACAGCAGCCAGCCATGATTCACTGACAGCAGCCAACTATGAGTCACTGACAGCAGCCAGCCATAGGTCACTGACAGCAGCCAACTATGAGTCACTGACAGCAGCCAACTATGAGTCACTGACAGCAGCCAGCCATGAGTCGCTGACAGCAGCCAGCCATAGGTCACTGACAGCAGCCAGCCATAGGTCACTGACAGCAGCCAGCCATGTGTCGCTGACAGCAGCCAGCCATGTGTGGCTGACAGCAGCCAACTATGAGTCACTGACAGCAGCCAACCATGAGTCGCTGACAGCAGCCAGCCATGAGTTGCTGACAGCAGCCAGCCATGAGTCGCTGACAGCAGCCAGCCATGAGTCGCTGACAGCAGCCAGCCATGAGTCGCTGACAGCAGCCAGCCATAGGTCACTGACAGTAGCCAACTATGAGTCACTGACAGCAGCCAGCCATGAGTCATTGACAGCAGCCAGCCATAGGTGACTGACAGCAGCCAGCCATAGGTGACTGACAGCAGCCAGCCATAGGTCACTGACAGCAGCCAACTATGAGTCACTGACAGCAGCCAGCCATAGGTCACTGACAGCAGCCAACTATGAGTCACTGACAGCAGCCAACTATGAGTCACTGACAGCAGCCAGCCATGAGTCGCTGTCAGCAGCCAGCCATGATTCACTGACAGCAGCCAACTATGAGTCACTGACAGCAGCCAACCATGAGTCGCTGACAGCAGCCAGCCATGAGTGGCTGACAGCAGCCAGCTATGAGTGGCTGACAGCAGCCAGCCATGAGTGGCTGACAGCAGCCAGCCATGAGTGGCTGACAGCAGCCAACTATTAGTCACTGACAGCAGCCAGCCATGAGTGGCTGACAGCAGCCAACTATTAGTCGCTGACAGCAGCCAGCCATGAGTGGCTGACAGCAGCCAGCTCTGTCCCTGCTATCTTTGGCCGACTGTGAACATATGTCATTCTATATTATTTATAGGGTGAGAGATTGAGCCATGCGGTGGGATGTGCTTTTGCTATCTGTCTGGAGAAGAAGCAGAAGAGGGACAAAGAGACGGGGGTGACCGTCACCTACAATCAGTCACGGACAAGTTTTGAGCGAACAGGCTCATTTAGACATACCACATTGACGGAGAGAATTGTTGATCCACAGAGTGCAATTCTGGCTGGTAAGTCAAGACTGTCGTACACAATCACTTTAACATTTGCTGAACCATTGGCAGAAAAATTTGTCTAGGGGCATTGTATCTGTATGCTCACTGGTGTATCCGTTGTCTTAATCCCCAATTTACTATAGAAATAGCTGAATCGAAAACCAGTCCACTTCCATCTGCCCCAATAAAAAATACAATGGCTATTTTGACTTTCTAGAATTTGTTAAATGATTTCATTGTTTCTCATGGACTTGGAAGGTTATCACATTATTGAGGGTGATGGAAGTTGAGTTGTTGCAAGGGACTTTTCTGTGGTAGGTTTGTTGAGTTTGTGTATGTAGATGTTATAAATACGTTTGTAGTGGGAACTTAACAGATATACTGATCTGGTTAGAAACGCCGCCAGTGCTTTGGGGCAATTTCATGCAATTACAAGACAACTGCTGTACCCAAGAATGGGTCGCTCTAAATGTTTGTTCCATCCCACTGTAACATCCAAGGCAACGAGGAGGCAGACAGACTGGCAAAAGAAGGTGCAAGACTACCACAACCAGATATTAGTGTGACATACGAAGAGTCAAAAAGGCTTATTAGAGCTAGATATATGACCAAATTGGAAACAGAACATACTGGCTACACAAAAAACGATGCCTATTACCAGTTGAACAGAAGAGAGCAGGTCGTGGTCTTCAGAATTCGCACTGGCCACAATAGACTGAGGTACCACCTATTCAATAAATTGAAGATAGGTGGCACTGACGAATGTACATGCGGTACTGGGAAAATGACCGCTGAACATCTGCTGCAAAACTGCCCGACATATGAGGATCAGAGAAAGCAGATGTGGCCATCACCAGTGGCAACACTAAGACAAGCTCTATGGCATTGTCGACAGCCTCAGGATGACCGCTGCTTTTTTCTAAAAAATAAAGGTTGACGTCTGACAGCGTACGAAGAAGAAGAACAACAACAACAACAGCACCAACATTTAGACTTATCTATTTCTGTGTGCGTCGAGTGTGCAGCTGAAAGACACCATTTAAAAGGCGCACCTTTTCAATTCCGCGGTCATACCAGCCATGATCTACGGGTGTGAAGTGTGGAATATACGCAACTCAGATGTAGGGAAACTCAAGTTACCTAGCAATTGATTGTAAGACATGTTCTCAGGATCTCAACCAGAGATCGAATCCACAATGCTCAAATCAGAACGCACCCTATTTTGAGACATCGTGGAGACCCATTGTCTTGCAAATACCACTGGGCTGGCCATGTGGTGCGCATATCAGATGACACTCAGAATGGTGATTTGGTGGCCATATGATTATACACGACGACGCGGCTATCACCCGTACGCTAGCGAGATGGTCTGCTGAGAGACCTAGGTCTGAAATGGTACGACACGTTGAAAGATTGGACGGCATACAGCATACAGGACCTCACATGCGGCACACACGCTGGATTATTGTATTGTGTATTTGTTTTTTCTGAAACTGACTGGAAATAGGCCTGTGGTCTATTAGCATTTTTACTGTGATGTGAACTTCGGCACTACTATTACTGTCTCCGCTGCTTTGTGGGATACCTGTTCATGGAAAAGGCTCCGAGGGCAAACCATGAGGAAGGCTCCGAGGGCAAACCCTGAGGACAAATTTGAAGCTGATGTTCCGTAAGGCAGTCTGGTAGTAGTTTCATAGCTATTCTGGCAACTCCTGCGAGGCTGGTTGTTTCTTTGGGTCAATTAGCTGCATGATGAGCAGGGGGCCCTATTGCACGGACAACAGCTTGTTCATCATAGGAAGATGCCCAGGCTTGTGATTCCAAGGTCACATTTTCCTGAAATGGACCACTACTACTACGGCTGTCTGATTAGTATATTGGCGGAGCTCACTTTTCATGTTAAATGTACGGGGTTCAAAACCCACAACTGTCACGCTTTAGTCGACCCAGCTGTAAAGTCTACATGGCATGTGACTAGGGAAGTAAAAGGCAGCTAGGAAAGGAACTGGCCACCCAACTTCATACAAGCTGTGACTTAGTATAAAGAATTCTCTAACAACTTCATTCCGTGACAGTAGTGTAACTACTATGTGACAAACCTTGACTTGGTATACTGAAGTCTCTAACAAATTCATTCCCCGACAGTAGTGTAACTACTATGGGACAAACCTTGACTTAGTATACTGAAGTCTCTAACAAATTCATTCCCCGACAGTAGTGTAACTACTATGGGACAAACCTTGGCTTAGTATACTGAAGTCTCTAACAACTTCATTCCCCGACAGTAGTGTAACTACTATGGGACAAACCTTGACTTAGTATACTGAAGTCTCTAACAAATTCATTCCCCGACAGTAGTGTAACTACTATGGGACAAACCTTGACTTAGTATACTGAAGTCTCTAACAACTTCATTCCCCGACAGTAGTGTAACTACTATGGGACAAACCTTGGCTTAGTATACTGAAGTCTCTAACAACTTCATTCCCCGACAGTAGTGTAACTACTATGGGACAAACCTTGGCTTAGTATACTGAAGTCTCTAACAACTTCATTCCCCGACAGTAGTGTAACTACTATGGGACAAACCTTGGCTTAGTATACTGAAGTCTCTAACAACTTAATTCCCCGACAGTAGTATAACTACTATGGGACGAACTTTGACTGCAGTTATAACTTACTTTGTTGCATATAAATATATACGTTCAAGTAATAAAGTGTATACCGGCATCTTGTTTCTCCAGATCCAGTGCCTGTGAGGTCAACCAACAACCCTTATGCAGTCCAGCGACCACATGCATCTGCAAACCTGCTTGAACGACAAGGCTCATTCAGGGGATTTGAAAAGCTTCAAGAAAGCTCTTCGCCCTTCAAACGAACATTATCACTTCGACTAAATGAGCTGCCATCCACACTGCAGAGACAGAATGCTATCATGGAGTCCCCCACACGGAACGGAGATTTGGGTGAGAGACATGGTCACATGTTTTAACTTAACTTAACATCTTTATACTGGTTTAGAAGACTGCAGAGTCTGTATACAACCAGTTTCATTTACATTTCCTTTCTCTAAACGTTATGTTCATCCGATCTATTCTTAAATGCATTAATTATCCCTGCTTCCACTGCTTCATGTGTCAATGCATTCCAAGCATTCACACTCTCTGATTAAAAAAACATTTCTTAATATCTAATCTGGACCTTTCTTTAGTTAATTTGTAGCCATGCCCTCTTGTTCTTGTAGGTGGTTGTGTTTTGAAAAACTTGTAATAGTCTAATTTATCCTTTCCTTTGATTATCTTATAAACCTGCATTAAGCCACCTCAAATTTATTCATGTAATCGTTTGGATGAACATATATGTAATACTTCATCTTCTTCGGTTTTTTTCCTGAAAAGGAAGTTGTCTCGTAGTTTACAACAAGAATTAGGTATAATTCTTCCGGCCTGAAACGTCCAGTTTCAACTGGCTTTCTTGGGTGCTGAGTTTGCCTTTCTTAACTTAAACGTCTTTATACTGGTTTAGAAGACTCAGCAGAATCTGTATACAAACATTTTTTTCTACTCAATTTGATATAAAAATATATGTGCATCCAAAAATCTATTTTTGAATGCATTAACTGACCCTCGCATCACTATTTCCTGTGGTGATGCATTCCAAACATACACCACTCTGACTGAAAAAGTATTTTCTAATATCTAATATGAACATTTCTTTGATTAATTTGTGGCTGTTTTTAGAAAAATTGTGAATAGAATAATTTATTTTTATCGTTGATTATCTTATAAACCTGTATTAATTTAACTCGGAATTCTCTTTTATAGACAATGTAAGCCAGTTTTTGTTAGTCTTTCCTCATAACTGTAGTTGTAGAATCCCACTACCAGTTTTGTGGCTCTTATTTGTTGTTGCGTCAGTTGTTGTTGTTGCTTCTGTTGTTGTTACTTCTGTTGTTATTGCTTCAGTTGTTGTTTCTGTTGTTGTTGCTTCTGTTGTTCTTTGTTGCTTCAGTTGTTGTTGTTGCTTCTGTTGTTGTTACTTCTGTTGTTGTTGCTTTTGTTGTTGTTGCTTCTGTTGTTGTTGTTGCTTCTGTTGTTCTTTGTTGCTTCTGTTGTTGTTGTTGCTTCTGTTGTTCTTTGTTGCTTCAGTTGTTGTTGTTGCTTCTGTTGTTGTTACTTCTGTTGTTTTAGTTGCTTCTGTTGTTGTTGCTTTTGTTGTTGTTGCTTCTGTTGTTGTTGTTACTTCTGTTCTTGTTGTTACTTCTGTTGTTGTTGCTTTTGTTGTTGTTGCTTCTGTTGTTGTTGTTACTTCTGTTGTTGTTGTTGCTTCTGTTGTTGTTGCTTTTGTTGTTGTTGTTACTTCTGTTCTTGTTGTTGCTTCTGTTGTTCTTTGTTGCTTCTGTTGTTGTTGTTGCTTCTGTTGTTCTTTGTTGCTTCAGTTGTTGTTGTTGCTTCTGTTGTTGTTACTTCTGTTGTTTTAGTTGCTTCTGTTGTTGTTGCTTTTGTTGTTGTTGCTTCTGTTGTTGTTGTTACTTCTGTTCTTGTTGTTACTTCTGTTGTTGTTGCTTTTGTTGTTGTTGCTTCTGTTGTTGTTGTTACTTCTGTTGTTGTTGTTGCTTCTGTTGTTGTTGCTTTTGTTGTTGTTGTTACTTCTGTTCTTGTTGTTGCTTCTGTTGTTGTTGTTGTTCTTGTTGTTGCTTCTGTTGTTGATGCTTCTGTTGCTGTTGTTTCTGTTGTTGTTGTTGTTGTTGTTGGTTCTGTTGTTATTTCACCTGTCACTGACTAACGTAATCTGATCAGAATGTTTCACCTGACCGTGACCAACATGGTCTGATCAGTATTTTTGTTCCTTTATATATATGCCAGTATATTAGCCACCTTCTCCTAGATACCTGGCACAGTCAAATCTCTGACACCTCACCCTTGACAACACTGTCCACTATGGCACTGCCTTTACTTTTTTTTATTTTTATTTTTATTTTTTTTTATTTTAATTTTTTTATTTATTTGCGTTCACCTTATTTATCTATTCCCGAAGGCGTGTGCGCGTTACACTGTGGTTTTTATTTTGCGCCTGTCGGCCCAGTGCATCCGACTTCAGCATGCATTTTTTTATGTAAGGGTCTGCTTCCTCCTGCATTTTATAAGGGTTTGCTTCCCCGGGGTAACAGCCGGTGCTGTGATGGGGATCGAACCCAGCACCTTCTGGTTGTGAGCCGTGCCACTTAACCACTAGGCCACGCCGTCCCCATCTTTACCTTTTAATTTGTTATTGCGATTTCCATAGGATGTCAGCATGGAAATTGTTGTGGCATTTCTGTGATGTTCATCTGTCTTGTCACTTCAGCTATTGGTGGAGCTACCCCTGATGTGTCCCAGGAACAAGAGGACAGCATAGCTCAGATGTGTCAACAGCTGACTCAGGGTCTGACAGCACTGACGTCCGACGACCCATTTTCAGGTGTTCCCAACCAAGGGGGCTCCTCCCAAGGACATGTGCTCACACACCAAACATCTCTTCCGACCCACCTGCATCACAGCGATGCTGTTCTGACACGACAGCGTACATTACCAGCTCCACAAAGTAAGTGGTCTAGCCTTATTGAGAACTGGGCGATGCTAGGTTATCTATTTAATTCTTCGTCTTTTTTCTATCCTTTGTTTTGTTAAATGCTTGCCTATCTAAATACTCATGGTGGACACACACACTTTCAGCCTCAGGCCACAGTCCATTTAGGTTAACTTAAAGTCTTTATACTGGTTAAGAAAGGCTATAAAAACAGCAGTTGAGATCTGGCACCAACAGCTTGACTTGGGCGAATTGTTGCCAATGGATTTGGTCATTTTTAGTGAACCAATTCGGTTCTGGAGGTGCAGTGAACAAAGAAAAATAGATTTTCTTGTTGGGGACGGCGATCAACATCATCATCACTGCCCATGGGATAAATGTCACCTTGCAAGTTTGGTGCATAGGCCACATCGACAACATCCTGCCAGTGTGCACTGTCTTGGTCTGCTCTTTCTGCATCTCTCCAGGTGGAATATTTTAATTTTAGCTCTCTCTCTCTCTCTATCAAATGCTTAGAGAGCCAATTATGAATTAGTAAAAGAAGCATTTTATATTTTAAAATGTAAGTTTTTTATTTCTTTTTGATTATTATACATTTCTTAAATAATTTTATTACTAACAAAATATAAGTTTTGGGTCTTTGTTTTTTAATAATCTTTTGATCTTGTGTTCATCTTAGCTCTTCAGCCAGCTAGACAGCCCGTGACCAACCCATGGGGGAATGCAAGAGGGTCAGAAATTGCACCCATTACCTGGACCACAGCAACAGCTCCTACTAAAACAACCGCGACAAACAGCACCAAAAACAACAACCCATTTACTACGACAGCAGAGTCTTACCCCCAACCTCAGCCTGCCATCCAGAATGGATCACAACATACTTTTCCTCAGGCATCACATGAAGTGGTCAATCAGCTGCAGCATCCTCATCACGGGACTGCTGATTCCCGCAGCCAATTTTCATCAAACACTGGAACGGCTAGAGACTGGCAGACTACCCAGCCGCGCAAACATGACTCCCTCCAGAACGGCGCCGTTGATGCTCCCGGCCCTACACACCCTTGGCCAGTCTCAGCACACTCAGTTCCCTCTACCTCTCCTAAAGGTACAGGAGTGGATCCCTTTGATGTGGCTTGGGCTGCCAAATCTTTGAACGGATCAAATCCAAACCCCTTTGGGACAAAGTCAGTAAACCAGTTTCAAGTGCAGCTGTAGGAAAAGAATCTCAGCCGCACTGAGGAATCTTTCTCGTCCGCCATGTTTTAAAAAAAAATTATATCTACAGGCCAGTTCTGTAGGGATTTCAGAATGCTTGGCAAACGGCTTATTAGAGCTAGATACATGACCAAATGGGAAAGAGAACATACTGGCTACACAAAAAAATGATGCCTATTACCAGTTGAACAGAAGAGAGCAGGTCATGGTTTTCAGACTTCGCACTGGCCACAATAGACTGAGGTACCACCTATTCAACAAATTGAAGATAGGTGGCACCGACGAATGCACGTGTGATACCGGGAAAATGACCGCTGAACATTTGCTGCAAAACTGCCCGACATACGAGGATCAGAGAGAGCAGATGTGGGCATCACCAGTGGCAACACTAGACAAGCTGTATGGCAGTGTCGACAGCCTCAGGATGACAGCTGCTTTTTTCGAAAAAATTAAGGTTGACGTCTGACAGCGTAAGAAGAAGAAGAATGCTTGGCATCATATTTGCACTTTTTGGTGCAGACATAGACAAAACACCTGTTTGGGTTGTATGGAACCATAGTAGTCAGTGCTCCCCCCTGACCCTGCACCTCTCTCTCTCTTGATTACTTGTTCTATGATAGTGTGCTTCACTTACCCCCTCTAGCTGATGGTGTCGACTTCATCTTAACCTCATTTGCTGTGACAGCTTGCATACCACTGGGGTTTAAAACCCAACCTTTGGCAAGTTTACTAGGTATGTCAAGGTCCACCACCATGTAAGTGAGGTAGACCTGAGCAGGTGAAGCACTTTCATCCGGAATCCTTCTTCTGAACCCTTTAGGAAAGTGAGTTGCTATTTATTACCTTTAATTGTGGTCGAGAGGCAAGGCAATTGCTTCTCAAAGCGGTGAACGAAATGGAATGCTATGGGTTCGAGCCCCCCAGATTTCAAGCGACACCTGGTCTCAAAGGAGACCAGAGTGCCTGCCCCCTGAATTATCTCCAGTCATCTTGACTTATGTCTTGCAACTGTCTAAGGTAGCTTGGGTCCAGAGAGTGAAGTCGATGACAAGCGCAGTTTCTTCCTCACTATAATCCAATATACAGCGCAAGTTACATCATCAAAACATAACTGTCAGTTGATGTCGCCATCATCGCTTGCGATGGGCAACTAACTACTAAATAATATATATAAATTTATCCATGGAAATAAAGTTTCAATACTGAATTAAGATCGTTTAATTCCAATGTCAATTCAGAACTCCCGTACGGAGCAGACACTTGGAGAACAATAAAGGCAATACAGGGAAAACTCCAGTCGTTCATGAATAAATGTTTGTGGAGGATAATGGGTATAGACTGGTAAGACATGGTCAGGAATGAAGATCTATGGGATAGGAGTCAACAACAACCAGTGGAGCAACGTGGGAAATGAGGTCAGATAGGCTGCATGCTGTGGGAAGCACTGCCAAACTTGGTTAGACAAGCCCTGACTTGGAATCCACAAGTGAAAAAGAAGAGGAGGTAGAACAAGAAACACTTGGAGAAGAAAATGAACTTTGATCCCTGGACAAGAGGCAAGAGAGCAGCTCAAGATTGAACTTGCTGGAGGAGGGTTGTCAATGGTATATGTTCTAAAAGGAGTGACGGGAATTGATTGATTGAGTCTCTTTGATGCCCTTTATCTTGTGATATGAGGAGCTGCTTTGGGACATATGATTTTCCAAGTGGTTAGGATAACAGTATTTGTCAAAAGGACACGAGATTGAACCCTTCTAAGGAGTGTGCCTATCGGAGGTGAAACAAAAACCATATCATGCATATACGCACTATGCTATGACTGTTGTTATGTAGTCTTTATTCCTTTGCCCTATAAATTTTCCTGGCTGATCCCAGCAATAAGAAAGAAGTGGTAAAGATAGTTTTATTAATACTGCCCTTGAATAATGTTTACACCATTTGAACGCTAATATCGGAGAACCTATTCAAGATAGCCAGTTTGGGCTG
Source organism: Ariolimax columbianus (assembly GCA_036924085.1). Taxonomy (NCBI): domain Eukaryota; kingdom Metazoa; phylum Mollusca; class Gastropoda; order Stylommatophora; family Arionidae; genus Ariolimax; species Ariolimax columbianus. Next base: position 47,583,254 of record JAVGWX010000013.1, read on the forward strand.
TTTGTATCTGGCGCTGTAAGGATTGCGTTGAATGTATGGGATCACATGTAGTCCTTCTGCTGTTTTTAGTTTTGGGGCAAATGGCATAAGTGCAGTAGACAAAATGGCAGAGGTAAATATGTTTTCTGTCAAAGCAATGCTTGTGGTGGATTGTAAAGTGTTTTTGAGAATGTGATTGAGGGTGCAGAAAACGGAGGACATAATTCGAAACGGTACCACCGTCATGTGTAACGATTATGAGAATACGTGACAAGTTTAAGGAGGACGGAACTGAGTGTGATGTGAAGTGCAGCTGGAAGAGAAGGAAAAAGTACAAAAGAAGTGCAAAGGCGATGTTGCAGACTTTCACAAGATCCCCCACAGAAGTCCATACGGCAAGCTCCACGTGAATCAGGTGAAAGCAAGTCAAATGTCTGTCACATTTTAGTGTAATCAAAATGTAAGCCCTACATTCCCAAGTTTCTTCAAGCTGTGTGTCAGACCAAAAGGTGCAAATATGGCAGTCAAGCTGTAAACTACGATACAGCGCATTTCGTTCTCCAGACTACATCATGCTACTTGCAAAGCCCTTGTCAGGGCTTGGTAGCAGGAGATTGAGAACGAACAAAGCAGCAGAAGAAGAAGCAGCCTTGAATGAGTTATTCATATTCACAAAGTGTAAACATTATTTTGGGGTACTCTGCATATTGACAGTTTTTAGGGCTCTATTACAAACCGATTTGAACTTTCTCACTTAGCAAGATGTACAACTCCCCAAATGTTGGAGAGCCTTCTACCCTAGAGAGTTGTCTGATACAGGAATACAGATATAACACCTACACAGTCCTCCTGCCCTTTGACTCTGCGGGCAAGAGTGATGGCATGAGCCACACTTAATTGTAGACAAGTATTTCTGAAAGAGTGGTCTGCAGACAACCTGCATGCTCTTCTACTCCATTTTATGTCTTCCAATATGGATGCTCCATGCAGGAGATGTCTTGCAGTGCTGGTTTCTTTTACGTGAGGAGGTTGCTAGCCCCATGAATAACCAAATTTAGTCACCACTTAATCTCCCATTGGGTAAAGTACACTATTCATTCCTCCCCAGTAAGGGGACTCGGGAGGGAGCCAATAACAGCCATTGGAAAAGCAAATTAAGTGAAAAAAAATGGGGCTGGATAGGACACATTCTGCGGAAGGCAGTCTAACATAGCCAGACAGGCTCTTACATGGAATCCTCAAGGGAGGTGAGAGAGAGATAGACACATAAATACGTGGAGAAGAGAATGTGAGGAGTTACAATTAAATAATTACATCTGGAGAGAGGCAGAAAGAGCAGCATGGGACCGTGCATGCTGGCGAGGTGTTGTCGATGGCCTATGCACCGCGGAGAGCGACAGGCTTTGATTTGATTTATTGAAGGGGTCTCGGGATCTGTAGTAGTAGCGTGAAGTGGATTGAGATGTTCTTTCCTCCATCAATAAAGGTCCTGGTATTCACAAAGGGGATGGTCAGTATTTGCAGCTAAACTGTCTTCTGTTATCCTCAGCCAACCATTGCCTGACGGTGTCTTTCAGGGTAGAAGCAAACTCCAAACTCCCTCCACTTTGCTAGGTCAGCTATCATCTTTCATATCTTAGTCGACCTGTACTTCTACAGGTGCAGATGCCCCTGTTCAGATCCCAGCTCTGGTATGAGTTGGATGTAGCCGGGAGAAGGGTTTTGTGCTTAGCGGGCTAGGCTGGAGCAGCTTAATACTCCACTGTGCTGGGACAAGCGTTTACGGAAGGTGGTTAAACAATGTGCGAGTCCATCTTAATAGTCTCAAACATTAGAGCAAAGTAGACCCGCAGCCTGTTAGTTACCATCTATGCTGCTCTAAAGAAACCACCTACATGGCCGGTGTTATGCAATCTCACACAGTTAGTCACCTTATGACATGCTCTCTGTAAGGCAGTGGTGCTATTCTTGTCCTTGTCATACACAAAGACCCCAACAAACCACTCCTCTTTCATATAGTTCTATTACACTTTATTTTTTTAATCCTACTTCTATTGATTTCCATCAAGAAAGGCAATAACACAGGCTGACATCAGTTGTATAATGTAAATATTTGTGAATTTTTAAAAATTCAGAATTGTTGTGAATGAGACATTATTTGAAGCCATCATCTCGTTCTGTGAATGACAAATTTTTATTATATTTTATTATGCATTCTTTTTAATTTGTGTAATATGTGATAATTTGTGACATTTTTCAGTGGTTGTCATTGACATATTACATAAATGTCAACTTGTACGCAGATGAGAACCTAACACAAGACCAATATGAACTTTACTAAAGGGGAAATGGTTCACGAAAAACTGCAGGACTATGATATTTTTGGGGGGGGGGGGGGGGGGGAAGAGAAGTATATAAGCCTTTACCCTTTTTCAGTCCTGGAAAAGTTTTTCAGATTTAATTTATGTCTTTCCACCCCGGGCAATCACAGCAATTCTTGACGTGTTTTATTCAAAATAAATTATTGAACAAATTGAGCTAAAATTAGAATTCAATCATTTTAACCATTACCACACTTAATTTTAAACGCAATTTCCCCTGCCACAGAATTATTTTTCAGCGCTTCATGTTCTTTCTAGGTTGTTCTTCTAGCCTGTATCTTTTTTATTTGATTGTCTATAGGTCTGATTTGTTTGTGTGTAGTGACATAAATTAATAAAGAACGTGTTAGTGTTATTGTTTTTGTTGTGTGCGTATTAGTTTGTGAGATACAAGAAGATGATAGTGTTGAAAAACACCACAAACATATAGACTCAACCGCTTTTGGCGTCCCTTGCTTGAAAAAAACAACAAATCTGTCCAAAACAGATTATCAATGTTAATAACCGCATCTGTCAGTTTCCACTAAAAACGTAATTACTGTATCAACATAAACGTACCTTAGAAAAATCTGTTGCAAAAACTAAACTTCCCCATTCTCAATGACAATATAAACGTACCTCATAAAAATCTGTTGCAAAAACTAAACTTCCCCATTCTCAATGACGGGTAAAATCTTCAAATTCAAGTGAAAAACATGTCATTCCCAAAAGTTTAAAACAAATGTCAAAATCGCCATTGTTTTTAAACCAGACAAAACTGAAGTCAAACTCTCTACAATCAAATGAGCAGTATATTCAGATGATTTCTAATGTAGCCCAGTTTGGGTTATATATATATTTAGAACGGCCGTCGCTAACTTCGTCCGTACAACTTATCATTTATGTCCATTGCTTTGTAGTGACGAAGGTGCGATAAAAGTTAAGACACATAATTAAACTATCTATGACATGAATAAAGATTATGTATTAGTATGAAGTGTTAAATAGTATTAATATAGAGGTCGAAATTCAAGGGGAACATTTGTTTTACAAATTCATGTCTTGCGTATTTCAGCAATATTTAAATTCCATTACCACATACCTTTCTACTGTGTTCCGGTCAAAGTTCTAATCTGGCCTGTGCTAAATATCCATTAGTATTCCTTATGTATGACCATTGACCTGATCAAGTAATAAATTATTTCTCGGGTCTTGCAACCAAACTTTCATTGCTCAAAATTTGTCAACTTTGAAATGTAACAACTTTCTTAAATGTTTATGATTGGACAAAACATAAACTAACCTGACAGGGGTTGGTTGAATTGGGCGGAAATTAAAGATTTGTACCTAGCCTGATTCGTAATTTAAAAAAAGGCCAAAACCAAACTTTTAGTTGGCGTGTCTGTGATGGTTGGCTCACAATTATAATTTTAGCCTGGTCCGTTTCATAGTGAAAGTCTCGTCTTCCTCGTTCGTTTTTAGACCTCGACTTCAAAGATTCTAACGAAGGCAGCAGTCGACTTGAGGCTCAGGGCACTCCTGTACAGCTTCTCATGGAAGGACACTGGCTGTTGCCAAATACTTCTTCTTTTGTCGGTATACCCAGGGCAGGACTGCAAAATATGTTGTGCTATCATGAGGGCTGTGCCACAGGCACAAAGGTTCGTAGTGCCAGTCTTGAACTTATTGTACAGATAATATCTCAGTCTGCTGTGTCCTGTATGTAGCCCTTATGTCTGCTTTTATCTCATTGTATGTGATTTCTGTATCACTCTGCTGCAGCCTTCCTATCTCTCTGGCGAGTCTGTCCGCCTCCTCGTTGCCTGGAATGTCGCAGTGGGCTGGTATCCACTGGACTGTGCTTTATTTTTTAAATACTGGGGCAGGCGTTTGAACGAGTCTACCAGAGCGCTGAGTTAGTTTTTGTGCTAGTTTTTGAGAGCCGTTTACACTGAGAGGGCGTCTGTTAGAATTATCAGTTGCTTTTCTGCCGGCTCCTTATAGTCAGCTGCCTTACTCAGGGCACTGGCTTCAGCACTAAAGCTGCTTCAGCGTCTCCTAGTGGCAAATGCTGCTGAGTTTAGTATACTTTGCTTTTTAGTTTTATAATGATGCTGCTTCTCCCGTTTTCAATGGTATCTTTGGCTGAGCCATCCGTAATGGCATGTGATAAGAAAGTCTTAAATCAAACTATCAGCTGGCCTATCTTTAATGGTTGGATCTCCACTAAGATTTGGACTTATCCCGTTTCGTATGTTCTGAGCATTTACTGAAATAAGCAAGATGTAGGTAACCATTTTCTCACCATTGTCGCCAAATTTCATAATCGGGTCATGTCTAGTATTCAAGTTTAACAAAAATAAAGGTCACAGATTTCTCTGCCTGAACCTGTGATATGTGAGACGACTAACATTCATCCATCTAGCTGGCTGTCAGATTAGTGCACTGGTAGAGCATTAGCTTTTTAAGGCTGAAGTACAGGGTTCAACTCCCACTACCGGCATACTTCAGTTGACCCATTTGTAAATGGGTAGGGACAGAAAGACAGCAAGGAAGTCGAGTTTAGTAGAAGAATTAACATCATTGTACACGGTTTAACCCATAAGTGCTCTGTTCTTCTCCATATTTTTAGAGAATCTCATCACAATACATGAACTCCGTAACACCGGCGAGGATCCCGTAACAGATTGGGGAGATTTTTTACATAATTTTGAATTTTGCCAGGGCAGCGGCCGTTAAACCTGCGAGGAAGGGAACTGGTCATGTCAAATCTCACACAAGCTGTGGCTTAATACAAATAACACTTCATCTCTGATGGCAGATTCTGCTATGAGACTTATTTTAAAACAAGAAAAGTTTGTCTAATACAAGTCCGTGTGATATGGAATATGTTGGTCTATTTCCATTAAAAAAATATATATCATTGGCATACCTCAGATGTTTTATATTCAGATTTTAAAAAATTATGATGTTCTTGTGAAGTGAATGCATAAATATGATTTCTATTGTATTTCAGTCATCTTAACTTAATATTTATAATTCTTTGTACTGGTTTAGAAGACTCTGCAGAGTCTGTATACAATCAGTTTGATCTAAAAAATATATAAATGCATTTAATATATTTTTGAATGCATAAACTGAACCTGACACCACTATTTCCTGTGGCAATGCATTCCAAGAATTCACCACTATATGACTAAAACAATATTTCCCAATATCTAATCTGGACCTTTCTTTAATTAATTTGTAGTCTTTTCCGTCTTTGAAAAACTTGTTTTCAATCAATGAAAACCCCTTCAGCTCCCTGTGGTGCTCAGGTCTTCAACAAATGCACACCTTTTTCCTGTCCTGTGCCATCCATTTCAGCTCTCCGTGACTTCCTTGTTTCTTTTGTGTCTGCCTCATGCATGTTCTATCTGTGTATTTTGGGCTTCCTCTTATTTCTATTGCCATGAGGATTTCAGAACAGAGATTACTGTGTAATGGCATCAGCTGGTTTCCTTAATGTGTTTTCTATCCAATGCCAAATGTCTTCTTCTCGTCTACCATTCCACTGTTGTCAAATCCCCCCCGGCTAATTTTTTTTCCACTGTTTTTTTTCTACACTGTTTGTCAAATTTAATTCCAAACTGGTTGTCAGATTTTTCTCCCCCACTGTCTATTTTTCCGCCCACTGTTGTCTATATTTCCCCCCACATTGTTTGTCTAATTTTGTTCCCCGTGTTGTTTGTCCAAGCTCGATATAACTGACTTCTCATACTACCATTTCAATCATTATATTCTGAGCGAGCACCTATTTATGTAAGTTAAAATCCTTTTGCTCTGGTTTTTTTTTGTTATAACCATGTTTCAGTGCCATACAAAAGGACTGACTTGTTTCAATTATTTGCAGTTTTCAAATTCATCCACATATCCAACATGGTTTATGCAAAGGGAACCGCATTCATTTGATTCTAGTAAATAGACCAGTATGTTTTCTGGAATATTATTTTCTAAATTTGTCCAGCCCTGGTATTTAATCCAAGGCATTTGTTTTGGGATCAACAGCAGCAGTGACAAAACCGTCACATTATATTGTTGTCGTGACAAAACCATCACATTACATTGTCAAACTTAATGAGTTCCTGCTTCACAATTGTATGCTTGTCACATTTCAGATTGTGACTGTGTCACATGAAAATGTTTAGATCATCTAATGCAGGGGTCGGCAAACTACAGCCCGTAGGCCAATTCTGTCCGCTGTCTCTTTTTTTTATTTTTTAAAATTTAACGAGAATGGATTTTACATTTTCAAATGTTTTAAAAGTTCAAAGACTATACAAGTGAGAAGCTTTCTATTAACCTCCAATTGGAGGTGATTAAGATGCAATGTGTAGACATGCTGAAAGGCAAATTTCAAGAGAAGAATCTAACAGAATTCTATAAATGTCTTCATAGCGATGAATATGGTCAATTAAGATCATATACTCTGGGATTTATATCTGTATTTGGTGGCATTTACCTGTGTGAAAAGACATTTTCAAAGATGAAATACGTAAAATCTAAATACAATTCAGGATTAACAGATGAACATTCTAAATCAAATATCGCTCTAGCAAAAGATGGCAGGAAAAAGACAATTTAATCAAGTACCATACAGAGAGATGAAGAAATCAGTATATACACCAATAGAGAGATGTGAACATAAGCGGTAGACCAGACCCAATTCACCAACTCAAAAGAAACTACCTTATTTCATAGGAACACTGCAGACTACTATAACATCTATACCGACTAAAGATCTGACACACCGATATATGCCTTATGGAACAGGGAGCCAGAACCCTGAACACATTCTACAGAAATGTCCACTCTATAGGAAAACGAGATGCCAGAGGGCGCGGAGCTCAGACAAAAGCTGTGGGGCAGCTGCTCCAACCTGGTGAAGAGATGGCGACTGGCCTGCAGATATAGGATGACCACGCTGCCGAGGACGGATGTGTCAGACCAAAAGGTGCAAATATCGCAGTCAAACTGTAAACTAGCGATGCAACGCATTGTGTTCTCAGGTCCTTGCAAGTAGCAGGATGCAGTCCAGTCAGGGCTTGGTAGCGGGAGATTTAGAACGAACGCAAAAGAAGAAGCAGCATGACCAAAGATCCTGAATGCAAAGAACAGATCAATTTTGATGATATAGAGTACTAACTGTGAACCCCAATTTGGTAAAATGTTGTATAAAAACATCAATTACATTATTATCATTTGTAGAGCTGTATTTCAACCAATTGTATTCTAACTTAACTTCTTTATGCTGGTTTAGAAGGCCTTGCAGAGTCTGTATACAACCAGTTTCTTCTACTCCACTTGATCTAAAAACAACTGCGTGCATCCAATCCATTGTTGATGCATTATCTGAACCTGCCCCCCACTATTTCATATGACAATACATTCACTACTCTGACTAAAAAATATTTGGATCTTTGTTTAATCAATTTTTAGCTGTGTTCTCTTGTTCTGCAGAGAAATCAGCTGCTCAAGCCTAGCCCGCTAAGCAGAAAATCCTCCTCCTGACTACACCCATCTTATGCCAGAGCTGATACCTGTACAGGGGCATCTGTCCCTGTAAAAGTACAGGTCAACTAAGAACTAAGTTCTCTTGTTCTTATAGCCGGGAACTATTTTTTTTTTTATAGCCGGCTCAACTTATTACGCTACATTTTGTTCAATAAGTTTGTGAAAGTTTTTCCCTTGTTATTTAAGTAGGCCTACACACATAAATATCCTCATTTGCCTCTTGGCCCGAATGAGCCTAAAACATTTAGAATTTGGTCCTTCACAACAAATATTTGCCGACCCCTGGATCTAATACGTGGATCAGCTCACACACACGTTTTTATGATAGATTCTACTTTTATATTTTTGTAATTGTCAAACTTTAATTAGATCTGCTGTTTTTGGTTGTAAATAGTTTTTTTTTAAAACACATTTCTCATGTATTTGCTTATGTAATGTGGGTGTTTGAGACAGTGCAGTTTATTGATGGATAAGATTTATGTCTTATGATAAATCCTTGATATTTATACAGAACAAATTTGTAAACAGATTATGATAATTCCTTTAGCTGCGTGCTGGCAGCTCTTGCATGCTTTTGTCCAGGAGGCATTGAGCTGTTGCCTTTCTCAGTTGGAGTTTGTATAAAGTCTGCTTGTTTTAGTAACAAGGTCAGATAGTTGATGGCATCATCAGACAGTTGTGTCTAGATGATGTGACTTGCGCTGTATTTGGATTATAGTGAGGAAGAAGCTGTGCTGGTCATCAACCTCACTCTTTGGTCCCGAACTACCATAGACCAGTGGCAAGACATAAGTCGAGATGACTGAAGGTAATTCAGGATGCAGGCACTCAGGTCCAACCTCTTTGAGACCAGGGGTGGCTCGAACCCACGCCATTTCTGTTTTTCGCTTTTGGCCACAGCAATCTGCAGGTAAAGGTCAGTCCCATGACAATGATTGCCATCGGGGATGAATATAAATAATACTAAGCCGTAGCCTATGTGAGGTGGAGTGGCCAGTTCCCTACCTTGCTGTTTTTAACCTTCCCCAACTCGTACGTCAGTTGTATTCCCAGTCTAGAAAGTCAGCTCACTTGTCTACTAGTGTACATGCTCCTAGAGGATTCACAATATTTATGGGGAAGGTATGGATGCATCTTTTGAGTATCCTCGAAGGGAGGCAGTCCAGTGTCGATGTTCCAGGATCGTCATGTCCTTCCAGAGATGTAGGATACACATTTCAGTCAGCCATGTGAGTCCATGCTAGCTCATCTGTAGAAGCAACATGTCTGGCATTTCCTGCTACTTGGGAGTTGTCACAAAGGGCCAGAGGTCCACTAGTCTACATATCTTTGTCATGAATAGGTATAATTGATCGAAGACAGACAGCAAAGGACAAGAATGCATTTAAAACATGAAAGGAGGTGGATGGATTGGTGCAGCCTACTACACTCGCTGGTGTGTTTTCTTACTGAATTATACTGCTCTTAAGTCACTTATCTGGCACCTATACCAGGACGACTCTGAAATTAGTATTCCTGCTGGCAGAGCTCCCGGGGTCATTGCAGTGCGCAAGCTCTTCAACCACTGCATGGCAGGCTTGCATGTGAAGAGGTTCCATGTAGGGTTGTTTGCAAATGCCCACAATGAGTATGTTACTCTTTTGTGCACCCTGAAAAGGACATTAAGTGGCAGGTTGCAGTAGCTTTCCTCACATCCCGAGCAAGCTGATTGGGATCCAAGTGGTTGTGCTATGCTCAGCTTCATCTGCATGTCAATCCCTCACCTTGTTAGCCAGGTTGCCATGAAAACAGCCCGTTTCCAAGGAAGCCAAGGTGAGAGTCTTGTCTAGTATATTTTGCCTCATCAGACGTTAAGTCTTCCTTCCCACAGCCTCGCTGTAAACTACGACATCACAGCTTTATTTTAAGAATGAACGCCGAAGAATAATAAATTTAATGTGAATAACTATACTTTATACAGAACATTCATTTCAGCACATTGTCATGCCACAACTAGTTATATTTTTTTGCTTTTGTGTGCGGACAATATTCAAGGTTGTGTAGATTTTATATGCCAGTTGTGATTTCAGTGAGGGGACTAGATTGTGATAATATGTAACCGAGTTCTTGGACTTTTAATTGGGTATTATTCCACTATGTTGTACGTGGAGAAAAATGAGTGTAGATTTGGGTACCATATTCCAGTGTTGTGACTTCGGGGTAAGAGGACAAATGAGCATAGATTTGGGTATACCTGTGTTGTGACTTATGTTTCAGGGCCATACAGCAGGATGGGGGAAATAAACAGATGCAGGGCCTTCAGAGAGCCCAACCAACTCTTAACCCTTTACGCCCTAAGCCTTAAAACAGGAAATACATATTCATAAGAGCAGGGAGATACTTCTTGGCCTTATTTATATATTATTTGTTTACATACGAGATGGAAATGCTTTCCCAGATAAGAAGAGTTGCATTGAACATAGTAGTTTCCAAACACTGGGCAGGTTAGGGTGTTAAAGGGTTAAAATGTCAGGGTATTGTAGTTTTGTTCATACCCAGATAAACTAAATCCTCGGCGGAATGAGCATTCTGCAATTGTGGGGATGCAGCCAAGGTTTTTGGTTATTTCCCCGTGAAATGTGTACCTTGATTTTTTTTTTTTCCAAATTCAAATGGTGTATCATGATTTTTGCCCATGAGATAACTACAGAGAATTATTTTCTTCCATACAAAGCATACAGTGACCACTACAGCTCGCCTCCTTAAAGGAAGGCTGGATCAAGGCACAGCAGTGGTGGTTACTGTAGCAATGTATTTGATATGACGAGGATGCTAATTTCCATGCATATTCTTGGAAGGTTTCAGTGAGACCCACCCTTATTTCAGCTCCCTGTGGGGGCACATGCCCTGAGCCATTCATTCCAGTTTTTGTTGTTTGACTTGAGATTTCTTCCTCTGGGGAGTCCCGTACAGAGACTGTCATGCTAATATAACTAGTATAAAATGAAGCTTGTCAACAGGAGTCCTGTAGTTGCTGACAAAAGGTTAAGGAGCATAGAGAGAAGAGATTAAACAAAAACCCAATGGTGGACACCAGATTTATTGATCAAACTGTCTGCAAAATCTATGCCTTGTCATTTTTGGTGCGATCACCTTCTTGGTCTGTTGCTCTTGCCAGGCACCATATCTTTCAATACCCTTGTGTTAAAGTCAAATCTATAGGTTTCTGTCCATATTATGCTGCCATGGAAGAAGGGGAAACAACAAAACAATTTGCATCTCTGGTGGTTTCAGCTCTCTTCAAGTCTGCATTTCACATGTGGCCCACTCAGTGTTCCTGCCATTTTCAAATGTGTAATGAATTTCTAGCATCTGTCAGTCTTGCATTGGTGTCCCAGATATAAGAAGCTACTCTACTCTTTATCGCAATCATTATGGATTAACAGTAATGGCATATCAATGGTGCATGGACCTGATCTTCATTCACAGGCCTGGGGAAAACATATCTGAATCTTTGCGATAATCATGTATGTGCAAACCTTACAATTGTAACTGCCATTGCAAATGTTTTGAGTTCAACAAGGTGACCATAATGGTCAGTGATTACTGCATTCTAATAAACATTTGTTGATGAGCACGTTTGTTTCCCCTGTTCATGACATTGTGGCATAGCTTGCTGTGATCTATACCTGAATATAATAGCAGTTTAGGAGGTTATGAGAAACATCTTCCCAGTGGCAACATATGGGCCACCACAAACACTAGGAGAAGGGTGCTCAAAATACCACGGATAGCAGTAAGTCTTACAAGAGCTGGATATCGAGGGGTAAAATTGGTTAGTAAACAATATCTGGGCCACATTAAACGTTATGGAGATGATGATGTGAGAGTGATTGCAAAGGAAGGACATGATGAGACTATACTACTGGTGCAGCCTGTTCCCAAGGTCAAACTTGGAGACAGAATAAGGTCTTGGTCAGCTCATTAACTGTGCTGCATCTACCTATATATTAAGTAGATTTGTTTACGACCTCCTATGCAGCAAAATGATTGAATTCCTTAGGTCAGTACCTCAGCAAGTCTAAATTAAAAAATCAGAGCTGTCCAAGATCCCACTCTGTCTTAAAACAGTCCTGGCAACAGACTGCGCCTGGATTAGAGAATAGGGATCAAAGAGGGAAGACAAATGCCATGCTGAAACCAAATGGGTCTGGCTGAAAGGTGCAAATATCGCAGCCTTGCTATACACAATGTAACAATACATGCCTAGCTGGTTACAGTGTTACATTCTCTGCTCCCTTTTCAGGCCCAGCCCCAGTTAACACGAGTAGTTTTACAACTGCAAACAATAATATGCACAAACAATGTCTTTGTAACAGTTTAGTCTTGAACTTAGAGTGGTGAATGATTCTCTCCTTGTCCCAGCACAGACTCATGATTATAACTGTAACATTGGCTTGAGTCTTGGAAATACTTTGACAGCATTTTCTGTAGTGATGCGCATGACATCTTCAGTGGCCACATTCTTGATCTTTGCGATGTGCTCACACGAAATCAGCACGTTAGACGGTTCATTCACAGCCTAAGAAGAAGAGAAAGGCATGGATTGTGAAACTGTTCTAGTAAAAACCATCACACATTCAACTTAGCATGCCAGAGGCAATATGGTCTACCTGGAAAAATAAATAATAAGCTCTCTTAGGCGTCTGAGGCCCATTGTGTCGAATGGCCACATCCGCTATCTGCTGCAGTCATTCTGTGCAGGGACAGCCTCTTCTGCACCTCTAGCCGGTGTGGAGGAAGCTTTTTGGCGGAGTAGTGATCTGTGGAGTATCTTGTGGGCCGAGGTTTTCTGATCCAGTCGTATGACATGACTGAAGAAAGACATCTGTCGACGGTCCAGCGTTTCCGAGATTGGGTGGATGTCTGTTTTAGAAGAGAATTCCATGTATATGAAGTCCAAGATTTAATAGAACAGTATGACAATTCAGTGGATTCTTTTCCTACTGCAAGATACATAGAATGCTCAGTGAAATAATAGAGAAATCACAATCCGAATGAAGTCATGGCAAGGTTTATAACTTCAAAAACAAAATGCCGTAGTGAAAACCTTGAGTGTGATGTTGTTGTTGAATGTTGTTTTCACACAAAGAAAATAAATCCCAGCAAAACTATTCTTGCAGACACTGAGAATAATAATCATTGTAAGACATTGATCATTCTTCTCAGTGTGTACAAGATTAGTCTTGGGACCATATATCGTGTACATCATTAGTACATGCTAACTTTTGCTTTTCATATATCGAATACTGATTCACATCTTAATATTAAACGTTTGATAGGAGTATTCCAAACCATATATAACCAAGACTGCCCCAGAGGGAATTGAACCCCCCTTTATTTTAGCTAACAGGAGTTCGCATTATCACTTACACTAAATGTTCTATAAATATATATGACTAATAACATAGAGGGGTTTAAATCTTTAATAGAGGCAAATTGGCAGGAACTTGAGGTGGTACAACGTTTCAAATGCTGAGATCATTGATCAGTAAAGAGGGATCACAGCCAGTGGTAATTGCAAGAATAGCACAAATAACAGTGGCGCTTACTCGGCTGAAACGCATATGCCAAGATAAGCGGCTCGCCCTAGGCATAAAAGTTAGACTAATGCGCTCTTTGGTGATCTCAATATTTCTGTATGCCTGTGAGGCCTGGACCATTACAGCAGATATCCAGGGCAGAATACATGCAATGAAAATGAGGTGCTATAGAAAACTCCTAAATGTTACATATAAAGATTGTGTCACGAACGTAGAAATACGACGGAGAGTTGAAAACGCTATTAGCCCTTTTGAAGATCTGTTCACAACAATTACAAGACGAAAGATGGTCTGGTGCGGGCACGTCGCGAGGTCCAATGGAATTCCCAACTCGATACTCTTTGGTTCCATACCGGGACAGAGAGGGCGAGGACGTCCAAGGAAGAGATGGGTGGACAACATCACTGAGTGGTCAGGCCTTCGTCCTGGTGAGATACGTCAGGTGGCGACAGACAGAGAGGGATGGCGTATGATTTTGGGAGTGTCTTCATGTGTGCCCTAACGACCTGATGGGTTACGGGATGAACTGAACTGAAAATATTCTCCAGAGAACAACGGTACATTAACCTGTATTATACGCTTTTATTTAACTCACTTGTTAGATATGGTCACATGTTCATTCTTCCCTTTTGTTCAAAATCTACATGGGTAAAATTCCAGAGTTGACTAACCCTCATGAGAGGTCCCTCAATGAACTGTTGTTATCTCTATTTCGATTGTAACGAATATGACATGAAGATCAACACAGGCAAGACAGAGACTGTTGATTTCACGTGAACAAGTGCAGAGAATTTCTATATCAGTGACATTGGTATCAAGCAAGTACGGGAGTTCAAATACCTAGTTAGTGTTTTCATTGATGACGGCAGAGTGGACAGGGAGATTGCACATATAATTCAGAAGGCAAACAGTGTCCACTATCAAATTGCTCTGATTTTGAAACACCCTAGAGTGCTTCTTTCTACTAAGAGGAGGCTGATACATACACTATTTATTCCTAAATTGTGTTCCCAATTTCAATCTTGGTCCTTACTAACAACACATAAGAGTAAGATCCAGAGCTGTGAGATGCGCTGTGTGAGAAGTGCAGTCCGATAGATCATGTGTGAGCGAATCAGCAACACCACGCTGAGGCAGACAGTGGCGATTAACCCAGTTAGTGACTACATTGACTCTCAACAAATCAAGTCAAAATGCATTATGACCAGCCTGCATCAAGAACCTGTCATATGCAGGTCCACGGGCAAGAGGCAGGTCACTACGTCGATGGATCGAGGGTGTCTCTTAAGTTACACGTAATAACAGCACAAGCCTTGCACTTGGCGATAACAAGAAATCTACGCATCCCACCTCTGCGACGGCAAGAGCAGTTGGACAAAAGAAGAAGACATTAGTTAGTGCCAAATCTTATCCGAGTGGTCCGCTGGGGTCTTTGTGTATGACAAAGGCAAGAATAGCACCACTGACCCACAAAGAGTATGTTGTAAGAGGCAACTAACTGTGTGACATGGCATAACACACGCCAATGATTTCCTGCTTAGTGGGCTTGGCTCGAGCATTCCACTACGGTAGAACGTGCCACTGAGTATGGACGATTGGACATAGAAATGGAAGCTAGATGTCCAAAAACATGAGTCCGGACAATTGGACAAAGAAAAACTAGATGGAAGAAAGCTGAAGCTGGACTATTGGATCATTTTACCAAGGGTCCCCACTACTCAAATATTGGAGCATTAGTATAGAAACAACGGAAACTGATAAACACTATTGTCTTACCAACTCTAGGATATCAAATACGGCCTCTGCCCAAAGCACAGGAAAATAAAATTGCAGCCTTTGAAATAAAATTCCAGAGAAAAGGCATCAATGTGACCAGAAGAGACTAAATGAAAAATATTGACATCCTAAAAGTTAGTGGAACAACATCCTGCCAAGAATGCATGCATTTATATAAGGTTGAGTGATTCAGTCATCTCTTGAGAATAAAACTAGATCGGCTGCTTTTAACAACTGCTAAGACCATGAAGCACTCAAGGAAATTAAGAAATAAGACAAAAATAAGGATTTTCAATTCAAATGTGAAGCCAGTTCTGCTGTATGGATCAGAAACCTGGAGAATGACCAAAGGCAATGACAGGAGACTGCAGGGTTTTGTCAACAGATGCACGAGAAAGATTCTTGGTATAAAATGGTTTGACAAAGTTACAAACGACAGACTGTGGGAGAGAGAGGGACAAGATAAATTGGAACAGGAACTTTTAGGAAGAAAGTGGAGATGGATGGGTCATACATTAAGAAAGCCACAGGCCAGTATCACCAGGCAATTCCTGTCATGGAACCCCCAGGGAAGGAGAGGCATAGGCAGACCAAGGAATACATGGAGATCAAATCTGGAGGCTAAGGTAAAGAAAACAGGAAAAAGCTGGAAGGAAGTGGAAAAGATTGTTGCTTGGCGAGGGTTCGTTGATGACCTATGCACCGCTGGGTGATAGAAGTGAAGGCGAAAGAGAAGACCACAAAGCAAGTGGGTAGACACAATCAAAGACATCCTTTGCCAGCCTGAGCTTACAACAACCACTTCAATACATCTGGCCTAAGAACGAGACCTACAGCTCCCCACTACACTTCTCGTTACCAGTGGGAGGATGAAGTAGAGTGATAAGATAATATACTTTCTATTCATAATATATTGAAGTGAAAGGCGTGAGCCATAAGGTAAACTAAGTTAATAGAAATGGATAATTGTATACGTTTTAGTGAAGTTCTAAACACAAAATATTGATCCTATTTCCAATGATAGGCATTTTCTAACACTAGATCTATAACAGCAGTGTACCACACTTCTTTCCCCCCCCCCCCCCCCCCCCCCCCCCCCCCCCATGTCAAAGACGTCTTCCACATTTATTTTTATTTTCTTCCAAAAATATGACTGGCTGCAAATATTGAATTAGTTATAAAGATACATGAATCAGCTGTAAGTAAAAAAAAAACTAAGGACCAGTCTCTCCCTGAGCAAAACAACTGGAAAACTTGCAGCGAGAATGGGGAGTCACAGTCTGTTGGAAATCACTGACTTTAACCTAGCAGACTAAGGGCATCACTGCAGACTTTTGTTAACAAGTGTCTTTGTTGTATACTTCATGTTAGATGGCCAAAGTTAATGACAAATATAGAGCTATGAGAAAGAACACAGCAACGATCAATAGAGCAGGAAATTGGGGAGAAAAATTGTGGATGGATAGAACACATTCCAAGGAAGAAGCTGAACAGCATAACTAGACATGAGCTTGATTGAAACCTACAGGGAAAGAGACAAATATGAAGGCCAAGGAATGCCTAATAGTGAAGGAAGTCAGTTCAATCAGGGTTTTGTGGGAGGAACACAAGGCGGAGGTGCGGTATAAGAACAGATGGAGAGGATCTGTTGTGGCCTTATGTTCCAAGGGCAACCGGATGGATAGATGATCATGACGGCGATGCGGGCTTTAAAAAAACGAATCTCTACCAGGAGCATAAAAGAAAAACATAAAAACACTGAGGGGACTCAGCGGTCTTGAGGTAAGGTATCTGTTTCGTGTGTTAGAGGTCGCGGGTTCGAATCACAGTGGAGACCGTGATTTTATCACGTGGATCTTTTAGCAAAAATTTCCCTGATCTCTGGGTAGTGAGATCAGATTCTTGTATTCAGTGTCGAGCATGTTAAAATTCCCTGGTAGTTAGAAATGGAAAAGAGTAGATTTAACGGCCGCCGCCTGTAAAAACATTCAAAATTCTAGTTAAAAAAATCTATCAAAATTATTTGTACCTTTCCCCAGGAAGTTTCAAAATACCTACTACGGATAGCCTTCGGCTACCTGGCAACAAAAATTAACATGCCTGTTTGAATACCAGGATTCCAAGTTTAAAAATATAGCAACTCAGACAAAGTGGACATCAAGAGAACTTACCCCTTTCACCGGAGCAATGGCAGGGGAATCAGTTTCCAGCATCAGGCTCTCAAGGGGCAAGGTTTTCACCATCTTCTGAATCTGGCCAAAACAATCAATTAACAAGTAATTAGTAATGCTTATAATAAGTTTAAAATGTTACTTTCCTAAGAGAATAAGATTAGCTTGATCAAAATGTAAACCCAATCTTACCATATAGCTAAAAAACAAAACAACACTCCAACAGGGGGAGAAGTTCAAATAATTGACAGATCATTCAATATATGACAAGATAAACCATATGGGAAGTGGGAGATTAAAGTGAAGTCACTTGACATCAACAAAAAATGATACAAGAAAAGACCCAATCATCATCATCATCATGTAGCATGTCCTTCGTAGAACGTCGTTACCATCAGTCTGTCTGAAAGAAACTCGTTCCCTTGCCAAAACACCAGCCTCCGTCACAGTCATACCCAGGCATTCCTGGATATCTTGGTGCTGCCATCATCTTCTTGAACTACCCCTTCCTCTTTTGCCTGGCATCATACCTTTCATCATCGTTCTCTCAAGACCGTTTTGTCCCTTGATGTGACCAAAGTATTTGCATTTTCTAGCCAAAATAGAATTGATAAACCAGTTCTCCTCTATGCTCAACTCTTGCCGAATGTCTACATTTGTTTTTTTTCTCTTTCCAGGGTATTCTGAGGATCTTTCTGTAACATTTTGACTTGAAGGATCCCATTCTTTGTCTAGAAGTTTTGGTAATCGTCCATGATTCACAGCCATAAGTTGCCACAGAGACCAATCATATAAGCCAGGAAATAGCTATAGATCTAGAACAAACTTCATAAAATCCAGTGTAGAAAAAAAAGCCAAACCCCTTGAGATGGTAGAAACTATAGAGGGAATAAGGGAACTCAAAGACAGGTTTAGAAAGGAAATTTTATCACGGAAAAATATCTTAGGAGAGTATAGCCGCCAGAAACTATACACGTATATACAGATGGCTTATCTAAGTCACATCTGATGGAGGTGAAGGGGTATATTACAGACTAAAGAATGGAGAAGAAAAAAACTTGAGTATTAACAATGGGAACATACTCCAATAACTTCCGTGTAGAAGCAGAGGAACTGATCCAAGATGAAGATGTCCATCAAGAGAACATAGTATTCCTGACTGATGCCTCATCAGTATTTGCAGCGCTGAAACAACATAAAGATGAAGATCTCGAGCAATGTATGTCCTCCCTGACACAAATCTCAGCAGAACATTCAAAGTTGGTCATACAGTGGATCCCACACAACTGTAATATTGAAAGCTGCAGATAAACTAGCAAGGTGTGGAGCAGCATCCCCACAAACAGACATGAGCATGACGTATGAGTGGCATTCAAATCAAACGGGGACTTTTTTTGTTAATGAAAATAATGTTCTTTTCAAGTAGTCAAAATGCCATTTATTTTTCTATATATTTTTCTGCAACATTTATGCACTTATCCCAGCGTTTAAGTAATGTTTGAAAAGCCTCAGCGTAGAAAGATTTGTCAGTGTGTCTTAACCAATCCAGGACAGTCTGTTTCATTTCGTCATCAGTGCTGAAAAACTGACTTCCCATGAATTCTTTTAAGGGTCCAAACAGGTGGAAATCGCTTGGACACAAGGTCTGGACTGTAAGGTGGTTGTGGCAATACCTCCCAGTTGAGTTGCTGCAGATGGCACAAAGTGTGATGAGTCATATGAGGTCGAGCGTCATTTTGCAGGAATACGACGCCCTTGTGATCAAATCAGGCTGTTTTTATCCACAGATGGTTATACACATCACTCAAAATGCATATGTACTGTTCACTGTTGATAGTGGCACCACGGGGTAGAAAATCAACATGAATAATGCCAAATTTGTCCCAGAAAACACTCACCATCACTTTACCTGCAGATGCAATTGTCCACAATTTCTGGATGGTTGTGATTGTGTATGCTTCCACTGCTTGGATGCTCATTTCGATTCAGGAGTATAATGGTGCATCCAGGTTTCGTCACATGTAATGAAGTGATCCAAAAAGGCATGCTCTTTCATGTCAAAATGTTCTTTCAATTCAGTCGGGCCTTGAAATTGTCTCTGCCAGTCACAAGCGGAAAGCTATCTTGGCCCCCAACATACACTAACCTTCCGAACATGCAAATGTCCATGAGTAATAGTGTTAACCGTACCCAGAGAAAGACTTGTCTCTTGTGCAATTTCATGGACAGGTTATATGGACAGGTTATGCGTCGATTTTCCAGGATATGGCTTTCCACAATCTGGATATTCACAGGAATGACTGTGATGGGTTGAGAGCCACCACGGCCGGGATCATCACTCACGGATAAATGGCCTTCTCTAAAACACTGACACCATTCAAATGTATTACTGCGGCTAAGTGTCTCATCACCGTATTGTAATTGTAGTCTTCTGTAAATTACCGCTGGTTTCACAAGCAATTTCATCACAACACGCTGTTCCATGGCAGCACTAACAGTGTTATTCACCATTTTTATTTAACTGTCAAATGACTGGTCCATGGCAAGTGGACCACCTAGCAGTGATAGAACACAAGTGCCCTAACTAATGATAGCAGTTCCAGCATGCTATAACCCATTAAGGTAGAACAAAAAGTCCCGGTTTGATTTGAACATCCCTCGTATAATGAGGCCAAGATCATAGTTAAAGCTAACTTCAGGGAGAAATGGGTTGACCAACACCTTCACTTCTGAAAAGAAGATTTAACTCAAGAAGAGCAAGTCAAGAGATGCGTCTGAGATGGTTTGTGACTAATTTCTTTTCTCTCTGCCTGACCATCCCTAACTGAATGTCAGTAAACCATCTACAGCTGGGTAAACTAGAGCATGTTTCTACTGTAGATCCAACTGGTATTTTTGATGCAACACTGCAAACCCTAACCAGCTTTTAGGAAAGTGTGAATCCAGTCATTTGTTGAAGCATAGGTCCAACACTGCGTTTGTTTTATACCCTAACCAGCATTTCGGAAAGACTGCTTCACACCAATGGTTTTTACATTATGATGTTGTCAGCACTATGCACAATCCTCTGTAGTCACCTTTTGCAAGACCTGTTTAAGAATATCTCAAATTGGAAACTGTTTAAGTATATCTCAAATCAGATATTGTTTACCAGTAATCTCAAATCGGACGTTTAAGAATATCTCAAATTGGATATTGTTTAAGAATATCTTAAATCGGATATTGTTTAAGAATATCTCAAATCGGATATTGTTTAAGAATATCTTAAATTGGATATTGTTTAAGAATATCTCAAATTGGATATTGTTTACATGTAATCTCAAATCAGATGCTTAAGAATATCCCAAATCGGATACTGTTTCTCTTACCTGCGGATCTCTACATATTGAGGCTGTCACTGAAAAGTAAAATCCACAAGACACACCCTCAAGGGCCACAGATGGTCTGCCATCAAAGGCATGGAGTAAGACATTCCTTGCACCTGTGGAGAAAGTATTATATGAAACTAAAATATCAAACACAAGATTTCCTCATCAATCAATTGCATTACTGCCCACTGTTGAGCATAGCCTTTCGACAAATACACACTATGTCTTCTGTGATGGGTCAGCTCAGTCAATGTCTTCCCAGCCGCTTTAGTATTTGCGTAGTCTCTCCACTAAGAATGAGTAGGCCAGTCCTCTACTTCTTTTACCTCTGGGGTTCCAGAACAGAGACTGCCTTGAAATGCTATCAATTGATTTCCTTAATGTATTATGATCTACCCAATGCCAACACTTTCTCTTCATGCCCCCCCCTCCCCCCCCCCCCCCCTTCAACTTATCCTAAGGATCAAGATGCTGAGCAGCACATGAGCTATAGCAGTCGGCAACCCATAGCTGACTGTCAGTGTCAGTACACCGCCATGCGGCGATCCTGGTAACAGGCTACAACAGAGCAGACTCGCTAAGTAGAATGGACCGAAGAAGGGAAGGTTAACTTAGTCCCCAAAACCACTTACTATCCTCCTTAGCCAGCCTGTTATCCAGGACCACCATGTGGAGGTGTAGAAGGGTCTTGGCAGCTCTGGGTTGCTGGTCCTAATGCTAGCAGTCATCTTTGGGTTGTTGACCACTGCAGCTTTAAGCACTGCTCAGCATCGTGATCCCTATTCCGCCTCCAATTGGAGGCCTTGTCTGGCTAGAGATTGAAGAGCGAAGGCAAACCCACCTGGTACCCCCCCCCCCCCCCCCCCCCCCCCCCAAAACCTTGATGTGATGGGCCGAAAAGCGCAGATATTGCAACCTCAACGGCAGACTGTATTTTTCAGGACAAACGCTGAAGAAGATCAGTAGCTAGTTCACTGCTGCCGTATGGACATTCAATTTCAACTGAAATACCTCTCGCCACCCCGCCACCAACCCCTATTGGATATCTTTCATGGATAGCCTCAAACCGAGTGTGATGCCTCAAGACCCGAACAAATTGTTTTCGCCCTCCAACATCCGCCCGCACTGTATGTTATTTAACTAACGTAAAACAGTCCCCTACCAACTTCTGCAAGATTCAGCTAAGCTCACACAAATAAATAAACAATTCACCAACTATTATCTGCTTACCGAGCTCTTTAAGAAGCTGGATTGCATGCTTGCCTGCTGACCTTGAATGTACATTTCTGTGCGAAAAGATAACGTACCACATTTCTATGAATCGCACTCACACAGTATTGAACTTGCAGCATTTATTCTTGCTCACAGAAACACTTTCAAAAAAAAAAAAAAAACCCCAAAAAACGGACATTTTTCCAATTGCTGGGGTAGGTCGCCACGTCGTGTGCTGGCTATGTTTGTTTATTTCACCCCCAACAGAAAAATAATTGCCTTACTGGGGATTCGATCGACTGCTCTTCTTGTTGGCAGGCATCCAAACCATTCAGCCAGTGCTCCACTTTATTCTTTATTACGTGGGACAATCATTAGGAAACAAGAATTTTATTATAAAGTGGATGGAAGAGTATGCACAAAAGAAAATCTTATTTCTGGACGCAGAGGGACTCTTTAGCATTACTCCACGTAGGAGTTGTGATAATCAAGCAGTGTGCGCGTGCACAATATAGCGAACATTGCTTTTTCACTGTCGACTTGCACTGTGGAAGAACGAGGTGTTATTCATTTTATGTGGTCAGAGGGTGTGAAATCTTCTAATATCTACAGAAGAATGAAGGTTTAGTGTGATGATAGTTGTTTGAGTCAGGGAAAAGTATATGAATGGGGAGGAAGATTTCAAAACAGAAGACAAAATATCATTGATGAACTGCAGAGTATGAGACAAGCAGGTGTGGCAAGTGATACAATGAAACAGCAGATTGACCAGCTAGTCTGTGGCAACAGGCGAGTCCCTATTGATGAAGTAGCCATTGATTTCAACATGAATTACGGCGCTGTGTACAAATTGTCCATGATGACCTCGGTTATAAGAAAATATGTAGCTTATGGGTCAGAGGTTTGCGGATGGGTCAGAAGTTTGCGGATGGGTCAGAGATTTGCAGATACTGAGGTAATGGAGGCAGTGCGCTGCCAAAGATGGATATGTCGGACCAAAAGGTGCAAATATCAGTCAAGCTGTAAACTAGCGACACAATGCAGTCCGTTCTCCAGACTACATCCTGCAAAGCCTTGCTAAGGGCTTGGTGGAGGGAGATTAAGAACGAATGACGGTGAAGAAGAAGAAACAGGGAGTGCAAAATTAGTTAAAGGTCACACTAAAATACTTGTTTCTAGAGGGGATGCATGAGCTAGTGGACAGATGGACCAAGTGTGTTGCTGGGCACAGGGACTATGTCAAAAGATAATACACAAACAATTTCTACATTGTACTCTTGTAAAAAAAAGTTCTTAAAATTTGGGTTACTTAAAAACTGTCCCTTGCTTTTTCCGGTTGTTCGGGCCAACCGGGTGAATTTATTAAAATGTGGATTAAAAGTCATTTGTTCTGGCATTCATGATGCAGTGTGCAGCCAAGTTTTTTATTTAAATCCCAATTGAAAAACATAATAACCTAGGTCCTTTTAAGTCAGAAGTGTACGATTAAATCTGTGGTAGAGCACTCGCTTTTCATGGCAAAGGTACGGGAGTTTGAATGCTGCTGCTACCGGCACGTCCCAGTCAATCCAGCTGCAATTGAGTACCTCGAAAGGAACTGGCCATCCTACCTCATACAAGCTGTGGCTTAGTATACTGAAGTCTCTAACAACTACATTCCCTGACAGTAGTGTAACTAGTCTGGGACAAACCTTTACCTTAATATTAGGAGTCAAGTACCATAACTGCTATGCCGCCTGTCTGTTATACATCAATCAATCAATCAATCAAAGCCTGTCGGTCATCTCAGTCCATAGGCCACTGACAACATTGCGCCAGCTTGCATGGTCTTGGGATGCTCTTTCTGCATCACTCCAGATGTAATAATTTTTTCTTTTTTGCGTTCACCTAATTTCTTTATTCCCCAAGGCAGTGTGCATTACACTTTTTATTTTGCGCCTGTCGGCCCAGTGAATCTGACTTTGAATTCATTCATTTTCTACAGGTTTGCTTCCACGGGGTAATGGCCGGTGCTGTGATGGAAAACGAATCCAGCACCTTCGACTTGTGAGCCGTGTCACTTAACCACTAGCCCACGCCGTCCCCCCAAGTAATCATTTAATTTTAGTTCCTTCTCATATTCTCTTCTCCCTGTATGTTTGGGTCTACCGCTCTCTCTTTTCCCTTGAGGATTCCAAGTAACAGCCTGTCTGGCTATGTTGGAGGGTGCCTTTTGTAGCATATGTCCTATCCAGCCCCATTTTCTTCGCTTAATTTGTTGTTACAATTGCTGTTATACATACTTTAAAAACATGGATGGAAAAAGTAAGAGTAACATTACAAAGACAAAGCAAAGCTGTGGTGGTAGTGAAAGTGAAAAATGTATATAACCAAATATAGTATGGTTCAGCTACCGCACAGGGACAGAAAGATAACAAAACCCATGTTTACAGCCACAAGGTCTTCATCAAAAACAAAGAACATGTGAAAAACATCTTTATTAATCCCAAAATAAAAAAAATAAAAATATAGACTCAATGACTAATACAATGTAAGACGGCAGCCATTGACCAGGGAGTGGCTGATTGTAATGGTCTTTGTAGGCATAAACACTCATTTACCCATATATTATCATTTCTTGTTTGATCTACATTGTCCTAAGTGGCAAACCATAATTCACACATTTTTGGTCACTTTCAAGCCAATGGCTGCCGCCTTACACATTGTATTAACTTAGCTTAACATCTTTATACTGGTTTAGAAGACTCTGCAGAGTTTGTATACAACCAGTTTCATATTTACATTTCCTTGCTCTATTTTTAGTGTATACAATTTTTAGTGTATATGTGTATACAATCTATTCTAAAATGCATTAATTGTCCTTGCCTCCACTACTTCCTGTGGCGATGCATTCCAAGCGCTCACCACTCTCTGACTAAAAAAATATTTTCCTAATATTTAATCTGGACCTATCTTTAGTTAATTTGTAGCTATACCCTCTTGTTCTAGTAGGTGGTTGTATTTTGAAAAAAACTTGTTATAGTCTAAATTTATCCTTTCCTGTGATTATCTTATAAACCTATATTAAGTTACCTTGAACTCTTCTCTTTTCTAGACACTGTAGACCAGTTTTTCTGAGTCTTTCCTCATAATTGCAATTCTAGAATCCCACTATCAGCTTTGTCGCTCTTCTTTGTATCCTTTCCACCATGTTTATATATCCTCTACGATAAGGACTCCACACCGGAACAAAGTACTTCAATCTAGGTCTAACTAATACTTTATACAGTTTGACAATCAGTATTGTTTGCCGAGTCTATTGATTTGTTTATTTATATAATAGGTGTTTTAGTTTGTTAGATTGGCCTTGTGTTCGTATCATGGTTTGCTTTTTGTTTCAGTCCCAGCGTTGTTATTGATCCAGCAGCATCAGGGCTCTGGCCCTAAGGCCCAATGCTATGTAATGGTATCTGCATGTGTTTATGAGTTGTTGTCTAATGGCATACAAAGTGTTCCATTTATCTGGTCTCAGAGGAAGAAGCATTTTCATAACATCGCTAAGCGCTGAGCGCTCAAAGAGATGATGATCAATGGGTGTGCACACAATTGTAACTGAACCAAATATTGTATATTTTTACTGACTAGATTATATAAACAAAAATTGCTTTACCACACGACTTTATGGTATATCATCATCATCATGCCCTTTGCAGAATGTTGCTCTCATGACAGTTTAATTTAGTTTAGTTTAAAAATCAATGTCACTGCACATAAGTGCTCCGTTCTCCATATTTTTTGAGAATTTCAGCACTATGCACAAACTCCATAGCCCCCAACGATGATTCCATAATAAATTGGGTAGATTTTTAACATAATTTAGAATTTTTTCAGGGCAGTGGCCGTTAAAACTATTCTTTTTGATTTTTAACTGCAGAGTGATTTTTAATGCGTGTGTCACAGCACACGTCCAATCTCTACTACCCAGAGATCCAGGGAAATAGCAGAAAATCCACAGGAAAACAATCTCGGTCTTCTCCGTTATTTGAACCCACAACCTCCAGCACCCGAGGCCGATGTCTAACCTCGAGACCACCAAGTCCTTGCATGACAGCCGATCTATAAGACACTTGATCCCTGGCCAGCTGTCCTGCCTCTGTCAATCCTAGAGCCTCTGTAATGTCTCTTGTCCATCTTCTCTTTGGTCTGTTTCTGCCTCTCTTGCCAGGTACCCTTCAGTATTCATCTTTCTAGGTCATCGTGATGTTTGATGTGGCCACTTTCTAGGTCATCATGATGTTTGATGTGGCCACTTTCTAGGTCATCATGATGTTTGATGTGGCCACTTTCTAGGTCATCATGATGTTTGATGTGGCCACTTTCTAGGTCATCATGATGTTTGATGTGGCCACTTTCTAGGTCATCATGATGTTTGATGTGGCCACTTTCTAGGTCATCATGATGTTTGATGTGACCACTTTCTAGGTCATCATTATGTTTGATGTGGCCACTTTCTAGGTCATCATCATGTTTGATGTGGCCACTTTCTAGGTCATCATGATGTTTGATGTGGCCACTTTCTAGGTCATCATGATGTTTGATGTGACCACTTTCTAGGTCATCATTATGTTTGATGTGGCCACTTTCTAGGTCATCATCATGTTTTATGTGGCCACTTTCTAGGTCATCATGATATTTGATGTGGCCAAAGTATGTTAATTTCCTAGACATAATGTTGTTTTGTGCTACGGAGTTCGTGCATTGTGCTGAGATTCTAAACAAAAATATGGAGAAGAACAGAGTACTTATAGGTTAAACCGTTTGCAATGACGTTGATTCTTCAACTAAACGAAACTTTTTATGGTACATATACAGTAAATATTTCTACAAATTCATAAAAGCAAAAGAAAATATTTATTCTTACTCACACAGGTAGATCATATTTCTGTGCCAGCTGTACCTGGGAATTTTAAACGGGTAGATATTGAAAAAAAAAAGAACTTTTTCAGTAAGTTATCTATATACTTATGCCGTTGAGTGTCGTGGGGAGATTAAGTCATCTGTCCTGTGCCAAGTCCGATGCGTCGGTCAATGTGAGCTTGTGTCACTGCACACAATCACTCTGTCATATATCCACCTGCCTCAAGGCTTCCCTTTTGCTCTGTACCAGATCTACCAGCGCTGAAAGCCATCAGTGGAAGTTGAGGGTGCATTCTCATGAGATGACTGAACCGGTGTATTTTTGTGCTAGAAAATGTACTCTGCACAAGACGTAGTACCAACCATACTTTAAATGTACTTGTTTCCCATTCTCTCTTTCCTGATATTGTCGAATGCCTTTCTCAAACACTTCATTTCACTTATCAAAATTCTGCTCTCACACGCCCCGGACATAGAACATGTTTGGCAGTGGTAGCAGAGAGTCAGCATAAATATATTGTTTATCACCTGTTGCTTGGGGAACTGAGATGCTAGTCCGGTCAGGCACAACATACAAACCAGGATTTCATGTCAGGTCCAATACAATGAACAAGACCACAACCTCTCTTCCATGTAGCGTTAACTGGAAACAGGCTATTTTCAAGGCAGCCTGGCTGACGAGATGTGGATCGATGTGATCCCTGTAGTAGTGAGCACCACGCAGATGAAGTCAAGTATAGCACAACCGCCTGGAGGATAGTGACCCACCTTCATCAGCATGCTCGGGATGTGAGGAAAGCTACTACAACCCGCCACTTAGTGTCCATTTCAGGGCGCACAAAAGAGTAACTTACTCATTGTGGGCATTAAATAACAACCAGCTGCTGCTTTGTTGTCAAACTAATGTTGAGGGGTCTAAGCAGTAGTGACAGCTGATAAGTCACCGCAGATGCTTTGTGATCTATAGTCTTGATTTCCCTGTCTAGCCTACCGTCTATGGAAAAAAATACTGTCCCTCAAATACTGGAACTCACTGACTGTTGAAGAGAAATATCATTTACACTTAACTTATCGTCTTTAAACTGGATTAGAAGACTCTGCAGAGTCTGTAAACGACCAGTTTCATTCACATTACCTCTAAAAGCGATGCGCATCCAATCTATTTTTAAATGCATTAATTGTCCCTGCCTTCACTACATCCTGTGGCAATGCATTCCCCACATTCACCACTCTCTGACTAAAAAAATATTTCCTAATATCTAATCTTGACCTTTCTTTAGTTAATTTGTAGCTATGCCCTCTTGTTCTTGTAGGAGGTTGTATTTTGAAAAAAACTTGTTATAGTCAAATGTATCCGTTCCTTTGATTATCTTACAAACCTGTATTAAGTCACATATAATTCTTCTCTTTTCTAGACACTGTAGGCCGATTTTTCTGAGTCTTTCCTCATAATTGTAATTTTGGAATCCCACTATCAGCGTTGTCGCTATTTTTTGTATCCTTCCCTGCATGTTTATATATATATATATATATCTCCTCTACGATAAGGACTCCATACCTGTACACAGTACTCCAATTTAGGTGTAACTAATGCTTTATACAGTTTGGCAATCACTTCCTTGCTTCTATGTTTAATATTTGTTTTTATCATACCTAACATTGCATTTGCCTTTTTTACTGCTACCTGGACCTGCTCACTCACCTTACCTGTATGATCTATTATAACCTTTAGGTCGTTTTCCATTTCTATCTTTCTAATATTGTTCTTGCCCGTTCTGTAATTATGTTCCATATTGGATCTACCCATGTGGATGACTGTACATGAAACTCCATTTGCCAGCTTACAGACCATTCCAGAATTGTATCTAAAACTTATGTTGAGTGGTCTAGATGTTCTGCTGATCCTCATAGTTCTTGTTTTGGTCTCATTAACTCACATACTGTATTTGGCAAGAGCTATCATGTGATTTTTTCTCATTAACTCACATACTGTATTTGGCAAGAGCTTTCATGTGATTTTGTCTCATTAACTCACATACTGTATTTGGCAAGAGCTATCATGTGATTTTGTCTCATAAACTCACATACTGTATTTGGCAAGAGCTAGCATGTGATTTTGTCTCATTAACTCACATACTGTATTTGGCAAGAGCTATCATGTGATTTTGTCTCATTAACTCACATACTGTATTTGGCAAAAGCTATCATGTGATTTTGTCTCATTAACTCACATACTGTATTTGGCAAGAGCTATCATGTGATTTTGTCTCATTAACTCACATACTGTATTTGGCAAGAGCTATCGTGTGATTTTGTCTCATTAACTCACATACTGTATTTGGCAAAAGCTATCATGTGATTTTGTCTCATTAACTCACATACTGTATTTGGCAAAAGCTATCATGTGATTTTGTCTCATTAACTCACATACTGTATTTGGCAAAAGCTATCATGTGATTTTGTCTCATTAACTCACATACTGTATTTGGCAAGAGCTATCGTGTGATTTTGTCTCATTAACTCACATACTGTATTTGGCAAGAGCTATCGTGTGATTTTGTCTCATTAACTCACATACTGTATTTGGCAAGAGCTTTCATGTGATTTTGTCTCATTAACTCACATACTGTATTTGGCAAGAGCTATCGTGTGATTTTGTCTCATTAACTCACATACTGTATTTGGCAAAAGCTATCATGTGATTTTGTCTCATTAACTCACATACTGTATTTGGCAAGAGCTTTCATGTGATTTTGTCTCATTAACTCACATACTGTATTTGGCAAGAGCTTTCATGTGATTTTGTCTCATTAACTCACATACTGTATTTGGCAAGAGCTTTCATGTGATTTTGTCTCATTAACTCACATACTGTATTTGGCAAGAGCTATCATGTGATTTTGTAGTTTATTTTTATCCTCATACAGCAGATACTAATTATCTGCAAAGAGCGGGGACAGTATGGGTTAGTGGTTAAGTGACACCCATCACAAAGTTTAATGTGCTGGGTTTGCTCCCCATCACGGCACCGACCGTTAATCCCAGGGAAGAAAACCCTTCGAAAATGCAGGAGGAAGCAGACTCTTACATAAAATTCATGCCGAACTCGGATGCACTGGGCCAACAGACGCAAAATAAAAACATAGTGCAACACCCACCAACTTGTGAAATAGAGAAACAAGGCTAACGTGAAAAAAAAAAATTATTAAAATCTGCAAAAAGCTATTTGTGTATTGGTTCTGCTTCTGTCTCAATTTGACTGGTCTCTGCTGTCATTTTGTCCATTTTGAAGATCATTATCAATAAACATATTTTTTTTAGTACAAGCCTTAAGACATGTTTTGGGGACTAAAGAAGTGTCATATTTAATATATAATGTAAATGTAATATATCTAAAGAAGTGTCATTTATAATATATAATGTCAGGGTCAGGTCATCGCATAACCGGTGAGGTCGTTGGGGCACACATAAAGACATCCTCACAACCCCACGCCATCCCTCTCTGTCAGATGCCGCTGCCTGTGACTCTTCTGGTCGGAGACTGGTCCATTCTTTTATGTTGTCCTCCCATCTCTTTTTGGGCCGGCCTCTTCGTCATCTGCCATGCACCTTCCCGTGGAGGATTGTATTTGCAAGACCATTTGATCTCGATATGTGACCGTACAAGTGAGTTTCCTTCTTTTGACAGTTGCCGAGAAGTTTTCGAAAGGCCCTATTGCTGTTGTAATTCTATCTCGTATTTCCTCATTTGTAAATCGATCTTTGTACGTGATGTTTAAAAGTCTTCAGAAACATCTCATCTCCAAGGCCTGTATCCTTCATTGAAGATCAGCTGTAACTGTCCATGTCTCACACGCATAGAGGAATATTGACAGGACCAGTGTACGCATTAATCTGATTTTCGTGCATAGTGCTAACCGTTTATCTTGCCAGATTTTGTTAAGCCGTGCAAGCGCCGCTATTGTCTGTGCTATTCTGGCCAACACCTCACATTTTGATCCTTCATCACTGACAATCGACCCAAGATATTTAAAACGGTCAACCACTTCGAGTTCCTGACCGTTAGCTTTTATCTTGCTGTTGAAGCCAGTAGCGTTGTTGGTCATTAATTTTGTCTTTCCAGCGTTTATCTCCATACCAAAGTCAAGAGCTGTTTCATCGAGCCTTCTGACCCATTCCTGGAGTTCTGCTTCTGAACCCACCAACCTGTCGATATCATCTGCAAAATGAAGGTTGGTAATCGTTCAGCCCCCTATCTTGACAGTACCATTGTGACCTCCAAGTGCCTCACTCATAATTCCTTCAAGGAATATATTGAAAAGAGTTGGAGAGAGTGTACACCCCTGTCTCACACCAACTGATGTGCGAAACCAGTCCCCTCACCTCCCATTCACAAGAACTGCGCTAGACGCCTTGTCATACAGGTATTCAAGGACCGTTATAATATTTCCGGTATTATATATCCTCATGGTTGCCCAAAGCGCTTTTTGCCATACTCTATCAAACACCTTCTTAAAATCCACAATCTAAAGAAGTGTCATTTATAATATATAATGTAAATATAGTATATCAAAAGAAGTGTCATTTATAATATATAATGCAATGTAGTATATCTACCCTGGCTTTTCTACGCAGTTGCCTAAATGTGCATTTTTGGGGGGAAAAGTGATTTATTTAAGGCACTCTCCACACATAGCAACAACTTCACAAACAGCTTATAAGAACAGCAAATATAGAAACTTAGCCAAACAGATGGGCCATGGAAAACAGGGAGGGAGGTCTACAGACATATGGCAAGCCCCAATCCAAATGACAGTATACATCAACTCATAAGGATGGATCAGGGCACCATTTTCTGGCTCAGAAACCAACACATTCCACTTAACTAACAAGTACCTGAACAGAATCCAACCACAACACACTCCTGAGTGCCAGCCGTGTACACTCCCATATGAAACCGTTAATCATCATCTCTTTGAGTGCTCTGCGCGCAACGGTATAAGCAAAATTCTCCTTCCTCCGAGGCCAGATAGATGGAGCACTTTGTATGGCACTAGAGAATAACTGATAAACACGCACAGATACCATTACTTGGTATTGGGCCGAAAGGCAAGAGTCCGGATGCTGCTGGATCTAAAACAATTAGTGACGAGCCAAATGCCTCTCCAAATAATGATCGTTGGACATCTGGCTTCTTCAATCAACTGATGGTATGTTTCTAGTCCGGTGAGGTTCACAAAATGGACTATGTTTTAGGCCTTTGCAGGTCTCCCACAGCTTTTCTAGCATGTTCGCTCCCCCGAGGCAAATTGCTTCTATTTGGTCTGCATAAGTGGGGCAGTCCTGCAGAATAAGTTCTTGTGTCTGCTAGGGTACTCCACAATCTCATGTGACGGTGTCTCTAAGACCCATTCTGTTGAGGTGGACATTGAGTCTGCAATGTTCTGTTGTGGATCTGACGATCTTTATCTGCATCTCTGCCAAGTTTGTCTATGCTGTCATTTTCTGGTTTGTATTCTTTATGCTGGTATCTCCATTCCATCTTCAAGAATTTTGTTATGAGTACCTTTGCTTCTAAAGCTCAGTGTATGGCGAGTCTGTATGCCGCCACTTCCGGCTTTTGTAAGCTTATCTGTCATCTCATTTCCAAGAATCCCACAGTAGGTTGAAATCCACTATAGGACTAAATCCGTTATATTTTATTTCATGTAAGAGTTTATCTTGTTTGGGGCTTGAGATGGCTTGGAGTATGGTCCTGGAGTCTGTTAAAATGTGTCTGCCTGATATGGCAGGAGACTTGTTTGCACGACCGGCAAACAACATCTCAACTGCCCCTCCACATTGCTGTCTCTATAAGCTGGTTAGTGTGAGTCAGCGATACGGGCCAATGATGAACGAGTTGACAAAATTAGAATGTCAAGGCATAGATCATGGCAGTAGTATGTCAAAATGACAATATCCGGGCATGGACCATTGCAGTAGTATGTCAAAATGACAATATCTGAACATGGATCATGGCAGTAGTATGTCAAAATAACTATCTGAACATGGACAACGGCAGTAGTAACAAATGTCTCATCATTGAAAGTTTGGTGCGAGATTGGGGAGGGGGGGCAAGAAGAGGGGTAAAAGAAAGCAAGCCCTCAAAAAAAGTTACATAATCGATATCCAAAACAATCAATAAAGCATTGCTTCTACCTGCTTAGTCATAATCAACTTCTGGGCTGCCTTGTCATCGGGAGTCTTACAAAACCTGGGACTGAAGTCCAGGCCAATCTGGTGAAAATGTACAACATTTGAAACATGATCTCTAGAATAAATAGCCATTTAGAACCATATACAAATGCATATACAGCAATGCTTTCACTCTTCTTTCACCCATTGTTAATTGCAACGTTTCAAATTTCGACCAACGTGTTTTCCTCTTTCTTCTAAATTCAAGACTTGTGATTTCAAGGGTGTTGAGACTGAGCACCTAGCCCTATCAAAGGCTGTTGATAAACTTGGAGGTCCCATGTACAAAGTGTGCATGAAAAGAACCTTCTACAGTAAAAGATTTAAAAAACTAACAGGTTCCTACCTAATACCTTCCCTCAGATCTAGTAAACTGCAGGAAATAAAATTGCAAAAATGAACATACAGATAGCTTTGACTAAGCTAAAAAATAAAACTGAAGGCTGATAAGCTGGCAAAAGCCATTTATGTAGGCACGCAGACTCAACAACCACAGAGCTATAAAGAAGCAAAGACAATCATCAAACGATACATGAGGATGGAATGGAGAGATCAGCACAAAGAATACAAGCCACACAATGACAGCACGAAAAAACTTGACAGAGATGGGCAGACAAAGATCTTCAGACTCAAATCGGGACATTGCAGACTCAACGACCACCTCCACAAAATGTGTCTTAGAGACACCGCCACGTGCGACTGCGGTGCACCTCAGAACATATTCTGGAGGACTGCCCGACTTATGCAGATCAAAGAGAGGCAGCATGACCCCTGGAGAGCTACCATGCTTGATAAGCTGTAGGGGGTCCGGCGAAGACCTGAAACACACTTCTGCTGTTGGAACCTCACTGGGATAGAAGCTTGGCATCAGTTGATCAAAGAAGGAGCTACAAAGAGAACTGAAGTATTTCTTCCTCCAAGCAACTTCTTCACTACAGCCTATAACCATAGAATAACTATCATTAGGGATGGCATTGGCTAGTGGTTAAGTGACACGGCTTACAGTCTGAAGGTGCTGGGTTTGTTCCCCATCACAGCACCAGCCGTTACCCTAGCGAAGCAAACGCTTAGAAAATGCAGGAGGAAGCAGACCCTCACATTGAAAAAAAAATTTAAAAAAACAAAAAACTGTCATACGACTTTCCCATTGCTGGGGTAGTCAAGGGGTTTTGAAGGCTGAGGACTACAGACCGCTTCGCCACTGCTGTCGCCACGTCATGTGCTGGCTATGTTTGTTTATTTCACCCACAACAGAAAAACAACATATACCATACCGTGGATTCAAACCGCTGCCCTCCTTGTCGGCAGGTAGGCCTTGAAACCATTCAATCACGCACTCCTTCCCCTTACATATAATGCATGCCAAAGTCGGATACACTGGGCCAAAAGGCACAAAAGAAAAACATAGTTAGCCTCATCGTTAGCATAGCACATAGCACACCACCTGTAGGGCGAAAGATTTTGCTATTTTTGTTTTGTCTTGTTCATTTACTCATGTTTATTTGTTTAATTTCTGTTTATTTAGGTTTCGTATGCATTTACAAGTGTTATATAGTTTTTAGGTTTTTTTAGAATCCAAAATGCATTTTCAAGCTAAATAAAGACTTTGCTTTGACCTGGTTGTGAAACACATATTGGTACCAAAACTACCACAGCAAAATAAGACAAAATATTTTGACTCAGGCTTGCTAATGGAAGCAACTGTAGTGCTGACCCTATACTCCGAATAGAGTGAAAAGGGGATAGAAATACAAGAAGAAGAAAACAGTTTCATTTTTACATTCACCTCACTGTAAATAAAAAACACCATGTGTACATCATTTTTGTTGTTTCAAAGCTAGCAGCTGACGTGCTAAACTAACACACTTATTGAATCAGAAATGTTTTTCTCTATATCACACTAAACTTTAAATTCCAATAACATTTTGAGATACAAACTTAACGTACATAACTTAACTTAACTTAACGTTCATAACTTAACTTTATGTATTTATACTGGTCTAGAAGACTCTACAGAGTCTGTGTATAACCAGTTTCTTGGAAGGTGGTTTTTACTGATGTGCAAGTCCATTTTAATAGACTCAAACACAGTAGACCCACAGTCAGTTAGGCGCCATCTATAGCTGCTCTTAACAAACCATCTGGGGAAAGGTATAAATAACTTGGGTAGATTTTTGATTTGAATTTTTGTCAGGGGAATGGCTGTTAAGCATACTCTTCTCGATTTCTAAATGCCAAAGAATTTTTAAGTGCTTGACACTGAACACGGGAATCCGATCTCACTATTCAGAGATCGGGGGAATTTTTACCAGAAGATCCAGGTGAAAAAAATCCTGGTCTACACAGTGATTCGAACATGCGACCACCCGCATCGGAGGCGGACACCTTACCTCGAGACCAATGAGCCCCCATAAATATGAAAAGCCGAGGCCTAGATGCAGCAGTGAATAAGCTGACAGCAGTGAGTGACTCATAGCTTACTGCTTGCATCAGTGTCAGCGAAACACAGCATTTCTGAAAAAGAACCTATTCTGCCTCCAAACGGCGTCCTTGGAAATAGGTTGCAGTAGTCACTAGTGTAATCTGGCTAAGGGTACGATGAGGCTAACGTCTGTCTGGTCAGGCAAAACACACTGATAAGAGAATGTTAGCCAAGGTCAGGAGAAATATACTGGACAAGACCCTCACCTGACCACCTCGGTCGTTCTGGAAATGGGTTGTTGTCGAGGACAACTATCTGGCTATCAAGATGAGGTTCGATGTGATCTCCGTAGTAGTGAGCGACACGCAGATGAGGCCAAGCCATAGGACAACCGCCTGGAGGATCACGGTCCACCTTTATCAGCATGCTCGGGATGTGAGGAAAGCTACTGCAACCCGTCACTTAACGCCCATAAGAGTAACCTACTAATTGAGGGCATTTGAAACAACAACCTGGCTAAGAAATATGGATCACAGTAGGAAGGCAAACCAAGTACTAAAAAAGGGCAGCTGAAATCGAATGTATCAGGGTAAAAGACATAAATATCGCAGTCTCACTGTAAACTGGGACACAGAGTCTAACCAGGGACTTTACTATGGGTGCACTTTGTGTGCTGCACACAGCCGGGTGAATAAACAATAACAAAAATGTTGAATTCAATAACATTTAATTTAATAAATATTTATAACAAAGAGAAAAAACTAAAATAAAATAAAATATTGATAACGTGAAGTTTAATATTATTTCGTTCGTTATATTTACAACCTCGCTTTGTTAGGCGTGCTGAAGCTATTTCGCTCACTTTAAATCTACATTCCGGTAGTCACAAAACATTAGAAGTAGGGGGAAGTAAGGGTTTATTAAGAAAATAGAGTGTGTGCTAATCAGTCTAGCGGTGCTGGAATCTTGCATCACACCTTTTCACCAGTTCATGAGAACAATGCCTTGTGTTGTGTAGTGTTCTTTGTGCTAAAAAATAGATTATTTCCTTATTTTATTGTATTTTAATTTAAAAAATTTTTTTTGCATTCGCATTATTTATCTATTCCCGTAAGGCGTGTGCATTGCACTACGGTTTTTATTTTTTTGCCTGTTGGCCCAGTGCATCCAACTTTGGCATGGATTTTATGAAAGGGTCTGCTTCCTCCTGCATTTTCTAAGGGTTTGTTTCCCCAGAGTAACGGCTGGTGCTGTGATGGGAATCAAACCCAGCACTTTCGGCTTGTGAGCCGTGTCACTTAACCACTAGCCTACACTGTCCCTTTAATTTATATAATTATATAAGAGAATGGCCAAAAGTGTAAATATTTAATCTTTTCATCATCATCATCATGTCCTTTGTAGAACGTTGCTCCCATCACAGTCTGTCTGAAAGAAACTCGTTCCCTTGCCAAAACTCAAGCCTCCGCCAGTCATACCCAGGTATTCCTGGATATCTTGGTGCCATCGTCTTCTTGGTCTACCCCTTCCTCTTTTGCCTGGCACCATACCTTCCATCACCGTTCTCTCAAGACCGTTGTGTCTCTTGATGTGACCAAAGTATTTGCATTTTCTAGCCAAAATGAAATTGATAAACCAGTTCTTCTCTATGCTCAACTCTTGCCGAATGTCTACATTTGTTTTTTTTCTCTGTCCAGGGTATTTTGAGGATCTTTCTGTAACATTTTGACTCAAAGGATTCCAGTCTTTGTCTAGAATTTAATAATTTAAACGTTATAAATAGGAAAATAATGTAGATAATTGATTAAGTTCGCCATTTTCGTCGAGAAGTTACAGTGATAAAATAAACAATTTGAATGCCGGTAAACTTAGGCCTGGTCTTGACAGTTTAGTTTCCAGACACAAAGATAGGAAATGTGAATACAAACAACACTTTGTAGTTTCACATGATGATATTACAGAATGGTTGAGAGGTTGTGAGATTTGATCTAAGCTTTTTTTGTTGGCTGTGTTTACTGTTTTATAAAGACAGTGCAGTTTGGAATAAACGACGTCATTGATCAGTTTCTCTTACAGAAGAGGAGATTCGAGTCGATTTATACATAAAATTGGTAAGTAATAAACTTGCTTTCAATATATTTTGTTAAATAGATTTTTAAGTTTTAAAGCACACCCTCCTTGAGATTTCACGGAACACTACTGATCTAAATGTCCTTTAACGATGAAAGCCGAAGAAAAAGAAGAATATAAGGCTTGTAACATTAGCTCAACAACTGTGATTACTTCAAGAATCTACAAGGTGGATCAAAACAATAACCTTAATATGGCAATAAATAAGTCTTACTTAGTAACAATACATGATATGTCCTACCAATTGAGACACTAGTCACAAAATAGAGGTCTTGAACTGATGTATTACGATGCAGGAAAAAACTAAAAAGATGAGGAGACAGGGGTGATTAAATATGCTAAAGTGGAGTAACATAAGACCAAGACCACCTGATGATCTGCTCAAACCTCCTGGAGACTTACAGTATGGTCGACCTGCCAAGTAGCAAAGACAAGTTAATCCATGCGGCTGAATACTGGAAGAATGATGTGTGACATAGTACCTGGGACACGGAAAGTAAGTACCAGTGCAGGCAGGCCCATCGCTCTGTCCTGATGGCCCGTACAACGCCAGTAAAACCATGATCAAGAGGCAATCTCCCCCCAACCGGGAGAATGCGTGAAAGCGGAGCAGTGTGCAGATATGTGTTTTTGGGCAGTGAGGGTGAGAAAGCAGAAGACATTCATCTCAGGAGTAAAAGCAAGTATGGGGAGGTTTGAGTGTCACTTCAGCAGGTTTATGAGTGGTACAGGAAGTCTAATCCTTTGAACCCTGGCAACCCAGTCCATAAAATCCCATTCCCCTGTGCTCCTGAGAAAATACGCACAAGGTAGACATTTGAGTAAAGCTATTTACTAAGACAAAACTATGTGCTCTAATTTAGTTATTCTATCTAAAATTGACTGACCTACTAATCTCCAATGTTCCTATTTTACTTCAGTAGAGTGTGGTATATATTTATCAAATTTACTTGATACATTATAACTTAACATCTTTATACTGGTTTAGAAGACCATGCAGAGTCTGTATACAACCAGTTACATTTACATCACCTTGCTCTAAAAGCTATGCGCATCCAGTTTATTCTTAAATGCATTAACTGTCCCTGCCTCCACTACCTCCCCTGGCAATGCATTCCAAGCAGACACCACTCTCTGACTAAAAAAATATTTCCTAATATCTAATCTGGACCTCTCTTTAGTCAGCTTGTAGCTATGCCCTCATGTTATTGTATTTGGCTGTATTTTAAAAAACTTGTTATAGTCTAATTTATCCATTCCTCTGATCATCTTATAAACCTGTATTAAGTCACCACGAATTCTTCTCTCTTCAAGACACTGTAGGCCGGTTTTTCTGAGTCGTTCCTCATAACTCTGGAATCCCACTATCATCTTTGTCGCTCTTTTTTGTATTCTTTCTAGCATGTTTATGTCCCCTCTATGATAAGGACTCCACACCTGTACACAGTACTCCAATCTAGGTCTAACTAAAGCTTTATACAGTTTGACGATCACTTCCTTGCTCCTATGTTTAATATTTCTTTTTATCATACCTAACATTGCATTTGCCTTTTTCACTGCTACCTTAACTTGCTCATTCATCTTTCCTGTTTGATCTATTATAACCCCTAGGTCCCTTTCCTTATCTATCTTTCTAATATTGTTTTCTCCCATTCTGTAATTATGTTCCATATTTGATCTACCCATGTGGATAACTGTACATTTATCTACATTAAACTCCATTTGCCAGCTTACAGACCATTCTCGAATTTTATCTAAATCCGACATCAATATATCCACTTCCGCTTTAGATGAGACACTACTGCATAGTTTTGTGTCATCAGCAAATTTTGCAATCATGGATCCCATATCAATGTCAAAATCATTTATATATATCAAGAACAAAATTGGTCCCAAAACCGAGCCCTGTGGCACACCACTTTTCACTTCACACCACTCAGAGTACTCCTTATTTATGCCCACTCTCTGCCTTCTTCCCGTTAATCAATTTTCAATCCATTTGGCAACTTCCCTACCTATTCCATGTGATTTTAACTTTCGAAATAATCTTTGATGAGGTACTCTTTCAAAGGCCTCTGCAAAGTCTAGATAAATAACATCCACTGGCTCCCCTTTACCTATGATTTTAGTAACCTCCTCCATGAATTCTAATAGATTTGTTAAGCATGATCTCCCTCTAGTAAACCCATGCTGACTATTTCTAATTAGATTAAATTTGTCTAAATGCATTACAATGTTTTCTTTGATTATTGACTCTAACAATTTACAGACTATGCTCGTTAAACTCACCGGTCTATAATTTGCTGGATCTGATTTTTTGCCTTTTTTGAATAAGGGGATCACTCCTGCATCTTTCCAATCCCTTGGAACAATCCCTTTTGTAAGTGATTGAGAACATAATATAGCCAATGGTTTTGCTAGTTGGTCTCTAATTTCATACAGCAATTTTGGATGAATACCATCTTGACCTGGACATTTATTCATTTTCAACCCCTCCAATTTTTTAAAAACCATTTCCTCTGTAATACAGATTGATCTTAATCCCGCTGTATCCATGTCCCTTTGAAAAATATCTATAGGCTCTGGGATCTTGGAGCAGTCCTCTTTTGTGTAGACTGTGCCAAAGTACTGATTGAGCAGATTATTTGCCTCCCTATTCTCACTTATTATTTTCCCTGTACTGTCTATGAGAGGGCCTACTTTGTCTTTCGTTCTTTGTTTATTTCTAACATAAGAGAAGAAGCTTTTACTGTCAGTCTTGATCCTCTGAGCAAGTTTTTTTTCAAAGTCTATTTTTGCTGTTTTATTCACTTTCTGAGATATGTTCTGCTTGTCCAAATATTTTACATGTGTTTCTTTTGATTTACCTGCCTCTATATATTTTTTCCATGCTTTATTTTTTGCTCTTCTACATTTCACTACAAATTTAGTTATCCACCTTTTACGCTTGGGGTTTACCTCCCTACATGGAACACATTCCTCTTTTAGCGTTTCTAGAACTGTTTTAAAACTTGCCCACTCCTGTTCAACATCTGTTCCTACGACAATATCTTTCCAGATTATGTGGTTCGCTGCCTCTTTCATCCTCTTAGAGTAGTCGTATGTTCGCGTGTTTATGTTTACTTCTTTCCCTGCAATAAGATCCCAACGGATGATTAGATGGTCACTTGAGCCAAACAGTTCCCCAACGGTAACGTTTTCAATCATATTTTCCTCTGTAATAAAAACTAGGTCGAGTACGTTATGTGGGATACCGCGCTGAACAGTAGTCTGATCCAAGGAACAGATCTGGCTTGATCCTAATCAATGGACGAATGGTAATCTGAATGATACACATGTTGTCATTCAAATAACTGATCCTGTTTAGAATAATCACCATCGAAATCTAATTTATCAGAGTCAAAATCCTTGAAATTACTTTCAACTTGTTCTGTTGTTAGCCTATTAGAATGGCCATTTCCAAAATTTAAAAAAAAATAAACCTTTTTAATCACGATTGTCATGGCAAATCACGGCGAAGACATGCTTCGACATTAACGCCACCAAATTTGTTATTTTTGGAAACGTGTGTTCTCTGCAGATATAACCATATTATGGCCAAAATTCAAGAATTTATGCCTATTTGTGCATATTCTGCTGCGCTATTTCATGCCTATTTGTGCATATTCTGCTGCGTTATTTCATGCCTATTTGTGCATATTCTGCTGCGTTATTTCATGCATATTTGTGCATATTATGCTGTGCTATTTCATGCCTATTTGTGCATATTCTGCTGCGTTATTTCATGCATATTTGTGCATATTATGCTGTGCTATTTCATGCCTATTTGTGCATATTCTGCTGTGCTATTTCATGCCTATTTGTGCATATTCTGCTGCGTTATTTCATGCATATTTGTGCATATTATGCTGTGCTATTTCATGCCTATTTGTGCATATTCTGTTAATAAAAAAATGAAAAGGTTACATTTTAGCTCCTCGTCTTTACCTCACCAACGGCACCAACAACATCAACATACGCCTCAATGACGTCCTCGACACCTTCATAATCCTGATGAATTAAACATTTCTTTTAGACAATTTGGAAACTTGCATTTATCAAAAATGTAGCTATTACAATTCATCTGTGATGGTTGTGTCTGCTACAGAACAGCCTTGTTTTTATACTGCCAGATACTTAATGCTATTAACAAAATCCTAAGTGATGTGATGAGTGAAGATATGTGGTTACGTGTGTTACAACGCACTTAAGGTGTGGGTGCAATAAGCAGGTCTGTAGGAGTTACAGTCATGACATGTTGTAATAAGTAGGTCACTAGAAATTACAGCCATGCCTTGTAGTAATAAGTAGGTCACTAGGAGTTACAGTCATGAGTTGTGATAAGTAGGTCACTAAGAGTTACAGTCATGATGTTGTAATGAGTAGATCACTAAGAGTTACAGTCATGAATTGTTTAGACAAGTAGGTTACTAAGAGTTACAGTCATGACTTGTTGTAATAAATAGGTTACTAAAAGTTAGTCATGACTTGTAATAAATAGGTTACTGAGAGTTACAGTCGTTGACTTGTTGTAATAAGTAAGTCACTAATAGTTAAAGTCATGACTTGTAATAAGTAGGTCATTAGGAACTAGTCATGCGTTGTTGCAATAAGTAGGTCACTAGGAGCTACAGTCGTAACTTGTTGCGAGGAAATAGAGGAATATTTCTGTGCCCATAAGAAAAGCTAGTCACAGAATAGATACTGTCGAGGAGGATGGAGTGTTAGAGAACTTACTGTAGGAAGTACTGTGAAGTGAAAGTGACAAATAGGAAAATACTTCAGGTCCCTATGGAGCACAGTTTTTCAACAAATGCACACCAATTCTCCCTGCCATTCAGTCCAGATCCGCTATCTTTCCTGTTTTCTTTATCTTTAGCTTTCTTCTCCATGTACATTTTGGTCTGCCTCTATTTTTTTTTTTGGAGCTCAGGATCTTTGGTCATGCTATATCTGCATGCCAGCGCCGTGATGGAGTCTGTAGTCTTCTTAAGTTCAGAGCGCCTACTCCACTGCTTTTGTCCCAGCTCTGCACCCTCAATGCGTGAGATCTTAAGACTGCATAGTTGTTCTTGTAGTCTGCAGTGGCCAGTTCTACCTAATTAAGTAGTTTGTTAGTCTGTTTTGAGCTAGTGAAATGGGTCTGGTCTACTGCTTGTGTTTATGTCTTCTCTCCATTGGTGTATATGATCAGCTTCTAATTCTCTTGTCTTAGGGTTTCCAGTACAGAGACTGCCTTGTAACGTTAACAGCTAGTTCCCTTAATGTAAGTCCTATCCAAATCCAGCGTCTGCTTATCGTGTTACGATCCCCTGATATCTGTTAGGATCTTTCCAACAATTCCACATTAGTGATACAGCGATAATGTATAGTCATCATCATGTAGCATGCCCGTTTCAAAACGTCACTCCTACCACAGCCTGTCTAACAGAAACTCAATCTCTTGTCAAAGCCCCAGTCTGCTTCAGAGTTATGCCCAAGCATTCCTTGACATCTTGGTGACGTCTTCTTGGTCTGTCACGGTCTGGCACCATATCTTCCATTACCGTTCTCTCAACAACGTTGTGTCTTCTGTTGATGTGGCCGAAGTATTTAAATTTTATGTTCATAATGGAATTCATGAACCAGTTCTCTTCTATGCCTAAATCTTGTAGAATGTCTGAATTATTCTTTTTTTCAGTACATGGTATTCTCATGACTTTTCTATAACATTTCATCTCGAACTACTCAATTTTTTCCTCCTGAAGTTTGGGTAACTATCCATGTTTGGCAGCCATACCCTGCTAAGGGAAAATCAATTTCTCAAAATGTTCACATTAGTTGGTTTGCTGGTATTCTGCCATGGTTACCTCAGGGTGTGTAGCCTTGCATTGCCAATCTTCTCCTGATTTTCTTTGTGCAGTCGCCATTGTTGCCAATTGATACAATGTATGAAGAGATCAAAACCAAAATAAAGGCCATCATCAAAACAAAATAGGAAAGACAACACCCTGATCGTATACAAAACGATATTTATCAGCAACTTTTAAGCTGAGACCAAGTCATTATTTTCAGATCACGTTCAGGGCCTAACCGATTGAGGACCCCTCTCTACCATAAATTCAAGATGGGTACTTTGGATCTGTGTACTTGTGGATCTGTGAAAGCAGTGTGAATT
This sequence comes from Ariolimax columbianus, assembly GCA_036924085.1. Taxonomy (NCBI): domain Eukaryota; kingdom Metazoa; phylum Mollusca; class Gastropoda; order Stylommatophora; family Arionidae; genus Ariolimax; species Ariolimax columbianus. Next base: position 47,627,133 of record JAVGWX010000013.1, read on the forward strand.
GGCAGGAGCCTGTTTGGCAATATCTGGAACTTTGAGCTGATTATTGCCTTTATTAGTTATAAATGTCAACGTTAGAGAGCGGATGAATATTTTCAGCTTTTTACTCACACAACCCCATTACCATTAGCATATTCATCATCACCATTTACATCACATCATTATTAGCATCACCATCATTAGCATCTCCCTCATCATTAGCATCACCATCATTAGCATCATCACCATCATTAGCATCATTAGCATCACCATCATCCTCATTAGCATCTCCCTCGTCATTAGCATCACCATCATCCTCATTAGCATCTCCCTCGTCATTAGCATCTCCATCATTAGCATCTCCATCATTAGCATCTCCCTCATCATTTGCATCACCCTCATCATTAGCATCCCTATCATCATTAGCATCTCCCTCATCATTAGCATCTCCCTCATCATCATTAGCATCTCCCTCATCATTAGCATCATCACCATCATTAGCATCATCATCATCATTAGCATCACCATCATCCTCATTAGCATCTCCCTCATCATTTGCATCACCCTCATCATTAGCATCCCTATCATCATTAGCATCTCCCTCATCATTAGCATCTCCCTCATCATCATTAGCATCTCCCTCATCATTAGCATCACCATCATTAGCATCATCACCATCATTAGCATCATCATCATCATTAGCATCACCATCTCCCTCATCATTAGCATCACCATCATCCTCATTAGCATCTCCCTCATCATTAGCATCCCTATCATCATTAGCATTCCTATCATCATTAGTATTGCTGTCATCATCATCTCCAACAACAACACTACTATCATACCTGATGAGAAACGCTTCGCTTTACTTCAATACCCCTGTCATCTTGTGTGCCAGTGCTCTGTTAAACCGGATTTTAAAGAAAATTAAAAAAATTGACTTCCTTTAAAAAATATAATGAAAGAAGGGTCTCCCACCTTACTCTTTTGTGGCTGAGACACCCATTAATAAATGATCACAAACAGACACTGATATAGTAAAACATAGCACAGGGTGGTCAATTGGTTTGGATGCTGATCACTTGACCAAGCAGGCACAGGTTTCAAAACCCTGGCATAGTATACGTTTTTTACCTGTCAAGGATGAAATATAAAACGTTCCTGCAATGTTAAGCAGCCTTTATTCCTCAGTCCCGCAATCTCTTCCCCACCAACCCTTTCTTTCTATATATATATATATATATATATATATATATATATATATATATATATATATATATATATATATATATATATATATACATACACACACACATACATACATACATAAAAAGTAAGTAGCTAGTCCTTTATGGAATGTCACTTTGTACAACTGCCATCTATTTGGCCGTTATGAGTTTCTTGGCAAGTGTGCAGTACGGTAGGATTGACAGATAGAGACAATAATACTTGGAATCCTGGTATTCAAACAGGCATGTTAATGTCTGTTGCCAGGTAGCCGAAGGCTATCAGCTATCCGTAGTAAGTATTTAAACTTCCTGCGGCTTGCTAGGCTGGGGAAAGGTACAAATAATTTTGGGTAATTTTTAACTAGAATTTTGTCCGGGCAGTGGCTGTTAAGCCTTCTCTTTTCGATTCCTAACTGCCAAGGAATTTTTAACGTGCTCAGCACTGAACATGGTAGTCTGATCTCACTACCCAGAGATCAGAGGAATTTTTACGAGAAGATCCACACCAAAAAAAAAAAAATCACGGCCTCCACCGTGATTCAAGCCCGCAACCTCCGGCACCCGAGGCGGACACCTTACCTTGAGACCACTGAGACAATAACGGCCCTCATTAAAGAGGTCCCAGATAGTCACCTTAGAGCCAAAGTCACTGCCTCGATATCAATTTTGATGCTGGACGATGTTGCCAAACATGCACCACGTCTCTCAACAACAACCTTGCCCCATCTGTCTTTATTGCCACGTAGCACAGATCTATTGGTTTACATATGACAGCATCAGAATTCTGAGATTACCTGGACAGGCTTACATACTATTGACAAATACAAGCTCTCAACATTTTACCTGTATTGGATGAAGTCCAAGGCACGGCAGCACAAACTTGGGAAACCTGTGGAGAAAAGAATCAGAAGAAAACTATTTTCTTTGGAAATAACGAAACAACTTAGTCCATTCTCGTCTGCCATGGGGTACAGTTATTGAAAAGAAACATTTTCAATGGTTTATTTCCATGTTAGTTAGTTTATCCTTTACCACTCTACATACAAAATGGACACAATTTCCCTGGTATCTAATTTTTTTTCAGGACGTCATGTCGTTTAACTATGGTTGTTACTTTGTAACATTTTTATTTGATGTGATTTGTTTGTGAGCAGAGAGATAAATGAATAATGAATTTGTTGGTGTTATTGTTTTTGCTGTGTCTGTGTTAGTTTCTGAGACAAAAAAATTAAGGCGATAGTGTTGAAAAAAACAGCACACTTAAGACTCTTCCGCTTTCAGCGTCTTTCAGTTGAAAAAAAATCATCTCCAACAACGGATTACCAATGTTTGCCATAATAGCTATGTCTGTCACTTCGACTATAAATGTAATTATTGTATCTAAATAAACAATCTAAACAGATCTACCTCAGAAAAATCTGTTGCAGAAACTTGACTCCACCATTCTCAACAATGGGTAAATCTTCAAATGCAAGTGAAAAACATGAGAAATCATTTTCATACGCCTAAAACTAATTCTATGATTGCCATTGTTGGTATCTAACCATACATTACGGAAGAAGGAACTTTCTACAATCAAAATATCAGTATTGTTTAGACTATTGCTACGTAGCTGTTCGTTTTCAAGTTTGATTAAAATGATCATTGCAATGCACAGATAGCGTAAAACAACCACCTGCGCCTGGATGTCTCGATAAAAATGACATCTGATACAAAACAGGTTTGATGCTGTTCTCATTGACATATTACCTTCATACCTTCACAAGCTCCCATCAACCTTTCTTGTCAGTGACGGATAGGAGTGACATTTTGAAATCAATCAACGGCCGTCTGTTGGATGAGGACACCAACGAGGAGAAAACCACATGCACAATATTCTCGCTCTCATTAAAACCCCAAAGTACCAAATTACGCCTAAATGGCAAAATCCTGCAGCCAAACGACAACCCAACCTATCTGGGAGTCACATTTGATCGGCGCATGACATGGAAAAGTCAGATTGAGAGAAACCGAATGAAAGCCAGAGAAAGAATGGCGATCATGAGGAAACTTGCTGGCACAAGCTGGGGAGCAGACGAAGGCATACTAAAGAAACTGTACACTGGAAGAGTGAGACCAGTTCTCGAGTATGGCATCGCGGCATGGACAACAGCAGCGAAGGCGAACTTCGATAAAGTTAACAAACTTCAAAACCAAGCCATGAGAATTATAACAGGTGGCATGAAGTCAACGCCAATTGTAGAACTTGAAAAGATTACAAAACTGCAATCCATGACCGACAGAAGAGACTGCAGAGCCCAGCTGCAGTCAGAGAAACTCCGAAGACTGACGGACCATCCAATGTACCAGAGGCTAAACAATTTGGGAACTGGGAAACTAAAGCGGAGAAACTTTGCAGAAATAGCCAAAGCAAAGATGCACGAAGATCCCATAAACGCACTAACAACACCAAAACCTATCACTACTGTACGAAAACCTACCTGGAGGCAGGATATATTTCCAGAGGTGGTAGAAAATATACCAGGTATTGCAAACAAAAACTGCCAGACCGAAAAAGAAAGGAGAGACACTACCCTAAGCTTCATAACGAAAAGCTACCCAAGCATGGACTGGACCCATGCATACACCGACGGTTCTGTAACAGACACTACACAGAACGGAGGGGCAGGAGCATTCCTGAACCTACCAAATGGCAGAAAAATAACACTGTCATTCGCTACTGGTAAGTACACAAGCAATTTCAGAGCGGAGGCAGAGGCACTGAGGGCGGCAGTGGAAGAAATGGCAACACACAGTGAAAATGAGAGCCACATAGTCTTGCTGACAGATGCTCTCGCCGTAGTCACAGCGCTAAAAAGCCAGAAAAACACTGAGCTTAATGACTTAAGAGCAGCACTCTGCAAACTGTGCCAGCTGTCCGCACCAAAAAGGGTAGTGGTACAGTGGGTTCCGTCACACTGCAACATCCAAGGCAACGAGGAGGCAGACAGACTGGCAAAAGAAGGTGCAAGGCTACCACAAACAGATACCAGTATGACGTACGAAGAGTCAAAACGGCTTATCAAAGCCAGGTACATTACCAAATGGGAAACCGAACATACTGGTTACACCAAAAACGATGCCTATTACCAGTTGAACCGAAGAGAGCAGGTCGTTGTCTTCAGACTTCGCACTGGCCACAATAGACTGAGGTACCACCTATTCAACAAATTGAAGATAGGGTGTACCGACGAATGCCCGTGCGGTACTGGTAAAATGACCACTGAACATCTGCTGCAGAACTGCCCGACATACGGGGATCAGAGAGAGCAGATGTGGCCATTGCCAGTGGAACTGCAAGACAAGCTCTATGGTAGTGGCGAGAGTCTCAGGATGACCGCCGCTTTTTTCGAAAAAATAATGGTTACTGTCTGACTGTGTACGCAGAAGAAGAAGAAGAAGGATGAGGACACCGAAATAGATGAATCAGCAATACACAGACTGTAAAGTTTCAACATCAAGCGAGGTTTGAGCAGAGTGCGGCGCATGAGAGGACGGAGCAGGTTAGTGTACAACCAGTAAACTACAGGAACCATCAGCATCCAGACCCTGCACCATTTGCTGAGAGAGACTGAGCACCTATGAGTATGCCGTGACGTAGATTCTTAGAAACAGAAACAGACTGATATCAATGGAACATGACGAGAGGAGAAAAAGCTGTCGTGTGATATGATACACATTAGTGCAGGTATTTATTACACCAAAAACAATGGCCGCTGCACCACTAACTGTAGGAAAATATGCCGGGTGATAAAAACATATTTTCTAATATCCAATCTGAAACTTTCTTTAATCAATTTGTAGATGTGCCCTCTTGTTCTTGTAGCCGGCTGTACTTTTAAAACTTGTTATATTCTAATTGATCCTCTCCCTTGATTATCTTACAAACCTGTATTAAATTACCTCGAATCGTTGTCTGTTCTAGACACTGAAGGGCTATTTGATTTATTGAAGTTATAATATTATTTATTTGAAGTGCCACTTTAATTAATATGTGGCTAAGTTGCTAAATCCCCAGTGGATAATTATTCATATGAACATGTTTTTGAAATACACAATTATAATCTTGATGTCGTCTATTGGAGCCAAAGATGCAGCACAATGAATGAGCTGACAGCAGCCACCGATTCATAGCTGGTTTTTTGCGTCAGGGTCAGTGAACAAGAGCTGACCAAGACCATATTCCGCCTCCTGATGGCAGCCCTGGAAACAGGCTGCTCTAGTGTAGTCTGGCTAAGTACGGATCGCAGTGGGAAGGCAAACCTTGTACCCAAAATAAAACCAGCTGAAACTGGATGTGCCGGGCTGAAAGGCACAGATATTCCTGCCTTGGTGTAAACTACGATACAGCATCCTTTTCAGGACAAACAATGAAGAAGAAGAAGTCTTCATTCTTTGTCTGTCCACTTTTGATATGAGGATCTGAAGTCACATGTCCTAGGCAAAGCGCATTGTGCTGGAGCACTTACAGTCCCAAACAAAAATTCTCACCTCTTGTAGAGTTGTATGACAGGCTGAAAGTCAGCAATACTTTCTGAAACAACTAATGCAGCCTGCACATTTTTCTGTTAACAAAACAAAAACAAAATAATATATACATAAATATGACAAACTGGGCTCGTTAATTTTCTTTTTAATTATGCTAATGAGCATCGTGGGCAGTTTAAGTCATCTGTCCTGTGCTAATTGTGTTTTATTTGTCGCTATGGGTCTGTGTCGCTGCTCTGCAGAGTCTTCTAAACCAGTATAAAGAAGTTAAGTTAAGTTTCAATCACTTTAATGCCTCACAGCCGCCATCTTACCCTGTTGCCAGATCTACCAGGGTTGCAAGTGGATGGTGCATTCTTATGAGGTGACCTAACCAGCATATTTTGTGCTTGGAAATGTACTCTGCACAAGACATAATGCTGAACATACTTGGAATGGCTTCGTTTCGCAGTCTGTCTTTCATGGTCAATCCGAAAAACTTACTCAAACACTTCATTTCCCACATCAAAATTCTGCTCTCACGCATCTTGAACAGAGACCATGTTTAGCAATGGTAGTACAGAATTGTAATAGATATACTGTTTATCAGCTGTTGCTTAGTATTAAAACTAAAACTCAAGTGCCTAAGAAGTGGTGACAGCTGATAAATCACAATGGATGTTTTCTGACACCTAGTCTCATTTTCACTGTCACGCCATCCGTCTGCTGAAAAAAATACTGCCCAAATATCTTAAGCCAGCTTGCTGAAGAAAATAAATGAATAAAACAGATGATGATCCCCTTTGGGGATACTCGAAAGATGCCTCTATATCAACCCTTCACAATCAAGATGTCTCTAAGAATAAAACAGAGAACATGTTATTCCCACTTTTATTGCTGTTTTGTACTGAGGAAGCGAGAACGGAAGTGCAAAGGACAGCTAGACAGTGTGTAAATGACTACTGGATACGGTTATTAGATACGGTTATGTGAAAATATCCAAAATGCTTTCAATAATGGTAACATCAGAGTCATGTATGGAATGATAATAAAAGAAATCGACCCAACAGTGAAAAAAGAGTGCAGTTAAAAGTTTTATCTGGGGACATCAGAGAAAGCAGACAGATGGGTAGAGCACTATCTTGAACTTTACTTAAGAGAGACAGAGCTATCAGAGGATGCTCTCAATGCCATCAAGGTCATGCCAACTCTTGATCACCTGGACTCGCTGCAAACCATGGCAGAAGTTAACTGTGCTATTACTCACCTTGCTTTTGACAAGGCTCCAGGAAAGAATGGAATCACAATAGAGGTCATCAGGAGTGGAAAAGACATACTTGCACCACAGATCCCCCCCATTTGATAACATTATGTTGGCATGAAGAACAGGTCCCGCAGGATTTCAAAGATTCAAGCATTATAACTTTATAGAAGAACAAAGTATGAATCCAACAACTACACTTGAATTTAGCCTCTCAATACCATTGGGAAAATACTTGCCAGAATTGTTCTGTGCAGAGACCAGGTTTACCCTGAATCACAGTGCGGCTTTTGTGGTAATAGGACTACCACAGACATGATATTCTCATTACGACAGTTGCAAGAAAAATTATGTGAACAAAAGCAACCAGTATATATCGCCTTCATTGATCTCATGAAGGCATTCGACTTGGTCAGTCGTGAGGGTTTGCTCAAATCACTCAGGAGGATTGGTGGCCCACCGATTCTTCTGAGTATTATTGAGTCGCACCACACTGGTATGAAAGGCACCACAAACTTTAATGGTGCATCATCATAGGAGTTTGTGAACAAGTGTAAAGTAAAACAAAGGCTGTGTGCTTGTCCCAACCCTCTTTGGAATACATTTATCACTCCTTTTGAAGCATGCCTTCTGTGACAATGACGATGGTATATTCATTCATTCTCACACAGATTCTGACCTATTCGATTTCCAAAGGCTGTTAGCCTTGACCATAATCAACAGGGTGCTGATCAGAGAGCTGCTCTTTGTGAATGATGCCACAATTTTGACTCTCTGAGGTGGAACTGCAAAGCTTTCTGTCTGCATTTTCTAAGCCATGCTGTGAGTTTTGACTAACAATCAGCAAACAGAAAACGTCACAGATTATGGTGCTGGGTACAAGGTACCATTAGACTCTACTGAAGATGATGAGCTCAAGGTAGTGGATCACTTCCCATGCCTGGGATCCTCAGTCAATAATAAACTATCCTTGGACCATGGACCACCTTCATCAGCAAGCTTGAGCTGTGAGGAAAGCTACTGCCAATTAAAATGAGACAGCAGAAGCAAAACCAAATTCAATACACGAATTGCTCTCTGCAGATAATCAGTGTCTGCCATAAGATGAATATAAACTGCAAAATTACATGAAAGTGCTTGTGATACCCTGTGTCGAATACAATATGTGAATTAAAAAGATGAAGACAAAAACTATGAGGATTAGCCGAACACCTAGGCCACTCAACATAAGTCTAAATGATATTGCTCTTCAGCAGGTTTATGAGCGCAAGAATTTGGGCAGTATTTTTTCTGCAGACTGAAGGATCGATAGGGAAATCAAGACTACCTGTTAAAAAGCATCTGCTGTGACATATCAGCGGCTATCACTACTTAGGCACCCGAGCATTAGTTTGGCACCAAAACAACAGCTGATAAAGACAGTATATATATATGTACCTTGGAGGGGGATCATTTTTGTCACTGGTAGCATATATATATATATATATATATATATATATGCAGACTCTATGCTAACAGTGACAAAAATGGTCCCTCTCCAAGGCATGTGGTAGAACTTTGACGTGTGAAATGAAATGTTGGAGGAAGGTCATTGGTATTACTAGAAAAAACATTCCAAAACAAAGCAATTTGGAGTATGGTTGGCACTGCATCTTGTGCAGAGTACATTTTCAGGCAAAAAATACACTGGTTCAGCCATATCATGAAAATATACCCTGATAAACTTCTACTGATGGTTTGCATGCTAGTAGATCTGGCTACAGGGCAAGGGGGTGGTAGCGAGACAGGTGTATAGATGACAAAGTGATCGTACAACAACACAGGCTCACAAAAACTGACACACCGCACTTGGCGCAGGGCAGACGACAAAAGCTCCCCACGACGCTCAACGGCATAAGTAAAAAACAAACTAACTAACAATGAATGAATCAATCAATGAAAACCCTTCAGCCCCTTGTGTAGTATAGGTCATCAACAATCCATGCTAATTCCACCTGTCCAGAGCCATCTGTTTGAGCCAGCTCCATGACTTCAACTCTTTTAGTTGTGTTAGTCTGAGGTTCTCTTCTCCATGTGTGGTGTGATCTTCAATTATTTCTCTTCACCTGGGAGTTCCAGAAATGAGGCTGTCTTGTAATGATACCGGATTGTTTCCTTAATTTGCGTCATATCTAACAGCATCGCATTTTTTCTCAATTTTCTAACCTGAACGGGACAGGTATATTATTGGACTACATGAACCTTCCAATCATGCCATTTAAGGCAAGCTAGAAAAACTGTGCATGGGGCTGGCAACCTCAACAAGTTCAGTTATTCATCCACTTCTGTTGGTGAGTGACGTAGAGAGTGTAAGTTGTCTTTCTTAGGCCAAATGTGTTGCTCGAGTTGTAAGCGGGTGTTGAAGGACAATTTTGTTCTTGATACATATAAACGATTAGGACATTTATATTGGATCCATGATTGTGAAATTCGTGGATGACAAAAAACTATGCAGCAGTGAAATCTACAGCAGAAGTGAATATATTGAAGTTGGATTTAGAAAAAATTGTAGAATGGTCTGTGAGTTGGCAATTGGAGTTTAATGTAGATAAATGTACAGTATATCCAATATGGAACAGAATTACAGAATGGATGAGAACAATATTAGAATGATAGATAACAAAAGGGACCTAGGGGTTATGATAGATCATACAGGTAAGGTGAGTTAGCAAGTCTAGGTAGCAGTGAAAAAGACAAATGCAATGTTAGGTATGATAAAAAGAAATATTAAACATTGGAGCAAGGAAGTGATAGTCAAACTATATAAAGCATTAGTTAGGGGAATACTTAGATTGGAGTACTGTGTACAAGTGTGAAGTCCTTATCGTAGAGAAGATATAAACATGCTAGAAAGGATACAAAGAAGAGCGACAAAGTTGATAATGGGATTCCAGAATTAGTAATGAGGAAAAACTCCGAAAAATTGGTCTATGGTGACTTAGACAAGAGAAGAATTTGAGATGACAATACAGGTTTATAAGATAATCAAAGGAAAGGATAAATTAAGACTGTAACAAGTTTAAAAGAAAGAACAAACAAAAAACTACCTACAAGAACATAGGTGGAACATAGAGCATAGCTACAAATTTTCTAAAGAGAGGCCAGATTAGATATTAGAAAATATTTCTTTAGTCAGAGAGTGGTGAATGCTTAGAATGCATTGTCATATTAAGTAGTGGAGGCAAGGAAAATTAATGCATTTAAGAATATATTGAATATGCATAGCTTTTAGGGCAAAAAAATGTAAATGAAACCGATTGGATACAGAATGTGCAGAGTCTTCTAAACCAGTATAAAGACGCTAAGTTAAAATTACGCGTTATGTCATCAATCCATCTTCTGCAATATTTGTTGTACCCTGTAGTGAGAACTTCTTGTGTTCGCTACCCTGAGGTGGTGAAGGAGCTTGTGTATCAATGATACCAAGACCTATGCCAGGGAGGCCAAATCTTCCAAAAGGGTTACCCAAACTGGAGAGGGCAAGGAAAAGAGATCAGATTAAAAATGGGAAACTCACCTAAAGTATAATAGGTTGATCAAGGCCAACCACCTAGATCCATAAAAACAAAGCTGATTACAAAGAAACTGACAACCAAACAAAAGCAAATGGTCTTGGGAAAGGAAGGACCTCAAAATAACTTCGGTAACTGGAACTCAATTGGAAAGAGGCAGAAAAGAACAGCTCAAGATCAAACTTGTTGGAAGAAGGCTATGAATGGCCTATGCTCAGAAAAGAGTGACGGAAATTGAATGATGTTAAAGTGTGTAGTGGAAGCTAATCAGGTCACATTTGCATGAGATGACCAAACTATTGTTATTTTCTGTCTAGAAATATACTCAGCATCATATTCTTAATGTTCTCATTCTTTGTTCTATATTCTGTGTTCGATCTTCGCAACTGGCCTTTGACGCTTAAGCAAACATTATTATTTTTTATTCTATCTCTCCTGGTGACACCTTCCTTTGACATTTTATTTCATATGTCGCTATTTTTCTCTACTGAGCCTGTGGATAAGTATAGAGTCTGGTAGCACAAAGCTAGTGTAAATACACAGCTTATCAGTTGTTCTTTAGTCACCAAGCTGATGTTTGGGTGTGAAGTGGTGACAATTGATAAATCACAGTGCAGGCTTTCTGAAATCATGTTTCGATTTCTCATCTTCTGTAAAAAATACTTCCCAGATATTAGGACTCACTGGCCCACTAATCAAATACTATATTTGTATACAAGCTTTCAGTAAGGCAGCCAGTTACAGTAGCCAGAATATGTATTGTATGAAACTGGGGGACTCAGTGAAAAATTGCCAGAGGTCACTGGTTCGAATCACGTTGGTGATAGGGATTATTTTCAGATGGATCTCCTAGTAAAAATTCGCCTGATCTCTGGGTAGTGAGATCGGGCTCTCATGTTCAGTCTCGAGCACGTTAAAAATTTCTTAGCAGTTAAAAATCAAAAATAGTAGTCTCAACGGCCGCTGTCCGGACAAAATTCAAATTAAAAATCTACCCAAGTTATTTGTACCTTTCTCCAGGTGGTTTGTTTAGAGCAGCTATAGATGGTGCATAACTGGCTGCATCTACTTAGCTCCAGTGTTTGAGTCTATTAAAATGGAATCGCACATCGGGTAAACCACCCTCTAAGAAACTGGTTGTATACAGACTCTGTAAAGTCTTCTAAACCAGTATAAAAACGTTAAGAAACTAAAAGGAGACTAAATAATACTCACAGCCAAAGCTCTGTCAATGACATCAGCGACAGTCTGAAATACAAACAACAAACTTTCTTATCAAGATTCATTAATGGCTTATTTCTTGTGGGATAAATAACTTCACTTATTTCTTGTGGGATAAATAACTTCACTTATTTCTTTTGGGGTAAATAACTTGGCTTATTTCTTGTGGGGTAAATAACTTGGCTTTTTTTTTGTGTGGGGTAAATAACTTGGCTTATTTCTTGTGGGGTAAATAACTTGGCTTTTTTTTTTGTGTGGGGTAAATAACTTGGCTTATTTCTTGTCGGGTGAATAATGACTAAGCTAAGCTACTAAACTAGTCTTTATTAACTTGGGAAAAAAATTAATGAAAAAAATATTTAAAGTTGATTAAAGTTAAGTTTAATCAACATTTTTTAATGGGTATGGTCAGATACCGCACCGAGACGAGAAAACAAACAAAACCTACGTTATGACCAATAATAGGCCTTCATCAGAGACAACAAATAACAACAATGCTGAACTAGCAAATATATTAACAGTTATAATCTATATATTATTAATATGAGTGGTCCTTGGTTCATTCCCCAGTTGAGGCGGTAATGTTTTTTTCAGACCGCAATGGCTCCCGGGTCGACCCAGCCTTTAAAAGTTTAATGGGTACCGGTTCAGTCCGGGAAGTAAAAGGCTAAAACTAAAAGCGGCGAGGGAGAGGAGATGGCTACCGCCCTCATATAGCCGAGCCTTTGAAATGTGAGATCGCTAACACCTCACACCCCTACGGCAGTAATGCTATGGGATACTTTACTTTACTTACTTCTTTTGTTGACTTCTAGTTTAAGTATGAAAAAACACTAAACTAGTAACTAAACAGAAAAACAAAGTAAACAAATGAACTTGTTAACAAGAAATAGTGACTATTATAGTCTCTGCGAATAGTTTCACCTGACTTAAAAGATCGTCTGTCAGATGCGTATGAACATCTACCATAATAGAGTACGCATTATTCCCTTCAGCAGATCGCCGTTCCATCTAGTAGTTTATGGAAGACGATGTCTACCTTCAGAAATAAAACCCCATCACAGAAACTCCAGACGAGACATTTACAAATAATTATTTCTAATCTCCGTAACGGGAGAGCTTATAACAACATAAAGAAGGTATGGCCTAGTTACCGCACCGGGACGAAAATCGCGCTGTTTCATGAAATCGTCAGAGTAAGGAACGCACGGAACAGTTCACTAATCATAACAAAAGCAACGAGAATCAGTTTAAATCAATCACTCAATACTCTGCAATCGTTAAAGGAGCATCCATCCATCCATCTCTCTCTCTCTCTCTCTCTCTCTCTCTCTCTCTCTATCTCTCTATCTATCTATCTATCTATCTATCTATCTATCTATCTATCTCTCTCTCTCTCTCTCTCTCTCTCTCTCTCTCTCTCTATCTCTCTATCTCTATCTCTCTCTCTCTATCTCTCTCTCTCTCTCTCTCTCTCTCTCTCTCTCTATCTATCTATCTATCTATCTATCTATCTATCTATCTATCTATCTATCTATCTCTATCTATCTATCTATCTATCTATCTATCTATCTATCTATCTATCTATCTATCTATCTATCTATCTAATATCTAATCTATCTATCTATCTATCTATCTATCTATCTATCTATCTATCTATCCATCCATCCATCCATCCATCCATCCATCCATCCGGGCATCCATCCATCCGGGCATCCATATGTAAGCAGAATTTTCCCCAGCCTGACTCCGTAAAACGCCAATCTTAAGTTCACAAAGGTTAAACGAGCGTAGACAGGTCATGACGCCATTCTCTGAAATTTTACTAATTTTGTCGTTCCACCCCTCGTATAATGGTTGCGCCTTGAATCTGGAATTGACAACAGCTCCTCTGGGAGTAGGCCTAGCTTCAAATATTCACCATGGAGATTGAGTAATGGCTCAGTGGGATCCGGGTAAGGTGTCCGCCTCGGGTGCCGGACTCGGAGGTCGCGAGTTCGAGTCACAGCGAAGATCTGGATTTTTTTCACGTGAATCTTTGGGTAAGGAATTCTCTGTTCTCTGGGTAATGAGATCGGACTCCCGTGTCCAGTGTCGAGCACGTTAAAAATTCCTAGGCAGTTATAAATCGAAGAGAGTAAAACTACCAAAATTATTTATACATCCCCGCGCCCGCCCCCCCCCCCCCCCCCCCGGGTCTAGTAAGCCGCAGAATTTTTAAAATACACAATTCCGACCGATAGCTGATAGCCTTCAGCTACATGGCAACAGACTTAACATGCCTGTTTGAAAACCAGGATTCCAAGTATTCCAAGATATTGAGTAAGACTCGGGCTAGGGCTGTACATGCAAAGGACAGGGACCAGGGCTGGACAGAAAGGGGTTATGGAGATCTTCATATAATCTATCCCCTTCCTAGTAATGGCTGGTCATTGTCGGGGCATGTTACTAGTTGTCAGTCGCAAGCAATAATAGCGACATCGTCAGACAAGTGTATTCAGATGCGACCGCATATGACAGTGCGATGTTCTACGTGCGCGGCAGACTCTACTGCACATAGAGCACACATGGATTGGTTGTGATTCGTCTATTTTATTTGATACTATAACTTGTGTTTAAACATTTAAACAGTGCCCCGTAAAATAGAATGGTGCATGCTAAAAAGAGAGTGGGCCGCTCTTCTGAACAACTCTGGTGTACAAAGTTTTCACATGGATCTACTGCCCGGGACATGCAGGCGTCTGGGGCAATGAAAGAGCTGATGCAGTGGCTGGACGCGCTGTGGTAAACGACGCGGTGATGACGAGAAACAGGGTTGAGTTGATAAGGGCAGTCATGGAAAGTCTACATAATGATGAAAAGACAGGACTGAGTTGATAAGGGCAGTCGTGGACAGTCTACAGAATGATGAAGAGACAGGGTTGAGTTGGTAAGGGCAGTCATGGACAGTCTACAGAATGATGAAGAGACAGGGTTGAGTTGGTAAGGGCAGTCGTGGACAGTCTACAGAATGATGAAGAGACAGAGGGTCGCGAAAATGCATATCTGCAGAGGATGATATATTTGGGAGTGACTACAGGAGAAAGGAGATTGTGTGTTCTGTCTGAAAAGATCCGAAGAACACGAAATCAAGACCTGACTGGGACTCTGAGTATATATACGCTTTGCTGGCTGCTTGGACGGAGAACGGATGACTTATGGGAATGTCCTCTGTGTGATGATGTTGGTTCCTAGAATCAAGAATCAAGATCGAAGTTGGGAAGATTTGATCTGTCGTCTGTCCTACTCTCTCGCCCTGCTACACTCATCCAAGTACAGGATTTGGTTAGACGACGACGTAATACAGGATGCAGAGTTTTTATCAGGGTTAAATCTCGAAGCCTTTCCTGTAGACAGGAGTCCTACAGGGCAACAGTGGTAAGTCCACTGACATGGTCACTCATGGCCCTATCGCAAAAAAAGATGCCATTTCCAGCGTTACATGTGCTTCAGTGACTGGGACATTGATAAGGCAGATATTTACCTCGTTTGCTCTCAAAATCCCGCTACTTAGCCCTTAAAGGGGCTTTGCAAGTATCAAGATGTTGTCAGGAGAACAGAATGGGTTGTGTCGTAGTTTACAGCTTAACTGTAATATTTTCACTTTTCGGTACGACACTTCCGACTTCAGCATTGAATTTTTGGGTACCGGGCTAGCCTTCACTCTTCAATTCATTTTCCTTAGCCAGTCTGTTCTGTTGCAGTCTGTTCTGTTGCAGTCTGTTTTCCAGGATCACCACGTGGAGGCGGATGATTGGTAGATCTGGGTCGCTGACTACTAAAGCTCAAACACTGCTCAGCATCTTGATACATAACAAGGCCGTAAGGTCAATATGGGTATGTCTCAAGAAACCTGAATCGGTAATGTATTATACCAATGCGAGGTCACGCATCAAGCCATGCTGTTGGTCATCCTTCTGACGATAGTTCAAGAATCTGGGCGTTCACAAACCTCTCAATAGAAAGGGTGACCAGCTATCCTGAATACACGATGTTGTCGTTATTGGATTGTGTTCACGACCTGACATTGTTCAAAGGTTACCAGGTCGGAGGTCAAGAAGCCTCCGGTAATCACCGTCTCAAAGAAGAAGGAATTATATAAGTTACTCACCGGCATCAGGGAGAAACCCATCTAAGCGTACTGGAGACATATCAGTTCAGGTCACATGATAACCTATATCACAACATGAATACTTCTTGTGTTAAAATTAGAACTGTAGTGAACCCAATGCACGAGTCTTGGCAAAGTATACCAATGTGAGATATTACTGTCTAGAATTAACAATTATATGTTATCATTCACACCAACATTCATTTATTAGGTTAGATAGAAAAGGAACGGGGCCTAGGGGTAAGGTGAGTGAAAAGGGAAAATGCTATGATAGGTATGATAACAAGAAATATTAAACATAGGAGCATGGAAGTGATAGTCAAACTGTATAAAGCATTAGTTAGAAGTATTTAGAGTATTGTATTTAGGTGTGGAGTACGTATCGAAGAGATGATATAAACCTGCTTGAAAGAATACAAAGAGGAGCGACAAAGCTGATAGTGGGATTCCAGAATTATAGTTATGAAGAAAGAAAAACCGGCCTACAGTGTCTAGAAAATAGAAGAATTTGAGGAGATTAAATACTGGTATATAGTCAAGGGCAACGGTAAATTAATAAGTTGTTTCAAAGTACAGCCGGCTACAAGAACAAGAGAGCACATACAGCCGGCTACAAGAACAAGAGAGCACATACAGCCGGCTACAAGAACAAGAGAGCACAGCTACAGCCGGCTACAAGAACAAGAGAGCACAGCTACAGCCGGCTACAAGAGCAAGAGAGCACAGCTACAGCCGGCTACAAGAACAAGAGAGCACATACAGCCGGCTACAAGAACAAGAGAGCACATACAGCCGGCTACAAGAACAAGAGAGCACAGCCATAAATTAATTTAGGAAAGGTTCATATTAGATACCAGGAAACATTTTTTTTAAAATCAGAGAGTGGTAAATGCTTAGAATGCATTGCTACTGGAAATAGTGGAGGCAGGGTCAGTTAATGCATTTAAGAATAGATTAGTATTCTCGTCTATATCACACGCAAACATCTACCCTACACCTGTTAGCCCATTTTGTTAATTGCCTCAAACTGTCACTGTGGTAGTGAGCCTATTCTCGCCGATGTAATACCCAGACAACCCGCTACTCTACAAGAGGTAGATAACAGATATAGTCAGATCTCACGACGAGCTTTCCGTGTGGCAGTCTGCCTATTCTCGTCCTTGTTACACACAAAGACCTTTACAAACCTGTGCGCAAATCGAAGTAGTCATAATAGAGGGTTCTCTCACATGTTCTAGCATTATATTGTTGTTGTTGTTGTTGTTGTTGATGATGAATGCCCACAATGAGTAAGATTACTCTTTTGTGCGCCCTGAAAAGGACGTTAAGTGGCGGGTTGTCGTAGTTTTCCTCACATCCCGTGTGTGCTGATGAAAGTGGACATGGGTCCTCCAGGCGTTTGTGCTATTTTTGGCTTCAAATGCGTGTCGCTGACCACTACAGGGATCATGTCGATCCCCCGCCTCATTAGTCAGGTTGCCATTAAAATAGCCCGTTTTCAGAGAGAACTGCAAGGAAGTCGAGGTCGGGTCTTGGCCAGTATGTTTTGTCTGACTCTGACTAACATGTCCGATAAGTATGTTTTGCTTGACCAATCGTTAGCCTCTTCTCTCCCCTCTAGGATATATGTAAACTATAATACTATTATCATCATCTACTAGAGAATGCTGTGCTAATTACTCGTCTATTCCATGCCCTCTCTTCGTAGGCCTTTGTAAAGTTCAGAGTTTAGTTCAGTTTACGTGTACTCTGCGATAACAAATGCTTGGGATTAGAGATGATTCTTCCCCAGATGGCACGTGTCGAGGGCGAAATCGAGATAGATGAATTTGGTAAAATGGAAAATTAAAACCTTTTTTCTTCGGTATACAGATTAAAATGTGTACGTCCATGCGGTGCTGATGCAGGATTATAGCTCACTTTTTCTAGGGCTGATATATTGGTTTGATAAAACAGAGAGACAATGGAATTATTTGAAATATTTTGAGAGGGGATAACTCAATTTGTTACTAATTTAGTAATGTATTAGGTTGTGTCCCTTGCTATGTTCACGTGGCTGTTGATAACGCCATTCCATGACCTTAAAAAGGCATTAAGTGGCGGGTTGCAGTAGCTTCATTCCCATCCCGAGCATGAAGATAAAGGTGGACTGGGATCCTCCATGCTGTTGTGCCATGCTTGACTTCATCTGCGTGTCGCTCATTACTAAGGCTATCTTGTCGATACAGCATCTGGTTAGCCAGACTGCCATGACTGTATCCAGGAAGACCTTGGTGAAAGTGAGGCCAATATACTTGACCTGACCCTAACTAATAATAAATGATACAGGTAAGGGGGTTAGAAAGTCCAGGTAGCAGTTAAAGAGGCAAAATACAATTTTAGTAATGATTAAAAATTATTAAACATAGGAGCAAGGAAGTGAATGTCCAGTTAATTAATGCATTAGTTAGACCTAGATTGTAGTACTGTGTACAGCCGTGGACATTTCCTTAATTTTAATGGCCTTTTTTGGTTGTGACTTTCGCCTTTTTCCTTAAGCGGTGTCTTGTGTGTTGCGCCTAAAGGCCTGGAGCATAATCGCCAAACAGTCACTTACAAGTTACAGGTAGCTCGCAACAGTATTGTCGGTCATCATCATGTAGCATGACCATTATAGAACGTCGCTCCCATCACAGTTTGTCTGAAAGAAACTCGGTCTCTTGCAAAAACTCCAGCTTCCGCCACAGGCATACCCAGGCATTTCTGGATATCTTGGTGCCATCGTCTTCTTGGTCTACCCCTGCCTCTTTTACCTGGTACCATACCTTCCATCACCGTTCTCTCGAGACCGTTGTGTCTCTTGATGTGACAAAAGTATTTGTAATTTCTAGCCAAAATGGAATTGATAAACCAGTTCTCCTCTATGCTCAACTCTTGCCGAATGTCTATATTTGTCATTTTCTCTGTCCAGGGTATTCTGAGGATCTTTCTGTAACATTTTGACTCGAAGGATTCGATTCTTTGTCTGATAGTTTTGGTGATCGTCCATAATTCGCAGACATAAGCTGCCACATGAAAAACACAGGCTCTCAAGACTAACTTTCATCATTTTGTTGGTACTCTGCCATAATTTCTTTAGGCTGTATTTTCGGTAGCTGATGAGAACTATTTTCTTCATAAAAATGTGCCTAATATTATTGAACTTCGAGTTCGATTAGGCAAAATTGCATGCACTAAATCGAATTGACAGTTCATTATGACATTAATGTTCTGTTGTTGTTGTTGTTTAATGCCCAAAATGAATAAATTTACTCTTTTGTACGCCCTGAACAGGCTGTTAACTGGCGGGTTGTGGTAGATTTATTCACACCCCGAGCGTGTTCAAGAAGGTGGACTGCGATCGTCCAGACAGTTGTGATATGCTTGTCTTCATCTGCGGGACGTTCACTTCTAAAGAAATCACATTTATCTAATCTAGTCAGCCAGAATGCCGTTTCCAGGAAAACGTACATGGAAGTGAGATAGTGGAGTTGGTCAGCATATTGTGCCTGAACCCCGACTAACATGTCTGATCAGTATATTGTGCCTGGCCCTGACTAACATGTCTGATCAGTATATTATGCCTGACCCTGACTAACATGTCTGATCAGTATTTTATGCCTGACCCTGACTAACATGTCTGATCAGTATATTTTTCCTGACCAGACGTTAGTCTTCCTTCTCAAACATACTGAATTCTCTATCCAACGTGTCAGATTCAGGTGAAACATACTGAACATCCTATCGCACGTGTCAGATTCAGGTGAAACATACTGAACATCCTATCGCACGTGTCAGATTCAGGTGAAACATACTAAACATCCTATCGCACGTGTCAGATTCAGGTGAAACATACTGAACATCCTATCGCATGTGTCACATTCAGGTGAAACATACTGGCCAAGACTCCACCTCACTTCTATGTCATGCCCCTGGAATCATGCTGTATTACAGCAGCGTGGCCAACGAGGTAGTGAAATCAACATTGTGACCTTGCTTCTTCGAAAGTTTCAACCTGGTAGATGGGTTGGTAGCCATGTAATCAGCAGCTTCGCCACGCTACTTTCCTACGCAGCACCGCTCCGCTCATCATCAACTAAAAAATCTAACAAATACTCGTTATAATTTTTTTTAACATCTGGCGTCTACATAATTAACTGGCAGGAGGTTTGCCACAGTTTCATGATAACAAAATAAAACAAATTATGTTATGTTAATATTCCCATCCCAGGTCAGGACTGCACGTTCTCAATGATAGGCAGGAACAGCACTTGGTGAACGCACTTAAAGAACTCCATTTGTAAGCGGTAACAAGCACTCTGCTACTTATTGATCGCTTCGCTCTGACAAGGACGGGATCAAAAGGATATTGGCCCTCGCGCTGATAATCTTTTTGTGCGTTCCGTCAAGCAAACTGATCACTTGTTTATACCAAATATTTGTCCTGCGATCCTAAATGGTCCTTGTCGATTTCTGTTCGCTGTGCAGATCGATCGAGGAGAATACTCCAATTGAACCAATTCTAAGACTTCAAAGAGCGACCGGGGGTGCTTCAAAATTGTCTTAAGCGCGGATATGACCAGAAAATCTCAGAAACGAAATAGAAATGGAAGAGAAAAACAAAAATAACACAGGCATGGTTCATTCTTGCGCTCAGTCGCAGAACACGTATCTGATGTATTTACAAGAAGGAAAACAAGACACTTTTTAACGAAGCTGCATTGGATTGTTATTCTTTATACAGTTGCCGAATATTAAAGGAGTTGTCATAATACGGTCACATTGCTCTGAAGAAATTTTAAGGGTTACGTTAAAATATTCACTGAATATTCCTGGATGGCAGAGGAACTAAACGCAAGATGGACACAAAGTAAAGAGCGCATCTGGAAGGTACCCTTGTCTCCTACAATCGGAATACTGGTGGAATCGTTTTTATGACGGGAGTAAATAGAAATTCAGAATCCTGCCTGAATTCCATGGCAACAACTGCCGTCGGGGATGAAGATAACCCTTCGTGGACTAAGCCGCAGCCTATATGAGGTGGGGTGACCAATTTCCTTCCTTGATGTTTATACCTTCCCAACTCATACGCCAGGTACCCATTTACAACTGAGTCGACTGGAGGAGCGGTCGTACCAGGCACGAACCATGGCGTGTTAATTACTGGCTTGTCCGTTTTTTAGAACCCTGGCACGCTGTAATCCCAGTCTATCAAATCTGTGGACTAGTGAACTAGTCCAGTAATTCCGAACCGCCGATGCTCAGAGAGCTGTCTGTCTTCAGAAATTTCTTGCCGCTCCGCGAAAAAGGAAATTCCTATTGAACCCCTTATTTATTGCTGCTCTATTTCTGCTTATTTAAAATGGCCATATAATTTTAATTTTGTATTATCAGCTTTAACATCTAAAACACAAAATTTATAGATAAATAACGGGATTTTTTTCTGTCTGAGTGGTTCGCGAAAAGTTTTTCATATTTTCATTGGTCTGTTAACAATTTTTCATATATTCACCAAACCGCTAACGATTTTTCCTATTTTCACCAATCCACTAACAATTGTTTCTATTTTCACAGGTCCAGTAGCAATTATGTCTATTTTCACCACTCCACTAAAAATTTTTGAAATTTTCATCGGTCTGCCAAAATCTTTTAAAATATTCCTCCAGTCCGTTAACAATTTTACATGCTTTCACTGGTCCACTAAAAATGTTTCCTGTTTTCACTGGTCCACTAACAATTTTTCCTCTCTTCACCAGCCCCGCTAACAATTGTTCATATTTTCACCAGTCCGCTAACAATTGTTCCTATTTTCACCAGTCCGCTAACAATTGTTCCTATTTTCACCAGCCCGCTAACAATTGTTCCTATTTTCACCAGTCTGCTAACAATTGTTCATATTTTCACCAGTCCGCTAACAATTGTTCCTATTTTCACCAGTCCGCTAACAATTGTTCCTATTTTCACCAGTCCGCTAACAATTGTTCCTATTTTCACCAGTCCGCTAACAATTGTTCCTATTTTCACCAGCCCGCTAACAATTGTTCCTATTTTCACCAGTCCGCTAACAATTGTTCCTATTTTCACCAGTCCGCTAACAATTGTTCCTATTTTCACCAGTCCGCTAACAATTGTTCCTATTTTCACCAGTCCGCTAACAATTGTTCCTATTTTCACCAGCCCGCTAACAATTGTTCCTATTTTCACCAGTCTGCTAACAATTGTTCATATTTTCACCAGTCCGCTAACAATTGTTCCTATTTTCACCAGTCCGCTAACAATTGTTCCTATTTTCACCAGTCCGCTAACAATTGTTCCTATTTTCACCAGTCCGCTAACAATTGTTCATATTTTCACCGACCCGCTAACAATTGTTCATATTTTCACCGGCCCGCGAGTGTAAAAAGGTTGGGGAACACTCTCCTAGTCTACACGCTTTAATTGCACATTTCCTACAAACAGATATCACCAATCATCCCCATCGGCATTATCACTAAACTGTAACGCCCACCATCTCATGATTCTGTTTCATGAGCTATCCATTCCACTTCACATGTCACATCACCGGCTCTCCATTCCACTTTACATGTCACATCACCGGCTCTTAATTCCACTTCACATGTCACATCACTGGCTCTCCATTCCACTTCACATGCTACATCTTCAAAATGGTATGACATTGGAGAAATAGAATGAACATATGCAGACACAAAATTACATTTTCTGTACGGATTGCTTCTCGTTCTATTAGGTCAAGATACAAGTATAGTTTGCTACAAACCCAACTAAGATACAAGTGAAGTTTGCTACAAATTCAACTAAGATACAAGTGTAGTTTGCTACAAACCCAACTAAGATACAAGTATAGTTTGCTACAAACCCAACTAAGATACAAGTATAGTTTGCTACAAATCCAACTAAGATACAAGTATAGTTTGCTGCAAATCCAACTAAGATACACGTATAGTTTGCTACAATCCCAACTAAGATACAAGTATAGTTTGCTACAAATCCAACTAAGATACAAGTGTAGTTTGCTACAAACCCAACTAAGATACAAGTATAGTTTGCTACAAATCCAACTAAGGGACAAGTATAGTTTGCTACAAATCCAACTAAGATACAAGTATAGTTTGCTGCAAATCCAACTAAGATACACGTATAGTTTGCTACAATCCCAACTAAGATACACGTATAGTTTGCTACACTTCCGGTTAAGAATAAAGTATAGTTCTCTAACTGTCCGGCGAAGAATAAAGTATAGTTATCTACACGTTCGGCTAAGAATGAAGAATAGTTTTTTACACTTCCGGCTAAGAATAAAATATAGTTTTCTACACTTCCGACTAAGAATAAAGTATAGTTCTCTACACGTCCGGCTAAGAAGAAAGTATAGTTCTCTAACTTTCCGGCGAAGAATAAAGTATACTTCTCTACACTTCCGGCTGTGATCAAAATTACACGAAACAGGCTCAACAAACACTTTCGCAATTATAAAAATAAAACCCAGTTACACAGCGATCTGTTCTTGGCGGTTCGGGGATTATTGCTCACGCGCCCTAATATAACTAAACAAGACTGGCTTAGGTTGAATAAATTCTTCAACTTCCCTTTCGCCTTCTTTGTATTCGTTCTGCTTGTTTGTTTGTTTTTTCTCTCTTTTTTGCAATTTTTTGGTTTTCTTTTCTCCTCTCTCTTTTATGTTGTATCTTCTTTCTTTGCCTTCTTTTTTTTCTTTGTCTTTTTGTTTTCAGTTTTCTTTTCTTTCTACAACTCCTTCTTGTATTTTTGTTTGTTTGGTGCTGCTCTTCTTCTTCTTCTTCTTCTTCTTCTTCTTCTTCTTCTTCTTCTTCTTCTTCTCGTACTTCTTCTTCTTCTCTTTCTTCTTCTTCTTCCTCTTCTTCGTTTTCCTCTTCTTCTTTTTCCTCTTGTTCTTCTTCTTCTTCTCTTCTTCTTCTTCCTAATCTGTGGCATTAGTCCTGAAAATACCAAATCCGTTCTAGAACCAATCATTTGGAGATACAAAAAGGCTAGCCACTGCTGTCTTTAAATATATTCAATGTGGTGTCTCAAAGGGTACGAAGAATGAGAAGAAGAAGAAGAAGTAGATGTCATTAATACATAATATGGTTAGTCAACCGAAACCGAAATGCATTCAGAGCTGGCGTGACGGAGACGTAGGCCGACTCGCCTCAAACCGAGATGCATCCTGAGCTGGCGTGACGGAGACGTAGGCCGACTCGCCTCAAACCGAGATGCATCCTGAGCTGACGTGACGGAGACTAGGCTGACTCGCCTCAAACCGAGATGCACCCTGAGCTGCAGTGAAGAAGACGTGGGCCGACTCGCCTTTAATGGAGATGCATACAGAGAGCTGCAGAAACGGAAACTACGTTCTGGAAAGAATACGTCGCATGACGGTGACTACAACCAGTTAAACGAGACAAGTTCCAAACAATGAGAATTGAGACAGCTTTAACAAAGTCCTGAAACATCGTGCAGAAACGGTGTATAATCCTGCTACTTGCAAAGCCCTGTTCAGGGCTTGGTAACTAGAGATTAAGAACAAACGAAGAAGAAGAAGAAGAATTTATCAAAAATAGATATATTTTATATCCAGCGTGTGGCAGCCTATTTATCAACTCTTAATCGACTTCCTTATAAAAAAAAAAAAGACGGGAAGCGATATATCTGTCCCATGGAGTGAATCTAGGAAGAATCTAGCTCGGATTGATGTTTTCTGTGTAAACGTCGCGTCTTGGCTAGACAACAAACAACAGGGGCTGGGAGCTTCTAGCCTATCCGAAGAATGTGCTGCCTTCAGGGAGTTCCACAAGGAACACACCTGGATACACATTCTCACGTGCAGAAACTAACAAACAAGTGGTCTCACTCGATTTAGAGAATACAGTTGCTCGTTCCCTGGTATGGCAGACGGAATACAAAATCAGGGAATGGTTTGATTTCTTTGCTGTATTGTTTTTCCCTTGTCATTTCTTTGTACCTTCTCAGAGGTTAACTTGAATATATCTAGTGAAATCTCCGTGAACGAGACGTAATCAGGGTCACGTGAAAAATACTGATAAAAAAAACCTTTACTTTACGGCCTCGTATGTGCTCCTGAAAATAGCCAGCGGTCTGGCCAACGAGTTGGGAATCTTTATCTTATATATATTTTTGTTTTTTTAAATGGTTTGTCTTTTCGGATTCTGATGGTGAATACACGCGCGTCCTTCAACTCCAGCCTCTAGTCTTTTAGATTATATGAGGACGCACTGACCAGTGTATGGATTTGGGTGTGTGTGTGTATCTGTTTGTAATGTGGGCGTATTGGCCAGTGTGTTGTTGCGTGTTTGTATCTGTTTGTAATGTGGACGTATTGGCCAGTGTGTTGTTGCGTGTGTGTATTTGTTTGTAATGTGGGCGTATTGGCCAGTATGTTGTTGCGTGTTTGTATCTGTTTGTAATGTGGACGTATTGGCCAGTGTATTGTTACGTGTCTATATTTGTAATGTGGACGTATTGGCCTGTATATTGTTGCGTGTCTGTATCTGTAATGAGGACGTCTTGGCCGGTGTATGAATGCGTGTAAACGATTTGGACATTGCTATCGGATCCATGATTGCAAAATTCGAGGATGACACGAAAACTATGCAGTATTATCTCAACTAAAGCAGAAGTGGATATAATGAGGTTAGATTTAGATAAAATTCGAGAATGGTCTGTAAGCTGGCAATGGAGTTTAATGTAGATACATGTACAGTCATCCACATGGGTAGATCAGATACGGAACATAATTACAGAACCGGCGAGAACAATATTGGTCCAAGTAGCAGTGAAAAAGGCAAATACAATGTTAGGTATGATAAAAATAAATATTAACATATGAGCAAAGAAGTGATTGTCAAACTGTATACAGCATTAGTTAGGCCTAGATTAGAGTACTGTGTACAGGTGTGGAGTCATTATCGTAAAGGAGATATAAACACACTGGAAAGGATACAAAAAAGAGCGACAAAGCTGATAGTACTCAGAACAACCGCCCTATAGTGTCTAAAAAAAAGAAGAATTCGAGGTGACTTAATACAGGTTTATAAGAGGATCAAAGGAACGGATAAATTAGACTATAACAAGTTTTTCAAAATACAACTAACTACAAGAACACGAGGACACAGTTTCCAATTAACTAAAGCAAGGTCCAGATTAGATATTAGGAAAATATTTGTTTAATCACAGAGTGGTGAATGCTTGGAATGCATTGTTTCAGGAAGTAGTGGATGCAAGGACAATTAATGCATTTAAGAATAGATTGGATGCGCATATCTTTTAGATCAAGGAAATATAAATGAAACTGGTTGTATACAGACTCTGGAGAGTCTTCTAAACCAGTATAAAGAAGTTAAGTTAGGTTAATGTGGACGTATTGGCCGGTGAATGAATGCGTATATGTATCTGTAATGTGTTCCGCTATGGCAGTTTTGCAGTAAAGTAGTTTTGCCAATCTTGTCTGCATGTGGAGAAGTGGTCGCACAGAGAAAAATCTACCGACATGCACAGTCAAACTGGACACGAAGTGGTTTGGAACCCGGCATGTTGAGATTGCAAACCAATTACAAAACCAATTGCAAAACCGTCGATTTACCCCTCCACCCCCACCCCCCCCCCCCCCCCAATCACCACGCGCTGCTCTCTTCTTCTTTTTCTGCGATCGCCTCGAAAAGAACGTTTGTGATCATGTGTACTAATTTAAATCGAGGCTGCAGAATCTCTCTCTCTTTTGGTCCAACACATCTATTTTCAATATGACATTTTCTGATCCAGTTTGCGTTCTCTTTTCGACCCATGATCTCTTATCCAGACTACAAGTAGCGGCCCTAGATACAGGCTAATACCATGCAACCTGTCTAAGAAATTAGGGTTCGAAGAAAGAAGACGGACCTGCTCCCAAAAATTATGTATTGAAATGAGATGTGTCGGACAGAAAGGCGCAAAAATCGAAGCCTCGCTGTAAACTACGCCACAACGCCAGAAACGACCTTTTTCAAGAAGAACGGGGAAGAAAAAAGAGGAATCATTTTAAAATTAAGAAAAAAAAAAGCAACCTATGTATTCTAACATTCTACGAAAATTCTGGCTGAGGAATGAAAATATGAAAGCTTTGACTTAAAAATGTCAAACAAGAAATGACATCGACTGCTATCTTAAAACGTTCAGAAGAATAGCATGAAAACTGAACAAAGAAAAACAAACGAGGACCATGGAAAAATAATTGTTATTGAGCAGAGCCAATAACAGATGGAGAGAAAGAGAGAAATAATAGACGGGAGAACTGATTTTCTCAAGCACAAATTCTGGTTCGTTCATTTCGTCTCTTCAGAACATGTAAAAACGGCCACCATTACAGCAGGGCCTCTTACGAAAAGCATTTTGTCTGGTCTCTTGTGGTGCTGGTTAATATAACAACGGTTTTACGGGATGAAAAGTTGGTAGTCGCATCCACAACCTTCCGTAATCGCCAATTACGGTATGTTTTGAAGATTACAATTTGGTGAGGAGTCTAACGTTTGGTAAGGCAAAATATGCTGATCAGACATGTTAGTCAGGGTCAGGCAAAATATGCAGATCAGACATGTTATTGAGGTCAGGCAAAATATACTGATCGAACATGCTTGTTAGGGTCAGGCAAAATATGCTGATCGGACATGTTAGTCAGGGTCAGAGTGAGGAGAAAAGCATCTGTTCAGGCAAAATATGCTGATCGGACATGTTAGTCTGGGTCAGACAGAATATTCTGGTTCTTGACAAGACTCTCACCTTGACTTCCTTGCAGTTCTCCCTGAAAACAGGCTGTTTTAATGGCAGCATGGCTAACAAAGTGGGGGATCGATGTGATGCACCTAGTAATGAGTGAGACGCAGATGAAGCCAAGCATACCACAACATCCTGGAGTACCTCGGCCCACCTTCATCAGCACTCTCGGGATGTGAGGAAAGCTACTGCAGGCTGCCATTAAACACCATTTTCAGGGCGCACAAAAAAGAGTAGACTTACTCATTATGAACAAACAACACCAGTTAAAGTGGTTCTATCTATGTCCTCGCCGGTACCAGTGTAATGGGGCACTATTATGTAGAGTTGAGTGGCAAGGAAAATATTAAAGTGGATATTCACAATCAACAACAACAACAACAACATAACATTATGTTGAAAATATTGAATAAGAAACAATTTCATATCAAACATAAAAATACATTCAAAGTGTTGAATAAAATATTGGTTCTTTTTTATACAACACAAAAATATATTTGAACATGTTGAATTAAAAAAACGACAATTGTATATACAAAAGCACAATGGAAATATTGAATAAGGAACAACTTTAAACAGGAAATAATTTTACATACAACATAAAAATATATAGGAAATGTTGTAAGCAGCAATTTTATATGGTAGGATAAAACAGTGTGAACAGACAATAGGCAAAGCAAGGCAAAGACAGCCGTCCATTGTAGACGATGATGGCATAATTTATTTTGCTAGCGCTATTTTTAGAAAGGATTAACTGCGCTACTTTGTATCCTCACTCTCTCGTCTCGTGCCGCCCGACCCCAGTGGCAAGTCAAGGACAAGACGACTAGGGAGCGACTACAAGATGCAGGGGACTCAGCATCAAGCACTCGTGAAAAAGACGGCGGAGTCTGGAGTCGAACCCACACCACCTGATCACGGGGCTGACGGCTTAACCACTTCGCCACAGAATCCCCAATAACAATGTGCTATTTTAATTGAGTACTGACGTTTTAATCGTTGCCCATCGTAAGCGAAGATGGCGACTGAGTGAGCTATATGTTGTCCGATGTGCCTTGGCTTCGTTCGTTCTCAATCTCCCGCTAACAAGCCCCGAAAACGACTTTTCAAGAAGCAGATTGTAGTTCAGAGAACGAAATGCGTTGAGTCGCTAGTTTACAGCTTGCTTACGATACGCGCACCTTTCGGTCCAACACATTCGACTTCATCATTTTTTAAGACCGGGTTAGCCTTCCTTCTTTGATCCCTTCTCCTTAGCCAGTGAGCTCTGTTGCAGCCTGTTATCCAGGATCACCACATGGAGGTGTAGAAAGGCCTTGGCAGTTCTGATTCACTCGCCCTGACGCTAGCAGTCAGCTATGGGTCGCTGCCCGCTGCAGCTCATTCACTGCTCAGTGTCCTGACCCCGTTGAGAGAGATCGTAGTCCGATGTGAATGTATTTGACTCTAGTCAGATTATAGAGCGACACATCTCATTGCACACGAAGCAAACGTGAACGGCGTCGGTGATAGAGCTGTCTGCATTCTGTCCTTTCTGGCAGTTCGTTATTGTTTGCGCACCACAACAATGATTGTCTACTGGGCAATACACGTGCTTTGTAATACGGCAGTGGGGGACGGCGTGGACTAGTCGATAAGTGACACGGCTCACAACCCAAAGGTGCTGGGTTCGATCCCCATCACAGCACCGGCTGTTACCCCGGGGAAGCAAACTCTTAGAAACTGCAGGAGGAAGTAGACCCTTACATAAAATACATGCTGAAGTTGGATGCACTGGGCCGACAGGCGCGAAATAAAAACCACAGTGCAACTCACACCGCTTTGGGGAATTGAGAAATAAGGCCAACGCAAAAAAAACAAAACAATGCCGGTGAGCATGGCGGAGCCGTCCGGATCAAACTTTTCGTAGGAGGCGGCATTAATGAGGCAATTGTTCAGATTGTTATGTTTACGTCTATACGTCCACTCAACGAGCACTTGCTTGTCCTGAGCTGCATAGGGAGGCTTCTTTCAGACATTCAGTACACTGACATTCATGGCTGCTTAGGGAGGTTTCTGTCGGACATTCAGTACACTGACATTCATGGCTGCTTAGGGAGGTTTCTGTCGGACATTCAGTACACTGACATTCATGGCTGCTTAGGGAGGATTCTGTCGGACATTCAGTACACTGACATTCATGGCTGCTTAGGGAGGTTTCTGTCGGACATTCAGTACACTGACATTCATTGCTGCTTAGGGAGGATTCTGTCGGACATTCAGTACACTGACATACATGGCTGCTTAGGGAGGCTTCTATCGGATATTCAGTACACTGACATGCATGGCTGCTTTGACTGTGACCACAACTATGAACTAAGTTTTCAAAGAAAAATATTTTCTAGCGAAAACAGCTGAAAATTGTTATAACACAATCCCTAATCCGACCAAACCCTTCTTAACCCCAAAAGAACCACATCAATCCATCAAACCAGACAGCTTGAATTCGGATCAAACGAAAATGAAAACAACATTCATTGACGGGTCGGTGGAAAAGAAACACAGCAGATGCAATTCTATAAAATAAAAACAGCTAAATGAAAGGACGTTACATCTACCTACACCATTATAGTGACATAATCCAACCAAATGAGATAGGACTATTCCAGACAGCCTCTCTGAAATCACGTCCGTTTAGATGATAAAACTGTCATTAACAACGATACGAATGATTATCCGTATTCTTTTACTTAGTCTCACTTCAAAATAAATACAGTCTGTTAGCTCCCCTCTCATTCGAAGCACTTTCTTTGGCAACATCTTATACAATTTCCAAGGACAGTCATTCAGTTAGAGGAATTTTATTATAATGTGCATGGAAGAGTATGTACAAGGAAAAAAAATCGTATTTCATGATATTAAATAGCGCTTTAGCAATTGTCTTTGCAGGGATTGTGAAGATCAAGCAAGAAGACGCATGGAGAATAACAGGTACAGGATGTACGCTTCAAACTTTCCACTTGCACTGTACAAAAACAACGAGGCGTTATTATTCATTTTTGTTGGTTATAGCTTGTTAAATCTTCTGAAATCTACAGAACAATGAAGGGAAGGAAGACTAACGTCTGGTCAGGCAAAACATACTGATCAAACATGTTAGTCAGGGTCAGACAAAATATACTGGACAATATCCTCTCCACGGCTTCTTGTAGCCCTTCCTGGAAACGGGCTGTTTCCATGGCAGCCTGGCTAACGAGGTGAGGGATTGGCGTGATCGCCGTAGTAGTGAGTGACACGCATATGAAGCCAAGCATAGCACAACCAACTGGAGTACCCCGGTGCACCTTCACCAGCACGCTCTGGATGTGAGGAAAGCAAGGAAATCAGCCACTTAACATACTTTTTATCGCGCACGAAAGAGTAGTCCTACTCATTGTATGCATTCAACAACAACAACAAAAGAATAAAGGTTCGGTCAGGGGACAGTTGTTCAAGTCAGAAGAGAGTGTCTGGACGAGATTGATAGACTTTAAAACCGAAGACAAAGCGTCATTGATGAAACTCTGCTTGCGAGACCAGCACGCGTGGCAAGTGACACAATGAGACAGCAGATCGACCAGCTAGTCCGTGGCAACATGTGAATCATTATTGATGAAATAGTGGTGAATTTCAACAAGACGCACGGAGCTGCACACACAATTGTCCATGATGAGCTTAGTTATAGAAAAATGTGTAGCAGATGAAATCAAAGACAGCTGACCACTAAGTAATGGAGGCGGTGCAAAATGGGGTGAGGGTAAAACATAAATTATTTTCTTTACAGGGCATCCACAAGTCAGTGGACAGGTGGACAATAGGGAATCCACTGGCTAGTGGATATGTGGATAAGAGGGCATCCATCAGCTAGTGGACATGTGGATACGATGGCTTCCACAAGCTAGTATGCAGGTGGGCATAGCGTGTCGCCAGGCACAGGGACTATGTTGAAAAATAAGACACAAAATAATGTGTGGTTCGCACTCTTGTCAAAATGTTATGAATAAAATTGTCGTTCCTTAATGACTGTCCCTCGTATTTTAAAACAAGATGTTACTTGCAAACGAGAACGCGCATCTAATTCTCTCCCCCCCTCCCTTTCCACCGCCCCCTCCCTCGCCCCTCTCCAATTGTACTTTACCAGTCTTAATAAACCATAAAACAACCGTGTAATTCATCAAAACATAAAACAAACACAGATAAAAATGAAAACTATCACAAACAAACCGTATAAACTCAACAAAAATAGCTGATGTTATTTGACAACATGTCTCAGTGATGAAGCAATCGACGCCAGCAAATGACGTCACACTATTCTAAATCAGTGCTCTTCAGCCTGGGGCGTTACCGTCTACTAGTGGCAATTTTAGCTTTCAGGTGGTCGGTAGCAGAATAAATAAATGCTGCATTAAAAACATAACATGAGGAAACTATCGCAGAATTCTAGCAAACCATCAAAAGTGCACATTTTGAGAACCTGTGTTTTTCTTGTGATGGCATACGGCTGTAAAACATGGGCAGTCGCATAAACCTCGAATCCTTCGAGTCGAAATGTTAAAGTAAGGTCCTAAGAATACCTTAGAAGAAAAAGAAGAATGCAGACATTCTACCAGACATGGATATAGGGGAGAACTGATTCTGAAATTCCACCATGAACAAAAACCTGACAACATAAAATGACAAAACGGTCTTGGGAGAACGATAAAGGAAGGTATGGTCTCGGGGAAAAAGATCAAGAGGCAGACCAAGAAGGCGATGACACCAAGATGTCAAGAAATGATTAAGCATGACTCTGGAGCAGTCTGGAGATTTGACAAAAGATGGAGTATCTTTCAGACGAGCTGTGATGGGAGCAAAGGACATGTTTTATGAAGATAAAAAAACGCCCAAAGTACACTTTGACTTGGTGGACAATCACGGTATTTTCTTCAATATAGATTTTAGTGGGTGGTAAGAAAAATTTACATTCACGAAGTTAGAGCTATGTATAAAATGGTTGAAAATCACTGATCTAAATCAAAAGTATTTGTGCTGAAGCTGAAAAGACAATTATTTTCTGACGTGCAGATATTGGAAGAAAATCTTACACAATCTGTTATTTTCATTCAAACTAGACCTGTTACTTCCATTTGGAAATTTCATCTGTAACAAGTCAATATAAAAACTACGTTTCTGGCTACAATCTTTTATTTATACTAAGCTATGTTTATTGTGTTTGGGACTTCACAGTGTATTTAAAAAAATTGTTTTTTGCTGTTTCTAAAGTAAATTGAGGTTTTCGCGTTTTTTGTTTTGTTTTTTGGTGGTTTGTTATTGGTTGTTCTTTATTGGTGTTGGTGAATATTCTTTACTGAATCTTTGAAAATGATCATCATTCATGTGCATATCACAACCCAGATATCAGAGTCAAGAACGAGCGCCTCCAATCAGTAGACAGTTACCTTGGCAGCACTTTTTCCACAGAAAATATTACTGACTCTGAGATCAGCAGCATAATCTCCAAGACATGTGTTGCCATTGGGAGGCTGTGGAACATCATTTGGGATAGGAGGTGTCTTAGCCTTGATGCGAAACTCAAAGTCTACCGAGCCGTAGTGCTCACCGCCCTTCTGTTGTCAGTGAGACGTGGACTGTGTACAGAAAGAAAATAAACCACTTCCAGACGAGCTGCCTCTGTAGATTGTTGAGAATACAATGGCAGGATAGAGTACCAGACACCGAGATCCTCATGAAGGTCTAAAAAAGAGCATTCGCACACTGCTGCAGAAGACCCAGATTAGGTGGGCCGATAATGTCGTGCACATGCCAGACAACCGTATCACCAAACAGCTAATGTAATGTGAGCTGAAAGAGGGCCTGCGTCTGGTTGGTGGACACAAGAAGCGCTTCAGAGACGAGTCCAATTCTGACCTCAAATGCTGCATATGTGGAAGTGGTTGCTGTGCCAGAATTGGACTATGCAGGACTTGTAAGGTATAAAACATGTCTGATTTCTGTTGTCCTCGTCGCTTGCTATGGGCGGCTATTATTATTATTATTATTATTATTATTATTATTACTTCTAGTGGCTGGGTATATGTCCAACTCAATAAACGTGTGTGTGTGTTCGAATGTGTTTTTCTGTTGTTGTTGGTTTTGTTTTTATGCGTTCGCCTTATTTCTCTATTCCCCAAGTTGGTGTGGGTTGCACTATGTTTTATTTTGCTCCTGTCGGCCCAGTGCATCCGACTTGGGCATGCATTTTAAATAAGGGTCTGCTTCCTCCTGCAGTTTCTAAGGGTTTGCTTACCCGGCGTAACGGCGGTGCTGTATGGGGAACGGACCCAGCACCTTCGTGTTGTGAGCCTGGTCACTTAACCCACTAGCCCACGCCGTCCCCGTGTTTGAATGTGACTTGATCGTGTCCATCTCCTTGTCGACTGGTGTTGTTGTTTAATGACCACAATAAGTTTACTCTTTTATGCGCCTTGAAATGGAATTTAAGTGGCGCGTTGTAGTAGTTTCCCTCACATCCCGAGCGTGCTGATGAAGGTGTACTGAGATCCTACAGACGGTTGTCATATTTTTGGCTTCATCTGCATGACGCTTACTACTACCAGGAAATAGTCGATCCACATCTCGTCAGCCAGACTGCCCTGAAAACAGCCTGTTTCCAGGGAGCACTGCATGAAAGACATATTCTGGTCTTGGTATATTGTGACTGACCCTGACGCGACGTTCTGGTCAGAATGCTATGACTGACAGGACTAGCGTCTTAGTTCCTTCTCGCTGTTGATGCTAGTAAGTATAAACAAATGTAGGTTTTTCAGTTTAAGCTTTTGAATGAAATTTCCAGGATCCTTCAACGTTTAAAAGATTAACTTCTCACACGAGTAAAGGCTGTCTACA
Organism: Ariolimax columbianus; assembly: GCA_036924085.1. NCBI lineage: Eukaryota > Metazoa > Mollusca > Gastropoda > Stylommatophora > Arionidae > Ariolimax > Ariolimax columbianus. The sequence continues at coordinate 47,661,753 of JAVGWX010000013.1, forward strand.
TCATTTCAGCTCTCCAAGGTTACGAGGAAGTTAGATGAAATAGGAGAAATAGAAGTTCGCCCAAGCGGGCAGGCTCAATAGAAATGTACGCTGTACGAGGGAATGGGACGCATTTCATGAAAACAAAAAAACTAACAAATATAGAGATCCTGGAGAAACTAGGAATGAAAAGAGAACCATTAAAAGACACAAAGAGACGACAAATCATATATTTTTGCCACATTAAAAGGCTGTGGCATACCAGATGAAAAGGTTGACTGCTGCCTAGCATGAGGTAGGCAGCGCTAGACGTAGGAGGATACCATCAAACGATGGACGAGCAACAGTCTACCAGGGTGAGAGAGATCCGTTACAACCAGCCTTCATTGTGGAAACCGCACATGAACTGAATCCCAACTTAAGACTCCAGTCAAGTTACGGTTTGGCGCCCTACGTGTTAGAAAACCCCGTCTGCCCTACGTGTTAAAAAACCCCGTCTGCCCTACGTGTTAGAAAACCTAGTCTGCCCTAAGTGTTAGAAAACCCCGTCTGCCCTACGTGTTAAAAAACCCCGTCTGCCCTACGTGTTAGAAAACCTAGTTTGCCCTACGTGTTAGAAAACCCCGTTTGCCCTACGTGTTAGAAAAACCCGGATGGACTGATAGCATTTCATCACACGAAAATATATTTGGTCTATAGGAGTTTCTCAGAAACCCTGATTTCTGCAGTAAAAATTCTTATCTATATTAGCTTCGGAGAAAGATGATGCTATTAAATACGCGGTAGGGTCAAGAGAATAATCTTGGAGGTTCCAGGGTTAATGAAGCAGTCGGCAACAGAGCAAAAAATCCACGCCCTACAAGGGCTCAAGAGACAGTACACTAGCAACTCTTGGACACATACATACACAGATGGTTCTACCTCGGTGAGCGATAAAAGTGGAGGCAGTGGAATCTACATTGAACACCCCAATGGCGACATAGAAAATCACTCCATACCAGCAGGTGAGACTTGTACCAATTTCATAGTTGAAGCAAGAGCTGTTCATGCAGTAACTCAGATTCTTATCAGCTAAAACATAAATACAAGGAAAATGGTCATTATAACAGACTCCAAGAGTGTACTCCAAGCCATCTCAAGCCACAAACAAGATAGACTCTCACATGAAATAAAATACAACATATGTTTGCTGTCTCATAAAATATATTTAGTCCTACAATGGATTCCGGCCCACTGTGTGATTCCTGTAAACGAGAAAGCAGATGAGCTCGCAAAAGCTGGAAATGGCGGCAAGCAGATTACCCATCTACAGAGCTATAAAAAAGCAAAGACACTCATCAAACGATCCATGAGGAAAGAATGGAGAAAACAGCACAAAGAATATACGCCAGAAAATAACAGCATAGACAAACTTGGCCTGCCAGAGCGACGATGCTCGAAAAGCTGTGGGAGACCGGCAAAGACCTGAAACGCAGTCTCCTTCGTGAATCTCGCCGGACTATAAGCATGGCATCAGGTGATCGTGAACATCACCGGGCTTTCAGCACAGCATCAGTTTACCGATGAAGAAGAAGAAGCTTTGGGGAAAGATAACGCTATTAAATATCTCGGTGGGATCAAGAGGGGAAGCCGCGCATGAGCTGCAGCGGTCAGCAACCCATTGCTGACTGCCAGCGTCAGAGACCGCGAACCAGAACTGCCAAGACCCTTCTACACCTCCACGCGGTGATCCTGTATATAAGGCTGCAACAGAGCAGACTGGCCAAGGAGAAGGGATCGAAGAGGGAATGCTAACTCGGTATTTAAAAAAAGGCCGCTGAAGTCGGATGTGTCGGACCGAAAGGTGCAAACATCGCGGTCAAGCTGTAAACTACAAAACAACGCATTCCGTACTCTGGACTACATGCTGCTACTTAAAGCCCTTTTCAGGGTTTGGTAGCGGGATATTGGGAAGCCAAGGCAAGCCAAAGAGGGTTGGGATTGGTATTGGTAATCTCATTATGTAAAAAACAACCAACATTGCCGTAATAATCAGCCGCTGTAGAAGCACTAATATGCAGGCTTCCTGTTAGGTACCACTTGCAGTTGTTGTTAATGCCACTAGTACTTGAGTAAAGTTCTCTTGGTGACTTTCTTTAGTGGCGGGTTACAGTGGCTATCATCACATTTCGAGGCATACTTAAGAAGATACAATGGGGTCCTCTGGACTGTATTGCAATGCAAAACTGCTCAGTAAACTCGTTACTGTGGGGATCAAAGTACCGATCCCCACCTCGTTAGTCGGAGTGTAATAAAACCACGAGAACTGCTTGTAAATGATGTGGGTGATTGCTTAGTATGTTTCACCTGACCCTGACTAACATACTATGATCAGTATGTTTCACCTGACCCTGACTAACATAGTCTGATCAGTATGTTTCGTCTGACCCTGACTAACATAGTCTGATCAGTATGTTTCGTCTGACCCTGACTAACATAGTCTGATCAGTATGTTTCACCTGACCCTACCTAACATAGCCTGATTAGTATGTTTCCCCTGACGAGACGTTTTTCTCCTCTCCCCACCAGCAGCTGTCAAAACATATGCTTCACACAGCAGAGAAAAGTGGAACGATTGCAAATGCTTGGAAACAGGCTTCCTTAGAGGGGGCCAGCTGCCAAGAACAAAAAATTGTTCTCGTCCATAAATTCACAGGGCTTATTCTCATTTGTTGGGTAACTGGGTGGATATGTAGAGGAGACAAAATCTTCTTTCCCCTGTAGTTGTTACGAATTGTGCAGACAAGGTTTTAATTTTACCGCCGATTAAACAAAATAACCTAAGCCTCCAGAGGTTTTGAACCCATGTTTTCTCGGTCAACGGGCCAAGCTCCAAGCCATTACACACTCCTATACCTTCTCGCTTCACATTATCTTCGGCGTCAATCCGTCAGATCTGTAGCATGCGTGGACGCCATCAATATTATTTTTGCCTCCCGATCTTTTCCAGTGCTGTACCAACGATGGCCGCCTAGGACTTTGGTAAGTCCATCTCGCCATCGCATAGCTTGGCGACCCAGTGGATGTGTGCAGACATATGATCACCAATAGGTTGTTCTACGTGTCCTACTGTTGTCAGGGCAACGATGTTTGCATGATATCGCTGCTTCCACAACATCCGGGAAGAAGGTTTAATGTCGAATTTCTTCGTTTCGAATCTTATCCCGTATGCAAATTTGTAGGACTCGTAGTGCTCTCTGAGTGACTGAGCTTCTCGGCAACTGTTCTGTGCAAGTTCCACACTTCGCATCGGTAAATCATCACTGGAATGAGAATGCTATTGAAAGTATTGTTTTTTTGTTGCCGTGATGACTTTCATCTCTTGATTTCTTGAAATTCTAGCTTCATCTGTATTATCTTTATCCCAATTGTGTGTCACATTTAATGTGGCTGGCCGGAAATACGCCTCAGTCGCTGCTGATTGTCCGCTGGTCACGGGCGTGAGATACATAATCTAGGCCCGCCAACGCCATTTCACGCGGCCCACAACAGGGTTTGCGTTTAATCGTATGAATAGTGTTAATACCGCTTGAACAAGAAAATAGGGCATTTTGTACAATACTAACAATACCAGTGCAGAATAGTTGCCTGTCAATCGAACTGTCCTTTTTCTTCTACTTTGTTTGTTCTCAAACACCTGCTACTAAACCATTTTTAGGTCTTTGCAATTAGCAGGATGTAGTACGGAAAACGGATAGTTTTGTGTTTTAGTTTACAACTTAGCTATGATATTTGCATCTTTCGTTCCAACACATCCGACTTCAGCAGGCATTTTTGTGTACCGGGTTGGCCTTTCCTTTTCTATCCCTTCTACTTAGCCAGTCTGCTCCATTGCAGCCTGTTATCCAGGATCATCACGTGAAGGTGTAGAAGGGGTTTGGCAGCTCTGGTTTATTGGCTCTGACGCTAGCAGTCAGGCATATTGTGTTGTACATCATCGGTCAGTCCGGAGGTGGTTGTATAGTCCAATTCTGGCACATTAACTCCTTCCACATATGCAGCATTTAAGGTCAGAGTTGAACATATGAGTGTCAGTCATTTTCTCTTTTCGCAAAGTGCCTTTTCTCTGCGTCTCGGAGGCACACATCTTCAGCAATAGAGGTGTCTCTGTTTGTGGCTCTACGCATGCCTGGCGGTCGTGTGCCAGGCATTCCAACAGAGTTTACATCGATGTTGAAGCGGTGCCAGAAATATGAACTGTAAAATATGAAAGAAGGAATAGCAGTTTAACAATTAAAGGTTATCTCCCTTATCGCACTCCTCCACCCCTCCCCACCTCTCCAACCGGCCAATCACTGACATCTCCTTTTTCATTACAAACGCCTCCATCTCAACCCTATTGAATTACCCTTCTTCAACCAGATCTCTACACTACATATCAATCCCCATCAGTCCTTCAAGATCCGTTCTTCCAGAAGGGATTAGCTTTCAATGAGAGGAATCATTCTTCATGTAAAAAAAAATTTTAAGTGCCTTTGTATTATTAATTTTCTTTGCCCCTTCCGGCATCTTTACCCACTTGCAATATGGTTTATGGTCTGTGGAAACTCTTTGCAGGTGTTTGTTTGAAGGCACATGCACATGCACACTTATTCGCAAAGTGAAAATCCTACCAGAGTCTTTTCAGTTCAAATTGTTGATGCTATCATTTGCCATTGGGTTGAGAAATGCCTGTATACAGAGCTCGTGCAATCAGCAACACAGTCAATCCATTGTTGTTTGCAGTTGATGTGGATGTTGCTGAAGGATGTCGACCAGTTGACCTTCATCGCACAATGTATGGGGATAACAGTGAAGAACTGGACAACGATGTTAAAAGAGGGACGTGAGTTAACGAAGAATCTTCCGAGACCAGGTCAGGCGCACATTGTTGAGTCAGGAGATGACATCGCCAAAATTGATGTAGCATTTCGGGTAGACTGTCGCCGGAGCTTACGTTCGCCACACATTTGTCACCATACACTGTCTGCATTCTGCGATTGATGTCAACTGGTCGACATCCTTCAGCTGTTAGAAGCCGAATCACCGCTTGCTGATCAACTCTGGACGGATTCCGTATCACACCCGTCATGTCTTCAACGGTCTGCGGAGGAAACTATGAGTGGTAGGATAATGACATTTTGCAAACTTAACGGTTGGTATGTGCTGTATACACTAGAAGTAACGTTACCATGCGCATCGTACGTATGTTCACTAAGGTGCAGTTTGGTCCGGTTTCAATTGAACACCTCGTAAATATATATATATATATATATATATATATATATATATATATATATATATATATATATATATATATATATATATATATATATGCATTTTTTATATTTGCTGGCATCAACAGCGAAGAGGAACGCTAGTCCTGTCAGGCATAACATACTGACCAGGACGTCGCGTCAGGGTCAGGCACAATATACTGACCAAGACCAGAATATCTTTTTCATATAATGTTCTTTGGAAACAGGCTCTTTTCAAGGCAGTCTAGCTGACGAGGTGTGGATCGAATATTTCCTGGTAGAAGTAAGCGTCATGCAGATGAAGCCAAGCATATCGCAACCATCTGTAGGATCTCAGTCCATCTTCATCAGCACGCTCGGAATGTGAGGGAAACTACTACAACGTGCCACTCAACTTTCTTTCAAAGACGCACTAAAGAGTAAACTTATTGCGGTCATTAAATAACAACACCAACCGACAAGGATATGGATACGGTCAAGTCACATTCGGGATTAAGATGCTGAGCAGCGCATGAGCTGCATCGGTCTGCGACCCATACCTGACTGCTAGCGTCAGGACCAGCAAACCACAGCTGCCAAGACCCTTCTACACCTCCACTTGGTGATAGTGGATAACAATTTGCAACAGAGCAGACTGGCTAAGGAGAAGGGATCGAATACGAAAGGCTAATTCGGTACACAAAATATGCGTGCTAAAGTCGGATGTGTTGGACTCTGATGTCTCCAGGTAAGGTATCCGCCTCTAGTCATGAGTTCGAATCACGGTGGAGACCGGAAGTTCTTTACTTCTACGTAGACCATCTGGTAACAATTTCCCTGATTAGACTCATGTGTTTAGTGTCGATCACGTTAACAGTTCCTTGACAGTTAGAAATAAAAAATAGTAGACATTACGGCCGCTGCCAAGACAAAGTTCAGAAGTTCTAATTAAAAATCTAACCAAATTATGTGCACCTTCCAGCAGGCCTTGTAAGTCACAGGAAATTTAAAATACGTACTGTGGATTGCCTTCGGCTACCTGGCAACAGCCATTTACAACATGCAAGCATTTCAAGTATCCCAAGCATGTCTACCACAACATCTAACCGTCTACCTTCCAGACAACCCGAGGAGATCGTTAGTTCGTGCTACGCTATTTCAGCAACATGTCTCTTAGTTAATGATCCTTCTGTCCAGGTATGAACACAATTAGTGTGGTCAGAAATTCAAAGTTCGATTACTAGGTTCAAGAGGTCAATAACGGCAACTCTGTTACACCAAGGTCCCAGATGAGATCCTTATAATCAACCCGTTTTTATGGACCCAATAATAAACGAGCACCTGGTATGTTGTTAAGAAAGTAGAATGGCCATGCAAGCTCCCTAGTACATAGATCTCCAAATTACGGCCCGCGAGTCACATGCGGCCTGCTAAAACATTTGTTTCTGACCCGGTAAAGTAAAGTAACCCATAGGGTGTGAGGTATTAGCGATCTCACATTTCAAAGGCTCGGCTATATGAGGGCGGTAGCCATCTCCTCTCGCTCGCCGCTTTTACTTCCCGGCCTGAACATGTACCCATTTAAGGCTGGGTCGACCCGGGAGCTATTGCGGTCGGAAAAACATTACCGCCTCAACTGGGGAATGAACCCAGGACCACTCAGATGCTAAGCCAGCGGGCTAGAGGCTGCGCTACGCGGCTCCACTCATCATATAACCGTTAATTAATTAGTCAGTTATTTAAATTAATTGATATATTAATGGGATGGAACCGGGGAGGTACAACACAACATGTGTGAGCACTGTTGGCATCATCGCTTGTGATCAGGCAAAACATGATGACCAGACATGTTTGTCAGGATCAGGCAAAACATGATGACCAGACATGTTTGTCAGGATCAGGCAAAATATGCTGACCAGACATGTTTGTCAGGATCAGGCTAAATATGGTGACCAGACATGTTTGTCAGGATCAGGCTAAATATGCTGACCAGACATGTTTGTCAGGATCAGGCAAAATATGCTGACCAGACATGTTTGTCAGGATCAGGCTAAATATGCTGACCAGACATGTTTGTCAGGATCAGGCTAAATATGCTGACCAGACATGTTTGTCAGGATCAGGCTAAATATGCTGACCAGACATGTTTGTCAGGATCAGGCTAAATATACTAGCGTAGACCCTCAGACTTTCCCGATCCTCCCTTGAAGCACCGTGTTTTCATTGCAGCCTGGCTAACAAGGTGAGGGATCGACGTGATCCCGAAGTAGTGAGCGACACGCAGATGAGGAAAAGTATAGCACAACCGCCTGGAGGAGCCCGGTCAACCCTAATCAGAACGCTCGGGTTGCGAGGAAAGCTACGACAACCCGCTACTTAACGTTCTTTTTAGGGCGCACAAACGAGAAATTCTACTCATTGTGGTTATTCAGCAACAACAACAAACAACAACAACAACAACCACAATATAAAAAGAAAACGTATTCATTCATTTGTAAAATTATTGTTCTTACTTGGCCTAAGAAAAAAATGTAAATCATATAATGTGGTCCAGGTTAAACATTGGAGACCGCTGGTCTGGTACAATGAAATCTCTTACGCTTCATCCGCTACAGCAGTGTCTGATACTACTTTCACCTGTAAACGTTGAAAGAAAAACGGGAGTTCACAGTGCACACGAATACAGGTGGACAAAAAAATAGGGCGCCAAACATCTAAATTGTTTATCGTGGCGTTGAGATCTGAGAGAATCTCTCTAGGAGCCAATCATGATTTTGTTTATGCGTTCCTGCACGACAAGGGGAGGAACACCCGAAACAGACGAGTGCTTGAAATCAAAGGGAAGTGGACGTTTTGTAAGCTATCATTGCTGGGTTTTGTGCGTATTGATGATGTGTATGTGTATAAAATTTGGTGTCTGTTTATGGTCGTGCCACGTGCTGTTCAATCTTGGTTAAATGAATCACTCCGCTAAGCAGACATGTCGGCTTGTCGACTTTCAAATAAAGTAACAGAGCCGATATATTGGCTTGAACAGTTTTCATACTTATATTTAAACGTTAGTAGTTGATGTGGTCGAGATGTAAGGCACTCACCTCTTTAAACGATGAACAAAAACGGTTGGCGATCGAATCCCGCAAGCTTCAAGCGACTCCTGGTCTCAAGCAAGGAGGGACCAGAGTGCCTACATCCTGAGGATTCTCGTGTCGTCTCGACTAATGTCTTGCCACTAGTCCAAAGTAGCTCGAGACCAGAGAGTGAGGTTGATGACCAGCTACCTCACTATTTGTTGTCGTTGTTGTTGATGATGTTGTTCTTGTGGATGTTTATGTTCTTGCTGTTTCTGTTAATGTTGTTCTTGTTCTTGTTGACGTTGTGTATGTTCTTCTTTTTAGCTGTTGTCATTATTGATAATGTTGTTCTTGTTGATGTTGTTATTATTGATGATGGTGTTCTTGTTGATGTTGTTATTTGTCTTTGATGTAGTTCCTGTTGTTGATGTTGTTCTTGTTGATGTTCGTGCTTTTGCTGTTGTTGTTGTTGATGTTATTCTAGTTGTTCATATTGTTTTTGTTGTTGTTGATGCATAACAAAGAACAGGTTCGAACTTTCAACAAATAAATCCCTTCTTTAAGGACTGTGGCCGAAAGGTATCGATGTCTATCTGTTGACAATACGGGCATCATCATCATCATGTAGCATGTCCTTTATAGAACGTCGCTCCTATCACAGTCTGTCTGAAAGAAATTCGTTCCCTTGCCAAAACTCCAGCTTCCGCCACAGTCATGCCCAGACATTCCAGGATATCTTGGTGCCATCATCTTCTTGGTCTACCCATGCCTCTTTTGCCTAGCACCATACCTTCTATCATTGTTCACTCAAGACCGTTGCGTCTCTTGATGTGACCAAAGTATTTCAATTTTCTGACCAAAATTGACTTGATAAACCAGTTCTCCTCTATGTTGAACTCTTGCCGAGTGGCTAAATTTGTCTTTCTCTTAGCCCAAAGTATTCTGAGGATCTTTCTGTAACATTTTGACTCGTTGGACTCGATTCTTTTTCTAGAAGTTTTGGTAATCATCCATGATTCGCAGCCATATGCTACCACAGGAAAAACACAGGCTCTTAAGACTTTCACTTTTGTCGTTTTGTTGGTACTCTGCCGTAATTTCTTCAGGCTTCTTAGCTTTTGCGTTGCCATGGCTAGTTTTCAACTGATTTATTTGGATCAGTAACTATTTTTCTCAATTTTGGACCCCATATATTTAAAATGCGTGACCTGATGTATTTCTTAACTATCTATGTTAAATTTATGTTAACAATGAAGCCAGCGGATCATATCCCAGTAAAGTACTTTTTTCTATTTCTCTTAGGGAGGAACTAAACTTGGTGTCAGCAGTGGCGAAGCGGCCTATAGTCCACAGCCTTTAAAACACTGCGACTACCATATCTATATTTGGCAGCCATGTACTGCCACGGGGGAGGTGTGGGCTAGTGGTTAAATGGCACGGCTAACAACCCGAAGGTGCTGGGTTCGATCCCCATCACAGCACCGGCCGTTACCCCGGGGAAGCAAACCCTTAGAAAATGCAGGAGGAAGCAGACCCTTACATAAAATACTTGCCGAAGTCGGATGCACTGAACCAACTGGCGCAAATTAAATACCGTAGTGCAACGCACACCGCCTTGGGGAACAGAGGAATAAGGTGCACGCAGAAACAAATAAAAAAAATAAAATGCCACTACCACAGGAATGGAAATAAAGTCGTACAAGTTAATTAAAAAATAAATTATGGAACGGAACTAGCATATACGTGCAGACACCTTTACATAACATTGGGTTGAAGGATGACAGCTGGTGAACTACTGCACCCCTAACAACAACAACAACAACATCAATGCATAGAATAGCTCCTCTTCTTCCATGGTGTTTACAATGTCCTTTATTCGTGAAGTATAGATTTCATAGTATTAGTTGTCTATGTCGAACCTTCCTTAATTGTTTCTTAAGACATGCGGAACAGGTTACAGTTTTACTATTCCGTGTTCCCAATTTCGAACCTCGGTAAAATATCGTGATTGACATAACTAAAAAAGCGATTGTGCAACCAGAACTCGGTTTGATAGCAAATAGAAGACGACACGATCTGATTGGTGGATGCAACTAGAACTCAGTTTGATAGCAAATAGAAGACGACACGATCTGATTGGTGGATGTAACTAGAACTCGGTTTGATAGCAAATAGAAGACGACACGATCTGATTGGTGGATGTAACTAGAACTCGGTTTGATAGCAAATAGAATACGACACGATCTGATTGGTGGATGCAACAAGTGGCGAACGAGAGCGACGAGAAAGCACGTGGTTTGGTTAGGTTGTACAACAACCCGCACATCACGTCTACTTTCTGGATATGTTTCTGTTTCTAAGAATCGATGTCACTGCACTCCGGGCATACCCATAGGTGCTCAGTCTCTCTCATCAAATTGCGTAAGGTGTCGATGCTGATGGTCCCTGTAGCTCGCTGGTTGTACACGCTCCTGCGCCGCCCTCTCATGCGCCCCACTACGCTCGAACCTCGTTTAATGTCGAAACTTTGCAGTCTGTGGATTGCTGCTTCATCTATTGCGGTGTCCTTATCCAGCAAGCGGTCATTGGTTGATTTCAAAATGTCACTTCTGTCCATCACCAATGTGCTCATGATGGGAGCTTGTGAAGCCAAGATGGCAGCTCTTTCATTGCCCTGAACCCCGGCATGAGCAGGACAGTAGATCCAGGTCAGCGCCTGGAGGTTTGAGGCCTCAACAGCAGCTATCCACTCGTACCTAAGCCATCCCTTCTGTACTTTCTGAAGTACGGCTTGCGCGTCTGTCACGATGACTGCCTTTGTCAAAGAAGTCTCAGATATCCATTTCAGTGCTGAGGTCACTGCTTCCGTCTCATTCTCATACTGGAGGTTGTTGACATGTATGCCCTACTGCGCTCAGCAACGACCTCTTCTCTCACTCTAGTCGAGAAACCCCAGCCTGATTTCTCACTGTGCATGACTGACCCGTCGGTGTATATGACAGCGTCACTCTCCTGGGTGTTCTCAGTTATCAGCTGATTTATCTCGTGCTCTGCACTCTCGTTGTTCCATTCTCTACATTCCTTGCCTAAGGTTATGATGACTCTCTGGTACTCTATCATTCTATCACCAGTGTGGACCCATTCTTCCCCTTTGGCTATCGCCTCAGCTGGAGTGACGTGTCCGATTGTTGTCTCTGCCTGTGCCATCCATGACGCCCCTCTCTTGATTCTTGATCCCTTGATGTCTGAGATACTACTGTGCAGAGGGTGTGGTCTGTGGTGACACACATATAGGCTTTGACTTGTGCCAGTTTATGTCTGGATGTCACCGATAACGATCCCAACATGTACCGCATCATCACAATCGGGATATCTCTAGTGCAGCCCAGAACCAGTCGCATACCTTCATTCTGGATGCGGTCCAACCTTTCACACTGTGTTCTTGATAGTTGAGGATGCCTAGTCCGTAATCGATGACAGACAACACGACCTGACGGAATAGGATGAACAGGAGGCGTTGTTCCAAGTCGGCAGCAGCCATGAGTGCTCCTAACCCTCTCTTGCATCTTTGTACGATGTGGTCAACATGGCAGTTATAGGAAAGACTGCGAGCAAATGTCACTCCGAGGTATTTCAACCTGTCACTCCTGTCGATGGTGCAACCATCAAAAGTGATGCCCGGGAGTTCAGCCTGCTATGGAATTATTCAAAGAGCACCACATCATGCAGGCCTTGTTCGGATTGATCTTGGAGCTTGAGTCGATGCACCACTGTGAGATTCCTTGCAAGGTTTCCTGGATGTCTTTGACCAACTCTTGCCTGTCTGAGCCAGTCCTGTACGTTAGGATGTCATCGGCAAATGTCAACGTTCGCCCTGTCCCTGTGGGTTGGATATTGACCACTTCTACTGTGTAAATGTTGAACAGCACCGGTGAGAGCGGAGACCCTTGAGGCAGTCCTGGACATATTCGCCTCGGTTCTGATGTCCACGATCCCACGCGTAGCGCAACTGTTCTTTCCATCAGGGCAGCTGATATCAAACTAACCAGCCACGGGTTTAAACCACACTGCTGCAGACAGGTAATTAAGGTACCAAAATCGACACGGTTGTATGCGTCTTCCAGGTCGAGTGCCACCGCGACTGTTTCTTGCTTTGATTGAAACCCCTCATACACATCATACGCGAAAGTTCCAGCGTTAGCCAGGTCTCCTTCGCTATTCTATAGCTGCACAGCGTATCGGGTAGAATCTGCTCCCGTTCAAGGTAGGCCATTATTTTCCTGGCCACTATCTTCTCGAGCAATTTGCCATATACATTTTGTATGGTGATTATTCGATAGCTGCCGAGAAGCGTTGAGTCCTTACCAGGTTTAGGCAGTGGGCACATATAGCTATGAAGCCAGTCCTCAGGCACATATGCTTTCTCTATAGTGTGGTTGAACTCCTTCACCATATTTCTTATGTCTGTCTCATCCAACTGCTTGATGTAGTAATACTGTACTCCATCAGGACCTGGAGCTTTGTTTTTGCTTGTACGTAGGCTATTTACGACCTCTGCCTCGGGGATAAGGTCTACATAAGCCTCTCCCCTGATGGCTGCGTCTAAGATGCCTTTCCAAGGTTCCTGACAGGCATCTCTGTCGCCTTTGTCAGCCTGGGCAACATATCGACTGAAAAAACTTAGACCCTTCTCTTCATCTATCTGCAGGAGCCTTCCTGTGGTGTCTTGAATGTTGGAGATAAGCTGGCCTGTAGTTTGTCCATTCATCTTTCGATGCATGTGCCAGAACTTCTGGAGGGTATTATCATTACCCACTCCTGTGATGTGCCAGAACTTCTGGAGGGTATTATCATTACCCACACCTGTGATGTGCCAGAACTTCTGGAGGGTATTATCATTACCCACACCTGTGATGTGCCAGAACTTCTGGAGGGTATTATCATTACCCACTCCTGTGATGTGCCAGAACTTCTGGAGGGTATTATCATTACCCACACCTGTGATGTGCCAGAACTTCTGGAGGGTATTATCATTACCCACACCTGTGATGTGCCAGAACGTCTGGAGGGTATTATCATTACCCACACCTGTGATGAACTCCTCCCATCGCTCGCTTTTGGACTCCCTAACTAACGCTTTAAAGGAATTGGTAACTTTGCGTTTGACCTCCTCCTCGTTCAACGCGTCGACATTAATACCAGCTCTCTTTCTGGTTTTACGCCAATCCTTTGTTGTCGCCTCCTTTTCTCTCCAGGCCGTATCAACCTCTTGAGTCCATCAGGGTGGTTGGACAAAAGGGGATCTAGTGGTCCTGCGTCCTATCGTCTGGCGCAGCTTGTTCACTACATTATCCTGTTCGTACGTGTATCTGAACACCTGGTTGGCTTTCCGGTGTCTAGTGTGTTTTCCTGTGGTTATAAGTACGACACACGGCTGGTGGTCGCTCTCTTGTGCCCCTAATACGTCCCAGCGTGTGGATGGAACAACATCACTGGATATAAGAGCCAGGTCGATGATCCCGGCCGTATCTCCTGGTCGAGAAGCTATTCTAGTCGGACGTCCGTCATTCACGACAGTGAGGTTTGTGTGGACTAATGTCTGGTTCAAGGCGACCCCTTGCCTATTTTCAGTGACATTTCCCCAACTCCTTTGACCTAGCATTAAAGTCACCTGCAATGAGGCACTTTTTGCTCTGTGACTCTGACAAGTCCGACAGAAATTCCCACTTTACGTCCTCGGAGAGGTGATCTACGTGAGCGTATACATTGTAGATTCTCCATTCTCGGTGGTTGATTGTTACTTCAATCCCTTGTATCTCGACATCCTCAATTTTACAGCTGCTAGTATATATCCGTGTTTGGGGAAGTTCTTGCTTCACATACATCGCCAGTCCCCACTTACCGGGCCTGCATGGATTACTGAAGCACCTGGTGGCCCGCATGGATTACTGTACAACCTGTATCCTGGACACTTGATGGTAACATTCTCCTTCAAGCAGGTCTCCTGGATCATGAATATGTCGAAACTGTACACCAATTTTTGGAGAATCACTTCGCGTTGTGTAGCGCTGCGGCAATTCCAGGAGCCTATCCGTACATTTTTAAACCCACGTCTATCTGACTTTCTTCGACATTTTCTCTTTCTCTCTCTTTTCTTTCTTTCTCTCCTCTTCTCTCCCCTTCCTCTCCTTCTGCGTCCACGTTCCTTATCGCCATTTGCTGGAGACATCGACGTCAGAGCACGATCTCCGTAGCTCCCGTGATGACTCTTATGTGTGGTTTTTCATCAGAGTTTTCCTTCTCCTAGAAGAGTTGCTTGCGGGGCTAACGCGTCTCCTCTACTCGGTTTGTGGTCGGTTGTCTTCTGGACATGGAAACAAGCTACTGTTACAGCGGCCTGGCCATCTAGGAGGTGTTTGGTACTGTGATCGCCTGTAGTTGAGCCTGTTAAGATGCCTAGCATTGAACTGACTTAGAATAATATATACCAGGCGCTCTCAACCTGGCGTTCGCGTCATGCAAGTAAGAACAAAGCACTCTAACGATTACCTGATTCACACCTGCAAGACTGTTTACGTGTAGCTGCAAGTTAGTGCTCCTTGGACATCACTAAACTTCTGAGTGGCTTTCAAGCTCAAGTATGTTATTAACCCTGTGAGTGTTTTAAAAATTCATTGTTTTTTTTACCAAAAAATGAAACCCATCAGATTACATGGTGATCGGGCACTTAATATTACACATGAACGGAGCTCGCAATCTAACAAGGTTGAGAACCCCTGATTTATACAATAAGTTCAAGATTGGCATTGCTGAACTGTGTACCTGCGACACAGCCCCCCATGACGCCAGAATACATTTTGCAGTATCCTGACGAAAGAAGTAGCATTTGTGGCAATAGGCAGTGTCATTCCACGAGCAGCTGTACCGAAGTGGGCGGAGACTCAAGTCGACTGCTGCCTTCGTTAGAGGCATTGGCGTGGAGGTCTGAAGACGAACGAGGAAGAAGTGGACAAAGAAGGAGACTTTGAATGACCTTGTGTTTTCTTCTCACTTTATGTCATCCTTGTATAGTTTCGGGTTGCTGGATGTTCTGCAGGCAGTTCAGTTGAAGAAAGGCAACAACAACAATGAGCAGATTAACAAAAAAGTCTGGGAGAACAAGAAATTCATTGTTAAAACAAAAACACTTGTTTAGCAGGCCTGCGTTCTCAGCACTCTCCTTTATGGCAGTGAAACATGGTCTACATACACGTGACAAAAGAGACAGCTAAACAGCTATCCCATAAGGTGCCTGCTCAGAATCCTGGGCGT
The DNA here is from genome assembly GCA_036924085.1 of Ariolimax columbianus. Taxonomy (NCBI): domain Eukaryota; kingdom Metazoa; phylum Mollusca; class Gastropoda; order Stylommatophora; family Arionidae; genus Ariolimax; species Ariolimax columbianus. Next base: position 47,677,369 of record JAVGWX010000013.1, read on the forward strand.
TGGGTGGCAAGACAATATCACCAACTCAGAGATGTTGGAGATAACAGGCACTGTCACAATCTTTTCCATGCTTAGTCTTCAAAGGTTCCGATGGTTGGGACACATTCCTGAGGATGAATGGTGGCAGAATAACGAAATATATTCTCTGTGGAGAAACAGTCTCGAGGCCGGTCACTACTTTGGTACAAGGATATATGCACGCCGGATATGAATGACGCAGGCATCAATGTGGAATCATGGGAACAGGACGCTACGGCACGTATTATATGCAGGGGCAGGATTAAGCATGTAATACAGACAAAGGAGATACTGATTGCGGATAGGCTAAGGACTCAAGGCTTGAGAAGACACGCCACACCATCCAATGCCGCAAACGGTCCTGACTTTCCTTGCACACAATGTGGAAGAGGCTTCTCTGCTCGGATTGGTCTTACGAGTCCTATGCATTATCGTCATGAACTGTAGTTGCATCCCTTGTTTCAAAAGCATAATTTCTATCGTCTGACAAGTCAATAATTTTACTTTTACAGTAGCTTAATCAGCGAGGTAATGTTTGGCACCGTTATCAACTGTAGAGCATCACTTTTCACTTCGACATTAGCCCTAAAAAGGACGCACTATGTCGTAGTTTACAATTCATCATCATCAGGTGCCTTGCCGATTGGCGTTGGCGATCATGGACCTCAATCCACTTCTATCACGTGTGTCGCTTACCAACTCTGCTTTTCATTATCGTCCTTGCCATTCTCTTAGGCTGTCCAACATCTTCTCTCTCGGCCTTCCTCTGTCTCTCTTTCCTACTATCTTTCCCGTTGTTACGATGTACTCTAAGCCGCCTCTGCTCATAACATGCTAGAAAAATGATGCCTGCCTTGTTCTGATCCTTGCAATAAGTTGTCTTTGTGTCTGTGCCTCTTCGAGTACTGCATCATTAGTCTTCTTTGCAGTTCATGGGATCCGCAGCATTCTTCTGTAAAACCGCATCTCCGTTGCGTCCAAAGATCTATGCGCTGGCTATCTGATTGTCTATGATTCACTACCATATGTAAGTACTGGTTCCACAAACATCCAAGTGCTCTTTTTCTCAGTTGCGGTGGCAAGGTTTTGTTGCATAATATTTCTTTCATGGTCCGAAAGACCGATTTTGCTTGGGCTATTCTGCTATTTATTTCGTAACTTCATCTTCCATCTGATATTGTGTATGCGCCCAGGTATTTAAATGTGTTAGTGCACTTCTACGTTGCGATTTCAACGTCGTTTGACCCGCTTTTACTGGAGACCATATTTATGGTCGCACTGCGACCCCTGTTGTTTTAGCCAGGATACACAGGCAGTCTGCTAATATGGCCTCCGGTATGACACGGAATAGGTTCTTGGTCAATTGTAGTCCGCTGATCTTGAAATGAGTCACTGGATGCTGTTAGTTCATTCACTGCTACCTTTTCGGCCTCATCCTCTGCATTTTCGGCCTTTCCTCCTGTATTTTCCGCTTTATCCCCCAGTCGAGGCCGCAGAGAGCCAGAAGATAGATTTCCTTACATATTCTTCTTCTTCTTCTTCTTCATCGTACGCTGTTTACAGCGATAGTTACGTTTTTAATTTGTTAGCCTGTGGCTCAGTTCATACGATTTCAACAGGCGTTTCTGTAGGGTTGCCCTCCTCAGCCTTTGGCTGTCCAGCCTAACTGCAAGGCAGCAGTTGTTTTTGGTCAGAGTTGTCTCTCTTAGGAAGTTGTCTTGCAGGACTCGTGTCTATAGGGTTTGGCAATGATATGATGGACCAAGTACTAGTTTGTACTATCCCGGAAGAGAGGCAGTCCAGTGTGACTTTGTCCCAGGATCGTCACGTCCTGCCAGAGACGTAGCATATGCATGTGAGTGAGGTATCTTTTTGCTCCCTTTATTTTCTCGGCTATTCTGCCGTGATGGTACGCCTAGCATTCCCCGCCACCCGGGAGGTTGTCACAATAGGGCAGGAGGTGCAATGTCCGCTGGACTGCATCTCTTCTGCGTCCATTGGAATGACTGATAGCAGACAGAGGCAAAGAGCGAGGAAGGAGTGCATTTTACCAGGTGCATTTCTGCGGCTCGACCGGGCCGGGCTGAGACGCAAGCCCCAGCCATGTCGTAGCCTCCCATCACAGCGGTGCTGAGATTTAGGGCGGGATTCTAGCTTAGAGGCGTTCGGCCGTAGTCCCTCAGATGGTAGCTTATCAGCCAAGCACGTGGACCAAATGTCAGCGACCTGTGATTCCTCTCGAAATAGTGCATTTAACCAGGGGACAAGCCTGGTCATTACACGGAGATGTTCGCCTGGTGCGGACATATCTCATGGTCAAGGGTTGAGTCTCAGCAGTTCGCAGTGAGGTAGCTGATCTACTGCTTAGGGCACCCCGACCGAGAACTAAGTCTTCTACAAATGGTTTCATACCTCATCGCTGTATGGGGTGAATATCGAGCAGCTTCCCGCCCGCTTTGATCGGCGGACGGCAGAGACCTCATTCTGCGGCTCGACCAGGCGGGGCTGGAGCGGGAGCCCCAGGTCCCCACCATGTCGAAACCTCCCTTTGCAATCGTGCTGAGGTTTTGGGCGGGATTTTGGCTTAGAGGCGTTCGGCCGTAATCCCTCACCTTGTAGCCTCGCGCCGTTGGCTTATCAGCCTAGTACGTGAACCAAATGTCTGCGGCTCCTCTCGAGTTAAGCACGATTACCGTAGCAATGCCCTGTCATTAGTAGGGTAAAACTGACCTGTCTTCCGAGGGTCTATTTCCAGCACCCGTTCAATATTAGACCGGACGTATCAATAGAGAGCTTTTTAGTTTTGTCAATGGCCAAGTTTCTGGAACCTGTGATTTCTGCAGGGTTAAGACCAGATTACCATTAGGGGGTTAAGAGAATGTCCTGTCTTCCGTGGGTCTAATACCAGCACACGTTCACTATTAGACCCAACGGAAGTGCTCTCAATTTGACAGTCATTCTACAGTATTGGCGTGTTAAGTTAATTTAAGCCGCAGGCTCCACTCCTGGTAGTGCTCTTCCGTCAATTCCTTTATCATACACTGAATGCAGACCAACCGAGCCCCAGATGACATAACCCCAGATTTCTGAGGGTCTAAATCCAGCTCCCGTTCCATATTACACCCAAGGAAAGTGGTCTCGGCATGTCAGTCATTTCAGTGTTGGCCGTGTTGAGTCAAATTAAGCCGCAGGCTCCACTCCTGGTGGTGCCCTTCCGTCAATTCCTTTAAGTTTCAGCTTTGCAGCCATACTTCCCCCGGAACCCAAACACTTTGGTTTCCCGGAAGCTGCCCGCAGAGTCATCGAAGCAACTCCTGCGGATCGCTAGTCGGCATCGTTTATGGTCAGAACTACGACGGTATCTGATCGTCTTCGCGCCTCTGACTTTCGTTCTTGATTAATGAAAACATTCTTGACAAATGCTTTCGCAGTAGCTCGTCTTGCGGCGATCCAAGAATTTCACCTCTAACGCCGCAATACGAATGCCCCCGTTTGTCCCTGTTAATCATTACCTCCAGTTCCGAAAACCAACAAAATAGAACCGAGGTCCTATTCCATTATTCCATGCACCATTATTCCGGCAGCCAAGGCCTGCTTTCAACACTCTAATTTTTTCAAAGTAAACGCGCCGGCCACACAGGACGCTCAGCGAAGAGCACCCGTGGGAGAGAGCCGGCAGACGGTAGGGCAGGAGACAACGGGCAGTGAACCGGCGCGAGCCGGACCGCCCGCCTGCGCCTGAGATCCAACTACGAGCTTTTTAACTGCAACTAATATACGCTATTGGAGCTGGAATTACCGCGGCTGCTGGCACCAGACTTGCCCTCCAATAGATCCTCGTTAAAGGGTTTAAAGTGTACTCATTCCAATTACGGGGCCTCGAAAGAGTCCCGTATTGTTATTTTTCGTCACTACCTCCCCGTGCCGGGAGTGGGTAAGTTGCGCGCCTGCTGCCTTCCTTGGATGTGGTAGCCGTATCTCATGCTCCCTCTCCGGAATCGAACCCTGATAATCCCCGTTACCCGTTACAAACATGGTAGGCATGTCACGTACCATCGACATTTGATAGGGCAGACATTTGAAAGATGCGTCGCCGGCACATGAGGCCATGCGATCAGCACAAAGTTATCCAGAGTCACCAGTGGGGACGCCGCAACCCCGCGAGGGGAAACGACGATTGGTTATGAACTAATAAAAGCGCTCTTTCCGCGAGGGTCGGAGCTTGGTAAGCATGTATTAGCTCTAGAATTGCCACAGTTATCCAAGTAGGATCGTGTCATCTAAGGAACCTCGACTGATTTAATGAGCCATTCGCGGTTTCACCGTGAGACAGTGTGAACGTAGACATGCATGGCTTAATCTTTGAGACAAGCATATGACTACTGGCAGGATAAACCAGATATCTGTCGGAGACGTACGTACCGCACACACCGGTCGGCGGAGGACGTGTGTAAAAAGCCTCACTGGGATGGCCGCAGGGGACCGACTGACGGACGGACGGACGGTTGTTCCCCCTCACTCCGTCGACCTAGGACCGCCTGACAGAGGCCCCTACACACACCAGACGACCGACCGGGCTCGCTCGAGGAGGGATGGCAGCGCTCTGTGCAGAACGGATCCCAACGACCCCGGCGATGAATTTCACTGGGACGAGACAATTTGGCCTGCCGGCCTGCCCTTCTTCCGAGGGTTGGTCCCCGGGAGAACACAGGGCCTTCAGGCACGATTCCTGCTTTCCATTTGCCGGTCACAAGCTCTTTGCGAGAGTCTGACCACCAGCGAGACGAACTGTCGAGCTCTGCTATAAGCCTTAGATAATCACCACCGACTGACAACGTTTCTTGATACGGACCAGAGCAGCGCACCTCGGCGGAGGAGATATAAAAAAAAACCGCACCCCAATAGCTCTACGGGGAGAGGCGAGCAAGCGTTTTCCGCAAGCCCGCGCTATCGCTCCGCCTGGCGGGACTGAGATCGCTTTACGAACACTAGTTGAAATTGAATCGCGGCGGCGAGACAACTACCCCAGATCCTTACATATTCCATATCAGTCTCTCAAAAACTACAAAATCAATATAATGGATAGCCGGCGGTAAAGGTAGGAATTCCAAAGTCTGGTAAGGCTAAATGTACAGGACAAGACCCTCACCTCGGCTTCCTCGTAGCCCTCCCTGGAAACGGACTGTTTTCATTGCAGCCTAACTAACAAGGTGAGGGATCGACGTGATCACCGTAGTAGTGAGCGACACGCAGATAAAGTCATGCATAGCACAACTGCTTGGACGACCCCAGGTCACCTTCACCAGCACGCACGGGATGTGAGGAAAGCTACTGCAACCAGTGACTTAACGTCCTTTTCAGTGCACACAAAAGAGTAAGCCTACTCATTGTGGGCATTGGAAACAACGACGATAGCCTGGGAGAAGCGCATGAGCAGCAGTGGTCAGCGACCCATAGCTAACTGCTAGCGTCAGGGCCAGTGAACCTGAGCTGCCAGGACCCTCCTACACCTCCACGAGGTGATCCGGGATAACAAGAAGTAACAGAGCAGACTGGCTTAGGAGAAAAGATCGAAGAGGGAAGACTAACCCAGTACTAAAGAAATGCCTGCTGTCGAAGACGGATGTGTCGGACCGAACAGAGCAGTTAAGCTGTAACCAAGCGACACAACGAATTATCTTTTCCTTACTACATCCTGCTACTTGCAAAACCCTGTGCAGGGCTTTATAGCGGAAGATTGAGAACGAACGCAGAAGAAGAAGAAGAAGAAAAAGAAGAAGAAGAAAAGAATAATAATAATAAGAACAGCATGTCTGAGGCACTCATGAATTACCAGCTACAATTTCAAGAGACTGAAAATTCAGTGAATTCCTGCGCACTGCAATATACACGGAAATAAGGAGGTAGAAAGATTAGCAAAAGCGGGTGAAATCAAACCCCAAACTGAAGACAAAGCTAAATATGAATAAATGAAAACAATGTTAAAAATTCGCTTTCAAGACAAATAGCACAGAAAATACACATGATCTGATATAGCACAAGCCTACTACTCTTTGCAAAGGAGAGATCATGTTACAATATTGAGACTGTAACTGGCCACTGCAAACAGACAACAAATATTTTCCACAAATTACAAATTGATTCACATGCAGGGAGAACAAATAAACAGTGGATAATGTCGTAATGGTCTGCCGGCTCCCCCAAAGGAGAGCGGGGGACATGCCCTCCCTAGCCCAATTGTGAGATAAACTGTATAGCAGCGATAGAAGCTAGAGAAAGACAGTCGGGCTTGCGAAGGAAATATATGCTATTAATTGAGACCAAGCGAAGAATAAATAGAGAATTACAAAAAGAAAGAAAAGTTAGTTGCCCATCACCAAGCGATGATGACGACATCATAAAACAGCTTTTGTAAAACGCTGTATTTGGATTATAGTGAGCAAGACGCTGCGCTGGTCATCAACCTAACTCTCTGGTCCCGAACTGCATTGGGCCAGTGGCAAGACATAAGTCAAGAGGACTGAAAATGATTCAGGATGCAGGCATTCTGGTCCTACCACTTTTGAGACCAGGGGTATCTTGAAACCTGCGCGGCTCGAACCTACACCACTTCCGTTCATCGCTTTGAGAGGCGAGTGCCTTACCTCTCGACCGCATGGATCCCTCCCTACATTTAGGAGGGCCCAGCAAACGTTATTTAGTATGTCATGGGCTATAAGATTAGATACTACATCCCTCTGCTTGACAGAGCGCATCAAAAGCAAGCACCGCAGCACAAGTAGCGTATATCAACAACAACAGCTAATTTTTTTTTCTTCATAGGAAACTTAAAAACAGAAGACTTACATCAAAAACAAAAGAAAGCGCAGAATACCTAGATGGACTGAAACAAGTTCATTGAAACGTAAAAGAAACATAAAGATAAAGATAAAAAAGACAAAAAAGTTAAAGAAGAAGAAACGAGAGAAATACAAAAAGGAGAAAGGAAAGAGAATGAAAACAGAAGGACAACCCAGGGGATCAGAAAGTGAAAACAGGGAGAAGGTAAAGGTAGAGTAAAAGAACTTACTTACTTAGTCGCTCCTCTTCTACCTTGAGGTGTAGAGTAAAAGAACAAGATGAAAAAAGTAGAAGAAGAGCAGGATTAAAAATGAAGAAGTAAAAAGAGATGACGAAAACGTAGACGCAACTGATAAAGGATATAAAAATGGGACGAAGAAAAAGAAAAGGAAAAAGCAGCAATAACATAAAACGAAGAAAATGTGGAAAATAAATACAGAAGTAGCTTGCTAAAAAAAAAAGAAAAAGAAAAACATACGGAGGTAGACAGGGAACAAAAAGACAGATAGAACACAAAGCCAAAGAAATATAAAAGATAAGGAAACGTATCAACAATAAGAGAAAAATGGGAAAATAAAGAAGAAGGAATACGACCAGAAAGTTAAAGATTAGAAAGATTGGAAAAGAGTAGCAAAAAAATAACCCCAATATGTTGGCTGAAGAGAAATTAGAAGTGACTCGCATTCCCCTAGAACTCAAGATAACCGTCTTAAAAATCAAAGTCGAATGTTGAATAATCAGAGATCGGACGCGAAGCTGTTTTGTCAGGTACGATCAGTGAACGCGCCCAAGGGGAATTGACAGGTATGTGCTACTAGAGGAAGCAGGTGAGGAAGAAACAGGAGACACGAAGGAAGAAGCTGTTTTGGGAAAAAGTAATTGATAAGAGTTAGGTTTCGGCTTGGGGAAACCTTCTTTTGTAAGTTGATTCTCTCAGAGAAAGTATGGAACGTGTCCCAGTTTATTCTCTTACTTCCTTGTTTTCTTTGTGGCTCTTTTATACCCTATGTATGTAGAGGTCTTTTGTATATATTTGTAATCTAGTGTCCAGGCAGTATAAGATCAAGTTGGTCAAGGTAGGGGACCGAACGATTACCAACCTTCGTTTTGCAGATGACATCGACGGATTGGCTGACACAGAAGCGGAACTCTGGGAATGGGTCAGAAGACTCTTGACTATGGCATAACGATTAATGCTCGAAAGGCAAAATTAATAACCAACAACGCCGAGGGTTTCAATCTTCAGTGAGGTAAAAGCTAATGGCTATGAAATTGAAGTGGTCGACCATTTTAAATATCTGGGTTTGATTGTCAGTGATGAAAAATCAAAATGTGAAGTGTTAGCCAGAATAGCACAGACAATAGCGGCGCTTGCACGGCTCAATTAACAAAATTTGGCAAGATAAACGGTTAGCCATATGCACGAAGATCAGATTAATGCGTGTATTGGTCCTGCTAATATTCCTCTATGCTTGTGAGACATGGACAATTACAGCTTACCTGCAGCGAAGGATATATGCCTTGGAGATTAAATGTTTCCGAAGACTCCTAAATGAGGATATACCAAAAGGAATTACAAGAGCAACATGCCCTGTCTTTTCACATTTTCATCACTCACGAAAAGTCTTTCATCAAGGTGGTATAAAAAATTATGCTCAAGGCTAAACCATGAGCACACGCTATCGCAGTTGCTACCTTGTCTATCGTCACTCGCATTCAACTTGAACCATCTCCCCCCCCCCCCCCACCCTCCGCATAAAAGCAACTGTTCTGATCGTAATAGCACGACCAGATCGTGCTTCGTCAGCAATTTGGGAGTCCATGAGAAAACGCATAGACTCAGTTATGTGTCAGCAATCTTTGAGAGTCCATGAGAAAACGTATGGACTCAGCTATGTGTCAGCAATCTTTGAGAGTCCATGAGAAAACGTATGGACTCAGTTATGTGTCAGCAATCTTTGAGAGTCCATGAGAAAACATATAGACTCAGTTATGTGTCAGCAATCTTTGAGAGTCCATGAGGAAACGTATGGACTCTGTTATGCACCGTATTACGCGACAATCACATCTCACCGTTGTTGTTGTTATTATGTGTTGTTGTGTGTTGTTGTTGTCTAATGCCCACAGTGAATAAGTTTGCTCTTTTGTGCGCCCTGAAAAGGGCGTTAAGTGGCGGGTTGTAGTAGCTTTCCTCACACCCCGAGCATGCTGATGAAAGTGGACCGAGATCCCCCAGGCGGTTGTGCTATGTTTGGCTTCATCTGCGTGGCGCTTACTACTACGGGAATCACATCGATCCACATCTCGTCATACAGGCTGTCTTGAAAACAGATTGTTTCCAGGGAACGCTACATAGAAGAGAAAGTGTAGTATTTGTCAGTATATTGTGTCTGACCCTGACGCGACATCCTGGTCATTATGTTCTGCCTGACTGGACTAGCGTTTCAGTTCCCAATTCCCATCGTAAACAAGTAGCAAATCATTGTGCATATCCTTAGAAAAGTTATATTGTCCACCATACAGAAAACAATAAATAAATAACTAAAAAAATGGATAAAAAATACAACCAAACCAGTACAATGACACGCTGTTCTTTGATTGTACACTCAATGATCACGGACGCCATTTTTTGGTTGAGCTGCGCACGTGCATGTGACACATAACGTCTGCTACTTGCAGTAATCAAGGATCTGTACGTTGCTGCCACCAATTGACATTTTAAGAAATTACAATCTACATTTTTCAGCTATGCCATACACGTTTGTGACCTTCTAACTGACTTATCATAGTGTTTAAGATAGACTTGATGAGCGGGTTAGAGACAACGTGAGTGTTATGTCCTTCCCCACTACGACCCAACATATAAATGTTTGAAAAGGAAGGACATCTTCTGTCGTTTAAGGGTCGAGTACACAGAAAGCTTGCTTCTCACTGCAAAAGTGCTACTAGGTTTGTTTCCCGGCTGCGACAGCTCTAATCGACACATCTGAAAATGTTCCCAGACGGACAGTTAGATAAGGCAAGCCAGAAGGAAGAGGAGTTTGTCATTGTCTTAACTTAACTTAACTTAATTTAACTTAACTTAACCTCTTTATACTGGCAAATAAGGCTCTGCAGAGCCTCTATTCAATTAGTTTTTTTGACGGTTGTTAACCGAAGCGCGAGTACATCTTAATAGACTCGAACATTAGAGCACAGTAGACCCGCAGCCTGATAGGCGCTGTCTATGCTGCTTTTAACATACCACCTAACCGTGACCGGTGTTATGCTTTGTGACACAGTAAGTCGCCTCTTAGGACATGCTCTTTGTAGTACAGTGGTGCTATTCTTTTCCTTATCATACAAGGATCCCGGCGGGCCAATCGGAAATCTTCTATGCACCATTGATCACCTCATCCCCTCCCTCCTAAACACAATAGGTCAAGACATTATACAATTAAATCGGTGCAGAAGACGTGGAAGTCAATGAGCCGACAATAGGGAGACGGCGTGGGCCACTGGTTAAGTGATACGGCTCACAATCCGAAGGTGCTGGGTTCAGTAGAACAGTGAATTAGCGGACAGTAGCACAGTGAATGGGCGGACAGCAGCACAGTGAATGAGGGGACAGCAGCACAGTGAATGAGGGGACATCAGCACAGTGATTTGGTGGACAGCAGCACAGTGAATGAGGGGACATCAGCACAGTGAATGGGTGGACAGCAGCACAGTGAATGGGCGGACAGCAGCACAGTGAATGGGCGGACAGCAGCACAGTGAATGAGGAGACAGCAGCACAGTGAATGAGGGGACAGCAGCACAGTGAATGGGTGGACCGCAGCACAGTGAATGAGTGGACAGCAGCACAGTGAAGGTGCGAACAGCAGCACAGTGAATGGGCGGACAGCAGAACAGTAATTGAGTGGACAGCAGCACAGTGAATGTACTGAAAGCAGCCAGTGAATGAGCAGACAGCAACACAGTGGAAGAGCTGAAAGCAGCCAGTGAATGAGCAGACAGCAACACAGTGAAAGAGCTGAAAGCAGCCAGTGAATGGGTGGACAGCAGCACAGTGAATGGGTCGACAGCAGCACAGTTAATGAGCCGATAACAGTCAGCGACTCATAGAGGACTGTGTGCGTCATTCAGCGAGCTATCGCTGACGGAGGCCCAGCTCCACTTCTAAAAGGCCGGTAAACTGTCTGCACTTGTATGGTCTGGTTATAAGAATAGGAATCGTAGAGGGAAGTCCAACCCGGTTTGAAAAATGGACTTCGCTGAAAAATGATGCGTATAAATCGAAAAAGGCAGAAATCGCAGCCTCGCTGTAAACTACAACACGCCGTCATTGTACCTTATTAGAACGAATATTTCAAAGCTACAGCAGTCTAGTCTTATCTTATCAACTTGCGACTTGAGGTGTAGTGGGGAGCAATAGTTTTCTGTCCAGGGCCAGACACGCCGCTGAAATGGTCGTCATCCTATGACGATTTAGAATAAACGCAACATTTCCTATCCAACTAGTTCTCGGTCTGCCATGACTGTGCTGTAGTCGCACATGGGTAGTTGGTCATGGTTATGCTCATGGGGGTGACCGAACCACTTCATCCCTCACTATCAGTGCAGGTTCCAGCTTCAATTATTTTTCAGACATCTTCCATCATTCTGTCTCTCCAGCTACAGCGATACTAATTTTAAAAGTTGACAAAAACATAATAGATAACGGCTCAGTGACCGAACCTGGACAAAAAACATAACGAAACCTACGTTACTTCCTCAAGATCTTCGTAAGGGACCACCCCAAAAAAGACAGAAAACAACTAACAAATCACACACAAAAAATCAAAACATTATGTAAAATGTGCGATAAAAGTTCGACGCCATTAACAGGATGTGTCAGAAAATTGTTAGAACGAACGCAAATAGAACAAGCACAACAACATTTCCAACACTTCATCACTGACTACAGAGTCAAATATAAAAGTACCTTTACTTTTTCTAACTTTAAATCTTCGTTTTCTGCCAGATTTTATTTTGCGATCTGTTTTATCTGATGCTGCAACTTGCGCTCAAATAGATTTAAGTTGTTCAATAATTAGTCAATGAAAATGTCCAGGATTCTGATGCTGTTATATCTAGACTGTTATATCCAGGTGTAGAGATCGCCGCTGGATTCACTGTTCGGCTTGCGGTTCAGGAGTTTTAATGCCAATGACCTCGTCTACATTATTGTATCCCCAGCAGCACCTCCATGAGAGAGCCCCTGTTTCTTACAGAGCCTGCTGTGGTGCGCGACTGAGTAACCGGCGGTATAACTGGGTGGGCAGATTGGGCTTATTAGGCTTGGTTGGCAGCCAATCTAAGAGAAGGTAAACTATGACTCTAAAACCGGGTAGACAAAGCTCGTTTGCCTGTTCTGGCAGTACGCCTGGAAGAGGAGGAACTCTGATTTTAAACCCACAAGTCCCAGGGAGTGCTGGCTAGTCTTGGGGCGATGAGAGTATCATCGGATGTCTCGAGTAACTAGCATCTGCGGGGAACGACTTCACTGCCTTATGGAAACATCGGGATAATGTAGGTCTACGGAAGTAGAGCGCGAGGCTACCATTTGAGGGATTACGGCCGGACGCCTGTTAGCCGGAATCCCGCCCAAATTCTCAGCACCACTGCAATGGGAGGCTTCGATATGGTCGGAACCTGGGGATCGCGCCTCACCCTACCAGGTCGAGCCACAGAAAGAGGTCTCTTCCATCCGCTGATCAAAGCAGGGCGGATAGCTGCTCGATATTCACCCTATACGGCGATGGGGTGCGAAACCACCAACATAAGACTTAGTTCTTGGTCGGGGTGTCGAAAACAGTAGACTAGGTTGTACAATGTTTAGTGCGTCAATCAACAGCCCAATGTATCGATAAAGAATTGTTTTATAAGACACCTTCCATAAAGGTACGCCCTTGCTGTAGAAAGCAAATCTGGGATGTGAGAGGTGTCATAGAAACACAAGGACAACATAAATAAAAAATAAGTCTGGAACTTGCGCAAAACAGATGCGTACTTACTATCCATGCCGGGAAACCTCACAAAATAATAGTTGTCCATCACAAGTGATGAAGACCACTCTCTTTGTTCAGCCGTGTGGACAGTCGTATCTCTTGCTGTGTCCGCTGAAATGGGTGACTTGCGCGGTTATTTGTATTAAAGTTAGGAAGAAACTGCGCCTTTTTGTCAACCTCACTCACAGAGCCTAAGCTACCTTTTGCCAGTGGCAAGACATTCATCGAGACGACTGGAGATAGCATAGAATGCAGATTTTGCCTCAGGGAAACCGAAGCCTTTCCGTAAACATGTAACCCGCAGGGTAGAAAGGTGGGATGGCATCTAACGCAGTTTGTCGTGCCTTTTCGATAACCACAAGAGGTCGTATGGACAACACTCAGCGTGTGAGTGGGTCTGGCATCTCTCCCCAGCTGTATTGAACTCATCATAGTAGCATCTAAAATTCCCACACGCCAAATTCGCGAAGGTGAACCGGCAGAACTACGTCACAGGTATAAGCGTAGTGCCATTCAGACGGCGTCCAGACCAGGATAAACGGATGGAAGAAATCACAAAAAAAGAACGAAATAACAAGTCCAGACGGAAAACAACACCACGTTTCAGTGAACACAAGTGAAGTCGTCGACTAGTGTGAATTCCATGCAAATCCGTGGTCTAGCGGCATCCATAATGATCCAAAACAGTAGAGAAATGTAGACAAGCAGCCAGTTATGGCGCCATCTTTGCCAGATTTACCTCACAAAATATTGATACAGAAATCATCTGTTCTGGAGGCGCTTTCATTTTCTGCTACAAGATCCGTCAAAGTGTTTGGTTCTTGCATTCTTGGGCAGTTATATAGACGTTCGGAGTCTTGGATGGCTTCGTATTTGCAGACACCATCGGACGCATATCCCCATTTGTTCAAGTTCGATCTATAACTGGACATTCCCATTTTTATTCGGTTTAGGGCTCTCCACGCAGGGTATGGCATATTAAGCCCTGCTGCTAGTTTTTATTTGATCTCCAATCATTCCTCACCACATCATGTACGCCATTTTTAGGTTCTGTTTTGCTCCGGTTTCTGGTCTATTAGCAGTTCCGTTTGTAAGAAACTTTTCTTTGATTTCATTCGTCTCTCTTCTGGATTATATCTAAACAAAGGGGTTGTTTTAGAAAATAAACTGTACATCCGTGAGTGATAGTCCTGGCTCCCAACTGTACATCCGTGAGTGACAGTCCTGGCTCCCAAATGTACATCCGTGAGTGACAGTCCTTGCTCCCAACTGAACATCCGTGAGTGACAGTCCTGGCTCCCAACTGTACATCCGTGAGTGATAGTCCTGGTTCCCAACTGTACATCCGTGAGTGATAGTCCTGGCTCCCAACTGTACATCCGTGAGTGATAGTCCTGGCTCCCAACTGTACATCCGTGAGTGATAGTCCTGGCTCCCAACTGTACATCCGTGAGTGATAGTCCTGGCTCCCAACTGTACATCCGTGAGTGACAGTCCTGGCTCCCAACTGTACATCCGTGAGTGATAGTCCTGGCCATGGCATCTCTCTAACCCATTCCTTCCTGTGAATATCCAGATTGTGGAACGATTTATACTGGAAAAACGACGCACAACCTGTCGCAAAATTGTACAAGAGGCAAGTCTTTCTCTGGGTACGGTGAACACTATTATTCATGAACATTTGCATTATCAGAATGTAGGGCACAGCTTTCCGCTTTTGACTAACAGAGAAGAGTTCAAGCATGGGCTGAATTGAAGGAACGTTTTGGCATGGAAGGCACGACTTTTTGGATTGCTTCATTACATGTGACGAAATCTGGGCGCATCATTTTACTCATGAATCGATACGAGCATCCAAGCAGAGAAAGCATACGCGATCATCACCACTAGAAACATTTAGGACAATTTAGTCTGCAGGTAAGGTGAGGGCGAGTGTATTTTGGGACAAACTTGGCACCATTCATGTTTATTGTGTACCCTGTGGTGCCACTACCAACAGTCAGCAGTTCATTCGCATTTTGAGTGATGTGCAAAGCGTTTGCGGAAAAACCGGTCTGGTTTGATCAGATAGGGCCCTTTGACCATTAACTTGACATCACTCGGCTCTTCGACCATTAGCTTGACATCACGCGGCTCTTCGACCATCAACTTGGCATCACGCGACTCTTCGACCATTAACTTGACATCACGCGGCTCTTCGACCATTAGCTTGACATCACGCGACTCTTCGACCATTAACTTGACATCACGCGACTCTTCGACCATTAACTTGACATCACGCGGTTCTTCGACCATTAGCTTGACATCACGCGACTCTTCGACCATTAACTTGACATCACGCGGTTCTTCGACCATTAACTTGACATCACGCGGTTCTGCGACCATTAACTTGACATCACGCGACACTTCGACCATTAACTTGACATCATGCAGCTCTTCAACCATTAACTTGACATCATGCAGCTCTTCAACCATTAACTTGACATCACGCGACTCTTCGACCATTAGCTTGACATCACGCGACTCTTCGACCATTAACTTGACATCACGCGGTTCTTTGACCATTAGCTTGACATCATGCGACTCTTCGACCTTTAACTTGACATCACGTGGTTCTTCGACCATTAACTTGACAACACGCACCGACTAAGACAGTTTGGGCCAGACTTAGAGAGTTGTTCAATCTTCGCCATAGAAATAGCTAACAAGTAAGAACAACAAAATAAAAGGACACAGACTGTAAGTAAACCCACTTTCATCAATCTTGCAACAATCAAAAAGGAAGAATATTTACACCCCAAATTATAAATGATCTTTTCTTTGAAAATGATATGCTTTGCTGTCTTTCTGAATACATGTTGCATCGGTCTGTCAATCTTTAAAATGTATTTTAAAATGCAATATTTTTGTGTGCATTCAGTCGAGCTGGCGTATTAATATCGAAGAAAGCGGCATCAGTAAGCGTTATTTGATGTTTCAGCATTCGTTCGTTGTGAGGCATTATGAGTTAGAAATTGAATGCATTAACTTAACGTCTTTATACTGGTGTAGAAGACTGCAGAGTCTGTATACAATCAGTTTATTTTACATTCATTTGATCTGATATTACTTTTGCGTATCCAATTTATTCTTGAATCCATTAATTGACACTGCCTCAATTATTTCCTATAGCAATGCATCACGGTGAAAAAATATTTCCCAGTACCTTCTTCTTCTTCTTCTTCTTCGTACGCTGTCAGACGACAACCTGTATTTTTTCCAGCGGTCATTCTGAGCCTGTCGACACTGCCATAGACCTTGTCTAGTGTTGCCACTGGTGATGGCCACATGTGCTTTCTCTGGTCCTTGTATTTCGGGCAGTTTTGCAGCAGATGTTCATCGGTCAATTTTCCGGTACCACAACTGCATTCGTCAGTGCCACCTATCTTCAGTTTATTTAATATGTGGTACCTCAGTCTGTTGTGGCCTGTGTGGAGTCTGAAGACCACGAACTACTCTCTTCTGTTCAGATGGTAATAGGCATCATTTTTTGTGTAGCCAGTAGGTTCTGTTTCCAATTTGGACATGTATCTGGCTCTAATGAGCCTTTTGGACTCTTCGTATGTCACACTAGAATCTGGTTGTGGTAGTCTTGCACCTTCTTTTGCCAGTCTGTCTGCCTCCTCGTTGCCTTGGATGTTACAATGTGATGGAACCCACTGTACCACTACTCTTTTTGGTGCGGTCTGCTGGCATAGTTGACAGAGTACTGCTCTTAAATCATTAAGTTCAGTATTTTTCTGGCTTTTTAGTGCAGTGACTACGGCCAGGGCATATGTAAACAGGACTATCTGGCTTTCATTTCTTTTGCCTGTCAGCATTGCTTCTGCTGCAGCCTTCAGTGCCTCTGCCTCCGCTTTAGTATTTTCCAGTTGCCACTGACAGTGTTATTTTCTACCCTTTGGAATACCCCTGCCCCTCCATTTTGTGTTGTGTTTGTTACAGAACCGTCGGTGTATGCATGGGTCCAGTCCATGCTTGGGTAGTTTTTCGTTATGTACCTCAGGATTATGTCTCTTCTTTCTTTTTCAGTCTGGCTGTTCTTGTTTCCAATACCTGGTATATTTTCTGCCACCACCGGAAATATATGCTGCTTCTAGGTAGGTTTGTGTACAGTAGGGATGAGCTTTGGTGTTGTTAATGTGTTTATAGGGTCTTCGTTCATCTTTACTTTGGCTATTTCTGCAAAGTTTCTCCGCTTTAGTTTCCCATTTCCAAATCTATTTAATCTCTGATGCATTGGATGATCTGTCAATCTTCTGAGTTTCTCTGCTTGCTGCTGGGCTTTGCTATCTCTTCTGTCGGTCATGGATTGCAGATTTGTAATCTTTTTAAGTTCTACAATTGGCGTTGACTTCATGCCTTCTGTTAAAACTCTCATGGCTTGGTTTTGAAGTTTGCTAATTTTGTCAAAGTTCGCCTTTGCTGCTGTTGTCCATGCCGCAATGCCATACTCGAGAACTGGTCTCACTCTTCCAGTGTACAGTTTCTTTAGTATACTTTCGTCTGCGCCCCAGCTTGTGCCAGCAAGTTTCCTCATGATTGCCATTCTTTCTCTGGCTCTCATTCGGTTTCTCTCGATTTGACTTTTTCATGTCATGCGCCGATCAAATGTGACTGCCAGGTAGTTTGGGTTATCGTTTGGCCGCAGATATTTGCCGTTAAGACTTATTTTGGCGTTCTGGGTTTTTTTTGAAAGCGAGAAAATCGTACATGTTGTTTTTTCCTCATTTATTTTGACCAGCCATGAGTTCGCCCACTCTTCCAGCAATGTTAGGGCCTGCTGGATCCGATTTCTTGCTATGGTGAGATTTTTTTCAGAGGTCCACATAGCCAGATCGTCTGCAAACATGGAGCTGTGGACTCTTCTTGGTATATTCTCTGTGATGTTGTTTATATACACCAGGAAAAGTGTGGGTGACAGTACTCCCCCTTGGGGTACTCCCTGCTCAAGTGTCACCTTTTTGCTCACCTGTCCTTGTACTTAAACTCTGGCTGTTCTGTTTTTGAGGTACTGGCTGATCCATCCGTACATTTTCCCACAAACTTCACTTCTTCGTAGCTTGACTTTAAGTGCCTCTTTCCACACTTTGTCAAATGCCTTCTCTAAATCCACCCAATCCGCTACTGTATGCTTTTTCTCCTGGTAAGCATCCTCTATTTCCTGGGCTATGAGAGTGATCTGGTCCTCAGTGGATCTGTGCTGTCTAAAGCCTGCTTGCTGTGGAATTAGTATGTGTTTTTCTTCCAGATGCCACATCAGTCTGGTGTTTATCATACGCTCCATCAGTTTGCCTACACAGCTCAGTAGACTGATAGGCCTGTATCCATTTGGATCTGCTCTATCTTTTTCTTTCTTTGGTACTGGTATAATTACAGCATCTTTCCATGCCTGCTGTACAATTCCCCTTTTCCAGTTTTAGTTCAGAACTGATAGTAACTTCCTCTTTGCTGTTTGGCCCAGCCCCATCAGCATTTCGTTTGTTACCCCATCTTTTCCGGGCGATTTCTTTTTCTTTAAAGTTCTCATGTCCTCTTCCATTTCATTCATTGTAAGTTTAGCTATCATGTGCTCCTCTGCTGCCATATTGATGTTGTCGTGGCTCTTTTGTTCTTCACCAATGTCTGTATGCCTATCTGTAGGGACATCAATGTAGTTTGCTCTGGCATAATGTTCTATAAAGGCGTTTGCTGCTTTTTTTTCCAGTGAGCATGTTGTCGCCCTGCTTGATGGTAATTTGTTTGTTTGATGGTGTTTCGTCATTCATGGCTCTGACTAACTTCCATAGTTTTCTTCCCTTCTTTATCTAAATTGAGGCTTTCTGTTTTGTTTTTCCAGCTGTCTCTTGTTATTTGGTTTAGTGTTCTTTTGTATTTGTTTCCCAGTATCTAATCTGGACTATTCTTAAATTAATTTGTGGAAGTGCCATTTTATTCTTGTAGGCGGCTGGATTTTGAAAAAAAAACAACTACTTGCTATAGTCTAATTTATCCTTTTCGTTGATTAACTTATAAAACTGTATTAAATCTTCTCGAATCTTCTCTTTTCTAAACACTAAATGCCAGTTTTTTTGTCTTTCCTCGTAGCTATAATTCTGGAATCCTACTATCAAGTTTGTTGCGCTCCTTTGAATTGCATGTTTATATCCCTTCTACGATAAGGACTACACACCTGTACACAGTACTCCAATCTAGGTCTAACTAATGCTTTATACAGTTTGACTTTCACTTTCTTACTTCTATGTTTATTATTTCTTTTTATCATATCTAACATTGCATTTGCCTTTGTAAATACATCTACTTCAGCTTTGGATGAGATACTTCTGCATAGTTTTGTGTCATCCGCGAATTTTTCAATCATGGATCCGATATCATTGTCCAAATTGTTCATATACATATATTGTTCAAATCGTTTATACATATATTGTTCAAATCGTTTATACATATATTGTTCAAATCGTTTATACATATATTGTTCAAATCGTTTATACATATATTGTTCAAATCGTTTATACATATATTGTTCAAATCGTTTATACATATATTGTTCAAATCATTTATACATATATTGTTCAAATCGTTTATACATATTTGTTCAAATCGTTTATATATATCATTTTTCAAATTTTGTATATATATCAAAAACTAAATTGGTCCCAATGTTTGGTGAAGGAGACTAACAAAACAGGATTATCTATGTGTAATGGGTTAGGGCTACTAACAGAGCGTATGTCAGGGAACACAATAATTCCGCATTAATTGGGTTAGAGTTATTAAAAGCAGAGAATATACTTTAAGGGGCCTACAAATTTAGCTTTCATCGTGTGTGACGGATATGTACTGGGAAAACGTCTCTATGGAAGCTTCGCAATATTGCTATCATGTGTGAGGGGACAGTACTGGGAGAACGTCTCTATCGGATCTTCGCAATTCGGCGTTCATCTTGTGTGAGGGGACAATACTGAAGAACGTCTCTATGGGAGCTTCGCAATTCGGCGTTCGTCTTGTGTGAGGGGACGGTACTGGGAGAACGTTGCTATAGTAACTTTACAAATCCGGCTTTCATCTTGTGTTAGGGGACAGTACTAGGAATGCATATCTAGGTTGACCCACGGAAACGTTAAGGTAAATGTAAAGGGAGTCGCAAAGCAGACACTGTCGTCGGGAGTGAAATGTAAGTCTTCATTGTACTAAACCATAGCTTTCTGAGGTGTGGAAGCCAGTTCCCTTCCTTGCTGCCTTTTTCCTTTCCAAGTCCTCATCCAGGTACCCACTAACATCTGGTTACCCATCTAATAATATCGTGGACATTAGTCCAATGATTTCACTTGCTTTCTTATATTTCTTTTGGGTTTTGGTGTCGACTTTTCCATTTTCTGAGATTATGTTATTATGATACGTGAAATTGTTCACCTGTTTTACTGGTTGGTTTTGTATAAATATTGTTGTTTCTATTTCTTTTCTTGCAATTGTTATAATTTTAGTTTTCTTTACGAATGTCATTGTTTGTCCTATGTTCTTTACCCAGACAGCGGCTAACAGCGTCATGTTGTCTTTTTTCAACTGCAAGGTGTTCCTTTACGTGCAAATCGTTGTTTTGTGTTGTTGTTTAATACCCAGAACAAGAATGATTACTCTTTCGTGCGCCCTGGAGAGGGCGTTGAGTGGCGAGTTGCAGGAGCTTTCCTCACTCCCTGTACGTGCAGATGAAGGTAGATCGGGGTACTCCAGGCTGTTGTGTTATGTTTAGCTTTATCTGAGTGATTCTCACTACTACGAGGATTACGTTAATCCATATACCCCCCAGCCTGCCTGCCTTAAAAACAGTCTGTTTCCAGAGAATGTAGCATGGAAAAGAGATTGCGGTCCTCGTCGGTATAATACGCCTGATCCTCACGCCACGCCCTGCTCAGCACGTTGTGCATTACAGAGCCATTGTCTCAGTTCCCCTAGTTGGACATCGTCTACACGGTACCTCCGAATTCATTGTCCGTCTCCGACGCGATCAGCCGCTTGATCTTATCTCCCTTTAGACCACGTGCCACTTAAAAATGTGCAGGATTCAATACCAACTTGTCCGCTCTTACGATTGTTTCTTGACAAGCGATCTCCATACCTCTCTGCATATCGGCTCTTTGAAAGGCTGTCGTTACATTTTATTGTAATTTTTTATCTCCATTCTTCTCTGCAAAAGCGGCTCTTTAAAAAGCTGTCGTTACATGATATTGTAATTTTTGATCGACAATTTTGTAATCATTCCTCCCATAGTGGAAGCAACATCCGAGTGGTACCCGAACTCAGAAAAATATAACTACTGTGATCTCCCTACCATCTGTTGGTGGCGATTAAAGAATTCTGCACATGGACTAGGAGACTCCGTATGTAAAACTATCGCTATTAATTCATCACAGCAAATGCTCGGATACAGGCCTCACATAAATGGGTCATTTGTCGGACTGGCCTTCCGGTAACGTAACAATTTGAACCAACCAATCAAAAACTGAAGCGAGATCGCTCACTAGTTCGTAAATAAAATACCAACAGACAAGTATATGTTCAGCTCTGGAAACGAACTCACACATCAGACAAAATAAAAGAAAGTTGTGTTTTGTTGACAATCGACGTCATTGCATTCCGGATAGACCCATAAGTGCTCATCCCTTCTCGCAAATAACGAAGAGTTTGAACACTGTTAGTTACTTTAGCTCACTAGACTTACACACTCCTGCTCGGTCTTCTCGGGCATTCGTCTGTGGCGGACCCGTGTATGATTTCAAAATCCTGCAATGTGTGCATAGTTGGTTCATTGACTGAAGTGTCTTCATCCAAAAGGCGGTCGCTGATCAATTTAAAAATGTCACCTCTATCCATTGATAATGTCCCCCACTACGGGTGACCCTGAGGTCAAGATATGAGCTTTTCCATTCCGGCAAAGCCCAGCATGGCAAGGACAGTCGATCCACACGCGTTCCTAGAAGCTCTAGGCCTCTATGGCCACTATCCAATCATGTCACAGCCAGTACTCCTACATGTTCCGAAGCAAAGATTGAGAGTTACGATTACGGTCCTTATTAAAGATATCCCATATATCCACGCCAGAGCCGAAGTCACCGCCTTGATCTCCATTCGTATAATGGACGTCGTTGTCAGCAAATATGCACCGCTCTTTTCAGCCACGACCCTGCATCTCTCTTATAGAGAAGTCTTAACCAACTTTCTTACCCAGTTAGCACAGAGTCGTCGGTACATCTGACAGCAACAGAATCCTGGACATTTTAACTTAGTTGTTTAGCCTCAATGTCCGGTATTCCACACCCCTACTCTCCACATTCTCTCCCCTGAGTGATAACGACCATGTGATAGTCTGCCATTTTATCTCCAGTGTGAATCCATTCTTCCCCTTAGTGCATGGTATACAATGCATGTGTCGTCAACACACTCTATGGTAACGAGACTTGGACAACTTATGCCAAACAAAACACAGGCTGAACACATTTCATCTACTGCGCCTGCGATCTATTATTGGAATTATATGAACATGGAGGGACAGTAATCAGAAGCAGACTAGCCATGGCATCGCAGAGACTAAAAAGCCTAAAGAAATTATGGCAGAGTACCAACAAAACGACAAAAGTGAAGGTCTTGAAAGCCTGAGTTTTTCCTGTGGCAGCAAATGGCTGCTAATCATGGACGATTACCAAAACTTCTAGACAAAGAATCGAATCTTCCGAGTTAAAATGTTACAGAAAGATCACCAGAATACACTGGGAGGAGAAAAATACAAATAAAGACATTATGTAAGAGTTGAAAATAGAGGAGAACTGATTTACCAATTCCATTTTTGCCAGAAAAATTGAAATATTTTGGTAACATCAATAGACACAGCGGTCATGAGAGAACAGTGATGGAAGGTATGGTGCCAGGTAAAAGAGGAAGAGGTAGACCAAGAAGACTATGGCACCAAGATATACAGGAAGGCCTGCGTATGACTGTGATAGAGACTGGAGTTTTGACAAGGGAAAAAGTTTCTTTAAGACATAATGTGATAGGAGTGTCGTTCTATAAAGGACATGCTACATGATGATGATGGAGGGACAGTGACGAATACAAAGGTACACTCTCGCACCTGTCTCCCAAGCAAGTACACTCTCTTTAGCCAGTGAATATTTCGATAATTGTGTTAAGTTCGTCGAATGGAAGATGGTCGCATCCCCAAAATGATCCCTTATTAAAAGTTGGCGGATGGCAAAACGAACAATCGGCCGAGCACAGTTGAGGTGGAAACTTGTGTGCAAGCGTGATGCGAAGGTGATGCACGTGAGTCAGGCATCTTGGGAAGACGAAGCTGCAGACCGATCCAGGTGGAGATGTACCTTGAAGCTGCAGACCGATCCAATGGAGATGTACCTTGAAGCTGCAGACAGATTCAAGTGGAGATCTACCTTGAAGCTGTAGACCGATCCAAGTGGAGATGTACCTTGAAGCTGCAGACCGATCCAATTGGAGATGTACCTTGAAGCTGCAGATCGATCCAAGTGGAGATGTACCTTGAAGCTGCAGACCGATCCAAGTGGAGATGTACCTTGAAGCTGCAGACCGATTCAGGTGGAGATGTACCTTGAAGCTGCAGACCGATCCAAGTGGAGATGTACCTTGAAGCTGCAGACCGATCCAGGTGGAGATGTACCTTGAAGCTGCAGACCGATCCAAGTGGAGATGTACCTTGAAGCTGCAGACCGATCCAAGTGGAGATGTACCTTGAAGCTGCAGACCGATCCAGGTGGAGATGTACCTTGAAGCTGCAGACCGATCCAAGTGGAGATGTACCTTGAAGATTCACACCACCCTTGTTGAAGATAAGCTCTTGCAAAATACAGATAAGTAAAAAGACAACGCTGCAAAGAGAAAGAAAACGAAAGCTAAGTATATTTTTGTGTTAACCACTAAAAGTCGTTAAATTGTAAAGCCAATCATGACCGAAAGAGGATACTACTACTACTTGTGGTTCCCTGACCAACCTGTCTGTCTGTCTGTGCCATCAATGACATTGGTTTTTTTTTTAAAGAAAATAAAGTAAAGTAACAGACTATCCGGATTCGAATTTTCTCTCTTTCCTTCGCAAGTTTGGCCATTTTATGTTTTTTACACGACTTAACGGTTTCGCACGAACCACCAATCACAGGGAAGAACGCTGTCAGAAGTCAGGAATTGGAGAAATTGTCCCGCTGAAACCTGACAAGCAGCCTGACGGGAAGTCTGACAGCTGCTCTGAAAGATGACGTGGTTAGTCTAGAGTTTCTGTCTCATGCTGAGCACAGGAACCTCAGAATACAACAATTTCTATTTCTGCGCTCTATTTCCTGGTTGCCGCTACAAACTGCTAAAATAATGAACTCCGTGCGCGTTTTTTTTTTATCCCCCATCGCATCAAGAGTTGAGCAAACTGTATATTTTTCTCTGTCTCTGGGGCATGCAATCTTCTGGTAATAAACTTTCGCACCTGCTTTAGTAGTGTGCGTTCACGGGTGAGCGCTGGCGTGCACATGTGAGACGAAGGTAGACAGAGAGTGTATAAAACAGTGCTCTCAAACTACAGGCCCGGAAGGTCCCCGTCAAGTGGTCCTCAAACCGCACAGGAAGATAAATAAATTGTTTTTAAGATTGAAGAAGAATATATTACATTGCTTATGAATGAATGATGTTTGGAATCATGAAGCCGACCAGCACATGAGCAGTATCGGTTAGCGACCTCAAGCTGACTGCTGGTGTCCGGGTCGGCGATCAAGAGTTGCCAAGACCCTGTTCTACCTCCATGTGGTGATCCTGGATAACGGACTGCAGCTGTGCAGACTGGCTAAGGAAAAGGGATCGAAGAGGGAAGGCTAACCCGGTACCCAGATGTTGCAGCGAAGCTGTAAACTACGACAGAACGCTCTTTGTGCTACGGAAAAGTCCTGTTATTGCAAAGTCGTTTTGAGGGCTTGGTATCTGGATTTTGAGAAGAAACGGCGACGATGAAAAAGAAGAAGAAGAAGAAGAAGAAGAAATAATGAATGATATAGCTGGTAGCCGAGTGGGTTGGGTGCTGGTCTTCTGAAAAATTGGGTGCCGGTTCAAACGCTTGGTAAGGCTTGTTTTCATTTTGTAAGCAAAAGCCCGTTAACACGCCAATGTGGCATATTGTGAATATTGTGTTGGGTCCATATGTTTCTTGATCAACGACCCATTATAGGGGATTGGAGGGGGGGGGGGGGGGTGGGAGGGTATATGGTCAACATCTAGGCCAGCCCCTTCACTGTCAAAGATTATTATGGTACCGAATGTTTAACGCTAAGTCGACCACAAGAAACCGTTTTGCGATTGGAAAAATCCCGCACCAATTTGGGGACAGGAACCCCGATCGCTCGACTGGGAAGGTAGTGCACTAACCACTGCGGCACCTCGGCACTGTTTTTAAAAGGAGGCAAAACAATACCTAACCTTAACGCTGCATGGTGACTGCAAAGGTATGCGGCATTTATTCGTTAGCTAAATGATGGGTGTCGGCGGAGAATGGTATGATACCATCACTAATATAGAACCATTGGACAATATTTGACGTATTCCAGTGGGATAATCCGAGGGTAGAAAAAACTGGCTGTAGAGAGGACACACAATAATGACACCAGCTGATATCGTTACAAGAAGATCCCTGTTCTAGGATTTCCAAGGCAAGAGAAGTAGGGGCAGACAAATCCAGAATTCGAGAAAATAGCTCAAGATAAACATAAAGGAAACAAGGTAGACATAGACAGAAGTGGAACGGATGGCTCATGACAGAAGAACTTGGCGTGTAGTTGTTGAAGACCTATGCTCCAGGGGGACTTGAATGGTTTTGAATAATTTATATAAATTCTTCAGGTGGACTCAGGAGTATGTAGTAGCACTGTAATGATCATATTCATTTGTTTTTAAAAATAAAGGACTGAAATTAAGAATGGTTTCTTATTGTGAATAGTGGCATCGTAATAACAACGATCTCCTATTGTGAATAGTGGCTTCATTATAGCAATGATCTCCTATTGTTAATATTTCATCATAATTACAATGATCTCCTATTGTTAATATTTCATCATAATAACAATGATCTCCTTTGTTAATATTTCCTCATAATAACAATGATCTCTTACTGTGAAAATGTGCTTTACAATAACAATGGTCTGCTTTTATGAATATAGTTTTGCTGAAATTATTTGAGACCAAAAATCTTTGCACGCTTGTGAGAAGCTATCTGTCAAGCAATGAGGACTACGCGTAACAATTGCAGCATCATCAGCGAACATCAAGTCCTTGTTGGGGATTTCCCTTGTTGGGGATTTCCCTTGTTGGGGATTTCCCTTGTTGTTGATTTCCCTTGGTGATTTCCCTGATCTTCTGTGTTGGCCTTAATCCTTGCAATGTTAAGTAGTGGACCATCCGACCTAGTGTGAAGGCAAATTCCTTCATTTGCGTTACTAAAAATGCATCCTTCACTAGCAGAATAAAACAGGTATTTAAAAGTACCGGGAGGGGTGGGGTGGGGGGGGGGGGGGGGGGGTAGGACACAGTCTTGCTTAACACCATTGAGAATACCAAATGGGTATGAAGTGCTACTAGTAAATTAGACCGTTCCTCCGTTGCCTCATAGAATAATATTATTAGCCCTTCCCTTTTTGCTTTGGCAGTGTATTTTAGACAGTAATATTTGTGTCCATCTCTACTAAACGAATCAACTACCTTTGGGGATCAAGACGCTGAGCTGCAGTGGTCAGTGACCCATAGCTGACTTCTAGCGTCATGGCCAGCGAACCAGAGCTGCCAAGACCCTTCTACACCTCCACGCGGTGATCCTGGATAACAGGCTGCAGCAGGGCAGACTAGTTAAGGAAAAGGGATCGAAGAGGGAATGCTAACCAGGTACTCAAAAATGCTTGCTGAATTCGGATGTGTTCGACCGAAAGGTGCAAATATTGCAGTCAAGCTGTAAGCTACAACACTGCGCATTCCGTTCTCTGGACTACATTCTGCTACTTAAGCCCTTTCAGGGTTTGGTAGCGGGAGATTAAGAACGAACGCAAAAGAAGAAGAAATACCTTTATCGTGTCAATGAATGAGATGTACAATGGCTGATTCTGCTCGCGTGAGATTCCTGAAGTTGTCGAAGAGAATATATATAGTATCAATAGGTGATATTGCAGACATGAATCCACATTGCGGCTCGGAATACACGTTCAGTCAATTGTTATAGCTGTAATATAGTGACTCTGGCAAAGACTTTGCCTACACCACTGAGCAGAGAGATACGCCCGTAACTAATTACATTCACTTCAATCTACTTTAATTGTGTAGAATGTTGCGGTTTCTGTGCATCTGTCATATCATGAGATACTATGTCCTCTTTTCGGGAATGGCATAACATCATATTCAGCTCTTACAAGAATTCACCCTTATGGATCAAATCAGGTGGGATCCCGTCTCTGGCTTGTGCTCTGTCCAGGGCCAAGCTGACAATGGCCTTATTAAGATCTTCTAGAGATGGTTCGATGTCCTTATGTCCTTCGATGTCTTTATCAAGATAGATTTTGACAGCGTCAAGGCCTGTCAGTGACGATATTGTCACATGATGACAGCGTCAAGGCCTGTCAGTGACGATATTGTCACATGATGACAGCGTCAAGGGCTGTCAGTGAGGCCTGTCAGTGACGATATTGTCACATGATGACAGCGTCAAGGGCTGTCAGTGATAGTATTGTCAGATGAGGGCAGGGTAAAATAGTGCTCGGTCCATCCCCAACCTACTGCACATACATGCCTTCTGACTTGCGTAAAAATACCATTGAAATGTCCCATTCCAAAGCGAATTAAATAACGGAACTTGTATGTGTCAACTATCACTGCAACTATAATAGCGTGTTCGTGAAACAAAGATGGATTCGAAGTTGGTTTGAGGGCAGGATTCTGTGAAAGGATCACTCTCAGCAGGGATTTGGTGGGGATTGTACCGTAAATTTGTTTTATTTCTCCGTGTGGAGCATGTATTGATTATAATTCTTGGCACAATATGAGTTCCGTTTTTTAGTCGGCCTTGGAATGTGACGTCTCAAGGAATTTTCCGTGAGTCATAAGGCAAGTATCTACAGTAGATAGCTGTGGTCCATCCTTACAGCTTATTCTTTGTTCGTTAGTGATGGTTTTGATTTGTGCTGCTTTCCGATTTATGTGGTCAACATCTTTGTTTTTAGACCATCATATATTTGTCTGATCTAACGTGTTTGTGCTGCAGTCTGAATGTTTTCATTGACCTGCAGCCAGTGTTTATTTGGACATTTGCGTACTGTTTGTTGAACAAGGCTTTCGACGGACATGAATGTATGAAAAGTTCATGCATTTGGATAAAAGGTTTCTACTGAGCTGTGTCGGCAAGCTGATGGAACGGATGATAAACACCAGACTGATGTGGCACCTGGATAAAAAAAAGGAATACTAATTCCACAGCAAGCCGGCTTTAGACAGCACAGATCCACTGAGGACCAGGTCATCCTCATAGCCCAGGAGATAGAAGATGCCTACCAGGCACAGAAACACACATCCCCCCTCTCCCCAATAAAAAACAACCCAGAAAGATTAACCAAAAAAACAGCACACAAAATAGTCTTGCAGCCTCTCCCCCCTCCCCAATATAAAAAATATAAACCTCCACCCCCTCCCCCCCCCAAAAAAAACAAAAAAAAAAACAAACCATGTTACACTATTTCAACAAGGAATTCCAAAATACACTCCCTTTAGTCCCCACTAAAAAAAACAACAAAAAAACACACGTCGATACACTAATTCACAAAAGAAAGGAACAACAAACACACCGCCCTCCTCCCCCCAAACAAAATAAAACCGCCAAAACTTTAATTTACCAAAAACAGCACAGATCCACTGAGGACCAGGTCATCCTCATAGCCCAGGAAATAGAAGATGCCTACCAGGCACAGAAACACACAGTAGCTGTTTGGGTGGATCTGGAAAAGGCATTTGACAAAGTCTGGAAAGATGGACTTAGAGTCAAGCTAAGAAGAAGTGATGTTTGTGGGAAAATGTACAAGTGGATCAACCACTACCTCAAACAAAGAACGGCCAGAGTCCAAGTACAAGGGCAGATGAGCAAAAAGGTGACACTCGAGCAGGGAGTACCCCAAGGGGGAGTACTGTCACCCACACTCTTCCTGGTATATATAAACGATATTACAGAGAATATACCAAGAAGAGTCCATAGCTCAATGTTTGCAGACGATCTGGCTATGTGGACCTCTGAAAAGAATCTCACCATAGCAAGAAATCGGATGCAGACGGCCCTAACATCGCTGGAAGAGTGGGCGAACTCATGGCTGGTCAAAATAAACGAGGATAAAACCACATGCACAATATTCTCGCTTTCATTTAAACCCCAAAATACCAAATTAAGTCTAAATGGCAAATTCCTGCAGCCAAACGACAACCCAACCTATCTGGGAGTCCCATTTGATCGGCGCATGACATGGAAAAGTCAGATTGAGAGAAACCGAATGAAAGCCAGAGAAAGAATGGCAATCGTGAGGAAACTTGCTGGCACAAGCTGGGGAGCAGACGAAGGCATACTAAAGAAACTGTACACTGGAAGAGTGAGACCAGTTCTCGAGTATGGCATTGCGGCATGGACAACAGCAGCGAAGGCGAACTTCGATAAAGTTAACAAACTTCAAAACCAAGCCATGAGAATTATAACAGGTGGCATGAAGTCAACGCCAATTGTAGAACTTGAAAAGATTACAAAACTGCAATACATGACCGATAGAAGAGACTGCAGAGCCCAGCTGCAGTCAGAGAAACTCCGAAGACTGACCGACCATCCAATGCATCAGAGACTAAACAATTTGGGAAATGGGAAACTAAAGCGGAGAAACTTTGCAGAAATAGCCAAAGCAAAGATGCACGAAGATCCCATAAACGCACTAACAACACCAAAACCCATCACTACTGTACGAAAACCTACCTGGAGGCAGGATATATTTCCAGAGGGGGTAGAAAATATACCAGGTATTGCAAACAAAAACTGCCAGACTGAAAAAGAAAGGAGAGATACTACCCTAAGCTTCATAACGAAAAGCTACCCAAGCATGGACTGGACCCATGCATACACCGACGGTTCTGTAACAAACACAACACAGAACGGAGGGGCAGGAGCATTCCTGAACCTACCAAATGGCAGACAAATAACACTGTCATTCGCTACTGGTAAGTACACAAGCAATTTCAGAGCGGAGGCAGAGGCACTGAGGGCGGCAGTGGAAGAAATGGTGACACACAGTGAAAATGAGAGCCATATAGTCCTCTCGCCGTAGTCACAGCGCTAAAAAGCCAGAAAAACACTGAGCTTAATGACTTAAGAGCAGCACTCTGCAAACTGTGCCAGCAGTCCGCACCAAAAAGGGTAGTGGTACAGTGGGTCCCATCACACTGCAACATCCAAGGCAACGAGGAGGCAGACAGACTGGCAAAAGAAGGTGCAAGACTACCACAAACAGATACCAGTATGACGTACGAAGAGTCAAAACGGCTTATCAAAGCCAGATACATGACCAAATGGGAAACCGAACACACTGGTTACACCAAAAACGATGCCTATTACCAGTTGAACCGAAGAGAGCAGGTCGTTGTCTTCAGACTTAGCACTGGCCACAATAGACTGAGGTACCACCTATTCAACAAATTGAAGATAGGGTGTACCGACGAATGCCCGTGCGGTACTGGTAAAATGACCGCTGAACATCTGCTGCAGAACTGCCCGACATACGAGGATCAGAGAGAGCAGATGTGGCCATTACCAGTGGAACTGCAAGACAAGCTCTATGGCAGTGGCGACAGCCTCAGGATGACCGCCGCTTTTTTCGAAAAAAATAATGGTTACTGTCTGACTGCGTACGCAGAAGAAGAAGAAGAAGGATAAAAGGTTTCTATTTAATCAGAGCAGCGCGCTTAGAAACAATAGCGGATATCATGTCCTAAACTTTCGATCCAAACCTATCATCTGATTTAACAGTTCGTTTTCCAAAGGCAGCGAGTTTAGTCCTATCAATAGCGTTTCTGAGATGCCCCCGGGTCTCTGTAGCAGTAGTGTGGCGATGCAGAATTAGGAACGTCCTAAAACTAATTATTATTTCTTGTGATCAGTGCAGTTTCCACCGTTCTATTTCAGTCGATGACAGTCAGACGGTTAGCACTATGCACGAAAATCAGATTAATGCGTACACTGGTCCTGTCAATATTCCTCTATGCTTGTGAGCCATTGACAGTTACAGTTGACCTTCAACGGAGGATACAGGCCTTGGAGATGAGATATTTTCGAAGACTTTTAAACATCACGTACAAAGATCGGGTTAGAAATGAGTAAATAAGGACCTTTTGAAGACCTTTTGGCAACTGTCAAAAGAAGGAAACCCGCTTGGTATGGTCACATATCGAGATCAAATGGTCTTGCAAATACAATCCTCCACGGAAAGGTGCAAGGCAGACGACGAAGAGGCCGTCCCAAAAAGAGATGGGAGGACAACATAAAAGAATGGACCAATCTCCGACCAGAAGAGTTACAGGCAGCGGCATCTGACAGAGAAGGGTGGCGTGGCATTGTGAGGATGTCTTCATGTGTGCCCCAACGACCTCACCGGTTACGGGATGACCTGACCTGACCTGAGTGGCATAGTTTGTTATGTGGAGGAACTTCCTTGGCTGCTATTCTCTTCTTTCCTTCCCTTTCTCATCTAAAAACACTTGTGATTTTCTGTCCTAGATACAAGTAACTCTTTAGTCTCAATATCTCGTTGTTTATTATCACGTTCAGTAGCAAAGCGTGATGATAGTTTTAGGGTAACCTGAGTCATGAGAATAAAGGGACATAATAGTTCACCTGTTCTTAAAATTGAAATCCAGCCAGTAAAGGCCGGCCTAATTTGTGGTTATTTGGCTGTGAGAACAAACATGACTGTCTTTTGGCTACCAAAATTGACCTGATTCCTACGCTGTGTTAGGCTGGCCGCAATCGGTTTTGCTACTTCGCACGTTTGCTAACATGTCACTGCGCTTTAAAAAAAAATTACCATTGCAGTTTTAATTTCTAATTTATTTCACACCTGTTTTATGCAAAGGAATTGTCTTTTCTAACTCTTTACAATAACTGTTGGAGTAGTTCAGCCTATCGTGTCTATTCTAACGCTTCGCTACTGATAGTGTTTACTGCAGTCTTCTGTCTTTTGCTAATTATCATAGTTGTTATTTTGAATACCGTGGCAGCACACTCTTCAGAGCAATCCATATTAATGATAAAATAAACTCGAGAGTTACAAAAGCATGTGTCGCATTTGGAAAATTAAGATCCTCAGTTTGGAACTGGAGAGGAATTAAACGTATAACGAAATTGACGGTTTATGCGGCAGTCGTTCAAACAATCTTCTGTACGTCTGTGAAATCTGGACTGTGTACAGTCAACATGCAAAGAAGCTTGACTACTTTCATCTGGGCTTCCTAAGGAAACTGCTTAACATAAAATGGCAGGATAGGATCACAGATGTAAAAGTTCTTTCGCGGCTCGCACGACAAGCATACTCACAACTCTGCTAATGGCAGCTTAGATCGCCTGTTCATGTTGTCCACATGTCAGATGTGGCTTCCAAAGAAAATATTCTATGGCGAGCTTTAGTCAGTCAAGCGAGCTCGCGGTGGCCAAATAAAACGTTACAAAGACACCATGAAAGCCTCACTGAAGAACTGCGACATTGACCCTGATAACTGAGAGAACATTGCTGCTGATCGCCCTGCCTGGCGTAGTCAAATCTCTCCTGGCACGAAACATATGGAGCAGACAAGAGTCAAGGTAGCTGTACGTAGACGAGTGACACGAAAGGCAAAACACGAGTTGTCTCCGTCTAACAGTCAGACAGAATTTCGGGATCAAGATGCTGAGCAGCGCATGAGCTGCAGTGGTCAGTGACCCATAGCTGACTGCTAGCATCAGGGCCACCAAACAAGAGCTGCCAAGACCTTTCTACACCTCCACACGGCGATACTGGATAGCAGGCTGCAGCAGGGCAGATTGGCTAGGGAGAAGGGATCGAAGAGGGAATGCTTACCCAGTACTCAAAAAATGCTTGCTGAAGTCGAATGTGTTGGACAGACAGGTGCAAATATCGCAGTCAAGCTGTAAACTACGACACAACGCATTCCGTTCTCTGGACTACATTCTGCTACTTAAGCCCTTTCTTGGTTTGGTAGCGGTAGATTGAAAACGAACGAAGCCAAGCCAAGCCAAGACAGTATTTCTCTGTCAACTGTGTAACTTACGTTTTCTGGCTCGGATTGATTTGATCAGCCATCTCCGAATCCACTCCAGGATTGCTAGATGACAAACCGATCCTCTTCGGACTGATGGACAAACAAGTTGTTTTCCTACTGCCACTGTCCAATCTATATTCTTTACTTCTGTTAACTGTCTCAACCAGTAACTGTCACTCTTGCTCACTTGTCGTCCAATAAAATACTGTATCGTCAGCATATCTCAGATTGTTGATGCAGGAAGGTAGTAAATGAGAATAAGCAGTCCCTAGTTGAAACTAATGCTGAAGAAACTACCAACACAGGAGCAGAGGCGAGTGTCTGAATCTGAAATGGAATTCTGTATGATTTTCTGATTGGTAGAATGGTATGAGTTCGTTTCCTGTTTCAACTTGTTCATTTTCTCCAACTGTAAATTTGAACCTGCCCTACAGCCGCAGAAAACAGATTTAAAAAAAAAGGCAACTAGTGACCTCATTGGGGAAAAATAACCCAGTTCTTGCACATTGCAACATTTAACCATTTGTCCAGGGGAATGGGATGCTAGTCCGGTCAAGTACAACATATTGACCAGGACGTCACATCATGGTTAGGTACACTATACTGACCAAGACCACTTTCTCCCTCCTATTCAGCGTTCCCTGGAAACATGATGTTTTCAAGGCTGTCTGGCTGACGTGATGTGGAACGATGTGATCCCCGGAGTAGTGATCGTCACGCAGATGAAGTCAAGCATAGCATAACCGACTGGAGGACCGCGTTCCACCTTCATCAGCACACTCGTGATGTAAGAAAAGCTACTACAACCCGCCACTTAACGTCCATTTCAGGGAACACAAAATACTAAACAAACGCATTGTGTGCATTACACAACAACAACAATAACAACAACAATAACAACAACAGCAACCATTTGTCCCTGGCAACCGTGCATGCCAACGCAGCATCGTAACATTTACAGCACATCCAAGCAGAAAGTTATTTAGCGGAGACTGCCTGCAAGTCTCTCGAAGATACAGACAGCCTAAGAAACACGCTTTGAATTCAGGCCTCTCTTCTCAACATTAACTCCAACGATTTTCATATTCCAGGAATTCTGGAGAAGACTTCTCCGGTTGCCCAAGTGTAATTAGTCTCGCGTTGATCAGCGTGACGCCTCTGTGAAAATAGTTTGGGTTGGTATGTGGAAAGAATTTGTAGCGATCCGTCATCGTCCTAGTTTGGTGCAGCGCCGGGTGGAGTTAGCGATCATGTTTCAGCACAACTTTTTATTTTGGGTTTCCTTGCTCACTTGTTCTGTTTGCTATTCTCTTGTTATTAATCTCGATGGTTTTTACGAGACGAGAAATTGTTCCAAAATTATGTAAATCGGATATTCTATTAATAAAAATATATTTACGTTATCTTTTGTCCCTCGTATGTTGAAAACTTTTTACTTCCTCTTCTTGGTTTTTTCCATCTGCTTCCTCCTCTTCTACCTCTTCCTCCTCTTCTTCCTCTTCTTCTTCTTCCTCTTCTTGTTGTTGTTATTGTTGTTGTTATTGTTGTTGTTATTCTTGTTGTTGTTGTTGCTGTTGTTGCTGTTATTGTCGTTGTTGCTGTTGTTGTCGTCGTCAATGTTGTTGTTGTCGTTGCTATTATTGATGTTGTTGTTGCTGTAATTCTTGTTGATGTTCGAAGCAACTGGTGCTAAGTTGAGACAACTCTTGACATTTCTTTAAAAGCATGTTACAGAAGCTCTTCCTACATTTGGAAAAAAAGTTTCTGTGTCTTCCTGGCTGTAGTGCAATGCGAAGCTCCCCAGAAAGCATACCACTATGGGGATTGGAGTATCCATACCCACTTCACTGGTCAGACTTCTGTAGCAAAGCCTGTTTCTTGGAGAACTAACGGAACGTAATCTGGGTTCTTCATCAGCATGTTTTACCTGAACCTGACTACTCTTCGCTCCCACCTGATCACAATGTGTTTTTCTGACCCGTATCAGTCTTCTCTTCCACTTTGATCAGTATGTTTCACATGACCCTATCTATTCTTCACTCCTACCTTTATATTTGTCACCTGACCCTGTTCCCACTTCGCTATCACAGAGAAGACGGGATAAGTGGATGGAATAAGTTACAGGGTTGATGAAACTAACATAGTTTGCCCCTACAGTCGCCTCAGAAGTGTGCAGGTAAAACATTTATGTTACTCCAATCTTTAAAAAAAATTCCTTCACCTTCACCGAAGTTTGAACCCGCCTCACTATAAGTTGGGAATATTTTCTAAGAACTCAGCCATCCACTCTTCGCTATTCTCATCCCATGTCACCCACACACACAAAAAATGTGTCTAAAAAAACGATTAATTCTCTCTGATGGGTGCAACAATCTCCCCATAGACTTCACATTGTTATCAGCCATCTTTTCTGTTCTTAGACTCTGTAATATTGTTTTGTTGAGAGTAGATCTCCATAACTCCCAATGACCGTGTCCGTTGCATTAGGATTGTCTATGATAACCAGTGCATAACAAGAGGGCGACATGAAGTTTCTATTACGTACACCCTTCGCGGCACAACAGCGCAGTAATAAACTGCTAGAACCTAGTCTACTAATCAGGAAATCCTCCACCGGCTACGTCAAGCTCACGCCATAGCAGGGTCCTGCGTAAAGACATCCGCCCATATAGAAGTACAGGTCGACTAAGACTGATTAAACAATTACAAAATGCTACAGCTTGGTCTGTAAAGTAATGGGTTATGAATTTTTCTTTTAAATGCTTTTTTTAATTTAAGGTCGACCCATCCTAAAATATTGGGTACCAGTCTTAGGGAGAGCGCATGTGTAGGGGTGTAAGTTGAGCGCGTAGTGTAAATCTAGTGCCCGGTGTAGGGGTATAAATCTAGTGCGCGGTGTAGGGGTGTAAATCTAGTGCGCTGTGTAGGGGTATAAATCTAGTGCTCGGTGTAGGGGTGTAAATCTAGTGCGCGGTGTAGGGGTATAAATCTAGTGAGCGATGTAGGGGTGTAAATCTAGTGTGCGGTGTAGGGGTGTAAATCTAGTGTGCGGTGTAGGGGTGTAAATCTAGTGTGCGGTGTAGGGGTGTAAATCTAGTGTGCGGTGTAGGGGTGTAAATCTAGTGTGCGGTGTAGGGGTGTAAAGCAAGCGTGCAGAGTAGGGGTGTAAATCTAGTGTGCACTGTAGCGGTGTAAATCCAGCATGCGATGTAGGGGTGTAATTGGAGTGCATAGTGTAAATCTAGTGCGTGGTGTAGGGGTGTAAATCGAGCGAGTGGTGTAGGGGTGTAAATCGAGTGCGTAGTGTAAATCAAGTTTGTGGTGTAGGAGTGTAAAGCGAGCGCGCGGTGTAGGGGTGTAGATCTAGCGAGTGGTGTAGCGGTGTAAATCGAGCGAGTGGTGTAGGGTGTAAATCCAGTGCGCGGTGTAGGGGTGTAAATCGATCACATAGTGTAGGGGTGTAAATCGAGCGAGTGGTGTAGGGGTGTAAATCGAGCGCGTGGTGTAAATCGAGCGCATGGTATAGGGGTGTATATCAAGCGCGTGGTGTAGTGGTGTAAATCGAGCGCGTGGTGTAAATCGAGTGCGTGGTGTAAATCTAGCGCGTGGTGTAGGGGTGTAAATCGAGCGAGTGGTGTAGGGGTGTAAATCTAGTGCACGGTGTAGGGGTGTAAATCTAGTGCGCGGTGTATTGGTGTAAATCGAGCATGTGGTGTAAATCTAGCGTGCGTTGTAGGGTGTAAATCGAGCGCATGGTGTAAATCTAGTGCGCGGTGTAGGGATGTAAATCGAGCACGTGGTGTAAATCTAGCACGCGGTGTATGGGTGTAAATATAGTGTGTGGTGTAAATCTAGTGCGCGGTAGGGGTGTAAATCTAGTGTGTAGTGTAAATCGAGCGTGCGGTGTAGGGGAGTAAATCTAGTGTGCCGTGTAGGGGTGTAAATCGAGCGCATAGTGTAAATCGAGCTTGCGGTGTATGGGTGTAAATCTAGTGCGCGGTGTAGGGGTGTAAATCTAGTGCGTGGTTTAGGGGTGTAAATCGAGCGCGAAGTGTAAATCCAGAGCGTGGTATATGGGTGCAAATTGAGCGCACGGTGTTTGGGTGTAAATCTATTGCGCGGTGTAAATCTAGTGCGTGGTGTAGGGGTGTAAAGCTAGTGCACAGTGTAGGGGTGTAAATCTAGTGCGCAGTGTAGGTGTGTAAATCGAGCGCGTAGTGTGAATCGAGCGCCGCGGGGTATGGATGTAAATCTAGTGCGCGGTGTAGGGGTGTAAATCTAGTACACGGTCTAGGAGTGTAAATCTAGTGCGCGGTGTAGGAATTAAATCTAGTGCGCGATGTAGGGGTGTAAATCTAGTGTGCGGTGTAGGTGTGTAAATCGAGCGCATAGTGTAAATCTAGTGCGTGGTGTAGGGGTGTAAATCGAGGGCGTAGTGTAAATCTAGTGTGTGGTGTAGGAGTTTAAAGCGAGCGTGCGGTGTAGGGGTTTAGATCTAGAGGGTGGTGTAGGGATGAAAATCGAGTGCGCGGTGTAGGGGTGTAAATCTAGCAGGTGGTGTAGGGGTGTAAATCTAGCAGGTGGTGTAGGGGTGTAAATCTAGCGGGTGGTGTAGGGGTGTAAATCTAGCGGGTGGTGTAAGGGTGTAAATCAAGCGCGTAGTATAGGAGTGTAAATCTAGTGGGTGGTGTAGGTGTGTAAATCGAGCGAGTGGTGTAGGGGTGTAAATCAAGCGCGTGGTATAGGGGTGTAAATCGAGCGAGTGGTGTAGGGGTGTAAATCGAGCGCGTGGTGTAAATCGAGCACATGGTGTAGGGGTGTAAATCGAGCGCGTGGTGTAGGGGTGTAAATCGAGTATGTGGTGTAAATCGAATGCGTGGTGTAAATCTAGCGTGTGGTGTAGGGGTGTAAATCGAGCGAGTGGTGTAGGGGTGTAAATCTAACTCGTGGTGTAGGGATGTAAATTGAGCGTGTGGTGTAAATCGAGCGCGTGGTGTAAATCTAGCGCGTGGTGTAGGGGTGTAAATCGAGCGAGTGGTGTAGGGGTGTAAGTCTAGCGCGTGGTGTAGGGGTGTAAATCGAGCGAGTGGTGTAGGTGTGTAAATCGAGTGCGCGGAGTAGGGGTGTAAATCGAGCGCGCAGTGTAGGGGTGTAAATCGAGCGCGCGGTGTAGCGGTGTAAATCGAGATCGCGGTGTAGGGGTGTATATCGAGTGAGTGATGTAGGGGTGTCAATCGAGTGCGCGGTGTAGGGGTGTAAATCGAGCGAGTGATGTAGGGGTGTAAATCGAGTGCGCGGTGTAGGGGTGTAAATCGAGCGCGCGGTGTAGGGATGTAAATCGAGCGAGTGATGTAGGGGTGTAAATCGAGTTAGTGGTGTAGGCGTGTAAGTCTAGCACGTGCTTGGTTTATAATCCCAACATACTTGGTTCGAAATGACTTCGTGTCCAGTTTGACTGGGCATGTCGGGGATATGTTTCCCAGAATGATCACTTCTCCGCGTTCAGAAAGAATTGATAAAACGACTGTACTGTTAAACTGTTATAGTGGAACACATTACAAACAGATATACACGCAGGCAACAGTGCACTGTTCAATACGTCCGGATTACAAACAGATATACACGCA
Organism: Ariolimax columbianus; assembly: GCA_036924085.1. Taxonomy (NCBI): domain Eukaryota; kingdom Metazoa; phylum Mollusca; class Gastropoda; order Stylommatophora; family Arionidae; genus Ariolimax; species Ariolimax columbianus. The sequence goes on from JAVGWX010000013.1 coordinate 47,716,295, forward strand.
GGCAACAGTGCACTGTTCAATACGTCCGGATTACAAACAGATATACACGCAGGCAACAGTGCACTGTTCAATACGTCCGGATTACAAACAGATATACACGCAGGCAACAATGCACTGTTCAATACGTCCGGATTACAAGCAGATATACACGCAGGCAACAGTGCACTGTTCAATACGTCCGGATTACAAGCAGATGCACACGCGCAACAATTTATTCATAGGCGTCTCATTCTTTGCAGACCATGCGCTTGAGTAGCCTCTCAGGGCGCAAGCCTGGGCGTAGAATATGGAGACCCTGGGCTGCCCAAACTGCAGGATCCCCCTCTCGGCCTCGCTGGTGTAATCCAAAAGGAATGCAAAGCATCACAATTTGGCACCAGCTCAGCTGCAGGAGCTGCCGGAATGAGTTTGCAATTTTGAAACCATCCGCCTTAAGTGCTACCACTCCGGATTTTCTGTCTGGGTTTACTCTCGTAGCATTTATTCGCGCAACAATACACTGGTCAATACGTCCGCATTACAATCATATACACACATAAGCATCAATTTACTTCTCAATACGTCCGCATTACAGTCAGATACACACATACGCATAAATATACTGCTCAATACGTCCGGATTACAATCATATATACACACATACGCATAAATCCACGGGTCAATACGTCCGCATTACAATCAGATACACACATACGCATCAATACACTGTTCAATACGTCCGCATTACAATCAGACACACACACACTACAATACATTGGTCCATACGCCCTGATATCAGCATCAACAGACTACAGTCTGGGGGGCTACAGTGTCTACAAAACCTCTGATCAAACAAACAAAAAACGTCTGACAAGTAAAGACGGACGTTATGACATCATCACAAATTTGATGTCACTCAAGACGATGCAGTAGAAGCAATGCCGAAAGGCGAAAGCAATGAAAGCCAGATAGTCTTGTTTGCAGATGCCCTGTCCGTGGTTACAGCACTAAAAAGCCAGAAAAATATAGAACTTAAATGACTTAAGAGCAGTACTCTGTCAACTATGCCATCAGTCCACACCCAAAAGAGTCGTGGTACAGTGGGTCCCATCCCACTGTAACATTCAAGGCAACGAGGAGGGAGACAGACTGGCAAAAGAAGGTGGAAGGTTGCCACCAGATTCTAGTGTGACCTAGATTCGAATTTTATTAGGGCCAGATACATGGCTAAATGGGAAACAGAGCATACTGGCTACAACAAAAATGATGCTACTACCAGTTGAACAGAAGAGAGCAGGTGGTGGTCTTCAGACTCCGCACAGGTCACAACAGACTGAGGTACCATCTATTCAATAAACTGAAGATAAGTGCTACAGAAGTACCAGTGGTACAGGGAAAATGACCGCTCAACATCTGCTGCAAAATTGCCCGACATTCGAGGATCAGAAAAAGCACATGTGGCTATCACCAGACAAGCCCTATGGCAGTGTCGACAGCCTCAGGATGACCGTTGCTTTCTTCGAACAAAGTCAAGTTGCCGTCTGACAGCGTACGAAGAAGAAGAAGAAGAAGAAGATATACATACGTACATTGAGCGTCACTATGGCTGGGAGTTAGGGGTGGCTGCTACACAAGAAACGAAAAATTGAAAAGGTCGAGATTATAATCCTATAATTTGTAAGCCTGCATAGAAGGGTTGACACCAGAGTCTACTAATTTTGGAGATTGGCGAAAAACACGAAGATCCCGTGTGCACTCTGTGAGCGGAAGAGAACCACTGGCAGTTGACAATCGACAAGAATAGGCTGTTGCCCGCTGTCCTTGCAAAATTCGAGAAAGAATTGAAAATGTTACCAAGTAAGTGATCTACACGTATGTATGGTTAGTCGCTAGAAGCAAAAATTGCAAAATAAAGGTGTTACGGAAAGCCTTCGTCTACCTAGCAGCAGGCATAATCTGCCTGTCTGGATTTCAGGATTCCATGTAGTCTTCTTCTTCTTTTTCTTCTTCTTCTTCTTTATCTTCTTCCTCTTCTTTTTCTTCGGAGCCATTCGTTTTCAAACTCATGCTACCAAGCCCTGAAAGGTGCATTGCAAGTAGCAGGATGTTGTTAAGAGAACGGTATGCGTTGTGTCGTAGTTTACAGCTTGACTGCGATATTTGCAACTTTCGGTCCGACACATCCGACTTCAGCTGGCATTTTTGGGTAACGGGTTAGCCTTCCCTGGTTGATCCCTTCTCCTTTGCCAGTTTGTCCTGTTGCAGCCTATCGAAGATCACCACGTGAAGGTGTAGAAGGGTCTTGTCATCTCTGGGTTGCTGGCCCTAACACTCAACGACCCAAAGCTGACTGCTACAGGTCTAAGCCCTACTCAGCATTTTGATCTCCTATGTACTAGACGAATTATTGGAAATGTACCCTTTGAGTCAGACAATCTTAGAAAGGGAGAAATGGTATTCTGATATATAATGAAAGCATTTAATGTAACAAGCAAGGTTCAAGACATCAAGTGTGTAATACAACTACATTTATGCGGCTTTTCTGTCATGTTGTGTATTTCCATCGCAGACACTTGTCGTCGAAAAAATACGCTGATGTTTTGTGCAGTGAAGTCTCTAACACTTCACTGCACAAAACATCAGCGTATTTTTTAAAAGTTATGGTGTGGCCACTACCTTCATTAGTTTTGTCCCATCTCTAACACTTTAAGCACGGTAGCTATTTACAGCTATGTTGACAGGAGTGTTTAATGAATGAAGATCGAACTCAGTACCTTTGCCATAATGGCCTGTGCTCTTCCACTATGGTACTCGTAAGCTAAAAACAAGTTTTGTTTATTTTACTTTCGGAAAACCACCAGGCTAGCGAGCCGACCTATTCAGTTCAGTTGTCCTATCAGCGCCATGCTATGGAAGTGAAACAGTCAAAAGATGCCTCGCTTGAGAGCCGTCTCATGGGCCTATCACTTAGGCAATAACGCCAGATGGTCCTACACAATTGGGTAATATCACACGTCAATGATGCCCCACATCCTGCCAACAACTCCAAGTACCGCTGGCCTGGTCATGCAGACATAAGGAAAGACAAACGCTAGAGCACCTCAACCACTATGTGTTACCCGCACGACAAAAAGAGACGTCTTGCAAGACCACCTATTCTTGTAGAATTACAGGTCGACTAAGACTTTGTTTCAAACTGCTGTTCCGTTCAGTTGAGTCCAGTTCATCCCGTGACCTCTTGAAGTGTTTGGGACACCTCCACAATCTTGTGCCATCCCTCTCTGTCTGCGGTTGTTTTTTTTATTTTTTGTGTGTGCATCCTCGGGTCGAAGGTTAGAATATTGTATTTCCATCGTTTTCTCGAGCGTTCCCGCCTTGGCTTGATTTGTAAAGTGTCCTGTAGAATGGTCATTTCAAGACTCTTGGTCCTCGAGTAGTAGCCACACAAACTCAGCTTCGGTCTCTTGATCGCGGTGAGAAGATTGTCGCTAAGTCCACTTGCATTTTTAATTCTTTTTCGTACTTCATCATTTGTGAAACGATCTTTGTATGCGACATTTAAGAGTCTACTAAAACATATCATCTCCATGGCCTAGATTTTTGTTCTAGAGGTCTAGTGTACTAATCCATGTTTCGTAGGTGTCGAGCGGTATCGAAAAAAAACAACAACCCACCAGTAAGCGCATTAGTCTGACCTTTATGGCGAATGAGAGTCATTTATCTTTCCATATAGATTTAAATCGTGCAAGCTCTGCTGTTGTTTGTGTTATTCTGACCAGAACCTTTGTTTTGTTCACTCATCACTGATTTTTGAGCCCAGATACTTGTTCAATGTTTCAAGCTCCTGTCCATTTGCTTCGATCACAGCGTTGATATCGTCAGTTTTGTTATTGATGTGATTAGCATCGTGAATATGTCTGTAGGAGGTATTAGGGAGAGGAAGAGAAGCAAGTTATTGGATGAATCAATAACAGCTTCATACTTACTGCAATCGCCAAGCAGTGTCATCACTAGAAAATTAAAATCACAGGGAATAGGTGGGGAAGTTGCAAAATGGTTTGAAAATTGGCTAACGGGAAGAAGGCAGAGAGTGGGCATAAATAAGGAGTACTCTGAGTGGCGTGAAGTAAAACGTGGAGTACCACAGGGCTCGGTTTTGGGACCAATTTTGTTCTTGATATATATCAACGATTTATGATACACGATGACCAGCGACATCGATGTGGGATCTATGATTGCAAAATTTACCGATGACACCAACTATGCATCAGTGTCTCATCTAAAGCAGTAGTAGATATATTGTGGTCGAATATAGATAAAATTAGGGAATGGTCTGTAACCTGGCAAATGGAGTTTAATGTAGATACATGTACAGTCATCTACATGAGCAGATCAAATATAAAACCTAATTACAGAATGGGCGAGAACAATATTAGAAAGATAGAAAAGGAAAACGACCTAGGGGTTATAATAGATCATACAGGTAAGGCGAGTGAGCATGTCAAGGTAGCAGTGAAAAAAGCAAATGCAATGTTAGGTATGATAAAAAGAAATATTAAACATAAGAGCAAGGAAGTGATAGTCAAATTGTATAAAGCTTCAGTTAGACCTAGATTGGAGTACTGTTTACAGGTGTGGAGATCTTATCATAGAGGGGATATAAACATGATGAAAAGGATACAAAAAAGAGTGACAAAGTTGATAGAGTGATTCCAGAATTACAGATATGAGGAAAGATTAAGAAAAACAGAAAAAAGTCTAGAAGAGAGAAGAATTCGAGGTGGCTTAATACAGGTTTATAAGATAATCAAAGGAACGGATAAATTAGACCATGAGAAGTTTTTTTTAGAAAAATTACAAACCACCTACAAAAACAAGAGGGCATAGCTACAAATTACGTAAAGAAAGTTCCAGATTAGATATTAGGAAATACTTTTTAGTTAGAGAGTGCTGAAAGCGTGGAATGCATTGCCACAGGAAGTAGTGGAGGCAGGGACAATTATTGCATTTAAGAATAGATTGGATGCGCATAGCTTTTAGAGCAAGGTAATGTAAATGAACCTGGTTGTATACAGACTTTACAGTCTTCTAAACCAGTATAAAGACGGTAAGCCAAATAAGATATGTTACATTGCAATTGCTAAAATGCTTCACTCCAGCTTGAAGCTGATTCATTGTATATATGTGTTTAGACAAAAGGGTGCGTCTTGGTGCGTGGTAAGTGCGGGACGCAGAGTTCGGTGAAGTAATTTGTATTCATCCTATCTGGCAAGCCTGTCAAGACAGTGACGAATGATTGGGAGGCTAACGATGGGCTGAATTTTTGTTTAAAAATGCCAAGTTTGAAAACATGTTTTTGTGTGTTCCTGCGTACGTGCACATGTGTTTGTGAAAGAGAAAGAAAGAAATTAAGAAAGTGAGAGAGAGAGAGAGAGAGAGAGAGAGAGAGAGAGAGAGAGAGAGAGAGAGAGAGAGAGAGAGAGAACTCTTTCGACAGAATCACTCAATTTGCAAAATTTGAAACGAAATTGCAGGAAACAAATATATTATAGTTGAGATGGATCAGCATTCAAATCTACCTTTTTTTGCAGCGCATGGTATCCACGTGAAATACCCGGATGGGTCCATATGCGAGTTTTGTGATTCATAAATTCTTTGAGGTTTAATTGCATATCACCAGCCATTGCGTCGCCACACACATCTCGTTACAGTCAACTAAGTCATTTGTTCCATATCCTTTCTGTTACCAGGACCCATGCTCTTTATGATAGAACTGAGACATTCTTAAACCCTACTGCATTTTGATAATTTAAGAGTTGTTGATGTTGAATGCCACCAAAGATGATCAGTCCTCTTCCTACTGGCCATTAACCGGGTTATGAAGTCCACATTATCGTCAAGCGAAGGCGATAATAAATGGACATTGACGAGACAACTTGGAGATCTCGACACTGCCGATGATTTGGCACTTCTGTGCCATACCCACAGCCAGATGCAGAATAAGATGAGTATACCCGAAGATAAGTCACTACAATTGGGACTAGAAATAGACAAGAGACAAAACACAGGTTCTGAAAATATATGCAATTAACAATGTTAGAATTGGGCTAGAAGCCACCCACCTCCAGAATGTGGAAATTTTCACATACCTTGGCAGCAATATAGACATAGTATGAGGTATAGAAAGCGGTGTTCAGTTAAAAATACAGAAGCCGAGAAGAGCTTTCATTGTATTGAGGAATTTATGGAAGTCAACAGAAATTAAAACCATCACCAAAATAAAAATCTTCAACTCCAACGTAAGATTCGTTCTATTATATGGTTCTGAAACACGGAGGACACCACAGGCACTTATGAGAAAGGTACAGACTTTCTTAAATGGTTGCCTGCGCAAAATACAAAGGTGAAAATAACAGGACAAGATCACCAACGTCGAATTGATGGGGAAAAAAACATGATAAATACCAGAGGAGTAGGAAATACGGAGGAGACGATGAGTTGACCACACATAACGAAAACCAATGGATAACATTACCGGACAAGCTTTGTTCTGGAATCTACATGGCAAGAGAAGAATAGGAAGACCAAGACACTCATGGAAGAGGGAGCTAGAAGCAAATGTAAAGGCGGAAAATACGACATAGACAGAATTGGTTCATGATGGGAAGACTCGGTAAGTATTTGTTGATGACCTACGCTCCACATGGAACTGACATGCTTTTTTATTTGATTGATTGATTTCGGAATACGGCTACGAGTATTTATTTAAGTTTTCAGCGACACTAAAGCTTGACCAGTTTGGGGGAGAGACATACGTTTAGCAGTGTTTAAATTGGGTATCTTTTCCTTTGAAATCGTCCTATTCGGCGTGTCTCTTATTTTAATGCCCTTGTGCGTTTTATATTTTTTGTTTCCAGTAGAAATGTTTTCAAAACAAATAAAACAAACAGCGTTTTAGATCTTCGACATAAAAATGTATTCATCGGCCCAATTCTATTGAAATACACGACATTCCCTGTGCCCTTTCCATTTCTTAAATGATGGCATCTTAATCACAGTGAACACTTACACAGCTATAGCCAAATATAACCCATATAATATATCCCAAGGTAACACAAAAAAATATGTATCGATAAATATACACAACTAGAGGATGTCAACGAGTACATCTGTACTGAGCACCTCCTCAATATGGAGAATAACCTGGAACCTGATCTGACAAGATGTCGCCGCGGGCTGCGCAGCCTTGTTGTCCATTAGCACGGTCCCGGACGGTTGTCAAGACTAGAACCTACGAGCCTCTTTCTTCAATTCCACATGGACACTAAAAACATCACTGGAGAACAAATTGAGAGCGACCCAGGCCGCTTATGAGAAACGCTTTGTCGGAATTGCTCTCCGGGACTCGCGTGTTGAAAAGCTCCACAATTCTGACATAAGACGATCGTCCTTGTTGAATGATGTGGTAATCTATGGATGGGCAGGTCACATGTTGCGACGAAACGACGGTCAAGAGAGAACAGCGACAGCAGTCTGGTACCCCTCAGGTTAAAATAGACTACAGGACAGATCTCTAATGCGTTCCTGAGGTTAAAATAGACTACGGGCAGATCTCTAATGCGTTCCTGAGGTTAAAATAGACTACGGGACAGATCTCTAATGCGTTCCTGAGGTTAAAATAGACTACGGGACAGATCTCTAATGCGTTCCTGAGGTTAAAATACACTACGGGACAGACCTCTAATGCGTTCCTGAGGTTAAAATAGACTACGGGACAGACCTCTAATGCGTTCCTGAGGTTAAAATAGACTACGGGACAGATCTCTAATGCGTTCCTGAGGTTAAAATAGACTACGGGACAGACCTCTAATGCGTTCCTGAGGTTAAAATAGACTACGGGACAGATCTCTAATGCGTTCCTGAGGTTAAAATAGACTACGGGACAGATCTCTAATGCGTTCCTGAGGTTAAAATAGACTACGGGACAGACCTCTAATGCGTTCCTGAGGTTAAAATAGACTACGGGACAGATCTCTAATGCGTTCCTGAGGTTAAAATAGACTACGGGGCAGACCTCTAATGCGTACCTGTGGTTAACATAAACTACGGGGTAAACCTCTAATGCGTTCCTGGGGTTAAAATAGAGTACGGGGTAAATCTCTAATGCGTTCCTGGGGTTAAAATAGACTACGGGGTAAACCTTTAATGCATTCCTGGTGTTAAAACAGACTACGGGGTAAACCTCTAATGCGCTCCTGGGGTTAAAATAGACTACGGGGCAGACATATAATGCATTGGTCAGACTCCCTTGCTGTACACAACAACATCCGAGACGCCTCTGGATTGAGGGCTTACTATGCAATGGACTTCCGTGACCCAAGACAGTGTCCGCTGGAAACAAAGTTTAGACCAGCAGTTTTGCTGAGGAACGGGTCATTAAGATCAAGATCAACAATACACATTAAGAAGACGATCAACTGAATGCTGACAGTTTCGGCAGACAGGGCTGCGTGGTTGCATTAAAAAAAATCGTTGAAATGTTTTGATTGGCCGTGTCAGCTTCACCTCAACCAACCTTAACTTGTTTTATCTTGTCATGTTCACAAATTTAAAACTCCACTTACGCCAGCGGTCAGGCCAAGACCGAGTACACAGGGGTGACTCGTGAAACAATTCAAACGAATTCATTATTATTTTTTATTTGTTTTACATTTTATTCTCGGATTTTGTGAGTAGGATCTTGTACTTTCATTTTTTTCTTTTATTGTTGTTGTTGCTTTGATGTTTGCCTCACTAGTTTCTACTGGCGGAGCCACGCCCATTCCACCCCAGACCGTAGTCCATTGGGCGATATCAGGACGAATTACAGAAAAACCAACAATTTTATAGGTGGTAGGCGGATCAGATTCGTGCGAGATTTTGAAAAATTACTTGCCGGCATGATCAAATCTGGACGGGGCCTGATGCTAATGACGGGTGGTACATAGTACACACCTAATGTACTGGTATAGAGCAATGTAGACGCAAAGGAAAGTTGTACATCCAGGGAAAAGAAATCTATTGCAGAATCTGAATACATCGTTGAAATATGAATTGGTAGTCTTAGTCGATATGTCAATCTGCAAAGGTGACTCAGTGGTCTCGAGGTAAGGTGTCCGTCTCGTGTGCCGGATTCAAGTTAAATATCTACCCAAATTGTTTGTATCTTTCCCCAGATGGTTGTTAAGAGCAGCTATAAATAGCGCCTAACAGGCTGCGGGTCTACTTAACTCTAGTATTTGAGTTTATTAAGATGGACTCGCACATCGCTTAAACGACCCTCCAACAAACTGGTTGTATACAGACTCTCTGTAGAGTCTTCTGAACCAATATAAAGACGTTGAATTAAGTTAAGTTTAAGACGGTTGCGCTGGATCAGATCCCAACTCTTGTGCGAGTTGGTGGCATCCTGTATGTGCATTCCTCTGCTTAGCGGGCTGGGTTCGAGCAGTACTGTATTGTTTTGTTTGTTTTCTTTTGTTTTCAGTCGGTTCTGTCTCAGGCACGATGTGCCTAATGGAAGGCTAAATTGTTTGTTTCAGGATCACGAGTGTTGTACAGCTCGAACGAATATTGTCGTCGTCGAGTGGGGAGTCCTTCAGGAGGTCTTTATTTGTCGAGCGGGTACTACAGAGTGGCTGCTGTGCTCCGTTGTTCGTCTAGCCTTCTGACTACATGGCCAGCCCAGCGATGCTTGGATGTTTTGACATGCTGTATGACATCCTTGACGTGGGCCAATGCTCGGTTGTCACTGTTGTGTGGGTTTATCTGGCGCTGTTGCCTAAGTGATAGGCCCACTAGACGACGCTTCAGTGAGGTATTAACTGGTTCTCCATGGATTTTGTCAGAGACCAGTTTTCACTAACGATATTGGTAACAGTGACTGCGAGCCCTCGCGATGTCAAGAATAGGGATTTAGGGACAAGATACTATGCAGCGTCAAATTTGGTTAGCTAAATGAACAAAACTTTCACATGACGCGGTCGTGATTGCCAGCCATAAACTGGATACATTTTAGTCTGATGTGAGAGATGAGAATATCCAAAATAAACACAAACACCGGAGCAAATCCGTGTGAGTAGTCTGTCAGGCCCGCCATCGTGATTATCTCAAATATTAATACGCCAAAAAAGAGTCAAACGTTGAAAAACAAAAAAAACAATAATTCAAGGCTACTTTGCGTCCAATGACAGACGAGCATGAGAAAGACAAGGGAAAACTGTGAGTGTGTTTCATGTTATCAGCAAGGGGAAGGCTTGGATATCGTAAGTGGTGGTGGTAATGGAAGGGGTTTGTCAGCTAAAGGCAGGATGATGGTGTTAATGGAAGGGGTTTGTCAGCTAAAGGCAGGATGATGGTGGTAATGGAAGGGGTTTGTCAGCTAAAGGCAGGATGATGGTGGTAATGGAAGGGGTTTGTCAGCTAAAGGCAGGATGATGGTGGTAATGGAAGGGGTTTGTCAGCTAAAGGCAGGGTGATGGTGGTAATGGAAGGGGTTTGTCAGCTAAAGGCAGGCTGGTGGTGTTAATGGAAGGGGTTTGTCAGCTAAAGGCAGGGTGATGGTGGTAATGGAAGGGGTTTGTCAGCTAAAGGCAGGGTGATGGTGGTAATGGAAGGGGTTTGTCAGCTAAAGGCAGGGTGATGGTGGTAATGGAAGGGGTTTGTCAGCTAAAGGCAGGGTGATGGTGGTAATGGAAGGGGTTTGGCAGCTAAAGGCAGGGTGATGGTGGTAATGGAAGGGGTTTGTCAGCTAAAGGCAGGGTGATGGTGGTAATGGAAGGGGTTTGTCAGCTAAAGGCAGGGTGATGGTGGTAATGGAAGGGGTTTATCAGCTAAAGGCAGGGTGATGGTGGTAATGGAAAGAGGGCTTTTTCAACTTAAAGGAGGCTGTTAAATACATTATTAATTCCCACATCGTATTACCAAAGTCAGTCTTGGTCCTAACTAGAAATATATAAGAGCAAGAGGCAGAGCTGTGAGATGCGATGTGTGAGAAGTGCAGCGGGAAAGACAATCTCATAACCACATCAGCAACACCTCGCTGAGGCAGATAGTGGGGACAAACCCAGTTAGTGCCTACATTGGCTCCCTACAAAGCAAGTGGTTTCGTCATTTAGTCAGAATGCATTACGACCAGCCTGCAACAAGAGCCTATTATGTGCAAGTCTCCGGTCCACGAGCAAGGAGGCCGACCTCGACGTCAGGGGATCAAGGAAGTCTGTGACACACTTAGAAAATTAGCCCTAACGACAGCACAAACCTCCCACCTACCAATAGCAAGAAATCTACGCATCCCGCCTTCTTATTCAGTGTCCATCTTTCTGCGTTATAAAATAGTGACGAGTATACATAATACCTGACAATTCTCCTGTATGATTTATCTGTTTCGATGTCAGTATGTGTTCCTTGTTGCTGAATACCATTTTGGCTATTCACATTCTATATATAGAAACAAGGAACTAAAACTAAAGATCCTAAGGACACGCATTTCTCCTGTGGCAACCTATGGGTGTGAAACATGGACGATTACAAAAGCAATAAGAGCGAAGATCGGTGGTTTTGAAACACAGTGCTACAGAAGAGTCCTGAAAATCCCGTGGAACGGCACGACCTGAATGTAGAGAAGAATTGGCTCATGACGTAATGACCCGAAAACGGAGGTTTTTGGACACGTCAAACGACACAACGGACTGGAGAGAGCGGTTATGGAAGGCATGGTCACTGGGAAGAGAGACAGGGACTGATCGAGAAGACGATGGACCGAGGACATCAAGGAGACCCTGGATTTGACCTTGGAGCAGGCCAGAAGACTGATGAAAGATAGTTTTCTACAGACAGGCTGTTTGAGAGCGAAGGACATGCTACATGGTGATGATGAAATTATATATTCGATGTTTTGTTTAAAGCTGCCTTCCTGTGACCTAGATAGAAGATACTCTGTATCTGTTCCAGGTGTTGATCTTTTGTCTGTATCTGCACATGGTTTCTTGTCACTTGTTCGAAGTATCACGGGCTTTACTTTCGTTACCAGGAACAAACAGGCAATCAAAGAAACTGTCAAACTTATCAATATATGAAGTCATAACTGAAAAGTGTATGCACAAATACTTGACCAAAGAATATGACCAATTGCTGAATCTCAGCTCACGAAAGCTGTGTTTTGATTCAGTAAGGGAGCGAAATGCTTTATTCACCTTCAGAGAATTAAGTACATCTAATATACTTTTTAATGTATTAGCTGACCCTGCCCCACTATTTCCTGTGGCAATGTATTTCAAGAATTCACTCTCCCAAGCTAACAAAATATTTTCTAGTATCTAATCTGGACTTTTCATTAATTAATGTGTAACTACGCTCGCTTGTTTTGTATGCGGTTGTACTTTGAAAAAACGTTCTTAGTCTATATTTATCCGTTCCCTTAATTATCTTATAAACTTGTATTAAATCACCTCGAATTATGCTCTTTTCTAGACACTGTAGGCCGGGTTTTCTCTGTCCTATAATTCTGGATTCCCCTATCAGTTCTGCCGCTCTTCTTTGTATCCTGTCTAGCATGTTTATATCCCCTCTAGGATAAAGACTCCAGACCTGAACGCAGCACTTCAATTTAGGTCTGGGGATCAAGATGCTAAGTAGCACATGAGCCGCAGCGGTCAGCGACCCATAGCTGACTGCTAGCGTCAGAGCCAGCTAGCCAGAGATACGAAGACGCTTCTACCCCTCCACGACGTGATCCTAGATAACAGACTGCAGCAGGGCAGACTGGCTAAGGCGAAGGGATGGAAGAGGGAATGCTAACCCGGTACTAAAAAAAAAATGATTGCTGAAGTCGGATGTGCTAAATCGAAAGGTGTAAATATCGTATTCAAGCTGTAAACTACGACACAACGCATTCCGTTCTCTGGATTACATTCTGCTACTTAAGCCCTTTTCAGGGTTTGGTAGCGGAGATTGAGAACGAACGAGGCCAAGTCAATCTAGGTCTAATTAAAGCTTAATACGATTTAACTATCACTTACTCGCTCTAATGTGTAATGTTACATTTAATCATACCTGATATTGCAATTGCCTTTTTTCACTGCTACCTGGACTTGCTCACTTCTACTAACGGCGTGGGTCTATTTTTAACCCCTAGGTCCTATTACTTTTCTATCTTCCAAGTATTGATTCTCTCCAACCCTTTATTCATATTCCATATTGGATCTACCCATGTCGATCACTACATTTATTTACAATAATTTTCATCTACCAGCTCTCAGACCATTTTTAATTTGTTTCTAAATCCGACATATCCGCCTCTGCTTAAGTTGACACACCTAAGCATAGTTTTGTGCCATCCACCAATTTTGTAATATAGTTCCGTTATCAATCTTGTAAATACGATGTACCTTCAAAAAGTTCCCAGAATTAGTGGAAAAGTTCCCAGAATTAGTGGAAAAGTTCCCAGAATTAGTAGAAAAGTTCCCAGAATTAGTGGATTATATAGAAATAAGTTACAATAGAATTATCTACACTACATTTCCCCACTACACACCTTTGCCAACATGCATACAGCTGCTGGGAACATTGGTGGAACCCATTTTTTGACACCTCTCTCAGCTGTCTTGTCGCATTGGTGATAACGTCCTCAGCATCCTTTCAGTGCCGTTTTCAGTCGAGGGAACAAGAATAAATCAGCAGGTGCCAGGTCGGGAGAATATGGAGGATGTTCCAAAGTAATCACATTGTGCTTTGCGAGGTACTGCTTCACCAGTAGGGATCGATGTGCTGGCGCATTATCATGCAGCTGAATCGGAATGTTTGTTCTCCATTTTTTTGGTCGTTTTCTTCTGATTGCATCTCTTAAACGACTCAAATACTTGCTATTTCTTCATTGCGCTATCACCAAATGCTTTATTAAACAATAATTGTGTCTCTGAGGGTGACTTCACAATGAAACACCGAATTTGGCATTTGCACGTTGTTCAATCGAGGATGTTTTCAACTCCGACAATTCAACGAGCACAACACACAAACAAACTTCTGTTCGAGAGTATATGTGAAGGTCACATCTGCCATGTCCTTTAGTCAAGGTCACTACCAACTTATAAATATATATTCTCCATAATATCATCTTTCATTCAAACACGATTCGACTATTCCAGGAACTTTTTGAACCTACCTCGTAGTACTATATGTGAATGCGGATTGGACTAGCTACATCTACTATGCACAACGTGCTTGGAATAATGACAAGCTTTTCTTTAAAATATAAATCCGCATGTACTAGTCTTGTGTAGCTCCAGTCTTGCTCTACTGCTGCGAAACCTGGACATTACTCAAACTTGAAATATCAAACTTGCAGGCCTTTTATATGAGCAGCCAGCGGTGTATCCTGGACATCCGATGACATGACTACATCCCACAAATAGAGATTTTTGATAAAACAGACCTGCAGGTAACCTCGGATACAGTAGACCGTCGCCGAGTTATTTTGTTCGATCGTGTCATACGGCTGGACGAGGAAACCAAGGCCTAAATGATACTACACAGGTCGCTCCTCGGCGTCAGAGGACTTCCCCCACAAGATACTTCAGAATACCCTCATCAGGGGGAGGAAGACTAACGTCTGGTCAGGCAAAATATACTGATCAGACATGTTTTTTTATTTTTTTTTATTTTACGTGTTTGCCTCACTAGTTTCTACTGGCGGAGGCGCGCCTATTCCACCCCAGATCGTAGTCAACTGGGCGATATTAAAGACAACATGTGCTTGAATGTATGTGTGCGTCTGTGTGTACCTATTCTAGGTTTGTGGGCTCTCAGAATTCAGCCCAACCAAAGTGCAATAGAAGGGCCTCATCCCGAGGGCGCGTGTGACAGTTATGTGAGAGTGTGATTATAGGACAGAGTAAAATGAAACAGAGTGAGGTAAGAAGAGAGAGGAAGGAGAGGATCAGACATGTTAGTCAGGGTCAGGCAAAATATACTAGCCAAGATCCTCACCTCGGCTTCCTCTTAGCCCTCCCTGGAAACTGGCTGTTTTCATGGCAGTCTGGCTAACAAGATAAGGGATCGACTTAATCCCCGTAGTAGTGAGCGACATGCAGATTAAGTCAATCATAGCACACCCGCCTTCATCAGTACGCTCGGAATGTGAGGAAAGCTACTCCAACCAGCCATTTAACGTCCTTTTCAGGGCGCACAAAAGAGTAAACCTACTCATTGTGGGCATGCGAAACAACAACAACAACCCTTATTAGAGCCAAAGGGATTCTCTCGACAAGATGGAGTCCCAGAAGAAGCCTTCCCAGAACATTATGGGATCAGTAGATAGCAGCCTCCCCCTCCGCTCTAGACGAGGCCTGGGTCCGTGTCGCAGCAATAGGCCATGGATGTGGCCGAACGACTCAATGAGTCTCAAACGCCTAATGGAACTTATTATTATTATTACGAAACAAGACTTTGGAATACAAAAACAATTATCAGAGCATTTTTCCAAATAAATATTCGTGTTCTTCTTCGATCAACTGATGCTATGCTTCTAGTCCAGTGAGGTTCACGACCAACCGATGCTATGCTTCTAGTCCGGTGAGGTTCACGATCAACTGATGCTTTGCTTCTAGTCTGGTGAGGTTCACGACCAACTGATGCTATGCTTCTAGTCCGGTGAGGTTCACGATCAACTGATGCTATGCTTCTAGTCCGGTGAGGTTCACGATCAACTGATGCTTTGCTTCTAGTCTGGTGAGGTTCACGACCAACTGATGTTATGCTTCTAGTCCGGTGAGGATCACGATCAACTGATGCTTTGCTTCTAGTCCGGGGAGGTTCACGACCAACCGATGCTATGCTTCTAGTCCGTTGAGGTTCACGATCAACTGATGATGTGCTTCTAGTCCGGGGAGGTTCACGAAAGAGACTGTGCGCTTCAGGTCTTCAACGTTCATCCACAGCTTGTCGAACATGGTCGATCACCCGGACCAGACTGCCTCACTTTGGTCTGCATAAGTGAGCCAATCGTGCTGGATATATATTCCGGTTTTTGTTTGGAGCTGCGCAATCGCACGTGCCGGGGTATCTGAGACCCTATTCTGTGGAGATGGGCCTTGTGTCTTCTGTCTCGTTCTGAGTCTGAAGAATCTTGTCTGCCAAACTCTGCCAAGTGTATCTATCTTATCATTTTCTGGTTTGTGTTACTTGTGCTGGTCTCCCCATTCCGGCCTCAAGGATCATTTTATGGCTGTCTTTGCTTCTTTATATCTTCCACCTTTTGCGAGCGCATCTGCCTTCTCGTTTCCAAGGATCGCACAGTGGACCGAAATACACAGTAGTACTAAATCTGTTCTTTAGAACAGCAACACCGTTATATTGTATTTCGTGTGAGAGTTTATCTTGTTTGGGGTTTGAGATGGCTCGGACTTCGCTAATGGAGTCTGTTAGAATTACCGCTTTTCTCGTAGTGTTTTGGCCGATACGAATCTGAATTGTTCCATGTACAACTGTTGTCCAGTTCTGATATTAGTACGCGTCTGTCCTGTCGGTGTGGAATGACTTTTCATGCCGCCATTGAAGTGTGCAATATAGATTCCAATGTGTTCTCCTTTACTGCTCTCCGGGGACGATGCATCTGAGTACACACCTGGTTACATATTCATAAAGGTGTCATAAGAACAACTGATGGAAGGGAATACGCTGTTGAAATAATTTCATCAGTACGATAACGATGTGTGCTTATATCATTGCCGTGTAACATTTACATGGATAAAATAACAACACAAGCCAACCCGAGTGCAACACCAGACATGGAATTCAGCATAAGAATCGAAGAACGCCTTTTAAACAAACTTCACTTTGCAGAGGACCGAAGCCTAATATACAAGGTAGTAGATTAAGAGTGCAAATATCATATGCATGCACGTGTTACAGTTTGTGAAATATATCATGTGAACATCATCACATTAAAAAAAACGGGATTTGTGAAAATTAGCAGAACACCAGGTCAACTTAACTTTCTATGTAAAACAATGTTAAACTTAAGCGGGGTCAAGAGTTCAAATACTTCGGAAGCATTTTTACGGAAGATGGAAGGTCTCTCGTTATCACATTATTTTCTGTGTCAGTCCAGCAGATGTGACGCATGTGAGGAAGCCAACAATATTATGTTTGCGTCCCGGTCATTTGCAACGCCGTTTCAATGCGGGCTTATGTCTTTTGTCAATCTATCACGCCATAGGTGGGCAACCCCTATGCCTGATACAGATGGGCACGTTTATAGACATTGTGTTGGCCAAATGCATGTTCCCGTCAACTGGGTCAGTCTATCTCGACATCGCATAGGTGGGCGACTCCTATGCCAAATGCATATTCACGTCCACTTGGTCATCCACCTATACGATGGCGAGATAGACTGACCCTGTGGACGCGAACATGTATATGGCCAACAAAATGTTTTTATTCGAGTCCATCTGTTGGCAGGCATGCGTACCCAGCCAAGCGATGTTTCCATGATATCGTTGCTTGCACAACTTCCTGAAACTAAGTTTGATGTCAAAGATATTAGACTTCCGGTGCCAAACAAGATGGAATGCTTGATAGAGAAAAATAAGATTAAATGACAGAAAGCTTCAGATGTAACTTATCAAATGTCATTTTCGTTTTCTTCTTCTTATTGTTCTTCTTCGTCGGTGATCGTCCGTAAAAGGACGCTCTGACGTTGTGTCGCAGTTCACAGCGAGGCTGCGATATCTGCGTCTTTCGGCCCAATATATGCTCGCGTCGCAAAGCAATTTTTTGTATCTGCAGCTTGCTCTCTTTTCTTGTGTTCTGTCTTCCAAGACTTTCTTAGCGTGGCTCTAGTGACGTAGGTTGTGCTCCAGCCAGGCCAATCGCTGATTTTGTATCTCTTAAAGCAGCTTTCTTTTCTCACCCACTTCTGCTTACACCTTTTCGTTTGATTGCCTCTCTGTCCAACTCGTTTTATTCGTCTTTCGGTTACAACACATATCTCAATGGCCCCCAAGAATTTCTCCTCTATTTTAGTTATTGTCGATGTTTCAGGCCGTTCAACTTTACAGTGAGAAGTGACTTTCTGTTTACAGTGAGAAGTGACTTTCTGTTTACTGTGAGAAGAGACTTTATGTTTACGGTGATCAGTGACATTCTGTTTACGGTGATAAGTGACATTCTGTTTACAGTGAGAAGTAACTTTCTGTTTATAATGAGAAGTGACTTTCTGTTTACGGTGATAAGTGACTTTCTGTTTACGGTGATAAGTGACTTTCTGTTTACGGTGATAAGTGACATTCTGTTTACAGTGAGAAGTAACTTTCTGTTTATAATGAGAAGTGACTTTCTGTTTACGGTGATAAGTGACTTTCTGTTTACGGTGATAAGTGACTTTCTGTTTACAGTGATAAGTGACTTTCTGTTTATGGTCAGAATTGACTTTCTATTTACAGTGAGAAGTGACTTTCTGTTTACGGCTAAAGGGATCGAACTCAGCACCTTCGGGTTGTGAGCCGTGACACTTAACCACTAGCCCACGCCGTCCCCACTTTCTGTTGACGATGAGAAGTGACTTGCTGTTTGAGGTGAGAAGTAACGATATGGTGTTCACGTGGTTTAGCCTAAACCATAACGTATGATCCCACCTCGGCGAAGACGTTGAACGTGAAGTGCAAATGTGGCTGACACGGCAGACCAACTACTTCTGTTCTGCCGGTGTTTGGTGCACGGATAAATCGATGGAATAAGAGTGTGTCAAAGATGGTGGGACTTAAGTTGAGAAATATGGGACGTCTGATCAACATACAGAGCGTTGAAGCCCAGAGTTCACAGGGCGCGTTGTGCGGGTTGGGCGGCTTTCTTTTCAAATAAAGTCTGGACAGGACAACATCCAAGACCAGAACCTGCTCACCTCTCATTTCAACTCCACAGTACTACCTGTGGTGTGCTATGCAGTGAAAACATGGACACTCGCGAAGGAGATGGAGGCCAAACTCAAGAGTGACGCAAGACTCTCTCTCTCGAGATAGACAGACGCATGGTTGGTCCGAGGCGTCCTAGCCAGTGCACGAAAGGTCTACATAATCTGGACATACGTCAATTGTCCTTGGTGGAAGATGCAGTTATTTATGCAGAGAAGATGAAACATAGCTGGGGTGGGGAGGGGTGAGTGGGGGGGGGGAGCATTTATGCGAAGAACGGACGATTGATGGAGCACGGACGTTGATGCTAACGTCTGGTCAGGCAAATCACACTAATCAAACAATGTTTGCCAGGGTCAGGAGAAATATACCTGATATACCTGATCCCCTACGTTGGTCATCCTGGAAACTGGCTGTTGTCGAGGACAACAGTCTGGCTAACAAGGTGGGGTTCGATGTGATCCCCGTAATAGTGAGTGACACGCAGATGAAGCCAAGCATTGGACAACCGCCTGGAGGACCCCGGTCTCCTTCATCAGCTCGCTCGGGATGTCAGGAAGGCTACTACATTCTGCCACAAGCTCCGTCCTTTTCAGACCGCACAAAAGGGTTATCAGCCCATTCAGAGCATTAGCAACCAACCACAAACCATCGGTGGAGCACAGCGGCAACAATAGTGTGCCCCATAGACAAGAAACGACCACCGGGACGACCACCAACACGTTGGTCCGACCACCGGGACGACCACCAACACGTTGGTCCGACTCCTTTGCATCTCGCAACACTATTCACGATGCCACAGATGGGCGACTCATTATCCACTGGTCCACAGTGGTCCATGAACAGGCACCGTTGGAAGACAAGTTGGGACCCGCATCGGTGTAACCGCCGTAGAGGAACCAGTAATCCAGTCATCCAGTAACATTTTGCAATGTTAGTGCAGAAATAAAATGTTTTCTAGTTCGTAGCTCAGAACATTAACAACAAATATTCATTTGAGACCTACTTACTGACTAGTCCTGGTTAGTATTTTTCAGAGAGAGAGAGAGAAGGAGAGAAAGAGAATGGTAGAGAGATAGGGAGAGAGAGAATTGGATAAAGAGAAAGAGAGAGAGAAGGACTGATAGAGAGAGAAGGACAGAGAGAGAGAGAGAGAGAGAGAAAAGGACAGAGAGAGAGAGAAAAGGACAGAGAGAAGGATAGAAAGAGAATGGGAGAAAGAGAGGGAGCGAGAGAATGGAAGAAAGATAAGTAGAGAGAGAAGGACAGATAGAGAGATGGAGAGAGAAAGATGCCTTTATGGTCTAGCAGAAATTAAAACAGCATTTCTTTGCCTGAACTTCACAAGACCGAATGAAAATACTCCATGACGCCATTTCTAATTAGACAATCATCCTAGAGATTATACCAGAAACAATGACAAGATTATTATCCCCCCTGAGCGGGAACTTGCTATGATTGAATTTCAATGGACGAGTTTTCTCCCTGAAGCAAGTGTGGAGGCAAGATTTAATTGCATGCCCGCTCGCAAACGAATTTGCTGACTTTGTGTTTAATTTATTCATATTCAGGTCTCAAACACAGCTGTCGGAATTGGAGTGGATCATTAACCACAAGTCTGTGAAAATCGAAATCTTATAATGCATTTCATTGTTGTTTTTTAATTTTGGAAATGGATTTTTCGAGGAATAGTAAGGTGAAGGACAGAGGAAAGAATTCCTGGAAGCGAAAACAGGGAAAGGGCGGGGACAAAGAATGAACCGGAATGTGGGTTACAAGTAAAACATATAAAAGAATGAGAGGGCGGAATGATGCGGAATAAATAATGCAATTAAAAAAGATACATATGGGAATAATTCTCATAGTGGCTTCCACGAAGGCTATATGTGTGGCAGAGAAGAATTGGATCACTGCCACACTGAAAGTATGTTTCTATTGAATTCCACGAAGGCTGTATGTGTGGCAGAGAAGAATAGGATCACTGCCACACTGAAAGTATGTTCCTATTGAATTCCACGAAGGCTGTATGTGTGGCAGAGAAGAATAGGATCACTGTCACACTGAAATATGATGTAGGACCACGATCGTCAAACTGGTAGCTCGCGACGGTATTTTAAGTAGTTAGTGTAATCTTATAGGACAGACAATGGCAGCTGTCGGAAATACAACTTTATAAATTGCAGCTGTCTGTAAAGCAATTGTATAGATTGCAGCTGTCGGTAATGCAACTTTATAAATTGCAGCTGTTGGTCATGCAACTTTATAAATTGCAGCTGTCGATTATGCAACTTTATAAATTGCAGCTGTCGATTATGCAACTTTATAAATTGCAGCTATCGATTATGCAACTTTATAAATTGCAGTTGTCGGTTATGTAACTCTGTAGAATTGATAATGGCAGCCGTCTGTCGTGGTTTTCTTAGCATTCCCTTGAAACATGTTTCTTTCATATATTTCTTTTCAGAAGTTCAACAGCTTTTTCTGTGACACAAGCTCGCCTGGCAAAAGGTTGGTGTTCGTGAGAACTTTCTGGAATGGTTAAAGAGGTATATATGGTCATTGAAACTCTTCTGTTCATTTAAATGGAAGGAAGGCGGACCTAGTTGGATCAAGTATGTTCAGACACTTCAGCGATATTCTACGAGGGGTGTTCAATTGAAACCGGACCAAACTGCAACAAGTGAACATACGTACGATGCGCATGATGACGTCACTTCTGGTGTAAACATCACATACCAACCGTCAAGTTTGCAACATTTCATTATAATCCGACTCATAGTTTCCTCAGCGGAACGTTGAAAACATGGCGGGTGTGTTATGGAATCCGTCCAGAGTTGGTCAGCGAGCAGTGATTCGATTTCTAACAGCTGAGGGATGTCGACCAGTTGACATTCATCGCAGAATGCAGACAGTGTATGGTGACAAAAAGTGTGATGAACGTAAGCTCCGGCGACGGTCCACCCGAATTGCTGTATCAATTTTAGCGATGGCATCTTCTGGTGTAACAATGTGCGCCTGACCTGGTCTCGGAAGATCTTTCACGTCCTTCTACAAACATCATTGTCCAGTTCTTCACTGTTATCTTCAACGCACTTTTGTCTCCAGATATTGCCTGCATTCTTCGATGAATGTCACCTGATCGACAGCCTTTAGCTGTTAGAAACCGAATCACCGCTAGCTGATCCACCCTGGACGGATTACGTATCACAACCGCCATGTTTTCACCGATTTGCTGAAGAAACTATGAGTCGGAGGATAATGAAATGCTGCAAACTTGACTGTTGGTAAGTGCCGTTTACATGCGAAGTGACGTCATCATGCGCATCGTACGTATGTTTACTTGGTTTAGTTAGGACCGGTTTAATTTGAACACGCGTTGTAATATGAGGTCAAGATGTGAGGTTAATGAGTTGAGGTGCATATCGTGGTGGGTTAACTAAGTTATAAATACATTTTTATGACAGTTTAAGTGGCCTACAGGTATGGAAGGAAAGTCGTCGGGGAAGGGCACTGAGTCTTCCACGTAACTAAGGCTGGGACTTCTTACACTGATGTTAGTAACATTTCATCCAATGTAGTGTACTACCGGTGAGCAAGGAATAGTAACACTGTAAGCTGCCAGCACGGCACAAGGGACGGCAAATGAGGATTGTGCATGAGTTAAGCTTTCGTATTCTGTACGAACTGTTGGACAGATGAAGAAGAAAGAACGGCCTTTACACCTCAAGGTAGATTAGAGCGGCTATGGCTGAAAGTAGAATGGCATCGATTAGCTCAGGTTTACATTGAGTAACAATTATTGAGAGAAAGAAGCAGAGCATAGAGAATGAAGAAGCAGAGAGAGAGAGAGAGAGAGAGAGAGAGAGAGAGAGAGAGAGAATGAGAGAGAGAATGAGAGAGAGAGAGAGAGAGAAAGAGAGAGAGAATGAGAGAGAGAGAGAGAGAGAAAGAGAGAGAGAATGAGAGAGAGAGAGAGAGAGAAAGCAAGAAAGAGAGAATGAGAGAGAGAGAAAGAAAGATAGAGAGAATGAGAGAGAGAAAGAGAGAGATGGAGAGAGAGAGAAAAGCAGATAATAGAGAAAGAGAAAGAAAGAAGGAGAGAGAGAAAGAAAGAGAGAGACAGAAGAAGATAGAGATAGAGAGAGAACGAAAAAGAGAGAAAGAAAGAGAGAGAGAAAGAGAGAGAGATAAAGAAAGAGAAAGGGGGAATGAGAGAAAGAGAGAGAGAGTTAAAGAAAGAAAGAGAGAGAGAAAGAGAGAGAAAGAGAGAGAGAGAGAGAAAGAAAGAGAGAGAGAAGGAGAGAGAGAGAAAATGAAGCAGAGAATAGAGAAAGAGAAAGAAAGAAAGAGAGAGAAAGAAAGAGAGAGACAGAAGAAGATAGAGAGAGAGAGAAAGAAAAAGAGAGAGAGAGACAGAGACAGAAAGTGAGAGAGAAGGAGAAAGAGAGAGAGATAAAGAAAGAGCGAGAGAAAGAGAGAGATATTGAGAAAAAAGAAAGAAAAGACAGAGATAAATTTTTAAAAAAGAGAAAAAGAGAAATAAGTAGAGAGAAAAAAAAAGTTATAGAAGATCCACAGTGAATACAATTACTCTTGCGTGGGTTGAGAAGGGCTCACAGCGGCGGGTTACAGTAGCTTTCCTAACATCCCGAGCGTGCTGATGAAGACAGACCGGAGTCCCTCCGTTGGTTGTGCTATTATTGACTTCATCTATTAGTCGATTCCTACTATGGGCATCACGTCGATCCCTCACCTGGTGGGGCTGGTATTCCCATTTACCCACACCATCCCTTTAAAATACGTCTCTACCAACAATTTCAACCTCAACCAAACATTTCAGCCTCTACTAACAATTTCAGCCTCTACCAACAACATAAGCCTCTACGAAAACAATTTCAGCCTCTACCAACAATTTCAGCCTCTACCAACAATTTCAGCCTTTATTAACAATTTCAGCCTCTACCAACAATTTCAGCCTCCACCAACAATTTCAGCCTTTATCAACAATTTCAGCCTCTATCAACAATTTCAGCCTCTACCAACAATTTCAGCTTTATCAACAATTTCAGCCTCTATCAACAATTTCAGCCTCTACCAACAATTTCAGCCTCCACCAACAACATAAGCCTCTACGAAAACAATTTCAGCCTCTACGAAAACAATTTCAGCCTCTACCAACAATTTCAGCTTCTACCAACAATTTCAGCCTCTACCAACAATTTCAGCCTCTGCCAACAATTTCAGCCTTTATCAACAATTTCAGCCTTTATCAACAATTTCAGCCTCTACCAACAATTTCAGCCTCCACCAACAATATCAGCCTCTACCAACAATTTTAGCATTAACCAATAATTTCAGCCTCCACCAACAATTTCAGCTTCTGCCAACAATATCAGTCTCTACCAACAACATAAGCCTCTACGAAAACAATTTCAGCCTCTATCAACAATTTCAGCCTCTACCAACAATTTCATCTGGTTGTCATGGATATATTACCGAGTACGACATGTCATGTCCGCGTGCCCATCATTTAGAACACCATCAGCGTATCCTATCCACTTGTGTCGTTAGACATCGTGGGGAGGTGTATCTTTGTCACCAATGTTGTTGTCATTCCGTGTTTCTTCAGTGTCTCGCTAACACCATCTATCCATCTTTTACGTGGTCTGTCTCTTGCTCTGCAACCTTGATGTCTGGTATTGTAGATACGAGCAGCTGGTAACTTTGGTTGCATTCTTATCAGGAGTCCGAACCATTTAATTATCTGCCTTCCCATGTTTTCCATGCACGGTGACCCATTGTCTGTCTGATTATTTCGTTTCTCAATCTGTCCAACCTTGTGACCCCCACAGCCTTTCTCAAACACCTCATTTCGCTTACCATGATTTCTCTTTCCTGTGCCTTGGTGAGAGTCCATGTCTGACACTGGTAGCATAGAGTTGGTATAAAAATACTATTTATCAGCTATCTCTTGTCTTCGTTGGAATGTGTTTGTGTCTTAGTAATGGTGAGAGCTGATAGGAAACCACATTGGCCCCCTGTGTTCTTGATTCCACGTCTCTATCTAGCTTCCATCTTGTGGGAATACGGTGCCCAAGTATTTGAATTCACTGACATTCACTGACAGCTCGGTACTTTTTACCTGTATATTTAGTGTTTTCTATATTCTACTGATTTTCATTGCCTAAGTCTTTGCTGTACTAATCCTCATATTTTATCTATCGCAGGAATTGTCAAGGGTCTTCAAATGTTTTTGAAGGTTTTGTTCATCGGAATGAAAGAGGCTCTGGTCATCTGCAAAAAGGAGCTTGTTCAGTGTGGTGGTTTCTGGTCCTGCTTCGGTTGTTATTTGATCCATGTATACAATGAACAAAAGTGGTGATAGCACACATCCCTGTCTTACCCTTGTCTTAACTGGAAACCACTTAATGAGTCCATTTGGTCTTCTCACAGTACTATCAATTAGAACAATAGAACTAAGCTATGGATAATAAGAGTCGATAATAAAGGACAGTAATTTATGTCCGTTATCTAGCCAACTTTCATTTGACCTGATTTCAGACAACGACAAGATACAAGAACAAAGCTGCGTTTTGTTCGAAATGACCGATATATTTAACGTGTCTCAACTTTGAATTATTTCTTGTTTCTCACCAATCTCCTGGCTTCCGACCTGCCTGGTTTAAAGTGACCTTTGTGAATCTGAACAAAGACAGTTAAAATTTGCTTTCAATAGCTAACGAAAAATGAACCCAGTATCATCATCATCATGTGTCCCTTTTATCACGTGTGTCGTTTATCAAATCTGTTGGGGATTGTTGCCCATGCCAATCTCTCAGGCTGTCCAACATCTTCTCTCTCTCTCCCTTTCTCTGTCTCTCAGGCTGTCCAACATCTTCTCTCTTTCTCTCCCTTCCTCTGTCTCTCAGGCTGTCCAACATCTTCTCTCTCTCTCCCTTCCTCTGTCTCTCAGGCTGTCCAACATCTTCTCTCTCTCTCCCTTCCTCTGTCTCTCAGGCTGTCCAACATCTTCTCTCTTTCTCTCCCTTCCTCTGTCTCTCAGGCTGTCCAACATCTTCTCTCTCTCCCCCTTTCTCTGTCTCTCAGGCTGTCCAACATCTTCTCTCTCTCTCCCTTTCTCTGTCTCTCAGGCTGTCCAACATCTTCTCTCTTTCTCTCCCTTCCTCTGTCTCTCAGGCTGTCCAACATCTTCTCTCTCTCTCCCTTCCTCTGTCTCTCAGGCTGTCCAACATCTTCTCTCTCTCTCCCTTTCTCTGTCTCTCAGGCTGTCCAACATCTTCTCTCTTTCTCTCCCTTCCTCTGTCTCTCAGGCTGTCCAACATCTTCTCTCTCTCTCCCTTTCTCTGTCTCTCAGGCTGTCCAACATCTTCTCTCTCTCTCCCTTTCTCTGTCTCTCAGGCTGTCCAACATCTTCTCTCTCTCTCCCTTCCTCTGTCTCTCAGGCTGTCCAACATCTTCTCTCTCTCTCCCTTCCTCTGTCTCTCAGGCTGTCCAACATCTTCTCTCTCTCTCCCTTCCTCTGTCTCTCAGGCTGTCCAACATCTTCTCTCTCTCTCTCTCCCTTCCTCTGTCTCTCAGGCTGTCCAACATCTTCTCTCTCTCTCCCTTCCTCTGTCTCTCAGGCTGTCCAACATCTTCTCTCTCTCTCCCTTTCTCTGTCTCTCAGGCTGTCCAACATCTTCTCTCTCTCTCCCTTCCTCTGTCTCTCAGGCTGTCCAACATCTTCTTTCAAAGTGCTCCAAACCGCCTCTTCTCATAATATTCCCGAAAAAGGATGACTGGCTTGTTCTGATCTTTGCAATACGTTATCTTTGTGTTTATGGCTCTTCTAGTATCATTAGCCTTCCTTGCAGCATTGTTATATACAACCACATCTCCGTTGATGATTGTCCATGATTAACTGCATTATGTCATTAGGGTTACATATAGCATAAAAGGGACTCTCTTTCTCGGTTCCAAAGGCAAGGTTATGTTGCACTCAGATTTTTTTAAATAAAATAATAACTGCACCCATGAAAGACAAGTGCGCCAACACAAACAGCAGCAAATGGAAAAAAACAAACAACAAAATTCAGAGTATATTTCCGGTGTTATTAAGAGCGATACTGAAAAAGACAGAAGGGAATTCTTCAAGAGTTGTTCAGACGGTATCGATATGGTCAATGTTAAAGGTGATCTGATGGGTGGTTTTAATGGTCGAATAGAAGAACACAAGAGAACGTAGTAGCTTTAGCCATTTTGTACGCCACGTATGCAGGTGTAAAGTTTAAATTATTTCCCCTTAGTAAAGCCCATAACCTGCCCCTGCCACCCCCCTCGCTGCTCGGTCTACTCCGGGAGATACAAAAGCCACCATAAAAAAGGCGTCATGTCATTCAATCCTGGGACTGGTTTGGGTCACGTGATCTCATCAACATGCCGCTTAGTTCTTTAACTATTTTCCAAGCTTAGGATTCTGTCTTTCCATTTCTGCCTGTAATCTGCAGCCGTCTTCAGCTTACTATAAGTCTTCACCGCCATGTCTCTCCATGCTTATGTCACAGGGGTATTTCTTGGTCTGTCCTTCATCTGTCCTCCAAAACGTACTTTACTGGGCCCAAATGACGCAGGTTGTGGTCCAGCCAGACCATTCGTTGTTTCTGCATTTTTTTTTAGATCTTTCTTTCCTTTCCCACTTCTGCCAACACATTTTCATTAGAATTTCACTCAAATTTAATTGACAGTTTGGCCATTTCATGAGAATTAAACCAGATCGGCTGTCATTTACAAAATATAATGGTAGGAGATCCGGGCTCAAAGTCAGGGGCAGAAAATGAGGCAAATGGATGGACAACATCAACGACATCCTATAGCAGCATAGTCCCACATCAACAACAAGACATCTGGCCCAAAAACGAGACCTGGGGCTCCTTACTACGCTTCACGGCAACATGGAAGGATAAAGTAGAGCATGCAATATCAGCATGAGCCTATAACGACCACAACAAGACATCTGGTCTAAGAGCGAGACCTACAGCTCACCACTGCGCACCACGGCATCCGTGGAATGATAACATATTCGTCCATGACATGTAATGAAGACCACTCTCTTTGTCCAGCCGTGTGGACAGTCTTCTCGCTTGTTGTATCCGATGAAATGGATGACTTGGGCAGTGAGGAAGAAGCTGCACCTTTCGTCAATCTTATTCTCTAGTCCTGAGCTTATCCTGGCCAGTGGCAAGATATTTATCGAGACGACTGGAGATATCACAGGATGCAGATTTTTTTCTCAGGGCTTACTCCTGAAGACTCTCCCGTAAACAGGTATCCCACAAGGCAGTAGAAGGGTGGTGGTGGGGGGGGGGTGTGTGGGGAGGCTAAGGGGTATGACATCTAACGTTGTGTGTCGTGCCTTTCCCATAACCACAAGCGGTCGTAGGGACATCACTCAGCGTGAGAGTGATTTTGATATCTCTTCCAGGCTGTATTCCAGTCCATTTTTGTCGTGTCTAAATTTCATAAACCAAAACCGACACTATTTGCAGCTAGGACGAAGTGCGCCAATATCGTGTGAACTAGACCGTGAAATACGTCACAGGTTTAAGCGTAGTCCTATTTATATAGCTGATGTGCAGAATAATTGAACGGAAGAAATCAAACAAAAAACGAAAGAATTAACCAGTCCAAACGGAAAAAAACAACACGTTTCCGTGAATACAAGTATATGTCGTCGACGTGTGAATTTCAGGCAAATCCGTGGTCTGGCGGCATCCATAATGAAACAATACAGCAGTGCAATGTAGACATTCGGCCGGTTACGGCGCCACATTTGTTGCTCAGGTCAGGTCAGGTCATCCCGTAACCGGTGAGGTCGTTGGGGAACACATGAAGACATCCTCACAACCCCACGCCACCCCTGTCTATCAGATGCCGCTGCCTATGACTCTTTTGGTAGGAGACTGGTCCATTCTTTTATGTTGTCCTCCCATCGCTTTTTGGGCCGGCCTCTTCGTCGTCTGCCATGCGCCTTTCCGTGGAGGATTGTATTTGCAAGACCATTTGATCTCGATATGTGACCGTACCAAGTGAGTTTCCTTCTTTTGACAGTTGGCAAGAGGTTTTCGAAAGGCCCTATTGCTGTTGTAATTCTATCTCGTATTTCCTCATTTGTAACTCGATCTTTGTAAGTGATGTATAAAAGTCTGCGGAAACATCTCATCTCCAAGGCCTGTATCCGTCGTTGAAGGTCAGCTGTAACTGTCCATGTCTCACACGCATAGAGGAATATTGACAGGACCAGTGTACGCATTAATCGGATTTTCGTGCGTAGTGCTAACCGTTTATCTTGCCAGATTTTGTTAAGCCGTGCAAGCGCCGCTATTGTCTGTGCTATTCTGGCCAACACTTCACATTTTGATCTTTCATCACTGACAATCGACCCACGATATTTAAAACGGTCAACCACTTCGAGTTCCTTACCGTTAGCTTTTATTCTGCTGTTGAAGCCCGTTGCCTTGTTGGTCATTAATTGTGTCTTTCCAGCGTTTATCTCCATACCATAGTCAAGAGCTTTTTCATCGAACCTTCTGAACCATTCCTGGAGTTCTGCTTCTGAACCCGCCATCCCGTCGATATCATCTGCAAAACGTTTTTGTTGCTACAACTCATAAAATAGAGAATCCTTAATTAGTATGGGACCACACCGACCAAAGCAACACATCCGACATTGTCTGGCTCTCGTACGAGACATACATTTTCCCACTACGTTTCCTAGCAACAGTGAACGCATACAGTAGAGTTAATAATGTCAGTATAGGATCATCACGGCTACAGTAACACTGCTGGCTCAGATACAAAACCTGTATCTCCCAACTACACTTCACGAATTCTGTGAAACAATAACATTGTTACTGTTATGAGAAGGTTTACTCTTTTGTGCGCCTTGAAAATGACGTTTAGTGGCGGGGTGCAGTGGTTTTCAATATCAGCATAGGCTCACCACGACCACAGTAACACGTCTGGCTCAAGCACAAGACCTGCAGCTTCCTACAAATCTTCACAGCATCAATGAAATGATAAAGTGCAGGATGAGAAGTAAAGTAATATCTCATCTAAAACAAAACGTCAAATGTTTCTCATCTTACGAGATTGAATAACCAATCCTCGATTGACGAAGAAGTAGAAGAAGAAGAAGAGGTAGTCTAGAAGAGGTAGATAACTTACTATATTCTCCTATACAATCTTCAGCTCCCCAGACATTGCTACTCTCGAGGTTAGTGGGAACTCTATGCGATTTCTATCTTGTGAGTGCAGGTGTGAATAGAATTATACACGGAAAGTCGGAACACACATTCAGAAGTACTGGTAACCTCTACATATGTTTTTATTTCGCCCCATATGATCACCAGTCTATGTGTGCTAATGTCATAGGTAGATTGTTTATCATTTTTATGTGCTCGCATTTCCTCTTAACGTATGTATGTATATGTATATATGTGTGTGTGTATATATATATATATAATCTCCCGTTACCAAGCCCTGAAAGGGCTTAAGTAGCAGAATGCAGTCCATAGAACGAAATGCGTTGTTTCGTAGTTTACAGCTTGACTGCGATATTTGCACCTTTCGGTCCAACACATCCGACTTCAGCAAGCATTTTTCGAGTACCGGGTTAGCATTCCCTCTTCGATCCTTTCTCCTTAGCCAGTCTGCCCTGCTGCAGCCTGTTATCCAGGATCACCGCGTGGAGGTGTAGAAGGGTCTTGGCAGCTTTGGTTCACTGGCCCTGACGCTAGCAGTCAGCTATGGGTTGCTGACCACTGCAGCTCATGCGCTGCTCACCATCTTGATCCCATATATATATATATATATATATATATATATATATATATATATATATATATATATATATATATATCTTAATTTAACTTAACTTACCGTTTTTGTACTGGTTTAGAAAAATATGCAGTGTCTGTATACAACCGGTTTCTTGGAGGGTGGTTAACCGAAAAATTGGAGCAAAGTAGACCAGCAGCCTGTTAGGTACCATCAATGCTGCTCTTAACAAACCATATAACCATAGCCGGTGGTATGCCATGTCACACAGTTAGTCGCCTCTTACGACAAGCTCTCTGTGAGGCAGTGGTGCTATTCTAAATTCTTGTCTTTGTTGTACACAAATAACCCAGGCGAACCACTTAGAACATGATTAATTAACTTCTTCCATGATGAATTAGCTAGTTACAAGTAATGATGACATTTTTGGGTCAAACCATAACAGAAGATGCCAGAAATGAGACAGAAATCAAGACAAGGATTGCAATGGCAAAAAAGGGCTTCAGAGACAAAACAGAAATTGTTAACCTCAAAGAATATCAGGATAGAACTCAGGAAAAGAATAATCGCCACTCATATATGGCCAATTGTACTGTGTGGGGCTGAAACATGGACTTTAGCAAAGAAGGATGAAAAAAGCTTGTAAGCGTTTGAAATGTAGTAAGTTGGACAGAAAAAAAATCTAATGACAATACACGATACTGTCTACTCACTGAAGTGGGCGCACAAAGACAAATATTGCTTATGATACAAAAACGTCCGTTGAATTGGCTTGGTCACAATACGAGACATGAAAGTCTTCAACAGAAGATACTAGAGGGAAAGATTCAAGGAAATATTCAAGGAAAGAGAGGAACCGGGCGTCCAAGAATAGATTCAATTTTACATCACAGGCATGCAGGGACATTAACAGTACGACATATGCCTCTATGCTCAACCGTGCGGAAATGAAGGGAACTTATACTATATTGTCTGTATTCCATGAAGAAGTTATTAGTAAATAAGTATAAAGCTTTTTGATCGTAATGTCTTAGTCGCCAAACGACTAACAGTAACACTAAATTAACAGACTAACGTAGCTTAGTAACTAACTAGTTAAACTAATAACTTAAGTAACTAACGTAAGACTTCGTTCCTGTCTATAGACTATATTCGTCCCAGCGAGATATCTTATTATCTGAACCATATCTAGACATGTTTTGTGGTTTTATAGTTAATTTTATTCCTCAGTACTGCTGCATGCTCGCCTTACTTGATTGTAACCCCAACAGATGGATAAGCCCATAAATACAGGGTAGTAAATCCATTTCTTTTCTGTTTAGCGAATGCTGAAATAGTCACGATACATGGTTACAAACTTTCGGCGTAGACTAATTATTTAAGGCTGTCTAAATGCTGTTTAACATCTAGCGACGGTGGTGTAAAGGTCAGCATGGTTGCCTTCCAAGCAGTCGATCCGGGTTCGATTCCCGGCTGTCGCAATTTTTTTTTTCTTTTTCAGAACGGGAGATTTTGTTGTTTTTATTTTGTTAAGGTTTTTCTCTTTACCGTAGATCGAGACAATTGATCACACTAACTTTGTAAAAACTGCAAATTATTTTGAAATTCCATAAAAGCTAATAAGGACATCATTTCATAACAGACATTTAGGACAGATGCCCTTAAAAAGCTGTTTGGACAAAATGAAAAGATATCGTTTTAAACTGAAACTTTTTCATTTAGTGACTGATATTTTTTTTGTTTTTTCCCTCTCGAGTGACAAGTAAATAACGGATTGTACAGCTATTTTTTTAAAATTTTTTTTTCCTGGGTAGTCCAAATATTTATTTCTGAATAGTCCAAATCAATTTTGCAGAATTAGCCAAAACAAATATGAGAGCAGGCCGTATGAAGGTCACACCAACACCACACTACATCCTTAATGTTCGCAAATCCACCTAAAAACTGCATCTCTTTCCAGAGATGAAAGAAAATATGACAGGTATCCGAAGCAAGGATAGATAGTCAGACTGAAAAGGAAAGAAGAGCCAAAATCGTGACAAACTTGCACAGACCAGCGCCACCCAAGCACTGACTAGATCCATGGATACACTGACTAGACACAGGGATACACTGACTAGATCCATGTATACACTGACTAGACACATGGATAGACTGACTAGATCCATGGATACACTGACTAGACACAGGGATACACTGACTAGACCAATGTATACACTGACTAGACCCATGGATACACTGACTAGACACATGTACACACTGACTTAACCCATGGATACACTGACTAGATACATGAATACACTGATTACACCCATGTATACACTGACTAGACCCATGGATACACTGACTAGACGCATGCATACACTGAGACTAGACACATGTACACACTGACTAGACACATTGATACACTGAGACTAGACACATTGATACACTGACTAGACACATGGGTTCACTGACTAGACACATGGATTCACTGACTAGACACGTGTACACACTGACTAGACACATGGATACACTGACTAGACCCATGCATACACTGGCTAGACCCATGTATACACTGACTAGACCCATGGATACACTGACTAGACACGTGTACACACTGACTAGACCCATGGATACACTGACTAGACCCATGTATACACTGACTAGACCCATGGATACACTGACTAGATTCATCCATATACTGACTAGACCCATCCATACACTGACTAGACCCATGCATACACTGACTAGACCCATCCATACACTGACTAGACCCATCCATATATTGACTAGACCCATCCATACACTGACTAGATCCATCCATACACTGACTAGACCCATCCACACACTGACTAGACCCATCCATACACTGACTAGACCCATGCATACACTGGCCTGACCCATCCATACACTGACTAGACCCATCCATATATTGACTAGACCCATCCATATATTGACTTGACCTATCCATACACTGACTAGACCCATCCATACACTGACTAGACCCATCCATACACTGACTAGACCCATCCATACACTGACTAGATCCATCCATACACTGACTAGACCCATCCATACACTAACTAGATCCATCCATACACTGACTAGACCCATCCATACACTGACTAGACCCATCCATACACTGACTAGACCCATCCATACACTGACTAGACCCATCCATACACTGACTAGATCCATCCATACACTGACTAGACCCATCCATACACTGACTAGACCCATGCATACACTGACTAGACCCATCCATACACTGACTAGACCCATCCATACACTGACGATTCGGTAACAATCGCAACAGAAAATGGAGGAGAGGGGTATATCAGAGCGCAACCAACGGTACAACGATAACCTTGTTATTGGCCAGGGGAAAATTCTCAAGTAATTTTAGAGCAAAGGCATTGAAAGATGCAGTAGAAGCTTTGCTGACAGGCAAAAGCAATGAAAGCAGGGTTTTTTTTTTTACAGGTGCCTTGTCTGTGGCTATAGCGCTAAAGAGCCGGATAAATACAGACCTAATTACCTAAGGTCACTGGTCCGTCAACTACGCCAGCAGTCCAAGACCAGAACAGTCGTATTACAGTGGACCTAATTTCACTGTAAGATTCAAGGCAAAGAGGAGGCAGACAGACTGGCGAAAGAAGGGGGACGTTTACCACAACCAGATTCAAGTGTGACTTAGAAGAGTCCAAAAGGTTTATTAGGGGCCAGATACACGGACAAATTGGAAACAGAACATACCGGCTACACACGTAATGATGCTTATTATCAGTTGGACAGAAGAGAGCAGGTGGTGGTCTTCAGACTCCGCACAGGCCACAATAGACTGAGGCACCATCTTTTCAATAAATTGAAGATAGGTACTACTGACGAATGAACCTGTGGTACAGGGAAAATTACCCCTGAACATCTGCTGTAAAATTGGCCGACATACGAGGACCAGAAATAGCATATATAGCCATCACTAGTGCCAACACTAGACAAGCTCTTTGGTATTGTCGACAGCCTCAGGGTGACCGCTGCTTTCTTTGAACGTATTCAAATCGACGTTTGACAGCTTACGAATAAAAAGAAGAAGAAGAAGAAGAAGAAAAAGAAGAAGAAGAAGGAGGAGAAGAAGAAGAAGAAGTAGAAGAGTAATTCAAATATTTTTTAAAATGATTAGTCCAAATATTTTATCCTGGTTAGAACAAATATTTTTGTTTTGAATAGTCCAAATGTTTTTTGTTTTATAGTCCAAATATTATTTTCTGGTTAGACCAAATGTTTTAGTTCTGAATATTCCAAATACGTTAGTTTTATGATTAGTCCAAATATTGTTCTCTGATGAGTCTGACTATGTTTGTTTAGAATATTGCAACTGTTTTTTGATAGTCTCAATATTTTGTTCTGGTTAGACTAAATATTTGTGTTCTGAATAATCCAAATGTTTTTTCTTGATAGTCCAAATATATATGGTTTGAATAATTCTAAAGATTTGCCTCTGGCTAGACCAAATATTTTTGTTCTGAATAGTCCAAATGTTTTTTTCTTGAAAGTCTAAATGTTTATTTCAGGGTAGACCAAATATTTTTCCCTGGAGTGACACGATGGAATGTATAAATAATTTAAAGTTGTTCTTACGTTGCTACCTTTCATCAAGAGAAAGTACGACTTGCGATTTGTTAGTTACAACTGTTGCCATGTGCGTACAATTGAAACAGTCGCTGTATGGTTGACTTTATATAAGACAGTTTGCTATCCCCAATCTGACTGCAGGCAATCATACGTACATTTACGTACAAGCTTTAAAAAGGTGAAGGTCAGTCCCACAGAAACAACTGCCGTCGGCGATGAAGATAGCTCTTCATGCACTAAGCCGCAGCCTATGTGCGGTGGGGAGGCCAGTTCCCTTCCTTGGTTGTTTATACCTTCCTCAACTCATACGTCAGGTACCAATTAACTGCTTGGTCGACTGGAAAATCAGCCGTGCCAGGAACAAATCACGCGCGAATTTGTTCATGTCCGTCCGTGATCTCCAACGCTGGCGCGCTGTAAACCCAGCCTTATAAAGCCAGTTCGCTGTCGTTTAGGCTACACACTCCACACAAGCTCTAATATAGGAGACATAAAATCAACATTTTCTTATATAGATACATAAAACCAACATTATTCTGATATAGATACATAAAACCAACATTTTCTGATATAGAGACATAAAACCAACATTATTCTGATATAGACACATACAACCAACATTTTCTGATATAGATACATAAAACCAACATTATTCTGATATAGATACATAAAACCAACATTTTCTGATATAGATACACAAAACCAACATTTTCTGATATAGATACATAAAACCAACATTTTCTGATATAGACATAAAACCAACATTATTCTGATATAGATACATAAAACCAACATTTTCTGATATAGATACATAAAACCAACATTATTCTGATATAGATACATAAAACCAACATTATTCTGATATAGATACATAAAACCAACATTTTCTGATATAGATATACAAAACCAACATTTTTCTTATATAGATACATAAAACCAACATTATTCTGATATAGATACATACAATCAACATTATTCTGATATAGATACATAAAACCAACATTATTCTAATATAGATACATAAAATCAACATTATTCTGATATAGATACATAAATCCAACATTATTCTGATATAGATACATAAAACCAACATTATTCTAATATAGATACATAAAATCAACATTATTCTGATATAGAAACATAAATCCAACATTATTCTGATATAGATACATAAAACCAACATTATTCTGATATAGAAACATAAAACCAACATTATTTTAAAAGTGTACGAATGTACGTATATTCTAGATATGGCCCCTAAAGAAGATACAGAAACAAATATGAAAACGAAGCTGCAGATTAGGAAAAGAAGCAGCAGAAGAAAAAGACAATAGGCATGATCATGACGCATCCGACAACCGAAGGTGCTGGGTTCGATCCCCATCACAGCACCGGCCGTTACCCCGGGGAAGCAAACCCTTAGAAAATGCAGGAGGAAGCAGACTCTTACATAAAATGCATGCTGAAGTCGGATGCACTGGGCCGACAGGCGCAAAATAAAAACCACAGTACAACGCACATTGCCGTGGGGATTAGATAAATAAGGCGAACGCAAAATAAAACAAAATAATAATAACTATAATAATAACAATAATGGTATTAATGATAATAATACTAATAATTAATATTAATAATGATAATAAAGATTATAATTACAATTATTAACAGCAATAATGATAATAATAACAATATTAATAATAATGAAGATAATAATAATATTTAAAATAACAAAAATAATAATAATAATGCTAATAATACTCGTGGCAATAATATTAATAAGGCGAAGAAGAAGAACGTAAAGGAAAAGGTGGTTTCATGCTACATTGCCGTCGGAGATTAAGGGTTAGAATCTTCATTGCAGTAGGCCACAGCTATGTGAGTTGGTGTAACTATTTCTCTTCCACTCAACCTTTTTCCCTCCATAGCCGTCAGCCAGGAGAATGAGAAGTAGAAGAAATAACAGCAAGATACGACAAATGAGTGCTATCAGCCTTCACAACATTCAGTCTTCTGAAAAAGACATCGATTTTATTTACTCATCGGAGTGACTTAACAACGGTTCGTGTAACAAGTTTTCATGCAGTCTTTTCCTTGCAACCAACCAGTAAATATTCACGTCTAGTTTCTGATTACCTGCTAGCTATTGGAGATGGAATATGTCTAAATACCTGCTAATCCTCGTTGACTTGATCTCCTTACATCCCAAGTTATGCATGCTCACACAAAAACAAAGCCAAAAATAAAATATGATTATATTCAAATTGTCCAACATTGCGCCATTTAGAACACTCAACTATAAACTCATATATTCACCAAAAAAAACAAACCAACCAGCTAGCCAGTAAACCAGCGAGCACGTACGCACGCACACACACACACACACGCGCGCATAAACATACACACACATATATATATATATATATATATATATATATATATATATATATATATATATATATATATACCAGGGGCATTCAAAGCAAAACCGGGACATTTTGTTCTAGTTCTACCAGAATGGATTATAGGGTGCTAAAACTATTATCGTTAGTTAGGGACATTTGTGTCCTACTACTGCTAGGTGGCCCACTTGCCATGAGCTAGTCACGTGAAAGATGTATAAATGGCGTACAACACTGTTAGTGCTTGCATTGAACAGCGTGTTGTGATGAAGTTTATTGTGAAAAAAGGCGTGAAACCTTCGGACATTTACAGAAGACTGCAATTACAATATGGCGATGAGACACTCAGCCGCGGTAAGATATTTAAATAGTGTAGCCGTTTTAGAAAAGGCCGTACATCCGTGAGTGATGATCCTGTCCAGTTCCTGTAAGACAACGCTTGACCTCATATGGCTTACCACACTATGTGTCATCTACAACAGCTAAGCTCGGAGGTATTACTACATCCACCTTATATTCCAGAACTCGGTCTAAGCAATTTCCACCTGTTTGCACCCCTAAAAGAATTCCTGGGAGGTCTGCATTGATGACGAAATGAAACAGGCTGTCCTGCACTGGTTCCGCCATACTGACAAAGCTTTCTACACTGAAGCTTTTTAAGCATTACTTAAACACTGGGATAAGTGCAAAAACTTTGCAGGAGATTATATTGAACAAAATTGGAATTTTGACTACTTGAGAATTATTTTTTTTAAAAATCATTATAAAAAAAAGTTCTGGTTTGATTTGAGCGCCCCTGGTTCATATTTTATTCATAAATTGTCAAATTGAGACGGAATTTCACACATATATAATATAGCTGTCCAAGTCCAATTGTCAATGGGTATCCCGTAGTTCCGTCAGAAATCCTCAATGTGAGCACCTTTTGTTACTCTACAAATGTTAATCCGGTAATCTAACTCGGTCTAGACGCGTTGCAGCATTTTTTTCATCAACGATTTAAACTACAGCTGTACTGCAATCTTGCAGTTTACGCAGATCTTGGGGATGCGGTTTTTTTTTTAGACAATGCCTTTAAAATATCCTTATAAAAAAGTCAAATGGCGTGAGGTTCAATGATCTTGGTGGCCAGCGTAGAAGACGTTGATCACTGTTACTTGCACGCCCTATCCAAGGATGTGACAGGCTCTCATTAAGGACGTTACTTAAGTTCTGCTGTTGGCACTATGGGGGCTCAATCGAGCTGCAAGATAAAGATATATCATCATCATCATCATCGTCAGTGGCGTCTCAGTCTCTGTAGATCATTCGGGTAGCGCCCATGGGCTTTGCCCAGTTCTGTCTGCTGTACTTCGACACAGTCTGATATGGCTGTAAAGGCCAATCTGTGAGTGGCAGTCTCTGCTGCAGATCGTTCAATCAATCTGAAGTTGCTGGCTTGCCAGGGAGTCCTCACGATCTCTTCAGTCTTTCTCGTTTCTCTGCAGCCAGAATGGCTCTACGAGACTCTCCACTTATCAACTCAATCCTCATCAAACGTTTTTCAGCTGTGTTAACGGGTGCTTGAGAATGAACAAATAATAATTATAAGACGAGGAAAAAGAAGAAGCAATAACGTTGGTTTTTTAAATTTAATTATGCAACGCAAACATTTA
This sequence comes from Ariolimax columbianus, assembly GCA_036924085.1. NCBI lineage: Eukaryota > Metazoa > Mollusca > Gastropoda > Stylommatophora > Arionidae > Ariolimax > Ariolimax columbianus. Next base: position 47,755,724 of record JAVGWX010000013.1, read on the forward strand.
TTGCAAATTTAGAGTATTGAAGTGACAAAAGTTGATGGCTAAAACAGATTTTTATATCACTCCATGTTTCGTTTGGCAGTCATACATCTCAGTTTGTGTTTAGATTCACAGAATTCCCATCTCAGTTTCTGTGTTATTTCCTAGATTTACATCTTAAAACATGTCTTATATCTCAGATTTACACTGCAATACAACTCTCACACCTCTTATTTACGTCTCAATACATGTCTTATTTCTCAGATTTACATCTAAAACGTGTCTTATATCTCAGATTTACATCTTTACATGTCTAATTTCTCAGATTTACATCTAAAATATGTCTTGTATCTCAGATTTGAATTTTAATACATGTCTTATATCTCAGATTAACACTTAATTACACCTCTTACATCTCAGATCTACGTCTCAATACATGTCTTATTTCTCAGATTTACGTCTCAATACATGTCTAACATCTCAGATCTATATCTCAATATTTGTCTTATATCTCTATTTACGTCTCAGTTCATGTTTTGTTTCTCAGACAGTTGTTTTTTTCTCAGATTTACGTGTCAATATTATGTTTTGTTTTCAGCTTTACATCTCAGTTCATGATTTGTGTCTCAGATTTACATCTCATTTCATGTTTTGTCTCTCAAATTTAGATCTGTTAATGTTTTTTTTCTTTCAGATTTACATCTCAGTTAATGTTTTTTTCCCTCAGATTTACATCTCAGTAAATGTTTTTCCCCCTCAGATTTACATCTCATTTCGTGTCTTGTTTCTCAGATAAAAATCAAAGCTAGTTGTTGTTTTAAGATTTACACCTATTTTCGTTCTGTTATTGTAATACGATTTGCATCCTGATACCCTGCCATGTGTCGTGGGTTCTTGTGATACTTCCATGACAGTACTCGTACATACATTCGCCTACTATACGCAAGGCACGCTTTTATGTGGTCACAAACCATGACGTAGCGGGAAGCACCGAACAGCGGGTTTTATTACTCGACTGAATACGATTATAGGTTTTTATTAAGCGGGAGACGATTACGAATACAAATGATGAGGAAATGCTTGGCATCAAATGTTAGGACTGGGTTATTGGTGTGTCAGAACATGGTGCGGAGGAGGTGGATGGGACACGCATTTAAACAGAACACCAAGCAGCGCTACCAGGTAGTTTTTTTTCTTCAGAACCTCAAAGTGCAAGAGGAGTGTGTGTATATATATATATGGGGATTTCGTGACGAAGTGGTTAAGCCGTCGGCCACGTGATCCGGTGGTGTAGGTTCGACTCCGAACCCCGCCGTCTTTTTCACGGGTGTTTGATGCGGGGTCCTCTGCATCTCATTGTCGCTGCCTAGTCGTCTTGTCCGTGACTTGCTAAACAATAGCGCTAGCAACATACATTATGTTATCTTCGTCTACGATGGACGACGGCCTTTGCCTTTGCATATATAAACACACAATATCAAATGGACGCAATTTCCAAGAAGGTCGTGCACACCAACCAAGGACGGTGCGCAATCTTACACTTTGGTTGTACTAAAATGTGACGGACACTTGATTTGATTATATCTGACCCACGCAAAGCTTGCCGTATCCGTTGGGATCTTGCGAAAGTCTGCAACATCGCCTCCTCACTTCTTTTGTCCGTTTTCGTTCTCTTCCTGCCGCACCGCTCCGTCTTCACAACACACACACATTTTCTTCCCTTTAAAAACGTGTCGTGTAATCTCACAATTGTCACACATGCCGATATCGCTGTATGGAATTATGTCCTTCATTGTCCCTCCACCTCAATCACATTCACACGTTTCCAAAATCACTTTAAAACCCACTTACTTGTTTACATTGGCCATTTTGTCAAGTACACTTATGCTCTCCACCCGGATACCAAAAACCGCAGCATGACTCCACGCGTTCGTCAACACTCAACGTAATCAATGCAGCGCCAAATACAAACAGCCCAAACAGGTTATCTTAATTAGGTTCTTTGATACTAGCGTTCAAATGGAGTAATCATTATGTTGAAACACTGTTTATATAAAATTTACATACACATATAATATATATATCATCATGTAGAATGTCCTTTATAGATCGTCGCTCCCATCACAGTCTGTCTGAAAGAAACTTGTTCCCTTGCCAAACCTCCAGCCTTCGCCACAGTCATACCCATCCATTTCTGGGTATCTTGGTGCCATCGTCTTCTTGGTCTAAACCCTCCTCCTTTACCTGGCACCATTCCTTCCATCATATATATATATTCATATACGTCTCAGTCTTTGCAGACCATGGGTGTAGCACTCTTTAGGTAACCTCTCTGGGTGCAAAGCTGAGAGCTGAATATGGAGACCCTGGGCTGCCCAAACTGAAGGATCCCCCTCTCGGCCTCGCTGGTGTAATCCAAAGGAATGCAAAGCATGTCCATTTGACACCAGCTTAGCTTCAGGAGCTGTCGGAATAAGTTCGCAATTTTTGACACTATTCGCCTTAGGTGCTACCACTCCGGATTTTCTGTCTGGGCGTACTCTCGTGGCCCTACCCTCTCCCAAGGTTTCCACAAGTCAGTGGAGTCGTTGCCCGCAAATGCTAGCTACTCGAGACATCCGATAATACTCTCATCGTTCCAAGACTAGCCAGCACTCTCTGGGACTTGTGGGTTTAAAATCAGTTCCTCCTCTCTTAGGCGAAATGTCTGAACAGGCTAACGAGCTTCGTCTACCCGGGTTTAGAGTCGGAGTTTACCTTCTCTTAGATTGGCTGCCAATTAAGTCTAACGAGTCCGATCTGCCCGCACAGTTATACTGCCGGGTACTCGGTCGCGCCCCACAACAGGCTCTGTAAGGAACAAGGGGCCCGTCATGAAGGTGCTGCTGGGGACACAATAATGTAGGAGAGGCCGTTGACATGAAAACTCCTGACCGGCAAGCCGAACAGTGAATCCAGCGGCGATCTCTACACCTGGAAAGGAGAGGCTACATCAGACGCTTCACTTTCCTTTAACGAGCGGGACGTCCAGTCCACACCTCCCTACTCCGCTACATTTATGTATATCATTACAAAATGGTTCCCATTAACGGAATCAGTCAGATGTGTATAGACGTTCGGAATAAATGCCACTGGCCCGGTAGTCCCCTCGCAGGATGTAAGTCACACATTTCCTTCACTAAAATAGACAAAAATACCTGGATGCTTAAAGCGAATCAAGCCATTGTCATGTTGATCAGAAGTCAAGTATTCTAGCAGCTTGTCCCCCAGCACCTCCATAACTTAGATAACCGTACGATTGTTCATCTTTCAGCCCCTTCAAAATCCAATTTGCCAGCTATTCCAATCACACCGAAGCCCAAGATATTGTTGATTTCTCCTCTACCCACTTTCTAAGCAGCACAAAGTCATGACGACCAGAGATCTGATAATGGCGTCTTGGACTGGCTAACTGACAGCTCTTTCACAGACGAGTGCTAATTTTGAAGACCGTAGCTCAAATGGGATTCATGTGAATTAACCGAATGAGTGTTGAGTCAATGGCGTATTAGGGTACTTTGAATGCATGTCGAAAAATGTGACAGATGGGGGCGGAAGAGTTGATGTTTACGGTATTAATTGTGCCTTTAATTTGACCAAGTGCTAACGTCGTTGATTTAAGGAACGGGTGATTAAGTTAGTGTATGAGATCTTCACAAACAAATAACTTGAGAATCGCTATTGTTTTCTTTAGATATTGTCAAGTTGGAATTGAAAATTTAACGAAGATGAAAAAGGAAACGTGGGTGAAAAAAAGAAAAGATTTAGAAAAGGAAGAAAAAGAAGAATAAGAAGAAAGAGAAGAAAAAGAAGAATAAGAAGAAAAGGAAAGAAAAAGTAGAAAAAAAACAAGTAGAAGAAAAACAAAAAGAAAAAAAGAACGAGAACAAGAAGTAAAAAAGAAGAAGAAGAAGGAAAATGGGAAGAAGAAGAAAACGAAGAATAAGAGGAAGAAGAAGAGTAGGAAGGAAAACATAAATATAATGTGATGATGAAGAGAATAACACAAATTACGAAATTAAAGGATGGATATGAAAAGGGCGAAGATGGAGAGAAAGACACGTAGAAAAAAGATGAAGAAAACAAAAGACGAAGAAAGATGAAACAACAAAATGGGAGATAATGAATTACAAGAACGCAAAGAAGAACAAAAATAACATGAAGACAACGAAGAACATACGACGAAGGTCTAGAAGAACAGAACAAGAAGACACAGAAAAACATAACAAGAAGACACAGAAGAACATAACAAGAAGACACAGAAGAACATAACAAGAAGACACAGAAGAACATAACAAGAAGACACAGAAGAACATAACAAGAAGACACAGAAGAACATGACAAGAAGACACAGAAGAACATAACAAGAAGACACAGAAGAACATAACAAGAAGACACAGAAGAACATGACAAGAAGACACAGAAGAACATAACAAGAAGACACAGAAGAACATAACAAGAAGACACAGAAGAACATGACAAGAAGACACAGAAGAACATAACAAGAAGACACAGAAGAACATAACAAGAAGACACAGAAGAACATAACAAGAAGACACAGAAGAACATAACAAGAAGACACAGAAGAACATGACAAGAAGACACAGAAGAACATAACAAGAAGACACAGAAGAACATAACAAGAAGACACAGAAGAACATAACAAGAAGACACAGAAGAACATAACAAGAAGACACAGAAGAACATGACAAGAAGACACAGAAGAACATAACAAGAAGACACAGAAGAACATGACAAGAAGCCATAAAAGAACATAACAAGAAGACAAAGTAGAACATAACAAGAAGCCATAGAAGAACATATCAAGAAGACATAGAAGAACATGACAAGAAGACATAGAAGAACATAACAAGAAGCCATAGAAGAAAATAACAAGAAGCCATAAAAGAACATAATAAGAAGACAAAGTAGAACATAAGACGACAGAAGAACATAACAAGAAGACAAAGTAGAACATAAGACGACAGAAGAACATAACAAGAAGACAAAGTAGAACATAAGAAGACATAGAAGACCATAACGATAAGACACAGAAGTACATAACAATAAGATAAAGAAGAACAAACAAACAAAGAAGATGAACAACAGTATCACACAGACATGAATTAAATGAAAATAAGAAGCAACAGGAGAAGAAGAACATATATAATTCTATAATGCCACACTGAGAGATTGTCTCTGAGGTAAGACTATCTAAGCATATTTAAGTTACACAGGCAACAGCCAGACTCGGCACAGAACATCTGCATAACGTCGAAAACAATAATCTCATAGCATACCCCTTGTAGAACGTCGCTCACATCACAACCATTCTGATAGAAACTTGATCTCTTGCCAAATCTCCAGCCTGCTCCAGAGTCATGCCCAAGCATTCCTTGACATCTTGGGGCCATCATCTTCTTGGTCTGTCTCTGCCTGTCTTGCCCGGCACCATACTGTCCCTTGCAGTTCTCTCAAAACCGTTCTGGCTTTTGACGGAATTTATGAACCAGTTCTCCTCTATGCCCAACTATTGTCGAATGTCTGCATTCTTCTTGTTTTCGGTCCATGGTATTCTGAGGCCCTTTCTATAACGTTTCAACTCGAAGGAATCAATTCTCTTCCGCGTGGTTTGTCAGGGTCTATGTGTATGACGAGGACAAGAATAGCACCACTGCCCCACAGAGAGCATGTCGTAAAAGGTGACTAACTGTGTGTCAGGCGTACCACCAGCCATGGTTAGGTGGTTTGTTAAGAGCAGCATAGATGGCGCCTAACAGGCTGCGGGTCAATTTTTACTCTAGTGTTTGAGTCTATTAAGATGGACTTGCACATCAGTTAACTATCCTCCATAGTGGAGTAATAAGCTGATCGAGCCTAGCCCGCTAAGCAAGACATACTCCTCCTGGCTACATTTAGCTGACAACAGATATGATCGACTAAGACCAAGACGAAGAAGTTTCGGTAACTGTCCATGTTTTGTAGCCGTATACTGCCACGGGAAAAAAAACACAGGTTCTCAACATTCTCCCTTCTGTTGGTGTGCTGGTATTATGTCTATATTCTGGTTCTAGATGGTGTTATGGTTCTACATGGTGTTATGGTTCTAGATGTTGTTATGGTTCTAGATGGTGTTATGGTTCTAGATGTTGTTATGGTTCTAGATGTTATTATGGTTATACATGGTGTTATGGTTCTACATGGTGTTTTGGTTCTAGATGATGTTATGGTTCTAGATGTTGTTATGGTTCTAGATGTTGTTATGGTTCTAGATGGTGTTTTGGTTATAGATGGTGTTATGGTTCTACATGGTGTTATGGTTCTAGATGTTGTTATGGTTCTAGATGGTGTTATGGTTTTAGATGGTGTTATGGCTCTAGATGGTGTTATGGTTCTAGATGTTGTTATGGTTCTACATGGTGTTATGGATCTAGATGGTGTTTTGGTTATAGATGGTGTTATGGTTCTAGATGTTGTTATGGTTTTAGATGGTGTTATGGTTCTAGATGGTGTTATGGTTCAGATGGTGTTATGGTTCTAGATGGTGTTATGGTTCTAGATGGTGTTATGGTTCTAGATGGTGTTATGGTTCTAGATGGTGTTATGGTTGTACATGGTATTATGGTTCTAGATGGTGTTATGGTTCTAGATGTTATGGTTCTCTATGTTGTTATGGTTCTTATTCATTTTGCGATGAATGACAACTGATTGACATCCTTCAGCTGTTAGAAGCCGAATCACCGCTCACTGATCAACTCCGGACGGATTCCATATCACACTCGCCCTGTTTTCAACCTTCCGCTGAGGAAGCTATGAGTCGGAGGTGAATTAAATTTTGCAAACTTGACCTTTCATATGTTCTGTTCACACCAGAATTGACGTCAACACGGATATCGTACGTATGTTTACTTGTTTCCGTTTGGTCCTGTTTCATTTGAACACGCCTCGTACATTGAAGAGATCAACATCTCATCTTTCAGTTCCGAACAGCACACACCAGTCAATAGCCACTTGAACCGCATCAATCAACAGCAACTACCCTTGTGCAGGCATTGCTCTCATCCTGATGAAACAGTTCGACGCCTACTCATTGAATGCAAGGTGCTTGTGAACACGAGGACAATATTCTTACAAGCACCTCCAACTATTGCCGACACTGTACGGAGCAGTGAAACAGCTGAAGAAGGTCTGTATCTATATAAGCATGGTAATGGGGCTACCAAGAACAGGCTTGCTCAGCAGCTATGAGATCACAACAACAACAACAACAACAACAACAACAACAACAACAACAACAATAACAAGAACAAGGGTATGCCCATCGATTCTTAGCAACAGAAAAGAACAATACGTTATAATAAACATAAACAGATGAATAGGATTAGACTGAAGGACGACTGCTCGCCTTTCACAGCAAAGATGTTGGACAGGTCCAGTTATCGCTTCCTTGCAGTCGACCTATTTGTAAATGGGTACCTGGGATGCTGTTATTGAAGAAGCCAGACTCCTATCTGGTTTCTGACCAGGCTGAGAACGAAAGCCACCCCGGGCTTCCTCCTTTCCCCAGCATGATGAATATAGAATCCCCAAGAACTGACCTCACGGAGAGGTTAAATATTAAAAAGAGAAATAAGAAGAGGAATACGAAGAAAGAAGAACAAGAAGTGAGAAATGAAGATTAAGGAAGAGAACTACGATGAAAAAGGAAAGAAGAAGCAATCAGAAGGAAGAAAAAAGAAGAAAGCTAGAAGAAAAAAAGAAGAAGAGGAAAAAAGAAGGAAGACGGAAGAAGAAAGAAGATAGAAAGAAGAACGAGGAAAAAAAGAACAATGGATGAAGACAAAAGAAGAGAGATGGAAGAGGAGAGAAGGAAGACGAAAGAAGAATGAAGAAGAGGAAGAACAAGGAAGAAGGAATCCAAACAGAATGAAGGAAGAAGAATGAAGAAAGAATAAGGAAGAAAGAAGGAAGAACAAGGGGAAAAGGAAAAAGAGAAGAAGAAGAAGACGAAGAAGAAGAAGAAAAAGAAGAAAAAGAAGAAAAAAGTTCATTGGTGTTACCAGGAAAGACAGACTGGGAAACGACGACATTCGAATTATGGTCGGCACTACGGCTGGTACAGTGTACATTTCCAGGCACACCATGCGCTGGTTCAGCCATCTCATGAGAATGCACCCTCATCAACTTCCACTGATGGCCTACAGCGCTGTTAGACCTGGCTACAGGAGAAGAGGGTGGCTGCGAGACAGGGCACTATATGCCATTAGAGAGTTTGTTCAGTGACACGGACGAAACAGCGACCGACGCAACGCACTAGGCGCAGCACAGACAACGTAAGCTCCCCACGCCGCTCAAAAAGCTCAGTGTAAATATAATTAATTCATCTAGTTCTTTTTAAAGACGTCGACATCCGAGTATTCCAGATAGCCGGTTCAATAGCATTGTTTAGTTATACATGATTGATATTTCTGGCGCCCATCTACAATCACTCTAAGTTGTCATTTCAATATGTTTGGAAGGTTACAGTGGTCCTCCTCGGATCACCACAGTATCATAGTATGATGCTGAAAGAGCTGCATGTCGATAGCCAGGATCTGAGAAATATTCAGAACATGTAGTAGGGACAGACTGAAGCTATACGAATAGATTCCACAATGTGAAACTTGGTTCTAAATGTTGTTATAGCCGGGGGTGAGGCTGAGGATGAACTCTCAACATCAACTAAACGCTCGCATGGCGTGCGTCTCATATAGCCTAGGGGACGGCGTGGGATAGTGGTTAAGTGACACGGCTCACAACCAGAAGATGCTAGGTTCGATTCCTATCACAGCACCGCCGTTACCCAGGGGAAGCAAACCCTTAGAAAATACAGGAGGAAGCAGACCCTTACATAAAATGTATGCTGAAGTCGGATGCACTGGGCCGACCGGCGCAAAATAAAAACCAAAGTGCAACGCATACCGTCTTGGAAATTAGAGAAATAAGGCGACCGCCAAAAAAAAAAAAAATTAATTACAAAAAAATATAGCCTCTGACAACAAAATCTATCCCCTGGCCATCGCGCGAGAGAACTGTTTTAATTAACAGGAGAAGAGCCTCCTTAAAACCAGTTGTTTCGGGCAGGTACGGCTCGAAATCCAAGGAAGGCAGCTCATCTAGGAGAAGGAAAACTCTGATTTCAAACCATCTGAAGCCTTTCAAAAAAGATACTGGCTTATCTTGTTGGTATTTGTCAGATATGGCTGTGCGACATGTTGTCTGATAACTGTGGCAGTTGGTCAGCGTCTACCACACCTGACAGCCGACGATGTGGGAAGGAGGACACGCAGGAGGACACAATGCCTTATCCTAGAGCGAGAAAAGGCAACCGCAGCTGAGTGTTGTGGCAGGGCAGACCAGGCCCTTAGCCTTGGTTTGTGGCTGGTCTAGGAGTGAAGCCCGGACAGGCAAACAGATAGATCAAGCTTCTGCAGCTTGTCTTGTTCCAAATGTAGTGGTATCGTCTTGCCCTTGGAGCAAACAAGGCAGATTGAAAGAGGCACCATACTGCATGGGCAACACATCGTCTCTATATTTATGCCCGGTCTTTGTGCTAAATATACAATTACTATTGTCTGAAATGACGCAAAGAGCCAATGAAATGACGACACTTCAGGCAGACGCAGGCAGATCTGTGCTGTCTCCTAATCTGTTCTCTCTGTACAGTAAATTTATAGTGTGATCTCTAGGAACGATGGGTAGGAATATCAGTAGGTAGTCAGATCATAAACAACTTGCGTTACGCTGATGGCGTTGTGCTAATAACGCAGAATGGGTCAGAGTTACAGGAACTGATCAACATGTTAGCTCTTCAAATCGAACGTAACGGCCTCAGCTGAAATCAACAGAAACCAGAAGTAATGGTGGTAACGAAGAAGCACACATCTTTAAATTGTTGTACACAACATGTACACGCATCTTCATACTTGGTCATTCATATCAGTTCTAATGGGAAATGTGCTTGGGAGAAAGAGAACAGATTAGCCCAGACAAAATCAGCCTTCCAGAATATGAGGGGAATCTTGTGCAACAAAACCAGCATTCCAGAATATGAGTGGAATCTTGTGCAATAAAACCAGCATTCCAGAATATGAGTGGAATCTTGTGCAACAAAATCAGGATTCCAGAATATGAGTGGAATCTTGTGCAACAAAATCAGGATTCCAGAATATGAGTGGAATCTTGTGCAACAAAATCAGCATTCCAGAATATGAGTGGAATCTTGTGCAACAAAATCCTATTAGTGGAGTTAAGGAATGAGGTTCTTGAATGCTACTTGGAACCTGTACTGAGATACGACAGAGAGTCATGGACAATCAGGTGGTAAATACAACGATCATTGGAGGCTACGAAAAGTGGTTCTACAAATAATGTTGAAAATTCCATGGACTGCAAAGAATTCTAATAACGTGGGGAGGCATATCCCCAAAGACGGTTAATGGCAGAAGTCATGACAGGGCAGTAACCCTTTTCCGGAAATGTGATGAGAAGAGGTGGGTTGGAACACACGGTTACAACGGGCAGAATGGGGAGGTGGAGAGGGATTCAAAGAGAGAAAATATTGGACAGCTTAAGTCACGGTAAGAGAGACGATTACCGGTTGAACTAATAACTGACACACCTTTTATGAGTAAATGGAGGCCCATGATTGCCAACGTCTACCGGCATGGCACTTGATGATGATGATCATTACTTGACTGACCAGAAACAAATCTGAAAATGAAATCATGACCACTTTTCCGCCAATCCCGAAGAAATCGGGTTTTCTAATTGTCTAAATGCATAGCTGGACAGATGACCACATTGAAAAGCGAGCTGGCCTGGTCAAACACGGTCGGCCTCCAATGTCGTCCCGATGTGATGAGATGCCCCTTGGCTTTGATGGAGGTCATGTCAAATGTGAGTTTGAGGCCAGCTAAAGTCGCTCAGTGTACACTTTCAGACGGAACTCTTGCTAATCTCGTGTCGTGAAGAATTCATTACTTTATCGATCATAATGGCAGAGTGGTTAGAAGGGCGTTGTTCGTCTGTCGTATTCGATGAGGACCACTTTATCCGCATTCACTGTAAACATGAGTTCGAATATGGATAAATAAGCCAATCTGAGCCATGCATTGTCTGCTACACTTTGTGCAGGGAAATAAGACACCTCCTTCCACCGGAGTTGAAGAAGGGTTGATGTGAGCAGACTTGCGGGGCAATCGTCTCTGGATGACCTCATCTACTCTTGATGCCTCATGTCTCTGGATGGCCTCATCTACTCTTAATGCCTCATGTCTCTGGATGGCCTCATCTACTCTTAATGCATCATGTCTCTGGATGGCCTCATCTACTCTTGATGCCTCATGTCTCTGCATGGCCTCATCTACTCTTAATGCCTCATGTCTCTGCATGGCCTCATCTACTCTTTATGCCCCATGTCTCTCGGTGGCCTCATCTATTCTTGATGCCTCATGTCTCTGGATGGCCTCATCTACTCTTAATGCCTCATGTCTCTGGATGGCCTCATCTACTCTTTATGCCTCATGTCTCTGGATGGCCTCATCTACTCTTGATGCCTCATGTCTCTGAACACCCTCAGCAATAGTTCTGTGCCAGTCTGTGATTGGTGGAGATTCTTTCCCAGTCATCGCCGTTAATACCGCACTGGATCCGTGATCTCTTAAGTGTGTCCTTGTACCTTTTCCGCTGCCCACTGCTTGCTCTTTTGCCATTTTGGAGTTCACCATTGAGCAGCTCTTTTAGTAGACGTTGTTCCGACATGTGTACCACATGACTAGCCCCTCTCAGCTGTACTGCACATATCATGGTGCGTATACTGGACATGCGCGATAGCGCTTACAGATCTGTATCTGGCTCCATGTCCTATCATCGAATTTTCATCAGTTTCCACAGGCAGAGCAGTGCAGGTGGAAGTGGTTTACTTCCCCGGCATAGCGACTATAGACCGTCCAAGTCTCCCATGCACATGCACATAAGAGGTTAGGTAGAAAAATTGCAGCTTAGACCTTTACCTTCGTTTGCGTCCTGATCACTCGCCTATCCCACACCTTAGTACGAAGTCTACCAAATGTTTGCGTCCTGATCCCTCGCCTATCCCACACCTTAGTACGAAGTCTACCAAATGTTTGCGTCCTGATCCCTCGCCTATCCCACACCTTAGTACGAAGTCTACCAAATGTTTACGTCCTGATCCCTCGCCTATCCCACACCTTAGTACGAAGTCTACCAAATGTTTGCGTCCTGATCCCTCGCCTATCCCACACCTTAGTACGAAGTCTACCAAATGTTTGCGTCCTGATCCCTCGCCTATCCCACACCTTAGTACGAAGTCTACCAAATGTTTGCGTCCTGATCCCTCGCCTATCCGACACCTTAGTACGAAGTCTACCAAATGTTTGCGTCCTGATCCCTCGCCTATCCCACACCTTAGTACGAAGTCTACCAAATGTTTGCGTCCTGATCCCTCGCCTATCCCACACCTAAGTACGAAGTCTACCAAATGTTTGCGTCCTGATCCCTCGCCTATCCCACACCTTAGTACGAAGTCTACCAAGTGTTTGAGTCCTGATCCCTCGCCTATCCCACACCTTAGTACGAAGTCTACCAAATGTTTGCGTCCTGATCCCTCGCCTATCCCACACCTTAGTACGAAGTCTACCAAATGTTTGCGTCCTGATCCCTCGCCTATCCCACACCTTAGTACGAAGTCTACCAAATGTTTGCGTCCTGATCCCTCGCCTATCCCACACCTTAGTACGAAGTCTACCAAATGTTTGCGTCCTGATCCCTCGCCTATCCCACACCTTAGTACGAAGTCTACCAAGTGTTTGAGTCCTGATCCCTCGCCTATCCCACACCTTAGTACGAAGTCTACCAAATGTTTGCGTCCTGATCCCTCGCCTATCCCACACCTTAGTACGAAGTCTACCAAATGTTTGCGTCCTGATCCCTCGCCTATCCCACACCTTAGTACGAAGTCTACCAAATGTTTGCGTCCTGATCCCTCGCCTATCCCACACCTTAGTACGAAGTCTACCAAATGTTTGCGTCCTGATCCCTCGCCTATCCCACACCTTAGTACGAAGTCTACCAAATGTTTGCGTCCTGATCCCTCGCCTATCCCACACCTTAGTACGAAGTCTACCAAATGTTTGCGTCCTGATCCCTCGCCTATCCCACACCTTAGTACGAAGTCTACCAAATGTTTGCGTCCTGATCCCTCGCCTATCCCACACCTTAGTACGAAGTCTACCAAATGTTTGCGTCCTGATCCCTCGCCTATCCCACACCTTAGTACGAAGTCTACCAAATGTTTGCGTCCTGATCCCTCGCCTATCCCACACCTTAGTACGAAGTCTACCAAATGTTTGCGTCCTGATCCCTCGCCTATCCCACACCTTAGTACGAAGTCTACCAAATGTTTGCGTCCTGATCCCTCGCCTATCCCACACCTTAGTACGAAGTCTACCAAATGTTTGCGTCCTGATCCCTCGCCTATCCCACACCTTAGTACGAAGTCTACCAAATGTTTGCGTCCTGATCCCTCGCCTATCCCACACCTTAGTACGAAGTCTACCAAATGTTTGCGTCCTGATCCCTCGCCTATCCCACACCTTAGTACGAAGTCTACCAAATGTTTGCGTCCTGATCCCTCGCCTATCCCACACCTTAGTACGAAGTCTACCAAATGTTTGCGTCCTGATCCCTCGCCTATCCCACACCTTAGTACGAAGTCTACCAAATGTTTGCGTCCTGATCCCTCGCCTATCCCACACCTTAGTACGAAGTCTACCAAATGTTTGCGTCCTGATCCCTCGCCTATCCCACACCTTAGTACGAAGTCTACCAAATGTTTGCGTCCTGATCCCTCGCCTATCCCACACCTTAGTACGAAGTCTACCAAATGTTTGCGTCCTGATCCCTCGCCTATCCCACACCTTATTACGAAGTCTACCAAATGTTTGCGTCCTGATCCCTCGCCTATCCCACACCCTAGTACGAAGTCTACCAAATGTTTGCGTCCTGATCCCTCGCCTATCCCACACCTTAGTACGAAGTCTACCAAATGTTTGCGTCCTGATCCCTCGCCTATCCCACACCTTAGTACGAAGTCTACCAAATGTTTGCGTCCTGATCCCTCGCTTATCCCACACCTTAGTACGAAGTCTACCAAATGTTTGCGTCCTGATCCCTCGCCTATCCCACACCTTAGTACGAAGTCTACCAAATGTTTGCGTCCTGATCCCTCGCCTATCCCACACCTTAGTACGAAGTCTATCAAATGTTTGCGTCCTGATCCCTCGCCTATCCCACACCTTAGTACGAAGTCTACCAAATGTTTGCGTCCTGATCCCTCGCCTATCCCACACCTTAGTACGAAGTCTACCAAATGTTTGCGTCCTGATCCCTCGCCTATCCCACACCTTAGTACGAAGTCTACCAAATGTTTACGTCCTGATCCCTCGACTATCCCACACCTTAGTACGAAGTCTACCAAATGTTTGCGTCCTGATCCCTCGCCTATCCCACACCTTAGTACGAAGTCTACCAAATGTTTGCGTCCTGATCCCTCGCCTATCCCACACCTTAGTACGAAGTCTACCAAATGTTTGCGTCCTGATCCCTCGCCTATCCCACACCTTAGTACGAAGTCTACCAAATGTTTGCGTCCTGATCCCTCGCCTAACCCACACCTTAGTACGAAGTCTACCAAATGTTTGCGTCCTGATCCCTCGCCTATCCCACACCTTAGTACGAAGTCTACCAAATGTTTGCGTCCTGATCCCTCGCCTATCCCACACCCTAGTACGAAGTCTACCAAATGTTTGCGTCCTGATCCCTCGCCTATCCCACACCTTAGTACGAAGTCTACCAAATGTTTGCGTCCTGATCCCTCGCCTATCCCACACCTTAGTACGAAGTCTACCAAATGTTTGCGTCCTGATCCCTCGCCTATCCCACACCTTAGTACGAAGTCTACCAAATGTTTGCGTCCTGATCCCTCGCCTATCCCACACCTTAGTACGAAGTCTACCAAATGTTTGCGTCCTGATCCCTCGCCTATCCCACACCTTAGTACGAAGTCTACCAAATGTTTGCGTCCTGATCCCTCGCCTATCCCACACCTTAGTACGAAGTCTACCACATGCCGCACTTGCCCTTGCTAGTCTCAGGTAAAAACGTATTCTTGCCTTACATTTGGAGAAAATCAAAGTGCGAGGAAAAGTCTCAACTTTATGAAGTCAGAAATACTTGATCCCTGATGGCAGTGTCTGCTATTGGATACGTTTTAAGTGTACTACACTATTCACTGCAAGCTGTATGCGTTTTTATAGCACCGATTTCTGAAGCAATTTGTTGCACATGTCGATTTTGCCAGTTGCATGCACAAACGCTTTTAGCCGCTTTTTACGACATGCTTTGGATGCTATTATTTCTTCTTTGATAGCGTCTATGTGTCTCATTATTACAGTATCAGATTAGCATATTATCACAAAATCACATTATCACATCACATTATCCCATTATTGCAGAATCACATTATCACATTAAAACATCACATTATCACATTTTAACATCACATTAACACATTATAACATCACATTGTCACAGATTCACATTATCACATTATAACATCACATTATCACAGTATAACATAACATCACATTATCATATTATAACATTACACTATAACATCACATTATCACATTGTAACATCACATTATCACATAATCACATTATCACATTATAACATCACATTATCACATTATAACATCACAGTATCACATTATAACCATATATTATCACATTATAACATCACATTATCACATTATAACATCACAGTTAACATAACAATGCGGGCCAAGGTCGTTGGTCAGTCCATGCCGCCGTCGCATATGTGGAGCGGTCTCGTGGACGTTGGCGGCATAGAGCCACCAAAACTGGTGGTGGGCGGTGCATGTTCTCAAGGAGGACTAGGTTCGAGGACACTGCTACATCCCGCTGATCTACTTAAACCGAACCTGCAACTTGTCTATGGCAAGCTCTGTTGGGAGGGAACAGTTTCTAAATCGCAGTACTCTTCCATATTTCACCATTTTAAAAACACTGTCAATATTGACAACCGAACACTTCATTACTTCGCAAGGTCTCATTTATTAACGGGAACAATTACCTACGCTTAAGTAGCCCAAACACTGCTAATCATAAGAAGCAAACGAAAATGATATTTACTTCTTACATAATGCCAAGCGTTAGCATATATCTTATTGCAGAGCGACTAGGATGGCTTCATTGTGTCTTCTACACGGGGAGAGCCAATAACACTCGAGCGCTTCTGATGACAGAAATCTGTCATTTGGGGGCAAAAATAGAGGGAATATGACTGAGTATTGAGATGCAAATTGAGACTCAGAAAGCATGGACAACTAATGGTGTTGATACAATACAATACAATTCAAAATCTTCGACTTCAGTCCGATGGGTGTGCTGTATACGAGTTAGCCAACAATGTCCTGTATGCAATCAGATCTATCGGCGTATCGTACCATTTCGGACCTAGTTCTCCCAGCAGATCATCCCGCCATCGTATAGGTGGGCGGCCGCGTGGTCGTGTATAATAATATGGCCAAAAAAATGTTGTTCTGATTGTCCATCTGTTATCTGGCATGCGCAGTGAAAATTGCGAGACAACGCAGCTTCCACGACAATTCGAAATAGAGTGCTTTCCCTGATTACAGAATTGTGGATTCGATCTCTAATCAAGATCCAGAGGACGCGTCGTTTCATCTCTCGCTGGGTAACTCGTAGTTTCTCTTCATCCGCGTTGCGTAGATTCCATACTTCACATCCGTAGATCATGGCTAGTATGACCACTGAATTGAAAAGGTGCGGCCTTGACATGATGTCTTTCAGATGCAGGAGTACAGACTTTATGACATCGAAGCTAGACCAGGCTGCAGGTCTTCGTCCTGAGACTTCTCGGTCTAAGGTGTAGGTGGAAATTATTTCCTGCCCTAAGTATATGTTGGAGCTGACATTTTCGACCGGCTTATTTCCCAGCTTGATCTTGCATTTTTTGCAATGTGAGTTTCGGAGACAATGCGTTTTCTTTTTGTTCATCCGTAGTCCGACACCTCTACTGATCTCATCTAGTCCATTCAGGGAGTTTTAGGCCTCCTCGGTTGGTGTAGCTTATGAGCACAATGTCGCCCGCAAAGCGTAGGTAGGTGTTGTTTATTCAATTTTTATTTTTATTTTTTACATTTATGTCCCATGGCAATTTAACTCAAATTAGCTTAACTAAATATCTGGGGGCTAGCCTAATCCTTTTAGTCCACTGACGGCACGCCCCTGACGGCATACCCCTGACGGCACGCCTCTGCCGGTACGCCCCTGCCCGCACGCCACTGACGGCACGCCACTGTCGGCACGTCCCTGACGGCACGCCACTGACAGTACGCCCCTGACGGCACGCCCCTGACGGCATACCCCTGACGGCATGCCCCTGATGGCACCCCTCTGCCGGTACGCCCCTGCCGGCACGCAACTGACGGCACGCCACTGACGGCGCTCCACTGACGGCACTGTACTGACGGCATACCCCTGAAGGCACGCCCCTGACGGCACGCCACTGACGGTAAGCCACTGACTCCACAACGGTGTTCTACGTATCCATCTGTTGTCTTTCAGGAAAAGTAAAAGATGAACATAGCATTCTCGAAACTGGAATGCAATGGCTGATATGTACTGTATATTGTGGAACGATATCACATTCCTTACAAATGTAGAATCGCTGCATAGTTTTGCAATGAGCATCACACGAATTGAGGACTGATAAAACCGCTTCAAAGATCGCTGCACATCGGTGGAGAGCGGGTCGCGTTCCGGCAGGCGTTTGACAAGCCGAAATGATGAAGTCCTTGACCAAGTACGGGCTATGGTCTTACAGAACGGCCGAATCAACATTCGAGAACAAGCATATGAAGTGGGGATAAGCATTGGTTGGGTAAACTCCATTTTGAGCGAGGGTTTGGCTATGCGAAGTGTCCCCCGAAATTCGTGCTGAAGTTGATAATGATGGAGAAGAACCAACTCCGTCTGAAAGTCTCAGAAGACATGCTGGACTGGGCAACAGCGACCCGGCTACCCGAACCATGTGATCACTGGTGATGATGAATCGTAGATTTATGGATTCGATTTGGAAACCAATCTGCAGTTGTCACAGTGAAGACATTCATCTTCTCAACAACAACAAAATTTAAAAAAATTTAAAAAATTTAACACAAATGTCATACGACATTTTCCCATTTCTGGGATA
Source organism: Ariolimax columbianus (assembly GCA_036924085.1). Lineage (NCBI taxonomy): Eukaryota > Metazoa > Mollusca > Gastropoda > Stylommatophora > Arionidae > Ariolimax > Ariolimax columbianus. The sequence continues at coordinate 47,774,100 of JAVGWX010000013.1, forward strand.
GTCAAGGGGTTTTGCAGGCTGAGGACTACAAACCGCTTCTTCACTGCTGTCGCCACGTCGTGTGCTGGCTAGGTTTGCTTATTTCACCCCCAACAGAAAAAACAACATATACCATACCGGAGATTCGAACCGCTGCCCTCCTAGTCGACAGGCAGGCCTCCAAACCATTCGGCCAGGCGCTCCTTCATAATCTCTAAGGTAGAAAAAAGCGAGTCAGGTGCGCAGCAATCTCAAAGTCATATTGGCTGTTTTCTTTGAATCCCATGGGGTTATGCGTCACCAGTACGCACCACACGGTCAAAACATTACCAAAGAGTACTACGTGGAGGTCATCCGTGCCTTCGTGGTGCTGTTCGCTACAAGCGACCGAACCTGCGGACAACTGAAACTTAGCAGCTTCATCATGACAAGACGCACGCCCATTTGTTGCATCTGATTCAGACTTTCTTGGCCAAACACAACATTGATCTGGTTAGTCAATCTTTCTTATTCTCTTTGCGTGGCTTCTTTTTTGGGGATGTTCCGTAAGATAAAAATTCCACTGAAAGAGACCCGATTTGAGTCTCGAGAAGAAATTCTGTGGAGTCCGACGACCCTGCTTTACTCCATTCCCAAAGACGCCTTTATGATATGCTTCCAACAATCGCTGAGACACTGAGAGAACAGCATGGAGTCTTAAGGCGAGTACATTTAAAGGGGATTATAGATTTGAGCTTCAATCCTCCAAGTGAGTAATTGTATTTTTCCTGCACAAAAATCGGACACATTTTAAATGCACATAGTATATATAGTACTCTCAATTGGTGATAGAGCTATCGATATCGTAGATCACTTTACGTACTTGGGATCATCAGTCAATAATAAACTATCCATAGACCAAGAGATCAATATCAGGATAGACAAAGCAGCAAGAACAATGAGCAGATTAACAAAAAGGGTCTGGGAGAACAAGAAGCTCACTGTTAAAACAAAAACGGCAGTGACACTTGGTCTGCCTACATGCACCAGGAGATGTGGCTAAACAGCTATCGCATGAGGTGCCTGCGCAAAATCCTGAGTGGCAAGACGGATCACCAACGCAGAGATGTTGGAGAGAACAGGCACTGTCACAATCTTTGCCATGCTTAGTCGTCGAAGGCTCCGATGGCTGAGACACATTCGGGGGATGGATGATGGCAGAATACCAAAATATCTTCTCTATGGGGAATTACAGTTAGGGAAAAGGTCTCAGGGCCGGCCACTATTTCGGTACAAGTATGTATACAAGCGGGATATGAATGATGTAGGCATCGATTTGGAATCATTGGAATAGGACGCCGTGGATCGCGTTACATGGAGGGGCATGATTAAGCATGGAATACAGACACAAGAGATACTAATTGCTGATAGGCTAAAGATTCAGAGTTTGAGAAGACACGTCACACCATGCGATGACGCAAACGGTCATGACTTTTCTTGTACACACTGTGGAAGACGCTTCTCTGACCGATTGGTCTTACGAGTCACATTCGTTACCGTCACGGACTGTATTTGCATACCTTTTCAAAGCACAATTACTGTCGTCTGATGAGACGGAAAGAGCTAATGATGATGATGATGATGATATGTATATGGGTCAGGTCAGGTCAGGTCAGGTCATCTCGTAACTTGGTGAGGTTACATGAAGACATCCTCACATCCCCACGCCACCCTTTTCTGTCAGCGACCGCTGCCTGTGCCCCTTCTGGTTGGAGATTGGTCCATTCTTGTATGTTGTCCTCCCACCTCTTTTTTGGGCCGGCCTCTTCGTCGTCTGCCTTGCAGCTTTCCGTGGAGGATCGTATTTACAAGACCGTTTGATCTCGATATGTGACCGTACCATGCGAGTTTCCTTCTTTTGACAGTTACCAAGAGATTTTCAAAAACCCCTACTGCTGTTGTAAGTCTTTCTCGTATTTCCTAATTTTTAACTCGATCTTTGTGCGTGGCTTTAGAAGTCTTCGGAAACATCTCATCTCCAAGGCCTGTATCCTCCGCTGCAGGTAAGCTGTAATTGTCCATGTCTCACAAACATATAAAGATATTGACAAAACCAATGTACGCATTAATCTGAACTCTGTGCATATGGCTAACCGTTTATCTTTCCAAATTTTGTTACGCCGTGCAAGCGCCAGTATTGTCTATGCTATTTTAGCCAACACCTCAAAATTCGGTCATTCATCACTGACAACCGAACCCAGATATTTAAAACGGTCGACCACTTCGAGTTCCTGGCCATTAGCTTTTATCCGTCTGTTGAAGCCATCGGCGTTGTTGGTCATTAATTTTGTAATGACGCAGCGTAAATTAATTTGATATCAAAGATATTAATTACATTTCAAAATTTAGAAAGGGTTGTCCCATATATTATTTAAAACAAGATGCAACTGAAATCTTCAAGGCTAGAATACACAAGATCCTACCGAAATCTTCAAGGTTACAATGTACAAGATGCTACTGAAATCTGCGCCCTAAAAAGGGCGTTACGTGGTGAGTTGCAGTAGCTTTCTTCACATCCCGAGCTTGCTGATAAAGGTCGACCAGTGTCCTCCAAGCTGTTGTACTATGCCTGGCTTACAAGGCTGGGATCACAGTGTGCCAGGGTTAACGTTTACGGACGGACAACATATACTATCTGGGCGGTAGTTCGTGCCTGGTACGACGGGCCTTCAAGTCGACTCAGCTGTAAATGGGTACTTGACGTATAAGTTGATGAAGGTAAGAAAAACCTAGCAAAGAAGGAATTTGGTCACCCCACCTCACATAGGCTGCGGCTTAGTGCATGAAGAGTGGTCTTCATCCCCGACAGGCAATTGCTACCATAGTAGTGACATTCACCTTTACCTTTTCCTTTAACCAGACTACCCTGAAACGGTCTGTTTTCAATAAGAACTGCATGTAAGTGGGGTAGAGGTCTTCGTCAGCTTATTTCAACCAACCCTGACTAACATTGTCCGATCAGTATGTTTTGAGTTCTCTCCCCTCTTAAAAAAAATTCGGTAGATTCAATATCAGCGCCCTGCTTTGTAATGAGCGATTCATGAGACACATCCAAGATGATAATACTGAAGACAATAACGACAATAGAAACGTTGAGGATAATGATTACAATTGAGGCATTTCTATGACACGGAACCCAGCAACGATAAAGGAGGGTAACAGCTTTTAAGAAGAAAAGATAACTCCAACAGAAACATAAACATCGATCCGACGACATTGAAAACAGACATTATTGATGATAACATGCGCAATTAATTGTGAGTGACGTTTGCAGTCTCATAAACTGGCTCTTTCTTTTTTAGCATTCTCGTCAAACTTCCATTTGAGATAGCCTTTGATAGCAGCCGCTTTGTGCATGAAGTGGATACAGGCCCATGGAAAGGTTGTTATAGCTGCATTATCTGACACGTAATCTTTATGGATCGGACGATGTTGATTGCAGCTCACTCCATGTCAAATAAACTTTCTCTGAGCCCAAAACTCCAGAATCAAATGCTCACTATTATGTCACTGAGTGTTAGCTCTGATGTCGTTAAGATAAGGGATAATTTTGGTTTCTTTATTTCCTGTTTACCTCCGAGGGTTATCCGAACGCGGACAGAGGAATAGTAACCAACCAAGAACGTGTGGTCTAGGGCTTTTGAGTTTGGTGTGTAATCTCAACTTTTGCTTTTCTTTTGTCGTCTCACTTTCTATCGGGTTGTAGCCCAGTGTCGTGGTATGTATCTGTCTTTTGTCGTCTCACTTTTCTATCGGGTTGTAGCCCAGTGTCGTGGTATGTATCTGTCTTTTGTCGTCTCACTTTTCTATCGGGTTGTAGCCCAGTGTCGTGGTATGTATCTGTATTTCACCTCTCTCGTAGCCCGAGTAACATTTTTCCCAATTTTACCGCAGGTCGCGTTGACGTTGTCTATCAAGCTTTTCTTTGGTCTTCCTCTCGCGTCGTTTCCTCATGTTTTCCCGTAGAAGGTTCTTCTTAGTTCTTAAACTACCTGTACTTCTACAGGAGTAGATGCCGTCGCGCAGGTCCCACTTAGTCGACCTGTACTTCTACAGGAGAAGATGCCTCTGTGCAGGTCCCAGTGAGTCGACCTGTACTTCTACAGGAGCAGACGCCCTCGTGCAGGTCCCACTTAGTCGACCTGTACTTCTACAGCAGCAGACGCCCTCGTGCAGGTCCCACTTAGTCGACCTGCACTTCTACAGGAGCAGATGCCCCTGTGCAGGTCCCACTTAGTCGACCTGTACTTCTACAGGAGCAGACGCCCTCGTGCAGGTCCCACTTAGTCGACCTGTACTTCTACAGGGGCAGATACCCCTGTGCAGGTCCCAGTGAGTCGACCTGTACTTCTACAGGAGCAGATGCCCCTGTGCAGGTCCCACTTAGTCGACCTGTACTTCTACAGGAGCAGACGCCCTCGTGCAGGTCCCACTTAGTTGACCTGTACTTCTACAGGAGCAGATGCCCCTGTGCAGGTCCAACTTAGTCGACCTGTACTTCTACAGGAGCAGACTCCCTCGTGCAGGTCCCACTTAGTCGACCTGTACTTCTACAGGAGCAGATGCCCATGTCAAGGTCCCAGTTCTGCTATGAGCTGAATGTAGCCGGAATCATTGTTTCCTGCTTAGCAGACTAGGCTGGAGCAGCTTAATACTCCGCTGCGTTGGGACAAGGGCATATGGAGGGTGGTTAACCGATGTGCGAGTCCATATTAATAGACTAACACTAGAGTAAAGTAAACCGGCGGCCTGTTAAGCTCCATCTATACTGCTCTAAACAAAACACGTAACCATGGCCGGTGCTATGCCATGTCACACATTTTCTAGCCAAAATGATATTGATAAAACCAGTTCTCCTCTATGCCTAACTCTTGCCGAACGTCAGTATTTGTCTTGTTCTCCGTCCAGGGTATGCTGTGGATCTTTCTGTAACACTTTGACTCGACGGATTCGATTTATTGTCTAGAAGTTTTGGTAATCGTCCATGATTTGCAGTGATATGCTGCCACAGGAAAAACACAGGCTCTCAAGACTTTTACTTTAATCATTTTGTTGGTGCTGTGCCATAATTTCTTCATGCTGTTCAGTCACTGCGTTGCCGTGGCTAGTGTATTTCTGATTTCTTTTGAGCAATCGCCAATTTGGTCAATTCTGGAGCCCAGATATTCTTCTTCTTCTTCTTCTTCTTCTGCGTACACAGTCAGACAGTAACCATTATTTTCTCGAAAAAAGCGGCGGTCATCCTGAGACTCTCGCCACTACCATAGAGCTTGTCTTGCAGTTCCACTGGTGATGGCCACATCTGCTCTCTCTGATCCTCGTATGTCGGGCAGTTCTGCAGCAGATGTTCGGTGGTCATTTTACCAGTACCGCACGGGCATTCGTCGGTACACCCTATCTTCAATTTGTTGAATAGGTGGTACCTCAGTCTGTTGTGGCCAGTGCGAAGTCTGAAGACAACGACCTGCTCTCTTCGGTTCAACTGGTAATAGGCATCGTTTTTGGTGTAACCAGTATGTTCGGTTTCCCATTTGGACATGTATCTGGCTTTGATAAGCCGTTTTGACTCTTCGTACGTCATACTGGTATCTGTTTGTGGTAACCTTGCACCTTCTTTTGCCAGTCTATCTGCCTCCTCGTTGCCTTGGATGTTGCAGTGTGACGGAACCCACTGTACCACTACCCTTTTTGGTGCGGACTGCTGGCACAGTTTGCAGAGTGCTGCTCTTAAGTCATTAAGCTCAGTGGTTTTCTGGCTTTTTAGCGCTGTGACTACTTCGAGAGCATCTGTCAGCAGGACTATATGGCTCTCATTTTCACTGTGTGTTACCATTTCTTCCACTGCCGCCCTCAGTGCCTCTGCCTCTGCTCTGAAATTGCTTGTGTACTTACCAGTAGCGAATGACAGTGTTATTTTTCTGCCATTTGGTAGGTTCAGGAATGCTCCTGCCCCTCCGTTCTGTGTAGTGTTTGTCACAGAACCGTCGGTGTATGCATGGGTCCAGTCCATGCTTGGGTAGCTTTTCGTTATGAAGCTTAGGGTAGTGTCTCTTCTTTCTTTTTCACTCTGGCAGTTTTTGTTTGCAATACCTGGTATATTTTCTACCACCTCTGGAATTATATCCTGCCTCCAAGTAGGTTTTCGTACAGTAGTGATGGGTTTTGGTGTTGTTAGTGCGTTTATGGGATCTTCGTGCATCTTTGCTTTGGCTATTTCTGCAAAGTTTCTCCGCTTTAGTTTCCCATTTCCCAAATTGTTTAGTCTATGGTACATTGGATGGTCCGTCAGTCTTCTGAGTTTCTCTGACTGCAGCTGGGCTCTGCAGTCTCTTCTATCGGTCATGGATTGCAATTTTGTAATCTTTTCAAGTTCTACAATTGGCGTTGACTTCATGCCACCTGTTATAATTCTCATGGCTTGGTTTTGAAGTTTGTTAACTTTATCGAAGTTCGCCTTCGCTGCGGTTGTCCATGCCGCAATGCCATACTCGAGAACTGGTCTCACTCTTCCAGTGTATAGTTTCTTTAGTATGCCTTCGTCTGCTCCCCAGCTTGTGCCAGCAAGTTTCCTCATGATCGCCATTCTTTCTCTGGCTTTCATTCGGTTTCTCTCAATCTGACTTTTCCATGTCATGCGCCGATCAAATGTGACTCCCAGATAGGTTGGGTTGTCGTTTGGCTGCAGGATTTTGCCATTCAGACTTAATTTGGTACTTTGGGGTTTTAATGAGAGCGAGAATATTGTGCACGTGGTTTTCTCCTCGTTTATTTTGACCAGCCATGAGTTCGCCCACTCTTCCAGCGATGTTAGGGCCGTCTGCATCCGATTTCTTGCTATGGTGAGATTCTTTTCAGAGGTCCACATAGCCAGATCGTCTGCAAACATTGAGCTATGGACTCTTCTTGGTATATTCTCTGTAACATCGTTTATATATACCAGGAAGAGTGTGGGTGACAATACTCCCCCTTGGGGTACTCCCTGCTCGAGTGTCACCTTTTTGCTCATCTGCCCTTGTACTTGGACTCTGGCCGTTCTTTGTTTGAGGTAGTGGTTGATCCACTTGTACATCCTCCCACAGACATCACTTCTTCTTAGCTTGACTCTAAGTCCATCCTTCCAGACTTTGTCAAATGCCTTTTTCAGATCCACCCAAACAGCTACTGTGTGTTTCTGTGCCTGGTAGGCATCTTCTATCTCCTGGGCTATGAGGATGACCTGGTCCTCAGTGGATCTGTGCTGTCTAAAGCCGGCTTGCTGTGGAATTAGTATTCGTTTTTCTTCCAGATGCCACATCAGTCTGGTGTTAATCATCCGTTCCATCAGCTTGCCGACACAGCTCAGTAGGCTAATGGGCCTGTATCCATTTGGATCTGTTTTGTCCTTGCCTGTTTTTGGTACTGGTACCAGTATTGCATCTTTCCATGCCTGGGGTACAATACCCCTTTTCCAGCTTTGGTTCAGGACTGATAGTAGTTTCTTCTTCGCTGTTTGGCCCAGCCCCGTCAGCATTTCGTTTGTTATCCCGTCTTTTCCGGGAGATTTCCTTTTCTTTAGCGTTCTCATAGCCTCTTCCATTTCGCGCATTGTAAGTTTGGCCATCATGTGCTCTTCCGGAGCCGTATTTATGTTTTCGTGTCCCTTTAGCTCTTCGCTAATGTCTGTATGCTTATCTGCAGGGACCTCGATGTGGTTTGCTCTGGCATAGTGATCGACAAAGGCGTTTGCTGCTTTCTTACCTGTGATCAAGTTCTCGCCCTGCTTGATAGTAATTTGTTTATTTGACGGGGTTTCGTCATTCATGGCTCTGACTAGCTTCCATAGCTTGTTCCCTTCTTTGTCCAGGTTCAGACTTTCCGTTTTATTTTTCCAGCTTTCTCTTGCTGTTTGCTTGAGAGTGTGTTTGTACTTCGCCGCTGCAGCTTTGAGGGCGATGTTTGCCTCCATGGATTTTTCTCGTTCTGCCATGTTCCTAGCATTTGTCACTGCATCTTCCACTTTCTGTAACTCATCATTCCAGTAGGGCTTATAGTTTTTCCTAGCTCCTCTTGGGATGGTTTCAGTGGCGGCTTGCATTATTGCCTTGCTTAGGCTCTCCACCATGGGCTTCATTTTGGTGTTTCGTGTGTTGATGGTTTCACACAGCCCATCTGTCAGGATTGCAAATCTGTCCCAGTCGGCTCGTTTGTAATTCCAACGTGGGAGCGGTTTTGTTTCCTGTGGGCCTACTTCCATGTCAATGGTTAGCCTGATCGGCCTGTGGTCGCTACCTGCCAGTTGGTTTAGCACCTGGCGGTCTATTTTATAGTGTATGTCCTGTGTGGAGAAGGCCAAATCTGGAGTCGAGGTGGTATGCCATGTTCTTAAGTAGAAGCTAGGGCTATCCTCCGGCCTATTGATTAGGGAGAGATTTGCATCTATCTCCCAATCTTCCACTTCGTCACCTCTACTGTCTGTGTCAGAGTATCCCCATCTCTCCGAGTGGCTGTTGAAATCTCCAACTAATATGCAGTTGGAGTCTCTGACCTCATACTCGAGAGCGATAGGTCTCTGTTTGGTGGTCCGTACAGATTGAAAATGCGGAGCTTCGTCTCTTTAGCCATTATGTCAACTCCTACAATTTCTGCTTGTCCGGTGTGATTGACAGGTACCGCGCTACTCGGTATGCTGTTTCTGGTCAGTATCAGGACCCCTCCTTTGTGGCCTTCTCTATCTAGACGGAAGGTCTGATATCCTCTGATTGAGAATTTATGGTTATTGTTGAGGTGCGTTTCCTGGATACATGCCACGTCAATCTTACCTTCATGCAGGTGGTGTGTTAGGGAAAGTTTTTTGTTAATGACTCCCTCCGCATTCCACTGTAGTATTTTGAGGGTCTTGAGGTTTTGGCCAATAGACGTTGCCCCATAGCCATGTGCCTTGACTCCACGACACATGGGTGGGTGACCACCAGTAGTCAAGGGTGGGCCCCTTCGAGGCGTGAGGCCCGGCGCTATCGCTGCCTGGCGGGTCTCCTCAGGATGAGCGCCATACGTTTTTCTAATAGGTTGTACTGCCATCATACTGTGATTTACGTTGCACTGTTTTGTTAGGCTTGCGGCCCCGTGCATCCGATTTCAACAGGCGTTTCTGTAGGGATGCCCTCCTTAGCCTTTGGCTGTCCCCAGCCTATCTGCAAGGCAGCAGTTGTTTATGATCAGAGTTGTCTCTCTTATGGAAGTTGTCTTACCAGACTATCGAGTCTTCACTACTCGTGTCTATAGGGTGCAATGATGATATGTGATGATATATGAGATGGACTGGTTTACCCGGAAGAGAGGCAGTCCAGTGTGTCTGTATCCCAGGATCGTCACGTCCTGCCAGAAACGTAGCATTTGCATGTGAGTGGGGTATCTCTTTTTCCCTTTATTTTCTTGGCTTCTATGCAGGGATGGTACGCCTAGCATTCCCCGCCACCTGGGGTGTTGACACAGTGGGGCAGGTGTGCAATGTCCGCTGGTCTGCATCTCTTCTGCGTCCAGTATGATAGTTATATGGCTGATAACGTACAGAGGTAGATATCGTAGCCGGAGTGCATTCAGCCAGGGGACAAACCTGGTAATGTCACAGAGATGTTGTTCGCCTGATGTGCAGACAACTCTCATGGTCAGTGGTTGAGTCTTGACAGTTCACAGTGAGGTGGCTGCTCTACTGTTTTCGACACCCCGACCAGGTACTAAGTCTTTGGTTGGTGTTTTCGCACCCCAACGCCGTATAGGGTGAGTATCAAGCAGTTGTCCGCCCGCTTTGATTTGGCGGACGGCAAGGACCTCTTACTGTGGCTCTACCTGATAGGGCTGGGGCGCAAGCCCCAGGTCCCGAGCATGTAGGAGCCTCCCATTGCAGTGGTGCTGAGATTTTGGGCGGGATTGCGGCTTACAAGGGTTCGGCCGTAATCCCTCACATGGTAGCCTCGCGCCCTTGGCTTATCAGCCTGGTACGTGAACCAAAGTGTCTGCGGCTCCTCTCGATTTGAGCTGGTTTTCCGTAGCAACGCCCTGTCATTTGTAGGGTAAAACTGACCTGTCTTCAGATGATCTATTTCCAGCACCCGTTCACTATTTGGTCAGACGAATTTATTGAGGGCTTTTGTTTGTCAATGACCAGGTATTTGAAATCTGCGGTTTCTGCGGATTTAAACACGATTTCCGTAGCGTTCTTTCATTTGAGTGTTTGAGGGCTGACTTGTCATCCGTGAGTCTAATACCAGCGTACGTTCGTTATTAGACCCAAACGGCAGTGCTCTCGATTTGTCAGTTGTTCTACAGTATTGGCGTGTTCAGTCAAATTAAGCCGCAGGTTCCACACCTGGTGGTGTCCTTCCGTCAATTTCCTTAGCGAGACAATCAAGTTTCTTAGAGGGTAGCCCCAGATTTTCGAGGGTCTAATTCCAGCACATGTTCTCTATTAGACCCCACGAAGGTGTACTTTTGATAATCATTCTGCAGTATTGGCGTGTTTAATTAACTTAGGTCTCAGGCTCCACTCCTGATAGTGCTCTTCCATCAATTCCTTTATCAAACACTGGATGCAGACAAAACCGGGCCACAGGGGCATAACCCCAGAATTCTGGGGGTCTAGGTCCAGCACCAGTTCAATATTAGACCCCAGAAGAGTGGTCTCGGCATGTCAATCATTTCAGTGTTGGCCGTGTTGAGTCAAATTAAGCCGCAGGCTCCACTCCATCGTTTATGGTCAGAACTACGACGGTATCTGATCGTCTTCGCGCCTCTGACTTTCGTTCTTGATTAATGAAAACATTCTTGACAAATGCTTTCGCAGTAGCTCGTCTTGCGGCGATCCAAGAATTTCACCTCTAACGCCGCAATACGAATGCCCCCGTTTGTCCCTGTTAATCATTACCTCCAGTTCCGAAAACCAACAAAATAGAACCGAGGTCCTATTCCATTATTCCATGCACCATTATTCAGGCAGCCGAGGCCTGCTTTGAACACTCTAATTTTTTCAGAGTAAACGCGCCGGCCACCCAGGACGCTCAGCGAAGAGCACCCGTGGGAGAGAGCCGGCAGACGGTAGGGCAGGAGACAACGGGCAGTGAACCGGCGCGAGCCGGACCGCCCGCCTGCGCCTGAGATCCAACTACGAGCTTTTTAACTGCAACAACTTTAATATACGCTATTGGAGCTGGAATTACCGCGGCTGCTGGCACCAGACTTGCCCTCCAATAGATCCTCGTTAAAGGGTTTAAAGTGTACTCATTCCAATTACGGGGCCTCGAAAGAGTCCCGTATTGTTATTTTTCGTCACTACCTCCCCGTGCCGGGAGTGGGTAAGTTGCGCGCCTGCTGCCTTCCTTGGATGTGGTAGCCGTTTCTCATGCTCCCTCTCCGGAATCGAACCCTGATTCCCCGTTACCCGTTACAAACATGGTAGGCATGTCACGTACCATCGACATTTGATAGGGCAGACATTTGAAAGATGCGTCGCCGGCACATGAGGCCATGCGATCAGCACAAAGTTATCCAGAGTCACCAGTGGGGACGCCGCAACCCCGCGAGGGGAAACGACGATTGGTTTTGAACTAATAAAAGCGCTCTTTCCGCGAGGGTCGGAGCTTGGTAAGCATGTATTAGCTCTAGAATTGCCACAGTTATCCAAGTAGGATCGTGTCATCTAAGGAACCTCGACTGATTTAATGAGCCATTCGCGGTTTCACCGTGAGACAGTGTGAACTTAGACATGCATGGCTTAATCTTTGAGACAAGCATATGACTACTGGCAGGATCAACCAGATATCTGTCGGAGACGTACTGTGTACAGCACACACACACACCGGTCGGCGGAGGAAGGGTGTGTTTTTGTAAAAGGCCTCGCTGGGACGACGGCCGCAGGGACCGACTGACGGGACGGACGGACGGTTTGTTCCACCCGTCCCTCACTCCGTCGACCTAGGACCGCCTGACAGGGGCCTCCCACACGCACCAGACGACCGACCGACCGGGCTCGCTCGAGGAGGGATGGCAGCGCTCTGTGCAGAACGGATCCCAACGACCTCGGCGATGAATTTCACTGGGACTGGAGACAATTTGGCCTGCTGGCCTGCCCTCGGGGCAACGATTCCTGCTTTCCATTTGCCGGTCACAAGCTCTTTGCGAGAGTCGGACCACCAGCGAGACGTACTGTCGAGCTCTGCTATAAGCCTTTGATAAATCACCACGGACGGACCACGTTTCCTGATACGGACCAGACTAGCGCACCTCGGTGGAGGAGCCACTACCACAAACCGCACCCAATTCGCACTACGGGGAAAGGCAGGCGAGCGTTTTCCGCAAGCCCGCGCTATCGCTCCGCCTGGCGGGACTGAGATCGCTTTACGAACACTGGTTGAAATTGAGTCGCCGCGGCGAGACAACTACCCCAGATGCCCAGATATTCAAAATGTGTGACCTGATCTATTTCCTCACCACCCACTGTAAATTTATGCTGACATTGTGTTTTGTTGGTGGTCATTATCTTTGTTTTATTTATGTTATAAACAGGTTTTGATCTTTACTGTGTCCATTTACGTCTGAAAGTAGCTGGTCTATCCCTTATGCACTTCTTGATAGTATCACTGTGTCGTCTGCGTATCGTAACTCTGGAATCTCGTAACCGCCAATTGTGAAAGTATCGAAACTGTCAATGTTCCACATAACATAGAGAGCTGAAATTTCGACACAGCTTCTACTGCAGAGATCTGTTAATCTATCTTCTTCTTCTTCTTTCTCTTCTTCTTCTTCTTCTTTTTCTTCTACGTTCGTTCTCAATCTCCCAATACCAAGCCCTGAACAGGGCTTTGCAAGTAGCAGGATGTAGTCCGGAGAACGGAATGCGTTGTGTTGCTAGTTTACATTTTGACTGCGATATTTGCACCTTTCGGTCCGACACATCCATCTTCGGCAGAGTTAATCTATCTAATTTTGACGGATCCTGGACAGGTCCTTCAAAAGCTTGTGCCGACAAACTTAGCATGTTTGTATACACACTTGTATCGGCTAACCAGCTCAGCAGCTTCAAGTCGCATTACCACTGATTTGGGAAGTCACGAACCACCTTTGAAGACATTAAGGATGAAGAGATCGACCTAAACGATGACCATTGCCAAAGATTGAAGGCCGGCAATGAATGTTGACCAGCCTAATGTCATTTTAAGGAGTAATCAAGTGACGGAAAAAACCAGACTTTATAAAAGCACAAAACACCAATACATTAACAGAAAAAACAGCAGCAAAACACTATTTCACAAAAGAACACCTAAACAAAAATACTTGTAGCGTCCAAACAAACGCTAATACAGTAATTCACAAACAAAGGAAACACACAAAACCACACACTCTTGTAGCCACACTCCCACCCCCCACCCACACCCCCGCTTTCACAACAACAACACAATTTAGAAAATAATTTTAAAATTATCAAATGAAATGAAACAAACACAAAAACTCAAATCCACTAATTCGCCAAAGAAACACTCACAAATAAATCACTCTTATAGCACACATACCCCTCCCCCCAATAAAAAACAACCCAGAAAGATTTACCAAAAAAACAGCACACAAAAAAGTCTTGCAGCCTCTCCCCCCATCCCCAATATAAAAAAAATAAACCTCCACCCCCCCCCCCCGCCCCCCCCCCCCAAAAAAAAAAAACAAAAAAAAAACCATAATACACTATTTCAACAAGGAATTCCAAAATACACTCCCTTTAGTCCCCACTAAAAAAAAAAAAAAAAAAAAACACGTCGATACACTAATTCACAAAAGAAAGGATCAACAAACACACCGCCCTCCTCCCCCCAAACAAAATAAAACCGCCAAAACTTTAATTTACCAAAAACAGCACAGATCCACTGAGGACCAGGTCATCCTCATAGCCCAGGAAATAGAAGATGCCTACCAGGCACAGAAACACACAGTAGCTGTTTGGGTGGATCTGGAAAAGGCATTTGACAAAGTCTGGAAAGATGGACTTAGAGTCAAGCTAAGAAGAAGTGATGTTTGTGGGAAAATGTACAAGTGGATCAACCACTACCTCAAACAAAGAACGGCCAGAGTCCAAGTACAAGGGCAGATGAGCAAAAAGGTGACACTCGAGCAGGGAGTACCCCAAGGGGGAGTACTGTCACCCACACTCTTCCTGGTATATATAAACGATATTACAGAGAATATACCAAGGAGAGTCCATAGCTCAATGTTTGCAGACGATCTGGCTATGTGGACCTCTGAAAAGAATCTCACCATAGCAAGAAATCGGATGCAGCAGGCCCTAACATCGCTGGAAGAGTGGGCGAACTCATGGCTGGTCAAAACGAGGAGAAAACCACATGCACAATATTCTCGCTTTTAATCAAACCCCAAAATACCAAATTAAGTTTAAATGGCAAATTCCTGCAGCCAAACGACAACCCAAACTATCTGGGAGTCACATTTGATGGGCGCATGACATGGAAAAGTCAGATCGAGAGAAACCGAATGAGAGCCAGAGAAAGAATGGCAATCACGAGGAAACTTGCTGGCACAAGCTGGGGAGCAGACGGAGGCATACTAAAGAAACTGTACACTGGAAGAGTGAGACCAGTTCTCGAGTATGGTATTGCGGCATGGACAACAGCAGCAAAGGCGAACTTCGATAAAGTTAGCAAACATCAAAACCAAGCCATGAGAGTTATAACAGGAGGCATGAAGTCAACGCCAATTGTAGAACTCGAAAAGATTACAAAACTGCAATTCATGACCGATAGAAAAGACTGCAGAGCCCAGCTGCAGTCAGAGAAACTCCGAAGACTGACTGACCATCCAATGCACCAGAGACTAAACAATTTGGGAAATGGGAAACTAAAGCGGAGAAACTTTGCAGAAATAGCTAAAGCAAAGATGCACGAAGATCCCATAAACGCACTAACAACACCAAAACCCATCACTACTGTACGAAAACCTACCTGGAGGCAGGATATATTTCCAGAGGTGGTAGAAAATATACCAGGTATTGGAAACAAAAACTACCGTACTGAAAAAGAAAGGAGAGATACTACCCTAAGCTTTATATCGAAAAGCTACCCAAGCATGGACTGGACCCATGCATACACCGACGGTTCTGTAACAAACACTACACAGAACGGAGGGGCAGGAGCATTCCTGAACCTACCAAATGGCAGACAAATAACACTGTCATTCGCTACTGGTAAGTACACAAGCAATTTCAGAGCGGAGGCAGAGGCACTGAGGGCGGCAGTGGAAGAAATGGTGACACACAAAGAAAATGAAAGCGATATAGTCCTGCTTACAGATGCTCTCGCCGTAGTCACAGCGCTAAAAAGCCAGAAAAACACTGAGCTGAATGACTTAAGAGCAGCACTCTGCCAACTGT
The DNA here is from genome assembly GCA_036924085.1 of Ariolimax columbianus. Taxonomy (NCBI): domain Eukaryota; kingdom Metazoa; phylum Mollusca; class Gastropoda; order Stylommatophora; family Arionidae; genus Ariolimax; species Ariolimax columbianus. Next base: position 47,789,521 of record JAVGWX010000013.1, read on the forward strand.
GCCAGCTGTCCGCACCAAAAAAGGTAGTGGTACAGTGGGTCCCATCACACTGCAACATCCAAGGCAACGAGGAGGCAGACAGACTGGCAAAAGAAGGTGCAAGACTACCACAAACAGATACTAGTATGACGTACGAAGAGTCAAAACGGCTTATCAAAGCCAGATACATGACCAAATGGGAAACCGAACATACTGGTTACACCAAAAACGATGCCTATTACCTTTTGAACAGAAGAGAGCAGGTCGTTGTCTTCAGACTTCGCACTGGCCACAATAGACTAAGGTACCACCTATTCAACAAATTGAAGATAGGTGGTACCGACGAATGCCCGTGCGGTACTGGTAAAATGACCGCTGAACATCTGCTGCAGAACTGCCCGACATACGAGGATCAGAGAGAGCAGATGTGGCCATCACCAGTGGAACTGCAAGACAAGCTCTATGGCAGTGTCGACAGCCTCAGGATGACCGCCGCTTTTTTCGAAAAAATAATGGTTACTGTCTGACTGCGTACGAAGAAGAAGAAGAAGAAGAATTTACCAAAAACGAACCAACCTTCTATAACCATACACACTAAAAACTTGTCTTAAAACCTTGCACCAAAAACAGTTTAAAAAAATATTTACCAATTTGATTTTATAATCATATCTCCTGGTCAACTAAGCTGTACACGTTTGGTACACGACAAACTGTTAGGGAAGAAAAGGCAGCGAGGAAGTGAAAGGACCATAATTCTCCTAATTATTTTCTGACAGTCTCCGTTATTGCCTAAAGCCGAGACGAGATTTTAAAACTCGTGACGTTCTGAGCTTTTCGCTTCTCTGGCATAACTTTAGGTCTGGTCTTCGCTTTGTCAGTGCTCCCTGTCTTAACCTTGTTAATGGATAGATTTTGTTCCTCGCTGTGTCGTTTGGCCGACAGGATCATCTGTTCCAGACCCGCTACGTTCTTCGAAAGGACAACCGTATCATCGGCATATCTAATACATAAACACGTATGCACAACATAAATACTTCAAACATACATACATAAAATGCATGCTGAAGTCGGATGCACTGGGCCGACAGGCGCAAAACAAAAACCACAGTGCAACGCACACAAAAACATGTCCCGACTGCGTGCGAGGACCAAGGTGAGGACGGTGCTCATCGGGAAGTTATTATTTGCGGATGATGCAATTCTAGTGACCAATAGTGAGGAGGCCCTGCAGAGACTGGGAGACAGATTAACCGAGGGGTGCAAATAGTTTGGGCTCACCAGACACATGGAAAAGACGAAGGTCTGCCCACAGGGTAATGCCACTACGCCCTCCATAAAGATTGATGGCGTCATTATGGAGGTCGTCAACAGTTTCACGTATCTGGGGTCTGTCATCAGCAACACTCTCTCCCTCGAGAAGGGCAAGTACCGTCATGGCCCGCCTGATGAAGAGAGTCTGGGAAAACACTGCGCTATCTCACTACACCAAGGTCTGGGTCTATCAGACCTGCATTCTTGGTACTCTCATGTATGGAAGCGAGACTTGGTACTCTCATGTATGGAAGCGAGACTTGGTACTGTCATGTATGGAAGCGAGACTTGGTACTGTCATGTATGGAAGCGAGACTTGGTACTGTCATGTATGGAAGCGAGACTTGGTACTCTCATGTATGGAAGCGAGACTTGGTACTGTCATGTATGGAAGCGAGACTTGGTACTCTCATGTATGGAAGCGAGACTTGGTACTCTCATGTATGGAAGCGAGACTTGGTACTCTCATGTATGGAAGCGAGACTTTGTACTCTCATGTATGGAAGCGAGACTTGGTACTGTCATGTATGGAAGCGAGACTTGGTACTGTCATGTATAGAAGCGAGACTTGGTACTCTCATGTATGGAAGCGAGACTTGGAGCACTTACACTAAACAGGAACGACGAATCAGCACCTTTCACATGATGTGTCTACGGCGTATATTGGGGATTGGGTGGCAATAGAGAGTGCCACATAATATGGTCCTACAGAGAGCAAACAGAGAATGTACTCGTTGTTGAGCCAACGACGTCTTCGATGGTTCCAGCATGTTTACCGTATGGAAGATGAAAAGCTGCCAAAGAATATCATCTATGGACAAATGGGCATCGGAGCTAGAGGAACCGGCCGTCCCACACTGTGATTAGAGGAACCGGCCGTCCCACACTGTGATTAGAAGAACCGGCCGTCCCACACTGTGATTAGAAGAACCGGCCGTCCCACACTGTGATTAGAAGAACCGGCCGTCCCACACTGTGATTAGAAGAACCGGTAGTCCCACACTGTGATTAGAAGAACCAGCCGTCCCACACTGTGATTAGAAGAACCGGCCGTCCCACACTGTGATTAGAAGAACGTATGTAAGAGGGACATGAAGTCACGCGAGATCCCATGCAAGGGCTGGGAATTGATTGCTCAGGGGGATCAAGACGCTGAGCAGCGCATGAGCTGCAGTGGTCAGCAACCCATAGCTGACTGCTAGCGTCAGGGCCAGCGAACCAGAGCTGCCAAGACCCTTCTACACCTCCACGAGGTGATCCTGGATAACAGGCTGCAGCAGGGCAGACTGGCTAAAGAGAAGGGATCAAAGAGGGAATGCTAACCCGGTACTCAAAAAATGCTTGCTGAAGTCGGATGTGTTGGACCGAAAGGTGCAAATATCGCAGTCAACCTGTAAACTACGACACAACGCATTCCGTTCTCTGGACTACATTCTGCTACTTAAGCCCTTTCAGGGTTTTGGTAGCGGGAGATTGATAACGAACAAAGAAGAAGAAGAAGAAGATTGCTCAGGATTGAGCTGTTTGGAGACAATTGAAAGGGGGATAGTGGCTGCCGACGCTTGTACAGGCATTATGGCTGCAGAGAAAAGAGAAAGACTGAAGAGATCAAGGAACACCCCGACAAGCCAGCCTCCTCAGCATGGTTGTACGATCTGTTGCAGGGATTATCACTCGTGGATTGGCCCTTACAGCCCCAGCAGACCGTGTCGAAATACAGGGCACAGAGTAGGATAAAACTCCCACAGCACCACACGCATGGTCTTTACAGACTTAGACGACATTGATTTTCCATACCGTATAAATATTTTTTGGGAATTCCGTGACGAAGTGGTTAAGCCGTCGACCTCGTGAGGTGGTGTGGGTTCGACTCTGGACTCCGCCTTCTTTTTCACGGGTCCTTGATGCGGAGTCCACTGCATCTCGTAGTCGCCCCCTAGTCGTCTTGTCCGTGATTTGCCACTGGGGTCAGGCGGCTCGAGACGAATGAGTGAGGATAAAATGTAGCGCAGTTAATCCTTACTAAAAATATCGCTAGCAAAATAAATTATGCCATCATCGTCTACGATGGACGGCGGCCTTTGCCCTTTTTTGGAACATATTTATTGTATTGAGCAGTATATTACTAATTTCCTGTAATAAAGATGCTGAGATTAATACTGTAAGTTCTGTTCTATTCTATTATGTTAAGAATTGATATAGATGCACTGTGGGCAGATTAATAGTTGCTCAATCCCTCTCAGCGTTTGCGAAGAGCATTTTTTACATTTTTTCCGTTCGCCTTATTTCTCTATTCTCCAAGGCGTTGAACTACGTTTTTACTTGCGCCTGTCGGCATAGTGCATCCGATTTCGGCATGTATTTTATATAAGGGCCCTGCTTGTTCCTGTATTTTCTAAGGGTTTGCTTCCACAGGGTTACGGCCGGTGCTGTGATGGGGAGCAAACCCAGCACCCTCAGGTTGTGATCCGTGTCACTTAACCACTAGCCCACGCGTCCCCTGGCGAAGAGTATAGATACTGATAGCTCCTGTGGCTCGTTGTTGTACCCACTCCTGCTCCGTCCTCTGGAGCGCTACTCACTACGTTCCCGCAAATGATTTCAGAACTCTTAATCAGTGCACCTCTGGTTCATCGACTGCAGTGTCTTAATCCAAAAGGCCTGTCGTTGATCAACGTCAAAAGGCCACCTTAATCTCTCGCCAATGTCCTCACTGCGAGTGCCCTTGAGGCCAGGATGTCGTCTCTTTTATCTCACAATTCCAGCATAGTTATGGCAGTAGATCCACATACGTCTCCGGTGGTTAGAGACCTCTATATCAATCCTCCACTCATGTCACATCCAACCCTTCTGCTCCTCCTACGATGGTGAATGTTTGAGCGGATACTGACAGCAAAGTTTTTTGAAAGACAATATACATTTATACAGGCCTGTCTTAACTCTGGCGTTGTCATTTTATTAACGGGTCGTTTTTCTATATGTACGAGCTGGTATGTGTTTCTATGTGTAAGAGCTGGTATGTATTTCTATATATAATAGCTGGTAAGTGTTTCTATATGTAAGAGACTGTGTTTTTGTATGTAAGAGCTGGTATGTGTTTCTATATATAAGAGCTGGTAAGTGTTTCTATATGTAAGAGACTGTGTTTCTGTATGTAAGAGCTGGTATGTGTTTCTATATATAAGAGCTGGTAAGTGTTTCTATATGTAAGAGACTGTGTTTTTGTATGTAAGAGCTGGTATGTGTTTCTATATATAAGAGCTGGTAAGTGTTTCTATATGTAAGAGCATGTGCTTGTTTCTATTTGTAAGAGCTTGTATGTGTTTCTATATATAAACGACTGTATGTGTTTCTATATGTAAGAGACTATGCTTGTTTCTATATGTAAGAGCTAGTAATTGTTTCTATATGTAAGAGCATGTGTGTGTTTCTATATGTAAGAGCCTGTGCGTGTTTTCATTTGTAAGAGCTGGTGTGTATTTCTATATGTAAAAGCCTGTGCGTGTTTCTATATGTAAGAGCCTGAATGTGTTCTATATTTATGCGCCTGTGTGTTTTTCTATATGTTCTTCTATATGTAAGAGCCTGTATATGTTTCAATATGTATTTCTATATGTAAGAGCATGTGCGTGTATCTCTCTATAAGAGCATGTATGTGTTTCTATACACAACAATTTATGCATGTTTCTATATGTAAGAAGATTTACGTGTTTCCATATGTAAAAGCCTGTATGTGTTTCTAAATGTAAGATGCTGTATGTGTTTCTATATGTAAAAGCCTGTTTGTGTTTCCATTTACAAAAGGCTGTATGTGTTTCTATATATAAAATGCTGTATGTTTTCCATATGTAAAAGTATGTATGTGTTTCTATATGTAAGATGGTGTAAGTGTTTCTATATGTAATATGTTGTATGTGTTTCTATATGTTAAATCCTGTATGTGTCTCTATATGTAAGATGCTGTATGTTTTTCTATATGTAAGATCCTGTATGCAATCGTGTAAGTTAGAAGCTGTTTGTGTTTGTATATGCTATAGAAAGGGCGTATATGAACGTTTGTATCCGACGCTGGCAAGTGTAGCATCACACGTGAAATCCACGAATCCTCCAATTCGACATTAAACTACCCCAACCGGGATACACCTGTCACAACCAGACTCATCAAACAGCTGTTGATCATTGTCTCCTTCAAATAAACAAATCTGATTTGAGTCGAAAATCCACTCTGTCCTGAATTTGTTTAGTTCAGAGTTAACCCGGAAATGGTGCATAAGTTGAATTAACCACTTTCTTCGCATTTCCACAATACATGTACCTGTCTAGCAGCATCATGATGTTAATCTTTAATATAACACAAACCGTCACTACATAAGCTCACATAGGTAATTTTGGTGCAGGCTTCCTCAAAGACACCAGCTGCAATTCATGTCTCCTTTCCTTTACATCCTTCTTCTTATTCTTCTTCATCGTTTGTCGTCTTACTTTTTACCGGGCTGCAGCCCAGTATCGTCTCGCTTTCTATCGGTTTGTATGCCAGTGTCGCCTCGCTTTCTACCGGGTTGGCCCAGTGTCGTCTCACTTTCTACCGGTTGTAGCCCAGTGTCGTCTCACTTTATACCGGGTTGTAGCCCAGTGTCGTCTCACTTTCTACCGGGTTGTAGCCCAGTATCGTCTCACTTTCTACCGGGTTGTAGCCCAGTGTCGTCTCACTTTCTACCAGGTTGTAGCCCAGTATCGTCTCACTTTCTACCGGGTTGTATGCCAGTGTCGTCTCACTTTCTACCGGGTTGTAGCCCAGTATCGTGGTATGCATTTCTCTTTCGTCTCTCTCGTGGCCGAGTAACATTTTCCCCCATTTTACGGCAGGTCTCGTTTACGTTTATCCACTTTTTCTTCAGTCCACCTCTCGCCCATCTTCCTGATGTTGTCAAGTAAAAGGTTGCATGAACAATTTGGTCTGGTTGCATTCTCACAATATGTCCAAACCAATTCATTCTCTGTAGCTCGATGTGGTCAGGAAATTGTTCCAACCTTCTCCCATTTACCATATTCCCATGTTTGTGATTCTGTCTCTTCTGGTGTTGTTAGTGACCTTTCGTAGGCACCGCATTGCGTAGGTGGCTAACTTTCGTTCGTGGACCTTATTCAAAGCCCATGTCTGGCACTGGTAGCACAGGGTTGGGATGAAGATACTATTTATCATCTGCTTATTTGCTTGGAGGGAAATATTGGGGTGTTTTAGTAGTGGAGCCTGCTGATAGGTGACAGCGTTTGCCATCTGCACACTCGTCTCTTGTCTCTATCGATCGAGTCTGCCATTCCTAGTAAAGACAATTACCAAATACCAAAATTCTCGTACCTGCTTTATTTTTGTTACATTCACATGAATGTCAAGTGTGGTGTGCTCTCTACTTATATTCTTTGTCTGTGTTTTTGATGTGTTGATATTCAGGTCAGGTCAGCACAGGTCATCCCGTAACCGGTGAGGTCGTTGAGGCACACATGAAGACATCCTCACAACTCCACGCCACCCCTCTCTGTCAGATGCCGCTGCCTGTGACTCTTCTGGTCGGAGACTGGTCCATTCTTTTATGTCGTCCTCCCATCTCTTTTTGGGTCGGCCTCTTCGTCGTCTGCCATGCACCTTTCCGTGGAGGATTGTGTTTGCAAGACCATTTGATCTCGATATGTGACCGTACCAAGTGAGTTTCCTTCTTTTGACAGTTGCCAAGAGATCTTCGAAAGGCCCTATTGCTGTTGTAATTCATCTCGTATTTCCTCATTTGTAACTCGATCTTTGTACGTGACGTTTAAAAGTCTTCGGAAACATCTCATCTCCGAGGCCTGTATCCGTCGTTGAAAGTCAGCTGTAACTGTCCATGTCTCACACGCATAGAGGAATATTGACAGGGCCAGTGTACGCATTAATCTGATTTTCGTGCACAGTGCTAACCGTTTATCTTGCCAGATTTTGTTAAGCCGTGCAAGGGCCGCTATTGTCTGTGCTATTCTGGCGTTCTATCCTACTTTTGACAGTTTAAGTAGAATGAGTCAATTTGACGTTTAAGTTTTGTTCATTAGAGTGGATCAAACATTAGCCGTCTGCAAGGAGCAATTCGTTGGTACTCTCCTGTACTGTATCTGCCTCTTGTCTAATTTTATTCATATAAGTGATAAAGAGGAGTGGTGAGAGAACCTGCCTGACGCCTGGTGATATGGGGAACCACTCCGACATACCTTCCGTTGTTCTCACTGCACTCAGACTATCCTGATATAGGGCTTTGATGTTGCTAAGGGAAGGCACCTTGCAGTCCATAATCAGTCTTTTATACTCAGTTACTTCAATTTTTTACCTTATCTCTCAGCCCCATTAATGAGTAGGCTTATCACTACTTTTCTTGAATTTGCGTCCCAGAACAAAGACTGCCTTGTAATGCTATCAACTGGATTCCTTAACGTATAACCAATCCAAAGCCATGTCGAGTTCCAGCGGAATCTATCTGATTATCTTCTACATATCCCCATTGATGAAATGGTGCACCTTTGTTGTTATTTTTGTGAGTGGTCCTCTCCGTTTCAGAACCATTTCATAGAACCTACTGTATTCATTGGCTCTGTTTGTCTTTTCAGACGATAGTAATTGTGCTCTTAGCACAAAGCCCGCCCAGAAATATAGAGACCACGTGTTGCCCATGCAGGATGTTCCCTCTCTCAGTCTACCTTGTTTGCTCCAAGGGAAATGTGATACCACTACATTTGGAAAAAGGCAAGCTGTAGAAGCTGCCGGATCTGTTCGTCCGTCGGGGCTTCACTTCTAGTCCAGCCGATAACTAAGACTAAGGTCCTGGTCTGCCCTGACACAACACTCAGCTGAGGTTGCCTTTCCCTGGTCTTGGATAATGCATTGTATGCTCTTGCGTGTGCTCCTTTGGACATCGTCGGTTGTCCGGTTTAGTAGACGCTGACCAACTTTCAGAGTTATCAGAAAACAGGTCCCACAACCATATCTGACAAAACCCGTCAAGATACGCCAGTATCTTATCTGTAAGGCTTCAGGTGGGTTGAAATCAGAGTATTCCTTCTCCTAGACGAGCTGCCTTCCTAGGCTATCGAGACCCATCTGCCCGGAACTACTGGTTCTAATGTACCAATGTCTACTTTACATTAGAGTTATATTGTATACAGTCTCTTTCCTTTTCTTTTTCTTCCTCTTCTTATTATTATTCTTCTTCTTCGTCGGCGTGCGTCCTGAAAAAAAGATGTAACGTTGTGTAGTAGCTTCTAGCGAGACTGCCATAGCTAGGACTTTCGGCCTGACACATCCAGTTTCAGATGGCGTTTTTAGTTGCCAACACAAAAGGATGCATATTTTCTCAGCTAGATTTAGTTGCCAACACAAAAGAATGCATATTTTCTCAGCTAGATTTAGTTGCCAACACAAAACGATGCATATTTTCTCAGCTAGAATTAGTTGCCAAAACAAAACGATGCATATTTTCTCAGCTAGATTTAGTTGCCAACACAAAACGATGCATATTTTCTCAGCTAGATTACCTTAGAAAAGACTGTATCCTGAGACAACACATAGAGACGGGATAGCGCCTTTGTCAGATCTGGTTCGCTGACCTTGATGCAAGTAGTCCGTTATCAAAAGCGGATTAGATTCTTCCACATGTGCATTCAAATGCGAATTCTTACGAACAACTGGTGTGACAGGTCACAAAACGACGAAGTCACCAGAGCGCACACTCATAATGCTAAACTGTGGCCGATTGACCCTACTTGGGCATGTGAGCCGCCTTGCCGGGGATGTCCCCAATCACAGGTTCTTAAAGCAGGCCATAGACATTGAGGATGAGAAATAACCCAGTAAGTCGTTGTCCAGTCCCCACACACGTCCACTCACCACCTGGTAAGGTCAAACTCTAACCCAGTAAGTCATTGTCCAGTCCCCACACGCGTCCACTCACCACCTGGTAAGGTCAAACTCAAGACACCATCCTCATTGTATGCCGGTCATTTATCGGAGAGCCGGACGCTTGCTGCCTAAGCGTTTTACCTACCTACCACATCTACTTACCTACCCTCCTTACCTACCTACCTATTTACCTACAAATCTACCTATCTACCTATTTATCTAACCACCTACTTACATATCTACTTATTTACCTACCTGTCTTTTTACATATCTACATATTTACCTACCTACCTATCTACCTACCTATCTACCTACATATCTACATATTTATCTACATATCTACCTATTTACCTACCTACATACCTATACATCTACATATTTATCTACATATCTACCTATTTACCCACCTACTTAGATTTCTACCTATTTACTTACCTACCTACCTATCTACCTATTTACCAACCTACCTATCCACATATCTATCTATTTACCTACCTACCATCATATATACCTATTTACCTACCTATCTTCATATATACCTATTTACCTACCTACATATCTACCTATTTACCTATCTACCTACCTACATTTCTATTTATTTATCTATCTACCTATCTAATAATAGTAATAATAATAGTTGACACCGCAAGTGAAGATGGTGACAGCATCATACTATTGCTGCGAAATGTTTTCTCCTATGACTGTAAAGACCAATCCTGGAACGGCGCACCCTGTCACATTCAGGGCACACATCTGAGGAGAGGATCGTAGAAACGTCGCCCATGCTGCTTCTGCGGACAGCAGGTTTTCGCTGAACCTCTGTGATGACCATACTCTCTGCGATCAGAGCACCATGGATGCTACTAACGCGACAGGTGACACAGATTTTTGCAATCATCTCCCAGGGGTGGCATCAATATTGAAGTTTTTCAGAGACATTTTCAAGGAGTCTCTGTAGCATTTATTCTCTCTCCCCCCCCCCCCCCCCCCAACCCCCTTCCAGGGAAACGTATGCCCCGCTGAGTTCACCCTATAACAGCTACTCGGAGATGCGCTCATCTGGTTTGCTAACAATGTGTCCAGTCCACCTTAGCTACGCTATTGTTAGAAGTGTATAGATCTTCAACATGTTAGTTTTGCCAAGGATATCAGAGTTAATCCAGAGACCAAGTTTAAATGTGCAATGATAGCAGGAGATAACAATGAAGAAGATGAACAAGAAGAAGAAGATGAAGAAAAAGAAGAAGAGAAAAAAAAATGAGCTAATAGCTTTGAAAACAACATACTTCCTGATTTAATCAAAATGATTATATTTGTGATTAACAACGGGTCTATGCTTGCCAATAATTAGTTTTAATCTCTCCTCTTGATTTTCCAACAATCGGGTTAAGTGGAAGTCAAGATAAACAACAAAGATGCTATTCATGTTTCTGTTTATACCAGGACTAAACTTAATTCGGGCGAAAATGCAAGAGGACAGTTGATCATTCACGCGACCTCATTGATCCATTAACGAAGCTCGTTAGTCAGATTAGCTCTTTTATTGGCCCTTTCAAACCCTTTATCACAGTGACTGTGCATGCGTGTTCTGTGCGATTTCTGCCATTAAATATTCACCCATGAACGATTGTACGATATCAATTTAAGAATACGACATAACGTATGGAACAATAGAACGAACATTTACATAATTTAACGACTCCAAGACCAGGAACAATGTTACATTTGTGTCCAATTTATTTTTCTGCTATTTTGAAATTGAGAAACCAAAACTCCAGATTTCATTATTACGAAATTAAACAAAGAATGAGGTCAGCCCGACCTGATAACGGTTCTACTGACCTGTGGGAAAGATTAAGGTAACCTCTTATGGCAGTGATTCTCAAGAATTTCCTCTGTGGGTGCATTAGAGGAGATACTGTAACATTAAAAGAATACATGTAATAATATGGGCATTATTCGAAGGGGAAAGTATTGGAATACATAAGATACATTCCATCAGATCACCGAACCATATATACGAGGCGTGTTCAAATGAAATCGGACCAAACTGCAATACAAGTGAACATTCGTACAAAACGCATGATGACGTCACTTCTGGTGTAAACAGCACATACCAACCGTCAAGTTTGCAAAATGGCATTATCCTCCGACTCATAGTTTCCTCGGCAGACCGTTGAAAACATGGCGGGTGTGATACGGAATCTGTCAATAGTTGATCAGCGAGCCACTCGAGCAGGGAGTACCCCAAGGGGGAGTACTGTCACCCACACTCTTCCTGGTATATATAAACGATATTACAAAGAATATACCAAGAAGAGTCCATAGCTCAATGTTTGCAGACGATCTGGCTCTGTGGACCTCTGAAAAGAATCTCACCATAGCAAGAAATCGGATGCAGACGGCCCTAACATCGCTGGAAGAGTGGGCGAACTCATGGCTGGTCAAAATAAACGAGGAGAAAACCACATGCACAATATTCTCGCTTTCATTAAAACCCCAAAATACCAAATTAAGTCTAAATGGCAAATTCCTGCAGCCAAACTACAACCCAACCTATCTGGGAGTCACATTTGATCGGCGCATGACATGGAAAAGTCAGATTGAGAGAAACCGAATGAGAGCCAGAGAAAGAATGGCAATCATGAGGAAACTTGCTGGCACAAGCTGGGGAGCAGACGAAGGCATACTAAAGAAACTGTACACTGGAAGAGTGAGACCAGTTCTCGAGTATGGCATTGCGGCATGGACAACAGCAGCGAAGGTGAACTTCGATAAAGTTAACAAACTTCAAAACCAAGCCATGAGAATTATAACAGGTGGCATGAAGTCAACGCCAATTGTAGAACTTGAAAAGATTACAAAACTCCAATCCATGACCGATAAAAGAGACTGCAGAGCCCAGCTGCAGTCAGAGAAACTCCGAAGACTGACCGACCATCCAATGCACCAGAGACTAAACAATTTGGGAAATGGGAAACTAAAGCGGAGAAACTTTGCAGAAACAGCCAAAGCAAAGATGCACGAAGATCCCATAAACGCACTAACAACACCAAAACCCATCACTACTGTACGAAAACCTACCTGGAGGCAGGATATATTTCCAGAGGTGGTAGAAAATATACCAGGTATTGGAAACAAAAACTGCCAGACTGAAAAAGAAAGGAGAGATACTACCCTAAGCGTCATATCGAAAAGCTACCCAAGCATGGACTGGACCCATGCATACACCGACGGTTCTGTAACAAACACTACACAGAACGGAGGGGCAGGAGCATTCCTGAACCTACCAAATGGCAGAAAAATAACACTGTCATTCGCTACTGGTAAGTACACAAGCAATTTCAGAGCGGAGGCAGAGGCACTGAGGGCGGCAGTGGAGGAAATGGTAACACACAATGAGAATGAAAGCCATATAGTCCTGTTTACAGTAGCTCTCGCCGTAGTCACAGCGCTAAAAAGCCAGAAAAACACTGAGCTTAATGACTTAAGAGCAGCACTCTGCAAACTGTGCCAGCAGTCCGCACCAAAAAGGGTAGTGGTACAGTGGGTCCCATCACACTGCAACATCCAAGGCAACGAGGAGGCAGACAGACTGGCAAAAGAAGGTGCAAGACTACCACAAACAGATACTAGTATGACGTACGAAGAGTCAAAACGGCTTATCAAAGCCAGATACATGACCAAATGGGAAACCGAACATACTGGTTACACCAAAAACGATGCCTATTACCAGTTGATTCGAAGAGAGCAGGTCGTTGTCTTCAGACTTCGCACTGGCCACAATAGACTGAGGTACCACCTATTCAACAAATTGAAGATAGGTGGTACCGACGAATGCCCGTGCGGTACCGGTAAAATGACCGCTGAACATCTGCTGCAGAACTGCCCGACATACGTGGATCAGAGAGAGCAGATGTGGCCATCACCAGTGGAACCACAAGACAAGCTCTATGGCAGTGTCTACAGCCTCAGGATGACCGCCGCTTTTTTCGAAAAAATAATGGTTACTGTCTGACTGCGTACGAAGAAGAAGAAGAAGAAGAAGATCAGCGAGCGGTGAATCGGTTTCTAACAGCTGAAGGATGTCGACTAGTTGACATTCATTGCAGAATGCAGGCAGTGTATGGTGACAAAAGTGTGTCGAAGACAACATATATATATATATATGGGACGATGAGGCTAACGTCTGGTCAGGCAAAACATACTGATCAGACGTGGGTGACCAGCAAGCGTGGAAACTGACACAGTTAAACGGCACATCGACCAGCTATTCCGTGGCAACAAGCGTGTCAGTATTGATGAAATAGCCGTAGATTTCAACATGAGTCACGACGCTGCACACAAAATTGTCCTTTATGATCTAGGTTATAGAGCAGTGTGTAGCAGATGGGTTCCAAGGCAACTATCTGATGATAAGAAGAGCGCACGGCATATGATTTATCAGGAGCATTTGAGACATCACGTTCGTTAAGGACGCGCTTTTCCCCATCAAATGATGACAGGAAACGAGTCTACGAACGAGAGAGTGACACTAGATGCACTGGAAGCATCCGTTGTCTCCGGTTAAGAAAAATGTTAAAACACAAGCTTCCGCTAGGAAAGTCATGATGACGATCTTTTGAAATGTTCAGTGCCCTAAATCGGTGCATTTCAAGGAAATGGGTCGAACGAGGACTAGTGCTCGATACATTGACATGCTAGTGAATAAGTTCAAGCACGCGGTACAATCGAAACGCTTGGGAGTTCTCTCAAAACAAATATAGCTGCTACACGACAGCATCTGCCTACATACCCCCGCACATTCAGTGGATTCAGTTCGTGCTCTGGCATTTGAGGTTTTGAGACATCCAGCATACAGTCCTGACTTGGGGCGTCACCGGACTTTCACTTGTTTGTCACATAAAGAACATTTGCTGTGTCAGAGGTTTGCAGATGGCAAAGGCAAAGACCGCTGTTCATCGTAGACGATGATGGCGTAATTAATTTTGCTAGCGCTATTTTGTAAGGATTAACTGCGCTACTTTCTATCCTCACTCTCTCGTCTCGAACCTCCTGACCCCAGTGGCAAGTCAAGGACAAGACGACTAAGGGGCGAATACGAGATGCAGGGGACTCCGCATCAAGCACACGTGAAAAAGACGACGAATTCCGGAGTCGAACTCACACCACCTGATGACGAGGTCGACGGCTTTACCACTTCGTCACGGAATTACAGATGACAACAATGTAATGGAGGCGGCGCAAAATTTGTTAAAAGTCACAACAAAATACTTTTTTTCAAGAGGTCATCCACAAGCTAGTAAACAAATGGATAAAGTGGGTTGTCAGTCATTGGGATTATGTCGTAAAATAAGACACAAAAAACGTATGGTTGTCATTATCGTAACAATTTTATCAATAAAATGACTGTCCATCGTATATCTGCGATAACAAGAAATCTGAAATGGCACCGTCACTTGCAAATCAAAATGATTCTGGCTGCTCAACATCGTGCCTATGAAGTTGGGAAAGAACCGCAAGCAATCCCACAGACTATTTGCTGAGGGTGTTTGGAGACATGAGGCATCACGAATAGATGAGCATATCCGCAAGTCAACTCACGTCAACGCTTATTCAACCCCAGGGGAAGGAGCTGACTTATTTCCCTGTACAAAGTGCAACAGGCAAGTCAAGGCTCTGATTGGCTTATTTAGCCATCTTCGAACCCATGAGAACAGTTTACAGTGAATGCTGACACGAGAACAGTTTACAGTGAATGCTGACACGAGAACAGTTTACAGTGAATGCTGACATGAGAATAGTTTACAGTGAATCCTGACATGAGAACAGTTTAAAGTGAATGCTGACATGAGAACAGTTTACAGTGAATGCTGACATGAGAACAGTTTACAGTGAATGCTGACATGAAAACAATTTTCATTGAATGCTGACATGAGAACAGTTTACAGTGAATGCTGACATGAGAACAGTTTACAGTGAATGCTGACATGAGAACAGTTTACAGTGAATGCTGACATGAGAACAGTTAACAGTGAATTCTGACATGAGAACAGTTTACAGTTAATGCTGACAAAGTGGTCCTCGTCGATTACGATGGACGGACAACAATATCTGAAGTGAACAAAAACAGGAGATGTCTTAAGATGTTCAGGGTCAAACTTTGGCACCACAATAATGGCAGCCAGCTATATTACATTCGTTTTGCCGACGATCTAGTGCTAATCGTTCAGTCAGTCACAGACGCCAATGAAATGTTAGCAAAGGTCCACAAGTAGGGAAAGAAAGAAAGACGCGACATGAGAGAGTGCAAGATATAGTCTTGCGCAATTAATTCGCTTTCAGCGACTCAGCCCTCCTTGATGGAGAGTGTCTGTGTGACGTTGATGAGTACATCTTCCTTGGACAGCTGCTTAACATGCAGAACGACATGAACCTAGAGTTGACAAGACGACGCCATGAGGGCTAGTCTGCTTTCTCGCATATGAAGCCGATACTGGACATCAGTCAAGCCCCAATCTGCACACCACACCCTTCAGCTCCACAGTACTACATGCAATGTGTTATGCTGTGCAAACATGGTCACTACCGAAAGAGATGGAATCCAAACTCAGTGACTCAAGCCTCTCTCAAGAGACGCATAGTCTCACGCTTCAAAGAGCATACACAATTCTGACATACGTTAATTGTCCCTGGTGGAAGGCGCAGCTTCTTGAGTAGACAAGATTAAACACAGTTGAGCAGGCCAGTTACTGCGAAGAATGGACTATCGATGGAGCACAACGACTGCAACATGGCACACCAGAAAGAATAAGCGATTTCGTGTTTATGATCCCCAACGCGCTGGACCGATTGCCTTGCATTCCACAACAACATTAGCATTGCTGCAGATGGCCGACTCTTTATCCACTGTCCACCGTGGCCCAGGACAGATCCAGTAATTTAAATATGCATAATGATAATTCGTCTATCGTCGTCGATGAGGACCACCAACATAATTACGTGTCATGATACAACATTGAGTTTGTGTGTGCGCTCATGGTTGATCATGAGGACCACCAACATAATCACGTGTCATGATACAACATTGAGTTTGTGTGTGCGCTCATGGCTGATCATGAGGACCACCAACATAATCACGTGTCATGATACAACATTGAGTTTGTGTGTGCGCTGATGGTTGATCAAGTCAATTTGAGCCTGGAAAGATCGTTGACACGACTGACAAACTTAGACTGCAGTTGTCTCTGATATTTCTGATGTTTCTGATATTTTCTCTGCTCTAGACTTCCTGGTTGCACGGCTATCCTGAGCAGCCTGGATACGGAGACCCTCGCTGAGTTCAACGCCGTTTGTGATCCCACGATTAATTTTGAGCCAGCTTTTGCCAGATTTTAATGCATATTTGATAGCAGTTAAGGGGCTTCTTCAGACTGTCGTTCTAACGCCGCTTTTGTGGACGCACCTGCGATCGTTCTCCTGCACTCGGTTCGCTATTCAGGATTCTTCTTGGAAGCCTTTCGCTTCAAGCATAGCGGCAAATTAAAATTCGAGAAAGAAGTCAGAGGCAATTATAAGAAGTCCTGGATACAAAACCACAGGTGTAGATAACATATCAGAAGATGCCATAAGAGCGACTTGTCACGATGTAGGGGTAAAATGGCTCATAAAGATTGTTAATCAGGCATCTTATGAAGGGAAGGCACCTGGGGGTTGGCAAAGAGCGGTGGTGGTACCTATATGGAAAAACAAGGACAGCAGAATAGATTACAGCTCTTATACGGGTATATCACTCCTAAATCACATTTAGCAAATTTTTGCACGGGTCCTTGAGCAACGAAGTTCGAGCTATTGGGCAGCCGCTGCTCAGTGTTTCACAATCTGGATTCAGGATAAGCAGGCAATGTACGGATGCTATTTTTAAGCTGAGACAGTTAAATACAGTTTAATATTCTACATTGTGTTACCAATGTCATTCTTGGTCCTTACTAGAAACACATACGAGTAAGATTCAGAGCGGTGAAATGCTCTGTGTGACAAGTGCAGCCGAGAAGACAATCCGTCACCGAATCCGCAACACCACGCTGAGGCAGATAGTGGAGACAAACACAACAAAACAAGTGGTTTATTCATTTAGTCAGAATGCATTATGACCTGCCTGCAGCGAGAGCATGTCGTATGCAGGTCTTCGGTCCACGAACAAGCTGCAGACCTCGACGTTGGTTGATCGAGGGTTTCTCTGCTATTCTCAAGAAGTTACGCCTAACGACAGCACAAGGCTCCCACTTTGGCGACAACAAGAAATCTACGCACACCGCCTTTCTGCAACGCGATATGGCAAGTGCAGTAGTAAAAGGACGAATAACATAAATCATCATCACTTTGTCCTTTAAGTTCCTTACACGGTACATAAGGCCGAAACCAATGCTCTCAGTTTGATCTGTATGACGTCACTTTTTTACGTTCATGAATGTTGCCCAATCCCAGAGTCCTCTCTGACAATTGTTCTGCGGAGTTTCTTTCAGTCTTTCTCTTGTTCCTGCTGCCAGATGGTGACCATTTAAATGCTTGCAGAGGGAATCTGTTGCTATCCATTTTAAAATAAAATAAAAGGCTGCAACAGGGCAGACTCGCTAAGGAGAAGGGATAGAACAGGGAATGCTAACCCGGTACTCAAAAAATGCTTGCTGAAGTCGGATGTGTTGGACCAAAAGGCACAAATATTGCAGTCAAGCTGTAAACTACGACACAATGCATTCCGTTCTCTGGACTACATTCTGCTGCTTCCCGTGTCAGGGTTTGGTAGCGGGAGATTGAAAACGAACGAAGCCAAGCCATTTATATATATATTTATATTTAAAAAAAAATAAAAATGTTTAAATTTTTTTTTTTTGCGTTCGCCTTATTTCTCTAATCCCCAAGGTGGTGTGCGTTGCACTGCGGTTTTGCGCCTACCGACTTCAGCATGCATTTTATGTAAGGGTCTGCTTCCTCCTGCATTTCCCGGGGTAACGGCCGGTGCTGTGATGGGGATCGAACCCAACACCTTTGGGTTGTGAGCCGTGCCACTTAACCACTAGGCCACGCCGCCCCCATATATATATATATATATATATATATATATATATATATATATATATATATATATATATATATATATATATATATATATATATATATATATATATATATATATATATATATGCATACATATATGTTAAGAGACAGAGGAATAAGGATAGACACAAGTATCAATATGCACTTCAGAATAACGTGGCATGTAAGATCTCAAAACTTTCTATGCTTCGAGAAAAGACCAGATTTATTGGAATAACAACAAATGAAATACAGCTATTTAAGTTTATTTACATATCATTTACAAGTTGTGAATACCTTGGCTCTACGTTATCCAACCACAGAGACTGCTTAAAAAAATTAGAAGACGCTTGGTCATAGCGATGCAGACGCTAAACAACATGCACAATTTATGGCATAATACTAACAAGCAACTGAAACTTAAGATCCTGAGTACACATTACCTGTGGCAATGTATGGCATAATACTAACAAGCAACTGAAACTTAAGATCCTGAGTACACATTACCTGTGGCAATGTACAGGTGCGAGACATGGACTATGACACAAGAAGAAATGAAGAAAATTGGAATGTTTGAAACAAAATGTGACAGAATAATCCTAAAAATTCCTTGGAATAAGACAGTGACAAATAAATCCATCATAGAAGACCTGAATGTTGAAGAAAACTGGCTCATAAACAATGTTGTGTTTCGGAAATTGAATTTGTTCGGCCACGTCAAACGTCATGACGGACTGGAAAGAATGGTGATGGAGGGCATGGTACCTGGAAGGCGACGCAGGGGTCGACCAAAGTGAAGATGGATACAAGATATCAAGGATACTCTAAACATGAACATGGACCAAACGGGAAGATTGACTGCAGACCAAACTCCATCAAACAAACAAATTACCAACAAGCAGGGCGACAACATGCTCACTGGAAAAAAAGGCAGCAAACGCCTTTATAGAACATTATGCAAACCACATTGATGTTCCTACAAATAGGCACACAGACATTAATGAAGAACAAAAGAGGCACGACAACATCAATATGGCACCAGAGGAGCACATGATGGCAAAACTAACAATGAATGAAATGGAAGAGGCCATGAGAACTCTAAAGAAAAAGAAATCGCCCGGAAAAGATGGCATAACAAACGAAATGCTGATGGGGCTGGGCTAAACAGCAAAGAGAAAGTTACTATCAGTCCTGAACAAAAGCTGGAAAAGGGGAATTGTACCTCAGGCATGGCAAGACGCTGTACTTATACCAGTACCAAAGAAAGAAAAAGATAGAACAGATCCAAATGAATACAGGCCTATCAGTCTACTGAGCTGTGTAGGAAAACTGATGGAGCGTATGATAAACACCAGACTGATGTGGCATCTGGAAGAAAAACACATACTAATTCCACAGCAAGCAGGCTTTAGACAGCACAGATCCACCGAGAATCAGATCACTCTCATAGCACAGGAAATAGAGGATGCTTACCAGGAGAAAAATCATACAGTAGAGGTGTGGGTGGATCTAGAAAATGCATTTGACAAGGTCTGGAAAGAGGGACTTGAAGTCAAGCTACGAAGAAGTGAAGTTTGTGGGAAAATGTACAGATGGATCAGCCAGTACCTCAAAAACAGAACAGCCAGAGTTCAAGTACAAGGGCATATGAGCAAAAAGGTGACACTTGAGCAAGGAGTACCCTACGGAGGAATACTGTCACCCACAGTCTTCCTGGTGTATATAAATAACATCGCAGAGAATATACCAAGAAGAGTCCCTAACCCCCTATTTTTTAAACGATCTGGCTATGTAGACCTCTGAAAAAAATCTCACCACAGCAAGCAATCGGATGCAGCAGGCCCTAACATCGCTGGAGGAGTGGGTGAACTCATGGCTGGTCAAAATAAATGAGGAGAAAACAACATGTACGATATTCTCGCTTTCAAACAAACCCCAAAACACCAAAATAAGTCTTAACGGCAAATATCTGCGAAAGAATGGCAATCATGAGGAAACTTGCTGGCACAAGCTTGGGAGCAGACGAAAGTATACTAAAGAAACTGTACACTGGAAAAGTGATACCAGTTCTCGAGTATGGCATTGCGGCATGGACAACAGCAGCAAAGGCGAACTTTGACAAAATTAGCAAACTCCAAAACCAAGCTATGAGAGTTATAACAGGAGGCAGGAAGTCAACGCCAATTGTAGAGCTGGACAAGATTACAAATCTGCAATCCATGACCGACAGAAGAGACTGCAAAGCCCAGCAGCAAGCTGAAAAATTCAGAAGACTTTCTGACCATCCAATGCATAAGAGACTAAATAATTTTGGAAATGGGAAACTAAAGCGAAGAAACTTTGCAGAAATAGTCAAAGCAAAGATGAACGAAGACCCTATGAACGCTTTAACAACAATCAAAGCCCATCCTTACTGTACGCAAACCTACCTGGAGGCAGCATATATTTCCAGAGGTGGTAGGAAATATACCATATATTGGATAAAAGAACAGCCAGACTGAAAAAGAAAGAAGAGACATAACCCTGAGGTACATAACGAAAAATTACCCAAACATGGACTGGACCTATGCATACACCGACGGCTCTGTAACAAACACAACACAGAACGGAGGGGCAGGTGTATTCCTGAGCCTACCAAATGGTAGGAAAACAACACTATCAGTGGCAACTGGAAAATACTCAAGCAATTTCAGAGTGGAGGCAGAGGCACTGAGGGCTGCAGTAGAAGAAATGTTGACATGCAAAAGAAATAAAGCCATATAGCCCTGCTTACAGATGCACTGGCCGTAGTCACAGCTCTAAAAAGCCATATAAATACTGAACTTAATGATTTAAGAGCAGTACTCTGTCAACTATGCCAGCAGTCCACACCAAAAAGAGTAGTGGTACAGTTGGTTCCATCCCACTGTAACATCCAAGGCAACGAGGAGGCAGACAGACTGGCAAAGGAAGGTGCAAAACTACCACAACCAGATTCTAGTGTGACATACGAAGAGTCAAAAAGGCTTATTAGAGCTAGCTACATGACCATATGGGAAACAGAACATACTGGCTACACACAAAAACGATGCCTATTACCAGTTGAATAGGAGAGAGCAGGTCGTGGTCTTCAGACTAGGCACTGGCCACAATAGACTGAGGTACCACCTATTCAATAAATTGAAGATAGGTGGCACTGACGAATGCTCGTGCGGTACTGGGAAAATGACCGCTGAACATCTGCTGCAAAACTGCCCGACATACGAGGATCAGAGAAAGCAGATGTGGCCATCACCAGTGGTAACACTAGACAAGCTCTATGGCAGTGTCGACAGCATCAGGATGACTGCTGCTTTTTTCGAAAAAATAAAGGTTGATGTCTGACAACGTACGAAGAAGAAGAAGACTGCAGACCGAGATTCACACCGGCTGACTGTGATGAGAGCAACGTTCCACAAAGGACATGCTACATGATGATTATAAGTTAGTTATAACAGTTTAGTTTAATCGAAGAGTCAACGCCATTGCACACGGTTTGATCTATAAGGGCTCCGTTTTGTCTCCATATATTTTGAGAATTTCAGTCCAATGCACGATCTCCGTAGTACCGGCGAGGATCCCGTAATAGATTGGATATATTTTTAACATAATTTTAAATTTTGCCCGGGCAGCTGCCGTTATGCCTAATCCTTTCGATTTCCAACTGCAGAGGGATTTTTAACGTGTGCGACACTGCACATGTGTGTCCGATCTCAACTTCCCAGAGATATAGGGAAAAACAAGAAAGTCCCAAAAAATACCAGTCTCCACCGTGATTTGAATCGGCGACCTCCAGCACCCGAGGCCGATGTCTTACCGCGAGACCACCCAGTTCACAACATATTAATTGAAATAGTTTACATATTTTTTGTATAAATTTACTGAATTGAAAAAAAAAACAATCTACTGAGGAAGGATTACTTTCGGTTCACTGCTGTACATCTGACAACATAACAAGAAAAAAAGCTTTTAAATCTCGGTCACGTGAAGAGACACAACGATCCGAAGAAAGTGGCAGGGAACGGCACAGTTTCTGGAGGAGGGAAAGAGTTCGACCCTGACAAAATGGCATTAAAACGATACGGACAGTCATGGGATGTCTATGTTGGCACGGGCCGACGTGCTCTAAACCAAGATGTACAGAGTTCCCCTCGCAGAGACTGCGTTCTGGAAATAACATGTCGAATGATGATGATGTTTCTTTGATGTGAGTATGTCAGTAAGGTGAGGCAGTCTTGAGCTGGATCAGAATGTATTTACCAAGATAAGTCAGTAAATATGTTATAAATGGCTGTTTAAAAACTTAAAGAGATGTGAACTCGAAGACAATTTATTATTGCACTTACGTTGGAGAGGCACGTTAGCTCAGTTCATAGCCTGGAATTCTCTAGTTTCTGTGGTAACAGCGTGCCGCGGTTCGTTTTGCGTCCGGAGACTAAAACAATCCGCGTCGTGATTTTAATCGGGGACCGCTTCTCCAGTCAACTCAGCTGTAAATGGGTACCTGACGTATGAGTTAGGGAAAATGAAAACAGCAAGGAAGATCACTGGCCACCCCACCTCTCACAGGTCGCGGCTTAGTATAATCATCATCATCAGTTCCATAACCTAGAAGGTCGTTGAGGCACCGTTATTGCAGTTTGAAGTACTAGCTCGACATACAACAACGGTGAGTCTTGGACCGCTACACACCTGACGGAGCCGATCTCTCTCCAGGTGGCAGTTCATTATAGTTGTGTCTAAATTTCATACAACAAAGCTGACCCTATCTTCAGCTAGGGCAAAGGGCGCTAATCTCGTGAAGTTCAGCCGTGTGAGCTAGACCGTGAAATATGACACATGTTTAAGAGTAGTGGTATCATATAGCCGATGTCCATTTCAGAATAATCGGACGGAAGAAAACACAAAACGAACTAGTGGACCAGTCCAAATGGAAAACAATAACACGTTTCCGTAAACACAAGTGTAAGTCGTGGACTAGTTTGAATAACCGGCAATACTATGGGCAGGCGGCAACGATAATGGACTAAAACAGAATAGCAGCCTAGACCCGCCGTCAGATATGGCGCCATTTTTGCAGCTCTTCTCTTTAGTATAATGGAGTCTTCAAAAACTCCATTTCCAAGAAGCGGATAATTCTGCTGAATTTCCACTTCACTTTTACATTGTCCCTTTATTTCTCAACATTATTTCCACCAATACTAATACTCGTATCCCATCGTTTCATCAGTGCTCCAAAACCCCGGAGGAAAGAAGTCTTTGGTCTGCTGTCTCAGCCCCATTTGCGCGTCATGTTAAACCTTTTCTTCATTGACGAAAAAGTATTCCACCAATCATGCATTAAGCTGTTGGCTAAGCCATGCGAATAACCTACACTGTCTCGACTCAGCCGACACACAATGTTTCTGTTCCAATCTCAAGACGACGACCAGACCGGGATATATCAGTAATGTCCAAGCGTTCTTGATAGACAGGTTATCGCTAAAAGAGGAGACTAACGTTTGGTAAGACAAAACCCACTACTGCGACACGCTAGTCAGAGTCAGCTAAATTATACTTGCCAAGACGCCACCAATCTCACTTCCATAAGGCTTGACTGGAAACGGGCTATTTTCATAGCAGACTGGCTTACGAGGTGGGAGATCGACGTGATCCCCGTAGTAGTGAGCGACACGCAGACGAAACCAAGCATAGAACAACCACCTGGAGGATACTGGTTCACATTTGTCCTGCTCAGGATGTGAAGAAAGCTACTGTAACCCGCCTCTTAACGCCTTTTTTCAGGGCGCATAGAATGAATAATATTACATTACATTCCAAACAAGAACAACTATAATAACTCAGTAATGCACTACTTTAGGCGACAAACACTTCTCATGCATTTCCTTACGAATATATTCTTTGCAAAATAGCGTTTTGTCTCACTCCACTCCAAAATTAAAAAACAAAGACAGATGAAACATAGCACATCAGCATGATGTTCTCTAATTATGCACCCTGGGCGTAGACGCCATTGTCTATGTGAGCAGCGCACGTGCATGCGACACCTATCTTCTGCTACCTACAGTAATCCCAAAGCTAGATCTAGCTGCCACCTTACATCACTTTTTAGAAACTACCAACTACATTTTTCAGCTTTCTTATATCAGTTACTTCTTATTGACTTACTTACTTAGTCGCTCCACTTCTACCGTGAGGTGTAGAGGTTACTTACTGATTTACATATGTAAATGTGGTACTGACTAGTTAATGTGTCAGTGATATATTCTT
The DNA here is from genome assembly GCA_036924085.1 of Ariolimax columbianus. NCBI lineage: Eukaryota > Metazoa > Mollusca > Gastropoda > Stylommatophora > Arionidae > Ariolimax > Ariolimax columbianus. Next base: position 47,814,113 of record JAVGWX010000013.1, read on the forward strand.
TATTGTTGAAATACAAAAGTCAAAACTCAAATAAATAGATCATGAAAAAACTTACCTTAACTTAGCTTCATTTTATTGGCTTAGAATGTTTTGTAGATTCTATATCCAACCAGTTAATTCTACTTAATGTGAATAATAATATATTTATTTGCATCCATTTTATTTTTCCATGCATCAACTGACCCTGGCTGAACTATGTCTTGTGGTAATGCAGTCCAAGCATGCACTACTAGTTTACTAAGACCAATATTTTAAAATCGAATCTAGACCTTTCTTTAAATAATGTGTAGCGTTGCCCTCTTGTTCTTGTAGCCGGCTGTACTTTGAAAAACTTGTTGTAGTCTAATTTGTCCTTTCCTTTAATTATCTTATAAACCTGTATTGCCACCTCGAATTCTTCTCTTTTCTAGACACTGTAGACCGGTTTTTCTTTGCTCATTCATCATAACTGAAATTCTTGAATCCCAATATCAGCTGTGTTGCACTTTTTGTATCGTTTCCAGCATGTTCATATCCCATCTTCGATAAAGACTCCACATCTGAACACAATACTCCAATCTAGGTCTAACTAATGCTGTACACAGTTTGCCTATCGCTTCCTTGCTCCTATGTTCAATGTTTCTTTTTTTCATTCGTAACTTTGCAGTTGCCTTTTTTCACTTCTACCTGAATTTGCTCACTCACTTTACCTGTATGATCTACTATAATCATCGTCTCTTTTCTTTTCTATCTTCCTAATAATATTCTTTCTCATCTAGTAACTATATTCTATATTGGGCCTACCCATGTGGATAACTGTAAATGCATCTACTTTAAACTCCATCTGCCAGCGCTCAGACCATTCTAGAATGTTACCTCAATCGGACCTCAATATATACATTTCAGCTTTAGATGAGATAACTCTGCATATGGTTGTGCAATTTGCGAATTTCCCAATAGTGAAACACTATTTGGAAATTTCGTGGCAAATAAAAAGGCCAAAACACACAGTCTGAGAATCCCTGTCCTAGTGTCAAAATAACATTACAGGGTGTCTGTTAAATTAATCAGTAGTAAAATAACGTGGCCAAGCGTTAATAATGTGTTCTGTCAATGCGGATTAGGCATGTTAGGATAAATGGAGGCTAATCAATCATCATCATCAAAACATGGTCAGTTCCCTGTGGAATATAGGTGCCCAACAGACACATGCGAAGTGATCAAGCATTAACCTATTGATGTTCAGGGGCTTTCAGTTTCAAGAGAATGGGATATCCAGCTCCAGTGTCATTTAATTCCGATATTGACATAAGGATTCTAATCGCGATAGAGACTGCTAATTACTGAACACTTCGAACAAAGAGGCTTGGCTAAATAGATGTACAATGGAGAATGCGGTTAGAGCAATCTACAAACATTTGGCCATCCCGAATCCAAAAGACAAAATGATTCTCCAGATCAGGGGAGATCAAAGTACCATTTTTCGGCTTCGCACTTACAACTTACAAATTAACAGCCACTTGAGCAAAGTCCAACCAGAACATGCTCTAGAGTGCCGGCTGCGCACTCATTCCTATGAAGGTGTTGAGCTCCATCTTTGTGAATGTTCAGTGCTTGCCGGTGTTAGGAAAGAATTTCTTCCTCCGAGGATAGACAAATGGAATATTTTGTATTGAGCTAAAGAACAGCTTACAAACATTTGCATATAGATACCACTACATGGTATTGGGCCAAAGTGCAAGAGCCTACAGGCCGCTGGATAAATAACCAACAAAACAACCAGACGACCATACAGCTACACCAAACAACCAACCAACCAACCAGCCAACCAGTAAACCAACCAACCAGCCAACCAGTCAACCAACCAACCAGTCAACCAGTCAACCAGCCAACCAGTCAACCAACCAACCAGCCAACCAGTCAACCAACGAACCAGCCAACCAGTCAACCAACCAACCAGTCAAACAGTCAACCAGCCAACCAGTCAACCAACCAACCAGTCAACCAACCAACCAGCCAACCAGTCAACCAACCAACCAGTCAACCAGCCAACCAGTCAACCAACCAACCAGTCAACCAGTCAACCAACCAACCAGCCAACCAGTCAACCAGTCAACCAACCAGTCAACCAACCAACCAGTCAACCAACCAACCAGCCAACCAGTCAACCAGTCAACCAGTCAACCAGTCAACCAACCAACCAACCAGCCAACCAGTCAACCAACCAGCAAACCAGTCAACCAACCAACCAGTCAACCAGTCAACCAACCATCCAGCCAACCAACCAACCAGCCAACCAGTCAACCAACCAACCAGTCAACCAGTCAACCAACCAACCAACCAGCCAACCAGTCAACCAACCAGCCAACCAGTCAACCAACCAGTCAACCAGTCAACCAGTCAACCAACCAACCAGCCAACCAGTCAACCAACCAACCAGCCAACCAGTCAACCAGCCAACCAGTCAACCAACCAACCAGCCAACCAGTCAACCAACCAACCACACAGATAAACAACAGCTCACGAACACTTGCAGATACCACTATCAGGCATTGGTCCAAAAGACAAGAGTCTACAGGCCGTTGTGATAATAACCAACCAAGCAGCCAAATGACTTTCCAAATAACCCCTCCAACCTACCAATCAACCAGCCAACAAACCAACCAAACAACCAAAAACCAACCACTCAACCAACCAACCAATCACCCAACCAACCAACCAACAAACAAACCAACCAACCAACTATCCCAAGAACATATGTACTAAACAGCTATAGAATAACAACAACAACAACAACACACTCTATAATCATTATGCTTAGAAGGTGTCAGAGTTCGAAGTTGTAGCACACTGAATCAGCTGATATCTGCCAGCGACTCATTGTCGGCTGCTTGCATCAGGGTCAGCGAACTACAGTTTCACAAGCAACTGCCACCAAGCGGAGGCCCTGGACACCGGCTGCACTAATGTAGTATGTCTAAGAAAAAAGAGATTCCAGTCGGAAGATAAACGAGGAACTCAAATAAAATCAATTCAAACCAGACGTGTCGGGCCAAAGGGCTCACTGTAACGTCACAAAGCTTTTTTCAGGACAACGTATACGAAGGTGGCAGTGGGCCTGTTCCTTACATCCCAGTTACACACGCTATTGGCGTACAACAGCCTTTGGACGGAAGGCTCTTACACTAAAAACAAAGTGGTTTAGCGCTCATGGCTTTAACCTCAAAATTACCGGGTTTAATTTCCGGTCTAATAAAAATAAAATCAAGTTCACCCAGCTGTAAATGTGCAATTGACTCGCAGATGAAAAATAAAGTAACTAGAAAGAGAGCAGTCCATTATATCTAATGAAAATTAAGAGTACTTCTTCTTCATCATACGCAGTCAGGCAGTAACCATTATTTTTTCGAAAAAGGCAGCGGTCATCCTAAGGCTGTAGACACTGCCATAGAGCTTGTCTAGTGTTGCCACTGGTGATGGCCACATCTGCTCTCTCTGATCCTCGTATGTGGGGCAGTTTTGCAGCAAATCCTCAGCGGTCATTTTCCCGGTACCACACAGGCATTCGTCGGTGCCACCTATTTTCAATTTGTTGAATAGGTGGTACCTCAGTCTATTGTGGCCAGTGCGAAGTCTGAAGACCACGACCTGCTCTCTTCTGTTCAACTGGTAATAGGCATCGTTTTTTGTGTAGCCAGTATGTTCGGTTTCCCATTTGGTCATGTATCTAGCTCTAATAAGCCGTTTTGACTCTTCGTATGTCATACTAGTATCTGGTTGTGGTAGTTTTGCACCTTCTTTTGCCAGTCTGTCTGCCTCCTCGTTGTCTTGGATGTTGCAGTGAGATGGAACCTACTGCACCACTACCCTTTTTGGTGCGGACTGCTGGCATAATTGACAGAGTACTGATCATTAAGTTAATCAAGAGTACAACATTTTCTTATTCGCTCCAATCTGAAACATTCGGTAACTGGAATAATTCTAAGGAAGTAAAGGACAGCGAGAAAAGGAACGGCAATCATACATACACTGGCATGTGATTGGACGTCTCCAACAACTTCATTCCCAACGGTAACTCCTATTGGACAAACCCTGACTTAGTATACTGAAGTCTCCAACAACTTCATTCCCCGACATCAGTTTAACTACTATGGGACAAACCGTGACTTAGTATACTGAAGTCTCCAACAACTTCATTCCCCGACATCAGTCTAACTACTATGGGACAAACCTTGACTTAGTATACTGAAGTCTCCAACAACTTCATTCCCCGACATCAGTCTAACTACTATGGGACAAACCTTGACTTAGTATACTGAAGTCTCCAACAACTTCATTCCCCGACATCAGTCTAACTACTATGGGACAAACCTTGACTTAGTATACTGAAGTCTCCAACAACTTCATTCCCCGACATCAGTTTAACTACTATGGGACAAACCGTGACTTAGTATACTGAAGTCTCCAACAACTTCATTCCCCGACATCAGTCTAACTACTATGGGACAAACCTTGACTTAGTATACTGAAGTCTCCAACAACTTCATTCCCCGACATCAGTCTAACTACTATGGGACAAACCTTGACTTAGTATACTGAAGTCTCCAACAACTTCATTCCCCGACATCAGTCTAACTACTATGGGACAAACCTTGACTTAGTATACTGAAGTCTCCAACAACTTCATTCCCCGACATCAGTTTAACTACTATGGGACAAACCGTGACTTAGTATACTGAAGTCTCCAACAACTTCATTCCCCGACATCAGTTTAACTACTATGGGACAAACCGTGACTTAGTATACTGAAGTCTCCAACAACTTCATTCCCCGACATCAGTCTAACTACTATGGGACAAACCGTGACTTAGTATACTGAAGTCTCCAACAACTTCATTCCCCGACATCAGTCTAACTACTATGGGACAAACCGTGACTTAGTATACTGAAGTCTCCAACAACTTCATTCCCCGACATCAGTCTAACTACTATGGGACAAACCGTGACTTAGTATAGTGAAGTCTCTAACAACTTCATTCCCTGACAGTAATGTGAGAACTATGGGACAAACCTTCACTTTATTTTGTGTGTGCGTATAAATGTATATATATATATATATATATATATATATATATATATATATATATATATATATATATATATATATATGCACTGTGTTACGGCAGCAAAACATGGCCACTAACGAAAGCGCCAGAGAACCAATTACGGACAAATCACACCTGACTTATACGCCGTCTTGTGAGACTGACAAGCAAGAATCAGCAACATCCAAAGAATTACACAAGCTTAAGACATTCAGCTGCATCTAAACCATTCAAAACACCGATGGGCTGGTCACATCGCAAGAAGGAAAGAAGAGCGCTGAAGTTCCAGAACGGCCCTACGGTATCTTCGGGAAAAGAAGAGATTCCGGAGTCGCCACCTACCAGATGACAAGATTCGATAGAGAGGAACAACAACATTTGTGACCACACATCGAATAAACTGCTCATCCACTGGTCAGCTCGTGCCGGCGACTGCAACGAGTGGAGACAAAGTTGGGGGGGGGGGGGGGTTACTTGCGTCTTAATTAACCCCAGACAAATGAACTATCTATTTTTAGCCCCGGATTTGGGGGGTATAGGAGGGAGGGGGGTGGTGGCGTCACAGAACAGTCCACTTTTTTAACTGGGTGGGGTGATGTGGGTGGGGGGGGGGGTGTATGTTGATGTAAAACATCGCGCCAATTGCGGGATTCCAAATAAATCTAGATTTAGTCTTCAAACAGTAAATGACAGTCAAATTTGTTGACCTTACCACAGGTAGGAAAACGGTAAAGGAGAGAAACAAGCGCCAAAATGGCACACACTGGCATTCGCTTGATTCATTCATGCGTGAGTTGATGTGGCGCCGACGCATCAAGTAAATGGTTTGGACATTTACAGCGCCATTCTTGCAGATATTCTTCTATTCTGGCCACCTCAATAATTAAAATTGTGGTGCTTGTCAATTATTTCACTCTGCCTGCCAGGATATTTCCTTTTGCTCATTTTTAGGGCCCTAAATTCTCCCAGAAGAATGTTCGCCACACTGAATATAACAATATTTTATATACATATATCTGCATCCAAGTTTTTACTTATTTATTTAAAATAAAATTATATCGACCTGTCCTCCCCTTGATCCGAAATGGAATGTCCCACTACAGTCATCATCCACAGTCTGCTGTAGATAAAGGCCTAATTACGAAACTTGCATGTGTCAACTATCGGTGCAACTATAAAAGTGTGTTCGGGAAACAAAGATGAACATGCAGTTTGTTCCAGGGCAGGATTATGTGAAAGGATTACACTCAACGGTGATGTATTGTGTTTTGTACCGATAATTTGTTTTATTTCTATGTGTGATGCATGGGTAGTTGGAACACTTTGGCACAATATGAGTTCCATTATTTAGTACGTGGTGGGACGTGGCGTTTCAAAATGTATTCCAGGTGAGTCAGACGGTCAATCTAAAGTAAGACGAGCATAAAGCCAACCACTTTGTTGAAGACTGCTTTGAGTAAGATTAAGATTACGATATATATATATATATATATATATATATATATATATATATATATATATATATATATATTGGGTTTTGTTTTCGCTTCTATATTTTGTGAGGAATATACAAATATTCCTTTCGTTCCTTCTTTTCCTGACGTTCTTGCTACCAGGTATTCCCTGAGAATCCTGCACACATCTCTGACGGATTGGATCGGCTTGCTGTCCCGCTTGTGTTAACCCTACAGAGTTGCACATTTATCACGGCAATTTTCTCCCTGCTGGCAGGGCACATTGTGCTAATAAACAAATATGTCAAAATTACCCAGATTTGCGGGTGTTTCAGAACAGAATGTATGTAGCTGTGTGTTTTCGGAAGTAAAAACATACGCTATAGGATAATTGGTTGTAAATTCCTTAATTTTATATTTTCTTCGATGCTGGTGGTCGTGCAAAGTAGAAGGGAATATAGGTCTATGTCTTGAGCATGCTAGCATCCACGTCACTTGCATTTACGTTTTTAGTTTTTTTTAACTTAACTCAAACTCAAAACTCTGAAGCATAAAGTCTTGAAACTATAATTATTTAACTCTATAACTCTGTGACTCTTTATTTCTTTAATTTTTCAACTCTTGAACTCAACTCTGAACTCATTAACTCTTTAACTTTTCAACTCCAAAACTCTTTAACTCTTCAACTCTTTATCTCTTTAAGGCTTTTACTCCTTAATGCTTTAGTTTATTTTAATTTACTTTACTTAACTTCATTATACTGATTTAGAAGACCCTAGTGAGTCTGTGTACAACGGCGTACCACATTTTCCGGACTTAAAACCGGCAAAGGAAGGTTTTAAATGCATACGAAACCGAACGTAAAGAAGAAGAAATGCACATACGAATAAAATAAAAGCAGCACCTACTACACAATGCACATGTCATAGCTGACCCCAGACACAAGAGCTCTGCTTGGAAAAATACTGCATCAAACCTTCTGGGAAATGACATGGTCCAAAGAAATATTCTTCTTCTTCTTCTGCGTTCGTTCTCAATCTGCCGCTACTAAGCCCTGAACAGGGCTTTGCAAGTAATAGGATGTAGTCCGGAGAATGGAATGCGTTATGTCAATAGTTTATACAGCGCGTCTGCGATAGTTACACCTTACGGTCTGACACATCCGTCTTCGGCAGGCCGAAGAAATAGGCACGGACGACAAAACTGTAGGGAACAATTGAGGACCTGCGATGATATATCACTTAATGAACGTGGCCCATCTGGTGGAATAAAATTAGCGAACGAAACTGAATTCACAGAAAAAGATGAGAAAGCTTCCGCGTTACTTAACGTAGTTCTTGTGTTATTCACACACACACGCGCGCGCCCACTCACCATTCCGAGGTAGCGAACGTGATGGTTGGTCCTTTAATACTACTACTACTACTACTATTACTACTATTACTACTACTACTACTACTACTGCTACTACTACTACTAATAATAATAATAATAATGATAAAACAAAAACAAAAAAGAAGGTTCAAATGCAATCCTAGCTCAAACGTATTTGTTATTTTATTTATCTATCTTCAGTCCTCTTATGTCGTTAGACGCCGTGGGGAGGTGCGACCTCCTTTGTTGTATATTGTTTGGCAGGTGAAAATCCACCGGTGACTTGCCATGTCAATCCCAGCATCTGTTAGCCCCTGGAATATACAATCGCCTATTTTTCATATTTGTAGAGGTGGAAGCGTAAATTGGAGCAAAGTAGACCCGGAGCCTGTCAGGCGCCAACTGAGCCCCCTACGCTAACCACATAACCAAGACTTTTTGTTATTGCGACAGAGTCACCTTTTTTGCAACAAATTCTCTGTGGGGCCAGAATCCCTAGAATAATTTGAGTAGATTTTTAACTTGAATTTTGCCCGAGCAGCTGCCCTAGGCCTACTCTTTTCGATTTCCAACTGCTAAGGGATTTTTAACGTTCGCACCACTGAACACGCGTGTCTGATCTCACTACTCAGAGATCAGGGAAAATATTTACCGGATGATCCAGGTGAAGAAATCCCGGTAACTGCACCGGGGTTTGATCCCGCGATCTCCAGCCCCTGAGGCGAACACCTTACATCGAGACCACTGGCTTCCCCGTATCTGTCATTACACGTCTAAATAGGCTATTGGTTCCGTTCATACAGTATTGGTAGTACCCACGTTTTTTACTACCATCCCAGACACATGGAAGCAAGAAGAAATGGAAAGAAGAAATGGAAAGAAGGATCACATGGCAAGGACAGGAACTGGACACAGTACGGCTTACTGGAAGTCGAGTTGGATCGCACGCTGTCATATGCAGTACGCTGCCAGAAGGCAAAACAGAAAATACATGCGAGAAACACTATCATTCGAAGATTGACTAACACAACATGGGAAGCAAAGCCAGATGTCCTCAGAACATCAGGACTCACTCTGTATTTCTCCGTTGCTGAGTACACCGCGCCAATCTGGGGGAACTTAGCATATGTCAAACATATAGATAGAACAATGGATGAGACATGCCGGATAGTGGGTGTCTAAAACCTACACCGACTGAGAAAATTTACCTCATAATCGGCGTAGCGACACCTGAGACACCAAGAATTGTCACGTCAGAGATAGAAAGAGAGATACAGGTAAACAACACAAGGTACCTTTTGTTTGGACTTCAGGTGCAGAGCATAAGACTATAATGAATTCGAAGTTTCTTACAGTCAACCCAACCCCTAAGGACTAGTCCTGGAAAACGCCGCATTTAATGGTGGAAAAAGCTGAAGCAGGTCCGTTGTATCGAGCTACGCGAGGAACCTGTGTCAGTTAACTTGCGCAACATGGAAGACACTAAATAGAATCCGAGCTGGCGTATTACAATGCAGGAGAAGATGGAGGATACAGGAGTGATGAAACATGCGAATGTGGAGCAACATAAGACCAAGACCCCCTGATGATCTGCCCAAACCTTTCGGAGACTTGCAGTATGGACGACCTTCTGAGTGGCAACGTCAGGGCAATCGCTGTGGCTGAATACTGCAAGAATGATGTGTGACGTAGTGCCTGGAACATGGGAAGTAACACGTTTTAATGACCTTATTATTCTGCGCCTTTACACATCCTGCGTCATTCCAATCCTTCTTTATGGATGCAAAACTAGGACAATCTTGCATAGAGAAGAGAAGGATACTGAAACCAATAATATGCGCAGTTAGAGGCGTATTCTTGACATCCACTGGTATGACTCGTTTATAAACATTGGGGTAGTACGACAAACACATCTGGAGAGGATTCTTTCGATGGACTGTCACGTCTCACTATCTACGATCCCATGGCCCGCTTCCCCCATGAAGTCCCGGCCCACCTTCCCCATGAAGTCCCGGCCCGCCTCCAATAGGAAGTCCCGGTCCGCCTCCCCCATGAAGACCCGGCCCGCCTCCCCCTTAAAGTCCCGGCCCACCTCCCCCATGAAGTCCCGGCCCGTATTCCCCAAGAAGTCCCGGCCCGCCTCCCCCACGAAGTCCCGGCCCGCCTCCCACATGTAGTCCCGGCCCGTATCCCCCAAGAAGTCCCAGCCCGCCAATCCTGCATCTGACTCTAGAAATCAAAGGTTTGGAAAAGACCTTGCCCCACACGGAGACGCCCTCGGCGTACCTCCACTCAAAACCTGGATGCAACAAATCTCCTGAACCTCATCAAAACTATTCGTTTCATGGACAATCATACGTCATTACAGACGATCCACGCGAAGGGCATTGGTCGGCTAAGCTGATTATTATTATTCTATTATTATTCTTACCACTGTTATTCGAAATTGTCAATAAATGTTAATCAGTTTATAGCTATTTGTTTGTTCAGGCAACGTCGTAGAACTGGTGGGGGAGGGGGCGGAGGACCGCGGGTAGGACGGGAGACGGAGCGGCGGTGGTCCAAGATAACAGCGTGCAAATTCCAAATGCGAGGAATACGTTCATCACAGTATCACAATTGTTGTTGTTGTTGTTGAATACCCATAATTACTGAGATCACCCTTTTGCGCGCTCTAAACAGAGTGTTATGTGGCGTGTTGTAGTAGCTGTCCTCACCAACCGAGCGTGCTGATAAATGTTGTCCGGAGTCCTTCAGGCGGTTGTGCTATGCTTGTCTTAACACGCGTGTCGCTCATTACTACGGGAATCACGTTGATCCCTTACATATTTAGCTACGTCATGCTGCCATGAAAACAACCCACAGAGAACCGCATGGAAGTAGGGTCGCGGTCCTGGTTAGAATATTTGGTTAATTAAGTTAGTTGCCCACTGCAAGGGATAATAGCAACAATATCAGACGGTTTTTGTCCTTGTACAACTTGCGATCCAACGTCCAAATGGGGTCCAACAGAGCGATCCTATCTCACCGAACCTCTTCTCTACATGTTTGGAATCAGTCATTAGCCAATGCAACTGGGACACCTTTGGCATCCTTGATGACGGCAGACACCTCAATCACCTTCGTTTTGTCGATGGCATATTGCTTATCGTAGAGCTAGCAGGTGAAGCAACCCACATGATTTAGTTACTCGATGGAGAGAGCAAGAAAGCAGGACACGAGATAAATGTCTCGAAGACAAAAGTGTTGCATAATCGCTTCGCCACTTGTCTCCCTTGGCGAGGTCCGATTAGAGGATATCAACGAGTACATCTATCTTGGACATGTTCTCAAAATGAAGAATAACCTGGAAGCTGAACTGACAAGACGTATCCGCCTGTTTTGGGAAGCCTTCTCGTCTATTAACACGGTCATGGAAGGTTCCCATGACCAGGAATTACACGCCTCCCTCTTCAATTCCACTGTACTCATTGCGATGTGCTACGGTGCCAAGACGTGGACAGTAACAAAATCACTAGAGGACAAATTGAGAGTGACCCAGGCTCCCCTAGAGAGACGCTTGGTGAGAATCACTCTTCGAAACCACTGTATGCAAGGTTTCAAAAATTCTGACAAAAGATGATTGTCCCTGGTGAAGGATGCGGTAATCCATGCAGGCCAGGCAAATCATAGATGGGTAGGTTACATATTACGACGAAACGATGGTCGATGGAGCACAGCGACAGCAGTCTGGTACCCCCGAGGTAAGAAGAGACCGCGGAGAAGACCTCCAATGCGTTGGTCAGACTCCCTTTCTGTACGCTGCAACATCCGAGATGCCTCTAGAGGTGCTAAAAAGATGCTTTGCTGAAGTCGGACGTGTTATACCGAAAGGTGCAAGTTTCGCATTCAAGCTGCTTATTAGGACATAACACTTTCTGTTCTCTGTTCTACTACTTAAGTCCTTCTCAGGGTTAGGCAGAGGGAGAATCAGAACGAATGAAGCTGAGCCGAGCCAAGCCAAGCCAAGCCAAGCCGAGCCAAGCCAAGCCAAGCCAAGCCAAGCCAAGCCAAGCCGACCCAAGCCAAGCCAAGCCGACCCAAGCCAAGCCAAGCCGAGCCAAGCCAAGCCGAGCCAAGCCAAGCCGACCCAAGCCAAGCCAAGCCAAGCCGAGCCAAGCCGAGCCAAGCCAAGCCGAGCCGAGCCGAGCCAAGCCAAGCCGAGCCAAGCCAAGCCGAGCCAAGGCAAGCCAAGACAAGCCAAGCCAAGCCGAGCCAAGCCAAGCCAAGCCAAGCCAATGGACCTATGGGGTCACATTTATCTTCATATGACTCAGTATTTAAACCACCAACCAAAAAACAAACAAAAACTACAATTGGTAGATGCTAGTTTTAACGACTTCTACAAACTGATCAATCAGTATGGAGATTTCCTAGCTCCGAGGCAAGCTAAACAAATTGTTATTGCAGGTTATGACCGATAAACTAACCTTGTGCCCAAGTGAGCAACACCTGTCGATCTCATTTGTGTCTCTGGGCATTTCCTTTTCAAACGTGAATAAGAGATTTAGTTATAGACCTGGAGCCATGCTTGCCTGGTAATGGCATTCTTGTCGGTCGTTATGAACGGCAAGAGACGCGCTGCGCTATGGGATGTCAGACTTCAGAAGAGATAAAATAGAAATAACGGATCCGGTGTAGGGTTTTGTTTGTGTTGAAGTACGTAAGCATGACAGACGGAGATGCAATAAACAAGCGAGTTGAATGCCTTAGCTGGGAAATAACAATTCTGATTATTGATGTCTTTATGTGCAGGAAGGGATCCAGGGTTCGACTATGGTTTCGTTTCGTGTCTGGTTTCTACATATGTTGCGAACAGTTCGTCTTATTGCTCATGTAGGCAAGCATATTTATAGCTGATAGTCCAACAAGATATGTCTTGTACTTCCATTTTTCTTCTTCTTCTTTTTCTTCTTACCCTTCCTCTTTTTCTTTTTCTTCTTTTTCTCTTGCTTTTACTTCTCCTTTTTCTTTATCTTCTTATTCTCTCTCTCTCTTTTTTCTAACTCTTCTTCTTCTTTTTAATTCTATTTCTTCTTGTTCGTCTTCTTTCCCCCTCTTTTTCGTCTTATTTCCCTCTTTCTTCTCTATATTCTCTATATCTTCCTTCTTCATCATCTTCTTCTTCCTTTTTTTCTTCTACTCCACCGACTTTTCCTTCTCCTTATTTTCCATCCCCTTATTGTTCATCTTCTTCTTCTTCTTCTTCTTCTTCTTCTTCTTCTTCTTCTTCTTCTTCTTTTCTTCGCCTTCTTGTTGTTCTTTTCGATTTCTTTTTCTATATTTCCTGTAACCTTCTTCTTCTGTTTCTTCTTCTTTTCCTTCAACATATTCTCCATCTCATTATTCTTTATCTCCTTCTTCTTACTCTTCTAAATTATTCTTCTTCGTCTTCTGTTTCTTCTTTTTCTTCTTCTTCTTCTGCTCTTTTTCTCCTTTTCTTTATTCTCCATCTTCCTCTTCTTCTTAGCCCCTCCCCCTACCCCCACCACGCCACCCCCATCTTCTCCCTTTTCTACTTTGACTTCTTCTGCTTCTCCTCCTCGTTTTCTTAATTGTGTTCTCAACATTCCTGTTCTGCTTCTCTCTCTTCATCCTTCGCTGTTTTGTTTTTCTTCTTCATCTATGCATCATCTAGAGCAGTGCCTAAAGCTTACATTTAAACAAACTTAAAGTGCTTAATCCTTCATTTATATGGCGTTTAACCTTCGTGAAAATGATTTCTTAACGTTTATTCATAATTTAAATGGATACAATTGGACAGTTGGAGGAGTCCCTAAATGAACTTTAGTTTGTTGATGATTATGTAATCTTTTACCAAAAATGGAGACCTGCAACACTACCTGAACTATCTCTATTTCACTAGTAACGAAAATGACACGAAGATCAACACAGACAAAACGGAGACTATGATGATATCCCGTCAACAAACGCAGAGAAGTTTCTACAGCAGTGACGTGACATAAGCAAGTAAGGAAGTTCAAATACCTAGATAGTATGTTCAATCATTTTGGCAGAGTGGACAGATAGATCGCACATATAATTCAGAAGACGAACAGTGTCTACTATCAAATTGCACATATTTTGAAACATTCTAGAGTGCTTCTTTCAACTAAGAGGAGGCTGATAAATACACGATTTATTCCTACATTGTATTATCAATGTCACTCGTGGTTCTCATTAGAAACACATACGAGTATGATCTAGAGTTGTGAGATGCGCTGTGTGAGAAGTGCAGCCAGAAAGACAATCCGTGACCGAATCCACAACACCACTCTGAGGCAGACAGTGGGGACAAACCCAGTTAGTGCCTACATTGACGCGTCAAAAAATAAAGTCTAACCTTATCTGTCTTAGTCGACCTGCACTTCTATTGGGGTGGATGCCTCTGTGCAGGTTTCAGCTCTGGAGTTAGCTGGATGTAGCCGGTAGGAGGATTTCTTGCTTATAACTAACGGACAATTACTGTGGGATGTATTTGTTGAAGACCTATATTCCACAAGGAGCTGGACAATTTTGATTGATTGATTGAAGAGGCCACATAATTCACACGAGAATACATTGATATAATTCTGTTTTGTGAAAGTTGATGTACTCTAAAGACGTCTACACTAATGTGTCGTCACGTAGGCTAGGATTCAAGTTATGTTCATGTGAATGCGTTCCCACTTGAATACCAAATTACCCGGATTAAAAATCAGTTAACCTGCTGTGTCCCTGGCTGTCACAAGCAGTCGACATTTGCTCCGAGTGCCACAGAGCCTCGCAAACAAGCCGTCTGGGAGCCTTGGAATGGCAAGGGCGCGCGTGCGGACACGTGTGAAAACATCTCCACTTCTGGCCCAGGGCGGCATCTGAGAGTTAGCAAGCAGCGTTTGTTTACTCTGTCCTGTACTTGCGACCAGGCCTAGAGATCGGTCTTGTATCAAAGCGTCATCGGCGCTTCAGAAGTCTTCCTCTCTTAATCTATTGTTTGAGGTTAAAGGGTTTGGCCGAACACGTTGTATGCGATTTTTCATTGACTCTGGGGAGCGACTGAAGTGCGAGCTATTCCCATTAACTGAGTTTTAGTAAAAGTCCGTCTGGCACACACGATAAAACGCAGGGGTAGATTGAAGAGAGGGGATTGTCAAGGACGGAGTTACTATGTGTAACATTTAATTGTTTTTGTTGATCGTCTTCCTATCCCCATTATTTCATCTCTGTTGTCGACAAACGTTGTTAGAGTCAGCAGGTATAATCTACATTCATTCGTCAACGATTTGATAGTTTTTTTTACCCTGTACCTGTGTGTTTCTATTTGAACACTGTTTTAACCGGTATCTGCGTTTCTATTTTACCACTGTTTTAACCTGTATCTCTGTGTTTCTATTTGAACACTATTTTAACCTGTATCTTTGTGTTTCTATTTGAACACTGTTTTAATATGTATCTCTGTGTTTCTATTTGAACACTGTTTTAATATGTATCTCTGTGTTTCTATTTGAACACTGTCAACTCACCTTTTTGTGCTTTCCTCTATCTCTGAAGCCACGCTGCTTGTTGGTTGGCATAGTCTCCAGCAACAGGGAAGTCTGGAAACATTTTTGGGACGTGGTCAAGCCATTTATTATGTGTTTGTGTCTATACACATCATGCATGGGACTGTCCTATCTGTCTGTCTATACATGTCATGCATGGGGCTGTCTAATCTGTCTGTCTATACACGTCAAGCAAGGGTGGGGCTGTCTCATCTGTATGTCTATATGCGTCGAGCAAGGGTGAGACTGTCCCGTCTGTCTGTCTATACACGTCATGCATTCGCTGTCCCGTCTGTCTGTCTATACACGTCATGCATGGGACTGTCCCCTAAGTACACGTCATGGATGAGACTGCCTCGTATCTCTGTCTAAACACGTCATGCATGGGTGGGATTATCCCATCATTCTGTCTTTACACGTCATGCATGGGTGGACCTGTCAAATCTGTCTGTCTGTACACGTCATGCATGGATGGGACTGTCCCATCTGTCTGTCTATACACGTCATGCATGGGTGGGATTGTCTCATCATTCTGTCTATACACGTCATGGATGGGTGGGACTGTCCCATCTGTCTGTCTTTACACGTCATGCATGGGTGGACCTGTCCAATCTGTCTGTCTGCACACATCATGCATGGATGGGACTGCCCCATCTGTCTGTCTTTACACGTCATGCATGGGGCTGTCCCATTTGGCTGTCTATACACGTCATGCATGGGTGGGATTGTCCCATCTGTCTATACACTTCATGCATGGGTGGGTCTGACCCATGTGTCTGTCTATACACATCATGGATAGGTGGGTTTGTCCCCTCTGTCTGTCTATACACGTCATGCATGGATGGGACTGCCCCATCTGTGTGTCTATAACAGCTATGCATGGGACTGTCCCGTCTGTATACGTCATGAATGGGACTGTCCCATTTGTCTGTCTATACACGTCATGCATGTGACTGTCTCATTTGTCTGTCTATACACGTCATGCATGGGACTGTCCCCTATGTACACGTCATGGATGAGACTGCCTCGTATCTCTGTCTAAACACGTCATGCATGGGTGGGATTATCCCATCATTCTGTCTTTACACGTCATGCATGGGTGGACCTGTCAAATCTGTCTGTCTGTACACGTCATGCATGGATAGGACTGTCCCATCTGTCTGTCTATACACGTCATGCATGGGTGGGATTGTCTCATCATTCTGTCTATACACGTCATGGATGGGTGGGACTGTCCCATCTGTCTGTCTTTACACGTTATGCATGGGTGGACCTGTCCAATCTGTCTGTCTGCACACATCATGCATGGATGGGACTGCCCCATCTGTCTGTCTTTACACGTCATGCATGGGGCTGTCCCATTTGGCTGTCTATACACGTCATGCATGGGTGGGATTGTCCCATCTGTCTATACACTTCATGCATGGGTGGGTCTGACCGATGTGTCTGTCTATACACATCATGGATAGGTGGGTCTGTCCCCTCTGTCTGTCTATACACGTCATGCATGGATGGGACTGCCCCATCTGTGTGTCTATAACAGCCATGCATGGGACTGTCCCGTCTGTATACGTCATGAATGGGACTGTCCCATTTGTCTGTCTATACACGTCATGCATGTGACTGTCTCATTTGTCTGTCTACACACGTCATGCATGGGACTGTCCCGTCTGTACACGTCATGGGTGGGACTGTCACATCTGTCTGTCTATACACGTCATGCATGTGGCTGTCCCCTATGTACACGTCATGGATGAGACTGCCCCGTATCTCTGTCTAAACACGTCATGCATGGGTGGGATTGTCCCATCATTCTGTCTATACACGTCATGGATGGGTGAGACTGTCCCATCTGTCTGTCTTCACACGTCATGCATGGGTGGACCTGTCCAATCTGTCTGTCTGTACACATCATGCATGGATGGGACTGTCCCATCTGTCTGTCTATACACGTCATGCATGGGGCTGTCCCGTCTGTCTGTCTATACACATCATGCATAGGTGGGACTGTCCCCTCTGTCTTTCTATACACGTCATGCATGGATGGGACTGTCCCATCTGTGTGTCTATAACCGCCATGCATGGGACTGTCCCGTCTGTATACGTCCTAAGTGAGGCTGTCCCATATGTCTGTCTATACACGTCATGCATGTGACTGTCTCATTTGTCTGTCTACACACGTCATGCATGGGACTGTCCCGTCTGTACACGTCATGGGTGGGACTGTCACATCTGTCTATCTATACACGTCATGCATGCATGGGGCTGTCCCATCTGTCTATACACCTCACCCATGGGAATGCCACGTCTGTCTGTCTATACACGTCGTGCAATAGACTGTCTCATCTGTCTGTCTATACACGTCATTGATTGTACTGTCCCGTCCATCTGTCTATACACGTCATGCAATTGACTGTCCCATCTGTCTGTCAATACACCTCATGCATGGGACTGCCACGTCCATCTGTCTATACACCTCATGCATAGGACTATCCCGTCTGTCTATACATTTCATGCATGGGATTGCTACGTCTGTATGTCCATACACGTCATGCAATGGACTGTCCCATCTGTCTGTTTATACACGTCATTGATTGGACTGTCCCGTCCATCTATCTATACGCGTCATGCATAGGAGAGTCCCGTCTGTTTGCCTATACACGTCGCGCATGGGACTGTCCCATCTGTCTATACACTTCATGCACAGGGCTGTCCCATCTGTCTACACACGTCATACATGGGATTGTCCCCACTATCTGTCAGTCTATTCAGGCCACGCATATGTACACGCGCACGTACAGTAGGGATATTTACACACACGACAGCAGGTGTAGGCCCCGTCAAGCATTTGATTACGGGTGTAGGGACTTTGCAATTTATCACTACAAGTCTACAGTCCATCAAGTACACGAAAACATATGTAGGTCCTTCAAACAAACTACTACAGATGCTGGGTCAGGCTCATTGAAAATACGATTATATGCACAAACAACTCTGGATTGTTCTGTAAATTGACGTGGTGTCAAAGATAGATGTACTCGTCGACATTCTCTACTCTTACCCCACAAAGGAAGAAAGAAGACTGGATCACAAATGGCGAAACGATTTTGAAACCTGAAGTTAAAAGTAGAGTTCCACAGGGCTTGGTATTGAGACCAATTTTGCTTTTGATACATAAAAGATTTGGACAATGATATCGGATCCATGATTGCAAAACCTAAATCAGACGTGGATATATTGAGGTCGAATTTAGATGAAATTCGAGAATGATCTGTGAGCTGGCAAATGGAGTTTAATGTAGATACATGTACAGTTATCCACATGGGTGGATCCATAATGGAGTATGATTACAGAATGGGAGTGAACAATATTAGCAAGATAAAAAAGGAAAAGGATCTATGGGTTATAATAGATCAAACAGGTAAGGTGAGTGAGTAAGTCCAGGTAGCAGAGAAAATGGCAAATGCAATGTTAGGTATGATAAAAAGAAATATTAAACGTAGGAGCAAGGAAGTGATAGTCAAACTGTATAAAGCATTAGTTAGACCTAGATTGGACTACTGTGTACAGGTGTGGAGTCCCTATCTTAGAGGAAATATAAACATGATGGTAAGGATACAAAATAGAGCAACATTGTGGGATTCCAGAATTACAGTTATGAGCAAATACACAGAAAAAACTGGCCTACAGTGTCTAGAAAAGGGAATAATTCCAGGTGATCTAATGCAGGTTTATAAGTTTATCAAAGGAAAGCGTAAATTAGACTGTAACATGTTTTTTCTCCAAATAAACTACCTATAAGGACAAAAGGGCATAGCTACAAATTAACTAAAAAAAACGCAAAATTGGATATTAGAAAACTATTTTTTTTTAGTCAAAGAGTGGCGAATGCTTGGAATGCACTACAGGAAGTAGTGGAGGCAGGGGCAATTAATGCATTTTAGAATAGATTGGATGCGCATAGACTTTATAGCAAGGAAATGTAAATGAGTATGGTTGTGTATAGACTCTGCAGGGTCTTCTAAACCAGTATAAAGATATTAAGTTGAAGAACTAACAAGACGTCGCCGTACGGGCTGAGCAGCCTTCTTATCCATCAAAACGATCCTGGGCGGTTGCCAAGACAAGAACCTACGCACCACTCTCTTCAATTCCACCATGCTCCCTCCAAAGTGCTTCCTCCAAAGTGCTATTGTACAGAGACATGGGCACTAACAAAATCTCTTGGAGGTGAAATTGAGATTGACTGAGGCCTGACTTGAGAGAATCCCAATCCGCAAAAAACGTATGCAAAATCTTCACAATTCTGACATACAAAGATTTTCCTTGGTGAACGATGCCTTAATCTATGCAGACAAGGCAAAACATAGATGGGCAGGTCACATGTTGTTACAAAACGATCGTCGATAGAGCGACGGCAATCTGGTACCCCCGAGGTAAGAGGAAACCACTGGGAAGACCTCCAATGCAATGGGCAGACTCCCTTGCTGTTTGCAACAACACCCGAGATGCTTCCGAAGAAGTGTTTACCGCCCACTGGACTTCCGTGGCCCAAGACAGGGTCCACTGGAGAGGAAGTTAAGACTCACAGCACCACCGAGGAACGGGTCATAAGGATCAACACTACATATATCGGGCCTTTCAAAAGGACTATATATTTTAAGTGCTTTAAACATATCATTACAGCTCGTGTCCTAGCTATGTTGCTGTGGTCGCTACGAGCGCATGTGGGTATAGGACATGTTACTTGATCCTTCTACTGATATCGTGAAGCGTAGTTGGGAGATGCAGGTCTCGCTCTTGTCCTAGCTGTGTTGTTGTGGTCGCTACGAGCGCATGTGGGTATATGACATTTTACTTGATCCTTCTACTAATATCGTGAAGGGTAGTTGGGAGCTGCAGGTCTTGCTCTTGTGCTAGCTGTATTGCTGTGGTTGCTGTGAGCCTATGCTGGCATTTCATACCTTTAATGTTGTCTATTCATTTGCCTCGCGGTCTTCCCTTGGCTAGAAGCTCCGGTTTCCTACTGTTGTACGTTTTTAATGGCAGCCGATCTGGTTTCCTTCTTATGAAATGACCAAAGCACTTAACCTCCTGTCTATACATCTATTCTTGGGAGGATGTTGTTCCCATTTTTCTGATGTCACTATTTGTCATTCTGTCTCTTCTAGTGACTTTGAGGACTATTCTAAGGCATCTTATTTTACAGGTTGCAATTTTCTTTTCCTGTGCCTTGGACAGAGGCGACTGGTATCATAACATTGGTAAGAAAGTAGTGTTTATCAGTTGTAGTTTTGTTTCTATGCTGATGCTTCGATGTCTGAGTAGTGGTGACAGTTGGTGGGTCACTGAACTTGGGTTTCGGGGGTCGCAGTGGTCGAGAGGTAAGGCACTCGCCTATACAAGCAATGAACTGAAACAGTAAGCGACCGAGTCCCGCAAGTTTTAAGTGACCCCTGATCTCGAGAAAGGTTGAACCAGAGTGACTTCATCCTGAGATGCCACCAGTTGTCATGACCTATGTCTTGTCATTGGGTAAAGGCATACTACAGCGGGTCAGGTAGCCTCTTGAGACCTCCAACCTGTGCAACCAAAGACGCATCCTCTGGAATCACTGGCACGACATGATTTCCAGCAGCATAGTAGTTCGACGTACTCAACTTGCAGGAATTGCCTCAACGATTGATCGCCATCGCCTCTCCCTTTTCGGCCAAGTTGTCCGCCTCCGCCGGAACGTACAAGTCCACGAGATGCTCCTGCAGGTTGTGCTCACCCTGGAGACGTCCTCGGGGTCGCCTTCGCAATACCTGGCTAAAACAGATCACCACATCCCCAACAGAACAGCAGGCCAACTGGGACGCTGCCATCAGACGTGGTCATTCGATTCGACCGGCAATGGTCGCCTAATGGTACTACTACTGTCAACTCATCCAAGTTAGCTCGGGACCTGAGAGTAAAGTTGATGACCACCGCAGTTTCATCCTCACTATACTTCAAGTACAGCTCAAGCTACATCGTCAAGACCAAACCGTTTGATGACGTCGCCATCATAGCTTGCGACGGGTAACTAACATGATAACCACTTGAATCTCGCTCCAAGCAGCGAGGAATGCTTCTTTGCAATATCGCCAACCAAATACACTGAAGCCGAAAGACACACACACACACACACAAGAAAGAAGATGATACAACATCTGGACGTCAGACGTTTGCTTAATGGGATTAAAAGTTCATTCATTAACATTACTTGATTGACAACTGCTTTCTCAAAAGAAAAAACCAGAAAACATATCGCTTGAACAGATGCTGCCAGAGTTAGAGGAAAAGGGGCGACAACTTGCCAGATTTACGTTTTTAAGAAAACTTCTGTTAAATGCAGTTTTCTAATCGTTCAAAGAAGATATTCTTCATTATTTTTGTTTATTGAGCGTCTGAGTGACAGAGTAGTTAAAGCGTTTGTTTTAGTGCCCATTGACTGACTCTGCTCCTTTCGACTGCACAACATCCACACACAGTACACAAGCGTTTATGAATATTCGTTACAGTTTCTTTCTTTGCAACGAGGAATTCTATAACAACTCGCTATTTGTAGCGAATGTTGTCGTCTCGGCCTCTCTCTTCGTTACCTCACATTTGACTCTTTCCTACAATCACACTCTTGCATACCTTCCATACGCACCCTCAGGGTGAGGTCCTCCCATTGCATTTTGGTTGGGCTGACTTCTGAGAGCGCACACACCTAGCATAGGTACATAAAGACGCACACATACATCCAAACACTGGTTTATGCGTCTTAGTATCGCCCAATTGACTACGGTCTGGTGTGGAATAGGCGCCCCTCCGCTAGTAGAAACTAGTGAGGCAAACACGTAACATAAAAAAACAAAAAGAATGTTGTCCAGCGGCGCCATTTTAACGGTTTGTTGCGGCTGGTTCATTTGTCGGAATGCAGTGTAATTTCGCGCCACACAATCAGCACAGTTCAAATTTGAGGTGTGCAGGATACCTTGTTCATATCTCTATTATTAGCTAAAATTAGGGATGTGGTGTATTATCTTCTGACCTTTCCTCGTATGTTGTGCAAGCTACACAAGAGCTTTTCAACGGAAGTCTAAATAACACATGTATCAGTTTAGTTCAGGGGCAAACAGAAGTAGTACATTGAATCCTTCCTGTCTTATCGTAAGATACGGCTAAAGAGGGATATGCATGGCACTGCCAATATCATAGTGAAAAAAACTATTGCTATGAAGCCAGACTGCAAACGATTGGAATCAGATTTTCATAAAAGTTCAGTTCAGTTCAAGTGCCATCTCCGCACCGAAGGCCGGCTGCAATGGATCTCCTGCGTACTCTATTTCTTGCCGTAGTGGTGCAATCTGAGAGGCTTTTCCCCGTCCATCTCCTGATGTTATCCACCCAATTATAACGTTGTCTGTCTCTTGTGCGGCCTTTCAACCTACCCTCTAGTATGGTCTTCAACAAGACAAAAGAAGGAATTAACTTCTTCTTCACCTTCTTCTTCGTCTTCATATTTTTCTTCTTCTTCATTCATCTTCAGATCACGGTCCGTTTTTCTTACTAAGGACTTCGTTCTTCTAATATTCATACAGCTTTTGAATGATATCTGCTTCGGGAGTCCAGCGCTGTTCTCTCTCGCCTTGTTCGATGGGCAAAATATATTATCTGTCTAAAATTGATTTCGGTCATTAATTCTCGTTTCACTCCCAACGTTCTCAATACCTCCACATTCGTTTTCTTCTCTTTTCAACAAATGCGACCCAATCTTCTATATATGGAAGTCTTCTATACTCTTTTCCAACTTGTTATTCATTGTCCATGTTTCTGCGCCATAAAGTAGTGATGAGCATACATAACACCTGCCAATTCTCATTCTCAATTTATGATTGATCTGTTTGGATGTCAGAATGTGTCGCATGTTGTTGAATACCCTATTCAAACAGATAGCAGGAATGCAAGGGCGTGTCATTGGAGGAGAGGCAATGGATAAGCTAAGATATGCAGATGATACAGTTTTGATGGCAGAATGTGAGCACGAATTACCGGAGTCTGTGACAAAAATATACAACATTAAGTCAAGAGTTTGGATTAGACATAAACATGAAGAAAACAAAGACTATGATAATTTGAAAAATTGGCAAGAAGCCATGTATGCAGATATAAATAAAAGATCAACTACTGGAACACGTACAGAGTTTCTCCTATCTCTTAGTTCTTAGTCGATCTGTGCTTATACAAGGGCAAAAGCCCCTGTGCAGGTCCCAGCTCTGGTCTGAGCTGGATGTAGCAGGGAGAAGGGTTTCCTGCTAAGCGGGCTGGGCTCGGGCAGCTCAATACTCCGCTTCACATAATCTAGAGAGATGAGATTTTGCTCACATAATCTAAGGGGGGGGGGGGGGGGATTTTGTTCACATAATCTAGAGAGAGGAGATTTTGTTCACATAATCTAAAGGGGGGGGGGGGGGGGAAAGAGATTTTGTTCACATAATCTAGAGAGAGGAGATTTTATTCACATAATCTAGAGAGATGAGATTTTGTTCACATAATCTAGAGAGAGGAGATTGTGTTCACATAATCTAGAGAGAGGAGATTTTGTTCACATAATCTAGAGAGATGAGATTTTGTTCACATAATCTAGAGAGAGGAGATTTTGTTCACATAATCTAAGGGGGGGGGGGAGGGGGGGGAAGAGATTTTGTTCACATAATCTAGAGAGAGGAGACTTTATTCACATAATCTAGAGAGATGGGATTTTGTTCACATAATCTAGAGAGAGGAGATTGTGTTCACATAATCTAGAGAGAGGAGATTTTGTTCACATAATCTAGAGAGATGAGATTGTGTTCACATAATCTAGAGAGGGGAGATTTTATTCACATAATCTAGAGATTTTGTTCACATATTCTAGAGAGGAGATTTTGTTTACATAATCTAGAGAGAGGAGATTTTGTTCACATAGTCTAGAGAGATGAGATTTTGTTCACATAATCTAGAGAGATGAGATCTTGTTCACATAATCTAGAGAGATGAGATTTTGTTCACATAATCTAGAGAGATGAGATTTTGTTCACATAATCTAGAGAGATGAGATTTTGTTTACATAATCTAGAGAGAGGAGATTTTGTTCACATAATCTAGAGAGATGAGATTTTGTTCACATAATCTAGAGAGATGAGATTTTGTTCACATATTCTAGAGAGAGGAGATTTTATTCACATAATCTAGAGAGATTGGATTTTGTTCACGTAATCTAGAGAGAGGAGATTTTGTTCACATAATCTAGAGAGATTGGATTTTGTTCACATAATCTACTACTGCGACATGTTAATCAGTAGTTCCGATGAAAAAAAAACAGAATAAAAAAACACCATCATCTGGTTGGTCAGTCCTAAGACTGGTTGTAAGGTCGTTTGAGTATGTCTCTCCATTTGACCCTAACCTCTGCATTTCTCTTCATTTCAACACGTCCGTACGTTAATGTATGCATTATGAGATGTAAAGTCGATTCTTGGTCGGCTTCGACCTCTGAATCTTGCCTTCTATTATCTCTTGTAGAAGACTTTCATGTCGAATATTGTGTTCCAACCACCTCAATCTTTGTTTCTGTACTCTTTTAAATATTTGTAATTGAGCGTCCACTTAAGTGAGTACATTGTCATTGGATTTTCTTTCTGTCAAATTCATTCTTTCCATATACAGTACCACCACATTTCAAACGCTTCCAATCTTTTTTCATCCTTCTTTGCCAGGGTCCAAGTCTTAGAGTAAGTTTTAATCGTGTACCCAAAAACGTAATTCTCAAATATTCAGTTGTTTGATCTTTCATGTGTCACTCAAGATGGTAAAGAATCTGAACAAAAATACACTTAGTTTTCAGTAACTTGCTCTCATGGCATCCTGAATCCATTTGCTATGCGGTTTCAGTATCAATGGCTTTTATATGTTAAGGTTGCGGGCTTCATGCATAGCCTTCCTTAGTCGTATGAAGAATGATGATGATGAATTTCAATCGATTTGTATCATGTGCCATTTATTACGAATATAAAGCTTTAGTCCTGATCGTCATATATTCCTAACCTACTTGAAGTCACCCCTCCCCCTCCCCCCCCCCCCCTTTTCCTGCCTCGTGGGTTAACTGCTTACGGCAAAGGCTTTGGGAGTAAATCCTGATTTAAAATCTACATCCTGTTCTATCTCCCGCTGCTTTGATTATGTCTTTCTACTGGCCAAAGGCAGCTTAGGACGAGAGAGTGAGCTTGACATACTGCGCAAATTTTCTCACTTTAATCCAAATCCCCGTTTAAACTCACCCAATTCAGCGGACAGTGCAAAAGGAAAAGATTGTCCTAACGGCTGAACATAGGTAGTAGTCTTCATCACATGTGATGAGCGAACATCGGGGGGAGTAGTTTGAGACGTAGCCTAACGTTAATGATGAATATAGATGCGATTAATTGAGCGCGAAGAAGAAGCAGACGCCATTTCCTGGCATTTAAATGAGAGGTTTGTATAGGTAATCTGCTGCAACCAACACAATATTTTCTTACACAACAAACGCGAACTGCACCTGCATACATGCACATCTGCACACCTGCGTGAAGACACTTGATTAGGCGTGACTCACCTGTTCCAGGTGAGAATCGACTACAAACTGGAACTGTAACAACGTCATCTTCACTTCTTCTTCTTTCTCTTCTTCCTTTTCTTTTAAGGCTTACACCTCACACCCCTACGACAGTAATGCTATGGGATACTTTACTTTACTTTAGTCGTATATTTATTTTTGTTCTGTTTTTCTTTCCTTTTCTTTGTTTCATTCTTTTTCTTTCTTTTTCTCTCTCTCTTTTTTCATTTCTCTTTCATTCTTTTTCTCCTCCTACTCTTTTTCTGTCTCTTCCTCTTTTTTTTCTTATTTTTTCTCTTGTTCCTGTGTTTCTTCTTCTTCTTTTTCTACTTCTTTTATTTTTTGGCGGGTTTTTATTTTCTGTTGTTTTGATCCTTCTTCCTTCTTCCTCCTTCTTCTTCTTCTTCTTCTTCTTCTTCTTCCTCTTCTTCTTCTTCTTCTTCTTCTTCTATTTTTGACGGGTTTTTGTTTTCTGTTGTTTTAATTCTTCTTCTTGTTCTTTTCTTCTTCTTGTTCTTCTTCTTCTTGTTCCTCCTCTTCTTCTTCTTCTGCTTCTTCTTC
The DNA here is from genome assembly GCA_036924085.1 of Ariolimax columbianus. Classification (NCBI taxonomy): domain Eukaryota; kingdom Metazoa; phylum Mollusca; class Gastropoda; order Stylommatophora; family Arionidae; genus Ariolimax; species Ariolimax columbianus. The sequence continues at coordinate 47,840,790 of JAVGWX010000013.1, forward strand.
TTTTTTTATATGTCGAAGTCTTCTATTTATTTTTGTTATCTTTAACTGTCTTCTCTTTGTCGTTATTTTTTGGCTCATTTTTTTCATTTCTTTTTCTCTCTCTCTTTTTTTCTCTTACTCTTTCAATCTCTTTCTCCGCCTGTTCTTTGTCTGTCTCTCCTTCTGTTTGTTGTTTTGTTTTTGCTCTTGTTCTGGTTTTCTTTTTCTTGTTGTTCTTCTTCTTCTTCTTCAATTTTTTTAGGTTTTATTTTCTGTTGTTTTGATTCTTCGTTACACTACACAGAACGGAGGGGCAGGAGCATTCCTGAACCTACCAAATGGCAGAAAAATAACACTGTCATTCGCTACTGGTAAGTACACAAGCAATTTCAGAGCGGAGGCAGAGGCACTGAGGGTGGCAGTGGAAGAAATGGTGACACACAGTGAAAACGAGAGCCATATAGTCCTGCTGACAGATGCTCTCGCCGTAGTCACAGCGCTAAAAAGCCAGAAAAACACTGAGCTTAATGACTTAAGAGCAGCACTCTGCAAACTGTGCCAGCAGTCCGCACCAAAAAGGGTAGTGGTACAGTGGGTTCCGTCACACTGCAACATCCAAGGCAACGAGGAGGCAGACAGACTGGCAAAAGAAGGTGCAAGACTACCACAAACAGATACCAGTATGACGTACGAAGAGTCAAAACGGCTTATCAAAGCCAGATACATGACCAAATGGGAAACCGAACATACTGGATACACTAAAAACGATGCCTATTACCAGTTGAACCGAAGAGAGCAGGTCGTTGTCTTCAGACTTCGCACTGGCCACAACAGACTGAGGTACCACCTATTCAACAAATTGAAGATAGGGTGTACCGACGAATGCCTGTGCGGTACTGGTAAAATGACCGCTGAACATCTGCTGCAGAACTGCCCGACATACGAGGATCAGAGAGAGCAGATGTGGCCATTACCAGTGGAACTGCAAGACAAGCTCTATGGCAGTGGCGAGAGCCTCAGGATGACCGCCGCTTTTTTCGAAAAAATAATGGTTACTGTCTGACTGCGTACGAAGAAGAAGAAGAAGAAGATTCTTCGTTTTCTTCTTCTTCATCTTTTTCGTCGTCTAATTCATATTCTTGTAATTCTTCTTATTCTTTTTCTTCTTCTTATTTCTATCTTTCAGTTTTCTTCTTCTTATCCTTATTCTTCTACTTTTACTGAAAATTCGTCGGAACCTTGTGTCGTAGTTTACAGAGAGGCTACTATATCTGCGCTGTTCGGCAAGAAACATCCGGTTTGAGCTATGGGGGGGGGGGGGAGGGGGAGGGGAGAGGGTTGGGGTAGGGGGGTGGGGGTGAGGGATTTGTATTCTCGCTGCGATCCGTATTTTCTTAGCCAGACCACACTAGTGCAGCCTGTTGTGTACGGAACAGGGTTTCGGTCAGCACTGGCGCGCTGACCCTGATGCAAGCTGCCAGCTAGGAGTCACTGACTGCATCGTTAACCCCATTCCTGCTTTCAATATAGAAGAGTTATATTATTTGGTATCTATTAAGTGAACGGGCTAGAACACTTTAGCCAGAAAAATTTCTAACAAATACATAACTCGTGGTTATATAATCCTGTCTGTAATCAAATCAAGTTCACAAATTTGTTATTTTTTTTCTGTCATGCGACATTTTCCCCATTATTTCAGTTTAACCGAGGTTTTCGTGAACCCAACCACGAAGTTAACTTTAACGCACCAGATTCAGAGTTCGATGGCAAGAACAATTTTTTAAAAGTCGCTACCTCGCTGACTACCAAAATCGTCTCAAGCTGCCAGATGCTTAGTCGCCATTTGATCGTCTATAAACATTCGGGTTGATGCCATAGAAACCACTGAACATACGGGTAATTTAATTTCAAATAGGGTCCACTTCCTTGACAGTACGATTTCCCGGGAAACTGCGCCTATAATTTATTCGAGAATTTTGAAGTCATATTTTCACTTTTTCACTCGAAATGGAAGATTCTCCCATTTTCTTTTTAGGAGGATGCAGTTGTTCGGTTAATGAGCTAGTTGGTGTATACATAACAGATGACGATAAAGATGATTAAGCCGGTAACAACGATAGTCATCCTCATAAGATGCACTGCCAGCTGGCATTGACGATCATGGAACCCTCCCCCACCCCCTTCTCCACCACCCAACCCCACCCACTTCTATCACGTGTGTCGTTCACCAACTCTGTTGTTGATTGTCACCTGTGCTATTCTCTCAGGCTGTCCAGCATCTTCTCTCTCGGCCTTCCTCTGTCTCTCAGGCTGTCCAGCATCTTCTCTCTCGGCCTTCCTCTGTCTCTCAGGCTGTCCAGCATCTTCTCTCTCTGCCTGCCTCTGTCTCTCAGGCTGTCCAGCATATTCTCTCTCTGCCTTCCTCTGTCTCTCAGGCTGTCCAGCATCTTCTCTCTCGGCCTGCCTCTGTCTCTCAGGCTGTCCAGCATCTTCTCTCTCGGCCTTCCTCTGTCTCTCAGCCTCTCCAGCATCTTCTCTCTCGGCCTTCCTCTGTCTCTCAGGCTGTCCAGCATCTTCTCTCTCGGCCTTCCTCTGTCTCTCAGGCTGTCCAGCATCTTCTCTCTCGCCGTTCCTCTGTCTCTCAGGCTGTCCAGCATCTTCTCTCTCGGCCTTCCTCTGTCTCTCAGCCTGTCCAACATCTTCTTTTTCGGCCTGCCTCTCTCAGGCTGTCCAGCATCTTCTCTCTCGCCGTTCCTCTGTCTCTCAGGCTGTCCAGCATCTTCTCTCTCGGCCTTCCTCTGTCTCTCAGCCTGTCCAACATCTTCTTTTTCGGCCTGCCTCTCTCAAGCTGTCCAGCATCTTCTCTCTCGCCGTTCCTCTGTCTCTCAGGCTGTCCAGCATCTTCTCTCTCGGCCTTCCTCTGTCTCTCAGCCTGTCCAACATCTTCTTTTTCGGCCTGCCTCTCTCAGGCTGTCCAGCATCTTCTCTCTCGCCGTTCCTCTGTCTCTCAGGCTGTCCAGCATCTTCTCTCTCGGCCTTCCTCTGTCTCTCAGCCTGTCCACCATCTTCTTTTTCGGCCTGCCTCTCTCAGGCTGTCCAGCATCTTCTCTCTCGCCGTTCCTCTGTCTCTCAGGCTGTCCAGCATCTTCTCTCTCGGCCTTCCTGTGTCTCTCAGCCTGTCCAACATCTTCTTTTTCGGCCTGCCTCTCTCAGGCTGTCCAACATCTTCTCTCTCGGCCTTCCTCTGTCTCAGCCTGTCCAACATCTTCTCTCTCGGCCTGCCTCTGTCTCTCAGGCTGTCCAACATCTTCTTTTTCGGCCTGCCTCTCTCAGGCTGTCCAGCATCTTCTCTCTCGCCGTTCCTCTGTCTCTCAGGCTGTCCAGCATCTTCTCTCTCGGCCTTCCTCTGTCTCTCAGCCTGTCCAACATCTTCTTTTTCGGCCTGCCTCTCTCAGGCTGTCCAACATCTTCTCTCTCGGCCTTCCTCTGTCTCAGCCTGTCCAACATCTTCTCTCTCGGCCTGCCTCTGTCTCTCAGGCTGTCCAACATCTATCTCGGTCTTCCTCTGTCTCTCAGGCTGTCCAACATCTTCTCTCTCTGCCTTCCTCTGTCTCTCAGGCTGTCCAGCATCTTCTCTCTCTGCCTTCCTCTGTCTCTCAGCCTGTCCAATATCTTCTCTCTCGGCCTGCCTGTCTCCCAGGCTGTCCAACATCTTCTCTCTCGGCCTTCCTCTGTCTCTCAGGCTGTCCAACATCTCTCTCGGCCTTCCTCTGTCTCTCAGCCTGTCCAACATCTTCTCTCTGAGCCTTCCTCTGTCTCTCAGCCTGTCCAACATCTTCTATCTCGGTCTTCCTCTGTCTCTCAGCCTGTCCAACATCTTCTCTCTCGGTCTTCCTCTGTCTCTCAGGCTGTCCAACATTTTCTCTCTCGGCCTTCCTCTGTCTCAGCCTGTCCAACATCTTCTCTCTCAGCCTTCCTCTGTCTCTCAGCCTGTCCAACATCTTCTCTCTCAGCCTTCCTCTGTCTCTCAGCCTGTCCAACATCTTCTCTCTCGGCCTTCCTCTGCCTCTCAGCATGTTCAACATCTTCTCTCTCAGCCTTCCTTTGTCTCTAAGCCTGTCCAACATCTTCTCTCTCGGCCTTTCTCTGTCTCTCAGGCTGTCCAACATCTTCTCTCTCGGCCTGCCTGTCTCTCAGCCTGTCCAACATCTTCTCTCAGCCTTACTCTGTCTCTCAGGCTGTCCAACATCTTCTTTCTCAGCCTTCCTCTGTCTCTCAGGCTGTCCAACATCTTTTCTCTCGGCATGCCTGTCTCTCAGGCTGTCCAACATCTTCTCTCTCGGCCTTCTCCTGTCTCTCAGGCTGTCCAACATCTCTCTCGGCCTTCCTCTCTCTCAGCCTGTCCAACATCTTCTCTCTGAGCCTTCCTCTGTCTCTCAGCCTGTCCAACATCTTCTCTCTGGGCCTTCCTTTGTCTCTCAGCCTGTCCAACATCTTCTCTCTCGGCCTTCCTCTGTCTCTCAGCCTGTCCAACATCTTCTCTCTCGGCCTTCCTCTCTCAGGCTTTCCAACATCTTCTCTCTCGGTCTTTCTCTGTCTCTCAGTCTGTCCAACATCTTCTCTCTCGACCTTCCTCTGTCTCTCAGGCTGTCCAACATCTTCTCTCTCAGCCTTCCTCTGTCTCTCAGCCTGTCCAACATCTTCTCTCTCGGCCTTCCTCTGTCTCTCAGCCTGTCCAACATCTTCTCTCTCGGCCTTCCTCTCTCAGGCTGTCCAACATCTTCTCTCTCGGCCTTCCTCTGTCTCTCAGTCTGTCCAACATCTTCTCTCTCGTCCTTCCTCTGTCTCTCAGGCTGTCCAACATCTTCTCTCTCGGCTTTCCTTGTCTCTCAGCCTGTCCAACATCTTCTCTCTCAGCCTTCCTCTGTCTCTCAGGCTGTCTAACATCTTCTTTCTCAGCCTTCCTCTGTCTCTCAGCCTGTCCAACATCTTCTCTCTCGGCCTTCCTCTGTCTCTCAGCCTGTCCAACATCTTCTCTCTCGGCCTTCCTCTGTCTCTCAGGCTGTCCAACATCTTCTCTCTCGGCCTGCCTGTCTCTCAGCCTGTCCAACATCTTTTCTTTTAGCCTTCCTGTGTCTCTCAGGCTGTCCAACATCTTCTTTCTCAGCCTTCCTCTGTCTCTCAGGCTGTCCAAACTCTTTTCTCTCGGCCTGCCTGTCTCTCAGGCTGTCCAACATCTTCTCTCGCAGCTTTCCTCTGTCACTCAGCCTGTCCAACATCTTCTCTCTGGGCCTGCCTGTCTCTCAGGCTGTCAAACATCTTCTCTCTCAGCCTTTCTCTGTCTCTCAGCCTGTCCAACATCTTTTTTTTCGGCCTTCCTCTGTCTCTCAGGCTGTCCAACATCTTCTCTCACGGCTTTCCTCTGTCTCGCAGCCTGTCAAACATCTTCTTTCTCAGCCTTCCTCTATCTCTCAGCCTGTCCAACATCTTCTCTCTCGCCCTTCCTCTGTCTCTCAGCCTGTCCAACATCTTCTCTCTCGGCCTTCCTCTGTCTCTCAGCCTGTCCAACATCTTCTTTTTCGGCCTGCCTGTCTCTCAGGCTGTCCAACATCTTCTCTCTCGGCCTTCCTCTGTCTCAGCCTGTCCAACATATTCTCTCTCGGCCTGCCTCTGTCTCTCAGGCTGTCCAACATCGTCTCTCTCGGCCTTCCTCTGTCTCTCAGGCTGTCCAACATCTTCTCTCTCGGTCTTCCTCTGTCTCTCAGCCTGTCCAACATCTTCTCTTTCGGCCTGCCTGTCTCTCAGGCTGTCCAACATCTTCTCTCTCGGCCTTCCTCTGTCTTTCAGGCTGTCCAACATCTCTCTCGGCCTTCCTCTGTCTCTCAGCCTGTCCAACATCTTCTCTCTGAGCCTTCCTCTGTCTCTCAGCCTGTGCAACATCTTCTCTCTCGGCCATCCTCTGTCTCTCAGCCTGTCCAACATCTTCTCTCTCGGCCTTCCTCTGTCTCTCAGCGTCCAACATCTTCTCTCTCGGCCTTCCTCTGTCTCTCAGGCTGTCCAACATCTTCTCTCTCGGCCTTCCTCTGTATCTCAGTCTGTCCAACATCTTGTCTCTCGGCCTTCCTCTGTATCTCAGGCTGTCCAACATCTTCTCTCTCGGCCTTCCTCTGTCTCTCAGCCTGTCCAACATCTTCTCTCTCGGCCTTCCCCTGTCTCTCAGCCTGTCCAAAATCTTCTCTCTGGGCCTTACTATGTCTCTCAGGCTGTCCCACATCTTCTCTCTCAGCCTTCCTCTGTCTCTCAGTCTGTCCAACATCTTCTCTCTCGGCCTTCCTCTGTCTCTAAGCCTGTCCAACATCTTCTCTCTCGGCCTGCCTGTCTCTCAGGCTGTCCAACACCTTCTCTCTCGGCGTTCCTCTCTCTCAGGCTGTCCAACATCTTCTCTCTCGGCCTGCCTGTCTCTCAGCCTGTCCAACATCTTCTCTCTCGGCCTTCCTCTGTCTCTCAGGCTGTCCAACATCGTCTCTCTCGGCTTTCCTCTGTCTCTCAGCCTGTCCAACATCTTCTCTCTCGGCCTGCCTGTCTCTCAGGCTGTCAAACATCTTCTCTCTCAGCCTTCCTCTGTCTCTCAGGCTGTCTAACATCTTCTCTCTCAGCCTTCTTCTGTCTCTCAGCCTGTCCAACATCTTCTCTCTCGGCCTTCATCTGTCTCTCAGCCTGTCCAACATCTTCTCTCTCGGCCTTCCTCTGTCTCTCAGCCTGTCCAACATCTTCTCTCTCACCCTTCCTCTGTCTCTCAGCCTGCCCAACATCTTCTCTCTCGGCCTTCCTCTCTCTCAGGCTGTCCAACATCTTCTCTCTTGGCCTGCCTGTCTCTCAGCCTGTCCAACATCTTCTCTTTTGGCCTTTCTCTGTCTCTGAGGCTGTCCAACATCGTCTCTCTCGGCTTTCCTCTGTCTCTCAGCCTGTACAACATCTTTTTTTCGGCCTTCCTCTGTCTCTCAGCCTGTCCAACATCTTCTCTCTCGGCCTGCCTGTCTCTCAGGCTGTCAAACATCTTCTCTCTCAGCCTTCCTCTGTCTCTCAGGCTGTCTAACATCTTCTTCCTCAGCCTTCCTCTGTCTCTCAGCCTGTCCAACATCTTCTCTCTCAGCCTTCCTCTGTCTCTCAGCCTGTCCAACATCTTCTCTCTCGGCCTTCCTCTCTCTCAGGCTGTCCAACATCTTCTCTCTCGGCCTGCCTGTCTCTCAGCCTGTCCAACATCTTCTCTCTTGGCCTTCCTCTGTCTCTGAGGCTGTCCAACATCGTCTCTCTCGGCTTTCCTCTGTCTCTCAGCCTGTCCAACATCTTTTTTTTCGGCCTTCCTCTGTCTCTCAGCCTGTCCAACATCTTCTCTCTCGGCCTGCCTGTCTCTCAGGCTCTCAAACATCTCTCTCTCAGCCTTCCTCTGTCTCTGAGGCTGTCTAACATCTTCTTTCTCAGCCTTCTTCTGTCTCTCAGCCTGTCCAAGATCTTCTCTCTCGGCCTTTCTCTGTCTCTCAGCCTGTCCAACATCTTCTCTCTCGGCCTTCCTCTGTCTCTCATTCCTGCAAGCTTTATTGTTGTCACAACATGGTTCAAACCGCCTCCTCGCATAACTTGCCTGAAAACCAATGACTGTCTTGTTCTGATCCTCGCAATAAGTTATCCTTTTGTTTGAATCTTTTCTAGTACTGTATCATTAGTCTTCCCTGCGGTCCACGGGATCCGTAGCATTCTTATATGTAAAACCACATCTTCGCTGCTTACAAAGATCTTTTCGCATGTTTGTTGATTGCCCATGATTCACTGCCATATGTTAGTACTAGTTCCACGTAGCATCCCAAGACTCGCTTTCTCAGTACCAGCGAGAAGGATTTGTTACACAATATCCCCTTTATGGTCTGGAATACCGATTTTGCTAGTGCTATTCTTCATTTTATTTTGATAAGTTAATTTTCAGAATCTCTTCTCCCAATGTTTCTTGGTCTACCTCTCTTCCTCTGCCACTTTATGACCTCGTTCAGTGGTGCTTTCCGAAGAATGTGTCCTATCCAACTCCATCTCCTACGTCTGATCTATTGCTCCACTGGTTATTATTACCTCCTTCCCCATAGGTCTTCATTCCTCATGATGTCTTGTCAGTCTATACGCATTATTCTCCGTAAACATTTATTAACGAATGGCTGGAATTTCCTCTGTATTGTCTTTTTTGTTCTCAAAGTTTCTGCTCAATGCGGGAGTACTGACTTGGCATTGGATTTCAAAAATCTTAATTTATTATTAGTTTGTATTTCTATGGATATCCGTACATACCTGTGCATATTATTCATCTCTTTGAAACATTATACCAAGATCAACAAGCCGCTGTCCGAGTGTCTGGGCAAACATCAGATTGGTTCGCAGTACAAAAGGGAGTAAGACAGGGATGTATCCTCTCACCTTAGCTATAAAACATATATGCGGAATGTATAATGAGAAATGTTAGAGACGACGAGAACATTGACAGTTTCGACCCAGAGAGAAGATGTTGAACAGCCTGAGAGACAGAGGAAGGCCGAGAGAGAAGATGTTGGAGTTTTGGCAAGGGAACGAGTTTCTTTCAGACAGACTGTGATGACGTTATATAAAGAACATGTTACATGATGATGATCCGTACATATTAATAGCAACACGACTATGAATACAAACATTTAACTATTCGGTAAACTACGATTACGGTTAAGAATAGTAAGTGAATATTTGACATGCAAAGTTGTGATCGATACCGACATTTTCTATCATTGTGACGTAATCAACTAAAACACATTTTCATAGTGTTTAATCGCTGTACAGGCCTGCAGTGCTCACCGTCTTCCAGAGCTTGAAGGGCAGATAATGAGTCTGTAAAGATTACGATGGAGCCGCATAGCGCAGTGGTTAGCGCACTGGCTTCGCATCTGAGTGGTTCTGGGTTCATTCCCCAGTTGAAGCGGTAATGTTTTTTTCAGACCGCAATGGCTCCCGGGTCGACCCAGCCTTAAATGGGTACCGGTTCAGTCCGGGAAGTAAAAGCGGCGAGGGAGAGGAGATGGATACCGCCCTCATATAGCCGAGCCTTTGAAATGTGAGATCGCTAACACCTCACACCCCTACGGCAGTAATGCTATGGGATACTTTACTTTACTTTACTTTAAAGATTACGATGCTTTGGGCTTTTGATGGGAAAGCATCAAATACAGTCATCAAGTGGTACAGAGCTACTTCCAATGCTGTTATTTCTGCCTCATAATTTGAACATATCTCCCCACAGGCATCAAACAGCTCATCATATGTTCTGTCTGGATACTCTATGTAGACTCCATTTTCCAGCTTTAATGGTGACCTTAAAAGCAGATCTATCAAAATAGACATGTATCCATTCTTCTGGGTAGGTGTCAATCGTTATATGTGATGCTCTCATAAGACTGACTGGATTAGCACTTCTTGTTGTAGTTTCTACTTCTGGTGACCAACCACAAGCTAGTGGAAAATGCTGTAACTTAAATACTGTCCCTCGTAATTCATTTCAGAAGTGATTACTGTATGACACATGCCTTCGCTTTAAAGAAATCGACAATCTCCACATTTTCTGCCAAGAGACAACATAGTGATGAAATCGTTGCTAATATTTCTGCACTGTCCTTATTTTTTGAATACTTGAGTTAAGAAGTGAGCTTTATCTGTGTATCTAATCCTGAAGAAATAGCAAGGAGCTCATGATAAAAACAGATCAGAAAACCGGAGCTGAAAAGCTGATACAATTTGTTCACGTAGTTCCTTCTAATCCCGTATAACGTGAGTCATTTTGCAAATACAAGAGTGATAACTTGAATGGCTGATAACATGATTGGCAAATATGCATTTGCAGTACTGATCTCACGAGTGACATATTCAAAATGCTTCAGTATGTCACAAATTAAGTTATTCTACTTCTTCATTGGTTCTCAAACTTCGGCTTCCAAGCCCAGAATAGGGATTTTGCAAGTAACATGACGTAGTGAGGAGAACTGAATGCTTTGTGTGATAGTTTTTAACTTGACTGCGATATTTATACTTTTCAATTCTACACATTGTGATACTGGATACAAACAGAACGCTATACAACATTATATTCCTAACCACATTGTGCTACCAGTGTCATTATTGGACATTAACAAGCAAAGATAAAGGAAACATTGTAGAAACAAAGATGAAATGCCTAGGAAGAATTCTCGGAATAACAATAACGTATAGAATCAGAGACGAAGATATTAGGAAACAAGTAGGTACAACACCAGTGCTAGACCTCATCAAGAGGCAGCAAACTAAATGGTTCGGTCACGTGACACGGCAAACACTAGATAGTATCCCTCAGAGAGCAAGGCTCCACAGATACAACGGATACAAAGCCCAAGGTCGACCACGCAAACGATGGATAGCAGAAGTAACAGAAGCAGTAAAGCTCCCCATGCACGAAGCACATACCAAGGCCCGGACAAGAAACCTGTACATAACCTGACGCTAAAAGGCACAAGCACATACCAGGACCCGGTCAAGAAACCTCTACATAACCTGACGCTGAAAGACACAAGCACATACCAGGTCCCGGTCAAGAAACCTCTACATAACCTGACGCTGAAAGACACAAGCACATACCAGGGCCCGGACAAGAAACCTGTACATAACCTGACGCTAAAAGGCACAAGCACATACCAGGACCCGGTCAAGAAACCTCTACATAACCTGACGCTGAAAGACACAAGCACATACCAGGTCCCGGTCAAGAAACCTCTACATAACCTGACGCTGAAAGACACAAGCACATACCAGGGCCCGGACAAGAAACCTGTACATAACCTGACGCTGAAAGACACAAGCACATACCAGGGCCCGGACAAGAAACCTGTACATAACCTGACGCTGAAAGACACAAGCACATACCTGGGCCCGGTCAAGAAACTTCTACATAACCTGACGCTGAAAGACACAAGCACATACCTGGGCCAGGTCAAGAAACCTCTACATAACCTGACGCTGAAAGACACAAGCACATACCTGGGCCCGGTCAAGAAACCTCTACATAACCTGACGCTGAAAGACACAAGCACATACCTGGGCCCGGTCAAGAAACTTCTACATAACCTGACGCTGAAAGACACAAGCACATACCAGGGCCCGGACAAGAAACCTCTACATAATATGACGCTGAAAGGCACAAGCACATACCTGGGCCCGGACAAGAAACCTCTACATAACCTGACGCTGAAAGGCACAAGCAGGACAAGCGAAAAGAAGAAGTCTGACACATCCGACTTTAGCATATGATCTTTGTGTACTAGGTTAGCCTTCCCACATCGATCCTTCCTCCTTAGTCAGTCTGTCCTGTAGCTGCCTGCTAACCCAGTTCACGGCATGCAGGTGGAGAAGGCAGCTATGAGTAGCTGGCCCTGACGCTAGCAGTCAACTTTTGGTCGCTGACTGCTGCAACTCAAGGACTGCTCCGCTTCATGATCTCACGAAATGAATTGAAAGAATGTGTTCCTGTTATTTAGTAGAACATTACCAGAGTTGAAAAAAAAAGTTTTAAACTGATTTGGTGGAAAATTGTCAAAATGTAAACAAAGTATTCCTACTTATTTAGAAGAACATTACCACAGTTGAAAAAAAAAAGTTTTAAACTGATTTGGTGGAAAATTGTCCAAATGTAAAGAAAGTATTCCTACTTATTTAGAAGAACATTACCACAGTTGAAAAAAAACGATTTAAACTGATTTGGTAGAAAATTGTCATAATGTAAAGAAAGTATTCCTACTTATTTAGTAGAACATTACCAAAGTTGAAAAAAAAAGTTTTAAACTGATTTGGTGGAAAATTGTCAAAATGTAAAGAAAGTATTCCTACTTATTTAGAAGAACATTACCACAGTTGAAAAAAAAAGTTTTAAACTGATTTGGTGGAAAATTGTCAAAATGTAAAGAAAGTATTCCTACTTATTTAGAAGAACATTACCACAGTTGAAAAAAAAAGTTTTAAACTGATTTGGTGGAAAATTGTCAAAATGTAAAGAAAGTATTCCTACTTATTTAGAAGAACATTACCACAGTTGAAAAAAAAAGTTTTAAACTGATTTGGTGGAAAATTGTCAAAATGTAAAGAAAGTATTCCTACTTATTTAGAAGAACATTACCACAGTTGAAAAAAAAAGTTTTAAACTGATTTGGTGGAAAATTGTCAAAATGTAAAGAAAGTATGCCTACTTATTTAGAAGAACATTACCACAGTTGAAAAAAAACGATTTAAACTGATTTGGTAGAAAATTGTCATAATGTAAAGAAAGTATTCCTACTTATTTAGAAGAACATTACCACAGTTGAAAAAAAACGATTTAAACTGATTTGGTAGAAAATTGTCATAATGTAAAGAAAGTATTCCTACTTATTTAGTAGAACATTACCAAAGTTGAAAAAAAAAGTTTTAAACTGATTTGGTGGAAAATTGTCAAAATGTAAAGAAAGTATTCCTACTTATTTAGAAGAACATTACCACAGTTGAAAAAAAAAGTTTTAAACTGATTTGGTGGAAAATTGTCCAAATGTAAAGAAAGTATTCCTACTTATTTAGAAGAACATTACCACAGTTGAAAAAAAAAAGATTTAAACTGATTTGGTGGAAAATTGTCAAAATGTAAAGAAAGTATTCCTACTTATTTAGAAGAACATTACCACAGTTGAAAAAAAAAAGATTTAAACTGATTTGGTGGAAAATTGTCATAATTGAGAGAAACTATTCCAACTTATTTAGTGGAAGATTATAATTATGTCATTTGATCTATTCGTAATTCTGTTGCAGAGTACTATTCGGTAAAATCTGATTGCTACATAGAATGCGCTATATGGAACCAAATCAATTACGAATATGTGATTTTGTGCATCTTTAATTGACAGTTTAGTTTGATCGGTAAGGAAGAGTAGTCTAAGCCAGCTGAAACACGCTGATCAAGATACGAGTGAAGAGTAATCAGTATAAGGTGAAAAAAACTGTTCAAGATAGGAGTGACGAACAATCATAGTCGGGTGAAACGTACTAGCCAAGGTGGGAGCGAAGAGTAATCAGTGTCAGTTGGAACATACTGATGAAAGTAAATGCGAAGTTTAATCAGAATCACGTGCAAAGATACTGATCGAAGTAGATGTGAAGTTTAATCAGGATCAGGTGAAAGATACCGATCACAGTAGAAGTGAAGTTTAATCAGGATGAGGTGAAAGGTACTGATCGAAGTAGATGTGAAGTTTAATCAGGATCAGGTGAAAGGTACTGATCGCAGTTGAAGTGAAGTTTAATCAGGAGAAAGATACTGATCACATTAGAAGTGAAGTTTAATCAGGATCAGGTGAAAGGTACTGATCACAGTAGAAGTGAAGTTTAATCAGGATCACGTGAAAGGTACTGAGCGAAGGAGATGTGAAGTTTAATCAGGGTCAGGTGAAAGATACTGATCGAAGTAGATGTGAAGTTTAATCAGGATCAGGTGAAAGATACCGATCGAAGTAGGTGTGAAGTTTAATCAGGATCAGGTGAAACATGCTGATCGAAGTAAAAGTTTAATCAGGATCAGGTGAAACATGCTGATCATAGTAGAAGTGAAGTATAATCAGGATCAGATGAAAATTATTGATAAAAACAATCCATCTAATGCATTCCTGGAAACAGGCTGCGTCATAGACATCTGGCCAACCAGATGGGGATCGACACTGCAATCCAGATAGGGATGAGCTTACTGAGAAAGGTTACCTTGCACTACTGTCAGGGGCAACTACTTTCACCCTGTCGAGTACGAATCGCGATGTAAGAAGAGCCACTGTGACCCGCTATGCACAAATATAAAAACGTCGGCAAAAGAATTGAACTCAGCACAACATACACAACCATAAGCTGCTAGCAACATCACAACCATAAGCTGCTAGCAACATCACAACCATAAGCTGCTAGCAGCATCACAACCATAGCAAATACTATCTATCTGAAACGTTTGCCCTACTCTTTCCTAAATGCCAATGCCACGGCAAAATTCATCGGTAAAACATACAGATCGGACGCTCTTTGTCAGGGCCAGGTAAAACATACAGATCGCACAATGTTAGTCAGGGTTAGGTAAAATATACGGATCTGACAACGTTAGTCAGGGTCAGGTAAAATATGCGGATCTGACAACGTTAGTCAGGGTCAGGTAAAATATACGGATCTGACAACGTTAGTCAGGGTCAGGTAAAACATACTGATCGGACAATGTTAGTCAGGGTCAGGTAAAACATACTGATCAGACAATGTTAGTCAGGGTCAGGTAAAACATACAGATCGGACAATGTTAGTCAGGGTCAGGTAAAACATACAGATCGGACAATGTTAGTCAGGGTCAGGTAAAACATACTGATCGGACAATGTTAGTCAGGGTCAGGTAAAACATACAGATCGGACGCACTTTGTCAGGGTCAGTTAATATATACTGAACGGACATTGATCTGGGGTAGTTGTCTCGCCGCAGCGACTCAATTTCAACCAGTGTTGGTAAAGCGATCTCAGTCCCGCCAGGCGGAGCGATAGCGCGGGCTTGCGGAAAACGCTCGCCTGCCTTTCCCCGTAGTGCGAATTGGGTGCGGTTTGTGGTAGTGGCTCCTCCACCGAGGTGCCCTAGTCTGGTCCGTATCAGGAAACGTGGTCCGTCCGTGGTGATTTCTCTAAGGCTTATAGCAGAGCTCGACAGTACGTCTCGCTGGTGGTCCGACTCTCGCAAAGAGCTTGTGACCGGCAAATGGAAAGCAGGAATCGTTGCCTCGAGGCCCTGCGTTCTCTCCCTACGGAGAAGGGCAGGCCAAATGGTGTCTCTAGTCCCAGTGAAATTCGTCGCCGAGGTCGTTGGGATCCGTTCTGCACAGAGCGCTGCCATCCCTCCTCGAGCGAGCCCGGTCGGTCGGTCGTCTGGTGCGTGTAGAAGGCCCCTGTCAGGCGGTCCTAGGTCGACGGAGTGAGGGACGGGTGGAACAAACCGTCCGTCCCGTCAGTCGGTCCCTGCGGCCGTCGTCCCAGCAAGGCTTTTTACACACCCTTCCTCCGCCGACCGGTGTGTGCTGTACGTACGTCTCCGACAGATATCTGGTTGATCCTGCCAGTAGTCATATGCTTGTCTCAAAGATTAAGCCATGCATGTCTAAGTTCACACTGTCTCACGGTGAAACCGCGAATGGCTCATTAAATCAGTCGAGGTTCCTTAGATGACACGATCCTACTTGGATAACTGTGGCAATTCTAGAGCTAATACATGCTTACCAAGCTCCGACCCTCGCGGAAAGAGCGCTTTTATTAGTTCAAAACCAATCGTCGTTTCCCCTCGCGGGGTTGCGGCGTCCCCACTGGTGACTCTGGATAACTTTGTGCTGATCGCATGGCCTCATGTGCCGGCGACGCATCTTTCAAATGTCTGCCCTATCAAATGTCGATGGTACGTGACTTGCCTACCATGTTTGTAACGGGTAACGGGGAATCAGGGTTCGATTCCGGAGAGGGAGCATGAGAAACGGCTACCACATCCAAGGAAGGCAGCAGGCGCGCAACTTACCCACTCCCGGCACGGGGAGGTAGTGACGAAAAATAACAATACGGGACTCTTTCGAGGCCCCGTAATTGGAATGAGTACACTTTAAACCCTTTAACGAGGATCTATTGGAGGGCAAGTCTGGTGCCAGCAGCCGCGGTAATTCCAGCTCCAATAGCGTATATTAAAGTTGTTGCAGTTAAAAAGCTCGTAGTTGGATCTCAGGCGCAGGCGGGCGGTCCGGCTCGCGCCGGTTCACTGCCCGTTGTCTCCTGCCCTACCGTCTGCCGGCTCTCTCCCACGGGTGCTCTTCGCTGAGCGTCCTGGGTGGCCGGCGCGTTTACTTTGAAAAATTAGAGTGTTCAAAGCAGGCCTCGGCTGCCTGAATAATGGTGCATGGAATAATGGAATAGGACCTCGGTTCTATTTTGTTGGTTTTCGGAACTGGAGGTAATGATTAACAGGGACAAACGGGGGTATTCGTATTGCGGCGTTAGAGGTGAAATTCTTGGATCGCCGCAAGACGAGCTACTGCGAAAGCATTTGTCAAGAATGTTTTCATTAATCAAGAACGAAAGTCAGAGGCGCGAAGACGATCAGATACCGTCGTAGTTCTGACCATAAACGATGCCGACTAGCGATCCGCAGGAGTTGCTTCGATGACTCTGCGGGCAGCTTCCGGGAAACCAAAGTGTTTGGGTTCCGGGGGAAGTATGGTTGCAAAGCTGAAACTTAAAGGAATTGACGGAAGGGCACCACCAGGAGTGGAGCCTGCGGCTTAATTTGACTCAACACGGCCAACACTGAAATGAGTGACATGCCGAGACCACTCTTCTGGGGTCTAATATGGAACTGGTGCTGGACTTAGACCCCCAGAACTCTGGGGTTATGCCCCTGTGGCTCGGTTCTGTCTGCATCCAGTGTGTGATAAAGGAATTGACGGAAGAGCACTATCAGGAGTGGAGCCTGAGACCTAAGTTAACTTACCACGCCAATACTGCAGAATGACTATCAAAAAGTACACCTTCGCGGGGTCTAATAGAGAACATGTGCTGGAATTAGACCCTCGAAAATTTTGGGGCTACCCTCTAAGAAACTTGATTGTCTCGCTAAGGGAATTGACGGAAGGGCACCACCAGGTGTGGAATCTGCGGCTTAATTTGACTGAACACGCCAATACTGTAGAACAACTGACAAATCGAGAGCACTGCCGTTTGGGTCTAATAATGAACGTACGCTGGTATTAGACTCACGGATGACAAGTCAGCTCTCAAACACTCAAATGAAAGAACGCTACGGAAATCGTGTCTTAACTCTGCAGAAACCGCAGATTTCAAATACCTGGTCATTGACAAACAAAAGCCCTCAATAAATTCGTCTGACCAAATAGTGAACGGGTGCTGGAAATAGTTCATCTGAAGACAGGTCAGTTTTACCCTACAAATGACAGGGCGTTGCTACGGAAAACCAGCTCAAATCGAGAGGAGCCGCAGACAATTTGGTTCACGTACCAGGCTGATAAGCCAAGGGCGCGAGGCTACCATGTGGGGGATTACGGCCGAACCCTTGTAAGCCGCAATCCCGCCCAAAATCTCAGCACCACTGCAATGGGAGGCTCCTACATGCTCGGGACCTGGGGCTTGCGCCCCAGCCCTATCAGGTAGAGCCCCAGTAAGAGGTCCTAGCCGCCCGCAAATCAAAGCGGGCGGACAAACTGCTTGATACTCACCCTATACGGCGATGGGGTGCGAAAAACACCAACCAAAGACTTAGAACCTGGTCGGGGTGTCGAAAACAGTAGAGCAGCCACCACACTGTGAACTGTCAAGACTCAACCACTGACCATGAGAGTTGTCCGCACACCAGGCGATCAACATCTCTGTGACATTACCAGGCTTGTCCTCTGGCTAAATACACTCCGGCTACGATATCTACCTCTGTACGTTATCAGCCATAACTATCATGCTGGACGCAGAAGAGATGCAGACCAGCGGACATTGCACACCTGCCCCACTGTGTCAACACCCCAGGTGGCGGGGAATGCTAGGCGTACCATCTCTGCATAGAAGCCAAGAAAATAAAGGGAAAAAGAGATACCCCACTCACATGCAAATGCTACGTTTCTGGCAGGACGTGACGATCCTGGGATACAGACACACTGGACTGCCTCTCTTCCGGGTAAACCAGTCCATCTCATATATCATCATCATTGCACCCTATAGACACGAGTAGTGAAGACTCGATAGTCTGGTAAGACAACTTCCATAGGAGAGAAAACTCTGATCGTAAACAACTGCAAAACCTCAAGACCCTCAAAATATTACAATGGAATGCGGAGGGAGTCATTAACAAAAAACTTTCCCTAACACACCACCTGCATGAAGGTAAGATTGACGTGGCATGTATCCAGGAAACGCACCTCAACAATAACCATAAATTCTCAATCAGAGGATACCAGACTTTCCGTCTAGATAGAGAAGGCCACAAAGGAGGGGTCCTGATACTGACCAGAAACAGCATACCGAGTAGCGCGGTACCTGTCAATCACACCGGACAAGCAGAAATTGTAGGAGTTGACATAATGGCTCAAGAGACGAAGCTCCGCATTTTCAATCTGTACGGACCACCAAACAGAGACCTATCGCTCTCGAGTATGGAGGTCAGAGACTCCAACTGCATAGTAGTTGGAGATTTCAACAGCCACTCGGAGAGATGGGGATACTCTGACACAGACAGCAGAGGTGACGAAGTGGAAGATTGGGAGATAGATGCAAATCTCTCCCTAATCAATAGGCCGGAGGATAGCCCTAGCTTCTATTCAAGAACATGGCATACCACCTCGACTCCAGATTTGGCCTTCTCCACACAGGACATACACTATAAAATAGACCGCCAGGTGCTAAACCAACTGGCAGGTAGCGACCACAGGCCGATCAGGCTAACCATTGACATGGAAGTAGGCCCACAGGAAACAAAACCGCTCCCACGTTGGAATTACAAACGAGCCGACTGGGACAGATTTGCAATCCTGACAGATGGGCTGTGTGAAACCATCAACACACGAAACACCAAAATGAAGCCCATGGTAGAGAGCCTAAGCAAGGCAATAATGCAAGCCGCCACTGAAACCATCCCAAGAGGAGCTAGGAAAAACTATAAGCCCTACTGGAATGATGAGTTACAGAAAGTGGAAGATGCAGTAACAAATGCTAGGAACATGGCAGAACGAGAAAAATCCGTGGAGGCAAACATCGCCCTCAAAGCCGCCGCGGCGAAGTACAAACACACTCTCAAGCAAACAGCAAGAGAAAGTTGGAAAAATAAAACGGAAAGCTTAAACCTGGACAAAGAAGGGAACAAGCTATGGAAGCTAGTCAGAGCCATGAACGACGAAACCCCGTCAAATAAACAAATTACTATCAAGCAAGGCGAGAACTTGATCACAGGTAAGAAAGCCGCAAACGCCTTTGTCGATCACTATGCCAGAGCAAACCACATCGAGGTCCCTGCAGATAAGCATACAGACATTAGCGAAGAGCTAAAGGGGCACGAAAACATAAATACGGCTCCTGAAGAGCACATGATGGCCAAACTAACAATGCGCGAAATGGAAGAGGCCATGAGAACACTAAAGAGAAGGAAATCTCCCGGAAAAGACGGGATAACAAACGAAATGCTGATGGGGCTGGGCCAAACAGCGAAGAAAAAACTACTATCAGTCCTGAACCAAAGCTGGAAAAGGGGTATTGTACCCCAGGCATGGAAAGATGCAATACTGGTACCAGTACCAAAAACAGGAAAGGACAAAACAGATCCGAATGGATACAGGCCCATAAGCCTACTGAGCTGTGTCGGCAAGCTGATGGAACGGATGATAAACACCAGACTGATGTGGCATCTGGAAGAAAAACGAATACTAATTCCACAGCAAGCCGGCTTTAGACAGCACAGATCCACTGAGGACCAGGTCATCCTCATAGCCCAGGAGATAGAAGATGCCTACCAGGCACAGAAACACATAGTAGCTGTTTGGGTGGATCTGGAAAAGGCATTTGACAAAGTCTGGAAGGATGGACTTAGAGTCAAGCTAAGAAGAAGTGATGTTTGTGGGAAGATGTACAAGTGGATCAACCACTACCTCAAACAAAGAACGGCCAGAGTCCATGTACAAGGGCAGATGAGCAAAAAGGTGACACTCGAGCAGGGAGTACCCCAAGGGGGAGTACTGTCCCCCACACTCTTCCTGGTATATATAAACGATATTACAGAGAATATACCAAGAAGAGTCCATAGCTCAATGTTTGCAGACGATCTGGCTATGTGGACCTCTGAAAAGAATCTCACCATAGCAAGAAATCGGATGCAAACGGCCCTAACATCGCTGGAAGAGTGGGCGAACTCATGGCTGGTCAAAATAAACGAGGAGAAAACCACGTGCACAATATTCTCGCTCTCATTAAAACCCCAAAGTACCAAACTAAGCCTAAATGGCAAAATCCTGCAGCCAAACGACAACCCAACCTATCTGGGAATCACATTTGATCGGCGCATGACATGGAAAAGTCAGATTGAGAGAAACCGAATGAAAGCCAGAGAAAGAATGGCGATCATGAGGAAACTTGCTGGCACAAGCTGGGGAGCAGACGAAGGCATACTAAAGAAACTGTACACTGGAAGAGTGAGACCAGTTCTCGAGTATGGCATCGCGGCATGGACAACAGCAGCGAAGGCGAACTTCGATAAAGTTAACAAACTTCAAAACCAAGCCATGAGAATCATAACAGGTGGCATGAAGTCAACGCCAATTGTAGAACTTGAAAAGATTACAAAACTGCAATCCATGACCGACAGAAGAGACTGCAGAGCCCAGCTGCAGTCAGAGAAACTCCGAAGACTGACGGACCATCCAATGTACCAGAGGCTAAACAATTTGGGAACTGGTAAACTAAAGCGGAGAAACTTTGCAGAAATAGCCAAAGCAAAGATGCACGAAGATCCCATAAACGCACTAACAACACCAAAACCCATCACTACTGTACGAAAACCTACTTGGAGGCAGGATATATTTCCAGAGGTGGTAGAAAATATACCAGGTATTGCAAACAAAAACTGCCAGACCGAAAAAGAAAGGAGAGACACTACCCTAAGCTTCATAACGAAAAGCTACCCAAGCATGGACTGGACCCATGCATACACCGACGGTTCTGTAACAAACACTACACAGAACGGAGGGGCAGGAGCATTCCTGAACCTACCAAATGGCAGAAAAATAACACTGTCATTCGCTACTGGTAAGTACACAAGCAATTTCAGAGCGGAGCAGAGGCACTGAGGGCGGCAGTGGAAGAAATGGCAACACACAGTGAAAATGAGAGCCACATAGTCTTGCTGACAGATGCTCTCGCCGTAGTCACAGCGCTAAAAAGCCAGAAAAACACTGAGCTTAATGACTTAAGAGCAGCACTCTGCAAACTGTGCCAGCTGTCCGCACCAAAAAGGGTAGTGGTACAGTGGGTTCCGTCACACTGCAACATCCAAGGCAACGAGGAGGCAGACAGACTGGCAAAAGAAGGTGCAAGGCTACCACAAACAGATACCAGTATGACGTACGAAGAGTCAAAACGGCTTATCAAAGCCAGGTACATTACCAAATGGGAAACCGAACATACTGGTTACACCAAAAACGATGCCTATTACCAGTTGAACCGAAGAGAGCAGGTCGTTGTCTTCAGACTTCGCACTGGCCACAATAGACTGAGGTACCACCTATTCAACAAATTGAAGATAGGGTGTACCGACGAATGCCCGTGCGGTACTGGTAAAATGACAACTGAACATCTGCTGCAGAACTGCCCGACATACGGGGATCAGAGAGAGCAGATGTGGCCATTGCCAGTGGAACTGCAAGACAAGCTCTATGGTAGTGGCGAGAGTCTCAGGACGACCGCCGCTTTTTTCGAAAAAATAATGGTTGCTGTCTGACTGTGTACGCAGAAGAAGAAGAAGAAGAAGAACGGACATTGTTAGGGTCAGACAAAATATACTGACCAGAACCCCCACCTCGTACAGTTCTCCATGGAAACAAGCTGCTTCATGTACGTCTTGTTAACGGGATGGGAAGGGGGGGGGGGGCAACGTGGTTCCCCTAGCATTGAATGTCACGCACTTGGGGGCATGCATAGCACATATAACTAGAGGATCCTGAACTACCATCATTAGCACGCTCGTGATGTAAGGAAAGCTACAACAACCTGTCGCCTAACGCCCTTTCCCGGCTCCAAATACAGTAATCATACTCGTTGTAGGTATTCAAAAGCAACAACAACAACCCCCAACAACAACAGCCTCAACAACAACCCAAACAACAACAACAACAGCAACACCAACAACAAAAAAAACACCAGCACCAACAACAACACCAACAACAACAACAGCCCCAACAACAACAATATATATATGACTTTGAAAAGGACATGATAGAACATGATAAATCCATCAATATACCATAATAATACCATTATAAGTCCTTGACAATACAATTACAATTCCTTGATTAATAAACGAAAAAAAAAACACAAACTGCCATACGACCTTTTGCCATTGCAAGTGTAGTCGACGGGTTTATTAGGTCGAGGACTACAGGCCACTCGCCACTGCTGTCGCTACGTCGTGTGCTGGCTATTTTTGTTTATTGCACCTCCAACAGAAAGACAACAAATGCCAAACCGGAATTAAAACCCCTGCCTTCCTTATCGGCAGGCAGGCATCGTAACCATTAGTCCACGCGGTCCTCCTAGATAATACCATTATAAGATTTTGATAATACCATTATAAGACTTTCATATACTATTATAAGACCTTGATAATACCATTATAAGACACTGGTAATACCATTATAAGACCTAGATAATACCATTATAAGACTTTCATATACTATTATAAGACCTTGATAATACCATTATAAGACACTGGTAATACCATTATAAGACCTAGATAATACCATTATAAGACTTTCATATACTATTATAAGACCTTGATAATACCATTATAAGACACTGGTAATACCATTATAAGACCTAGATAATACCATTATAAGATTTTGCTAATACCATTATAATACTTTGATAATACCATTATAAGACTTTCATATACTATTATAAGACCTTGATAATACAATTATAAGACCTTGATACCATTATAAGACCTTGATAATACCATTATAAGACCTTGATAATACCATTATAAGACCTTGATAATACCATTATAAGACCTTCATAATACCATTATAAGACCTTGATAATACCATTATAAGACCTTGATAATACCATTATAAGACCTTGATAATACCATTATAAGACCTTGATAATACCATTATAAGACCTTGATAATACCATTATAAGACCTTCATAATACCATTATAAGATCATGATAATACCATTATAAGACTTTCATAATACCATGATAAGACGTTCATAATCCCATTATAAGACCATGAAAAGACCTTGATAACACCATTATAGGACTTTCATAATACCATTTTATGACTTTCATAGTACCATTATATGACTTTCATAATACCATATAAGACTTTCATAATACCATTTTATGACTTTCATAATACCATTATAAGACTTTCATAATACCATTATAAGACCATGATAAGACAGATCATCATAAGACTATGAAAGGACTTTCAGACCATTACAAGACATTTTACGACCTTGATTGGATCTTTATAAGAACACCACCGTGAGAACACTATTAGAAAACAACCACACAAAAAAATCACTATAAGACGACGGGATGAGCGCGTGGTCGAATGGTTTTGATGTCTGCCTGCTCATCATGTGGCGTAGCGGATCGAATCCCCTGTAAGGCATACGTCATGTTTCTTTTGATGGTGAAATAAACACACGAAGCTAGCACACATCATGGCAAAAGCAATTGCGAAGCAGTCTCTGGTCATCTGTATAAATGCTGCTGGAGTACCCCAGCAACGCGTATAAAGACGTAAGACTTTCTTTTACTCAATAAGTCTACTATACAGGAAATGGGGCCAGTTTCTGCAGCACAATAGAGAAAAGCCCTGAATATATTAAACTCGACCACATCTGTTAAAGATCGTAATTAGTCTTGGAGAAGCAGATCCAACATCTTCATAACACTTTCCGCCTTTCAGGTAATCTGCTCACAGCAAAAGGATAAGGAGAGTTCATTGAAATAAACGATTTGTCGAATGCAGATGCGCTAGACCGGAAGCGGATGTACTTGTCCAAAACGCGGTTGTGCTTAGGCTTAAAAAACGGATGCGCTTGGCCGCAAAGCGTTTGTGCATGGCTAAAAAACAGAGATATCACAGTTCACCTATAAAGTGTGCCATAATTTAATTCTCGCTAAAGCAAATTTTAAAAACAAAAGAAATGCAAACAAAGAAAAAGGTAATACATCTCATAATATGTCCGGATCTGTCAATGCGTGTCTGGGTAAAACTATGTATA
Organism: Ariolimax columbianus; assembly: GCA_036924085.1. NCBI lineage: Eukaryota > Metazoa > Mollusca > Gastropoda > Stylommatophora > Arionidae > Ariolimax > Ariolimax columbianus. The sequence goes on from JAVGWX010000013.1 coordinate 47,864,874, forward strand.
TCCTAAAACGCTAATCCATCTGTGCCCGTTTACGCGTGGGATAAATCGTGTGAGTGCAGGTATGCGCGCGTCTATTTATCAAACGAAACAATAATAAAATCCAATCCTATTTTGAATGCAATCCTGACCTCCTTTTTAAGTGCACAGCTGTTGCGCAAAGCCATTTAATTTTAACGTAAATTTAACCTCAGCTCACAAAAACGTGGCGAGCATCTCTGTGCCACGCGCGAATCGCAGATAAAGATTAGATGTTTTAAATATAGTGTTTACTTTTAAACAGTAACAAGGTTAAAAAAATGAGAGGGGCAGTGTAGGGTGTGAGGCCTAGTTGGGGTAAGACTCCTAGGGAATTTGTGTTATGTCTATTGCTACAGCTAATGTAATACCCACTTAATTGTGGGAATGCTGGATACGGTGCAGGATATAGAAGTCGGCCTTGACATCCTTAAACAGAAGTATATATCAGGGACTGTTTTAGAACTCGGTACAGATAACGGATAAAATACAAGAGCAATGCTAGAATATTATTTCTTTGTTTTGCGATAAGGTTAAAGTTTTATTCTGGAGAAGGTGAAAGTCTAAATGAAAGATATTTTTCAATATCTGGGTTCGATTGTCAGTGATGAAAGATCAAAATGTGAGGTGTTGGCCAGAATAGCACAGACAATAGCGGCGCTTGCACGGCTTAACAAAATCTGGCAAGATAAACGGTTAGCACTCCGCACGAAAATCAGATTAATGCGTACACTGGTCCTGTCAGTATTAATCTTTGCTTGTGAAAGATGGACAATTACAGCTGACCTACAACGAAGCATACAGGCCTTGGAGGTAATATGTTTCCGAAGACTTCTAAACGCCACGTACAAAGATCGAGTTAGAAATGAGGAAATACGAGATAGAATTACAACAGCAATAAGGCCTTTTGAAGACCTCTTGGCAATTGTCAAAAGAGGAAAACTCGTTTGGTACGGTCACGTATCGAGATCAAATGGTCTTGAAAATACGAACCTGCACGGAAAGGTGCAAGGCAGACGACGAAGAGGCCGTCCCAAAAAGAGGTGGGAGGACAACATAAAAGAATCGACCAATCTCCGACCAGAGGAGGCACAGGCAGTGGCCGCTGACAGAGAATGGTGGCGTGTGGTTGTGAGGACGTCTTCACGTGTGCCCAAAGGATCTCACTGGTTACGGGATGACCTGACCTGAAAGTGTGATAGTGGGAGAATTCTTGATTCTAGTTGCAAATGTAGTGGGCTCGATCTCCGTTATCAACACGCTAAGGTCAACCCAGTTGTAAATGGGTGCTTAGTTTACTGTTAGGGAATGAGAAACAGCGAAGTCAACTTTAGTCATAATAAGCAGAGGGATCAAGATGCTTAGCCGGGCATGAGCTGTAGTGGTCAGCGATCCAAAACTGACTGCTAGTATCATGACCAGCTGCGCAAGGCTGATCAAAACCTTTTCCACCTTCACGTAGTGATCATGGATTGCAGCCTGATGTGTGGCAGCCCGGCTAAAATGAAGGGATCGAAGAGGGAAGGCTAAGCCGGTACCCAAAAATGTCAGGCTGAAAACGGATGTGTTGGACCGAAAGGTTGAAATATCACAGTAACGCTGTAAACTACAATACATCACCTTCCGTTCTCTTGAATACATTATGCTACTCGTAAAGTACTTTTCAGGGCTTGGTAGCGGAAGTTTGAGAACAAAGAAGAAGAAGAAGGAGCTGAAGCTTTATGCGATGAAGTCTCTTTGCACTTCATCACTGACAGCACTGTCTGGTGTGTGACTACCTACTTACCTACCGCTCTTTCAACCACAAATACAATCTTGGAGTATTTACAATAATGTTATTCAAACAGCCAAGGTGTTCCTCTGCCATGTAGCAGAAGTTTATCAGAAGTTCAAATAGACACTTGAAAGCAAAAGAAAAGGTTGAAGCAATTGTCCCCACTGGATGTAGCAGAAGAAGAAAGCCATATTCACCTTCTGCCAGAAAAGAGAGAAATGAAAAATAGATTTTTTGAACCAACCCCTTGGGAAAATCTTTGCCGGCCAGCCATAAAAACACACTTGACAGAAAAGGCAGCCCCCAAGGAGACTACACCTACTATCCTGAAGACTTGTGCCTTGGAGACAGTCTCTAGCTACCCAAAATCGGCAGTCCTGGTTTATACGGATGGATCAGCATTCAAATCTACCTCTTTTACGTAGTATGGTATCCATATGAAATACCCGGATGGGTCCATAAACGAGTTTTGTGATTCATGGGCGAAAACCGTTAAAATGCTGAAGCGGAGGCCGAGGCTATAAAAACAGCAGTTGAGATTTTGCACCAACAGTTTGACTTGGACGAACTGTTGCCGATGGATTTGATAATTTTTAGTGACTCCAAGTCGGTTCTGGAGGCGCTGAAAAACACCCCACCCAAAGAAAAGGAGAAATTCTTGGTCGGGAGGGTGATCAACAACATCATCACTGCCCACGGGATAAATGTCACCTTGCAGAGTGGACAGATAGACCCTGCAGTAACCACAAAGTAAAATGAATTATTAAGAATAATACTTGGGGAAATCTAGATGAGCAGGTGGGTGACGGGAACAACAGGTCGCAGTGTATTTAGAGAAATGTCACAGCCAAAAAATGCAGATGACATAAATAAATTCCATAGATGAGATCAAAGTCTCATCTTTCAGTTCCGAACAGGACATGCCAGAGTCAATAGCTACTTGAACCGCATCAATTCCCAGCAACTGCCCCTGTGCAGACATTGCTCTCATCCTGATGAAACAGTTCCACACCTACTCATTGAGTGCAAAGCGCTTGCGGACATGAGGAAAAAGATTTTTACAAGCACTGTCGGCAATTAACAACACACTGTACGGAGCAGTGACACAACCGAAGAGAACCTGTATATATATTAGAATGGCATTGGGCTGCCAAGAGCAGGCTTACTCAGCAGCTATGGAACAGCAACAGCATCATCATCAGCAGGTGGACTGTTGCCAAGAGGTCTTCAAAAGGCCCTAGTTCTTAGTTCTTAGTCGAATTGTACTTCTACAGTGGCAAATGCTCCTACTCAGGACCCAGCTCTAGTATGTGCTGGATGTAGCTGGGTGGAAGGTTTCCTGCTAAGCGGGCTAGGCTCAAGCAGCTTAATATTTTACTGCGTTGGGACAAGCGCTTACGGTGGGTGGTGAACCGATAAGCAAGTCCATCTTAATAGACTCAAACACTAGAGCAGAGTAGACCCACAGCCTGTTAGGCGCCATCTATACTGCTCTAAACAAATCACTAAACCATAGCCGGTGTTATGCCATGTCACACAGTTTATCACCTCTTACGACATGCTCTCTAGGAGACAGTGGTGCTATTCTTGACCTTACCATACACAAAGCCCTGGCAGACCACTCGGAATAAAAATTGGATATAAAATTCCTCAAGTGTATTGTCTCTGTATTAATTGTGTTAACACCGGTATTTGCTATAGAAATGGCTGAATCGCAAACGAGACCACTTCCTTCCTCCTTGATGACAACAAAATGGCTATTTTGACTTGAGGCAATTTTTTAAAAGATTTTTATCTATTTCACATGGACTTTGGAGTGATGAATTTAAGTTGGTTCAACGGATTTTTCTGAGGTTGATCTGTTCAGTTTGTTTAATGTAGATGTAATAAATACGTTTGTAGTGGAAACTAACAGACATGCTGATCTGGTTAGGAACACTACCAGTGCTTTTGCGGCAATTTCGTAGATATATAAGTCAATTGGTGTACTCAGAAGACGGATGTCTAAATGTTGGTGACATTATACAAATAGAAATGGTCTTACCGAAACAAAATCCAGTAAAACTGAGCACGAAGTGCTATCGAACCTTGAACTTTGGGATTCCAAACCAAGCTTGTACTCGGGTTACAATCCTACACCACACGCTCTTCATAAGACGACAGGATGTGTGTTTCAAGGTAACGTACTTTCGATAAATTGAATTTTAACCCTTCTGCCCTCCCCCCTTTTCACCCCCTCCCCCTCGCACCAACATAAACCATGCGCCATTAAAACAAATATTATTCTTGAATTGACTGGTTTTTGTGGATTAAGATAAGGAAGACAATTTTTGTTTTTATTTTAAGCATTTTAAAAATATATTTATAAATCGTTGCTAACGACTACCTCAAATAGAGATGAAAAAGAGACGGAGGATGGAAGATAATTTAATGAGATCTGATTAATTGTGTTTGTTCTTTCAGGGTACAAAAACGATTGACATCTCATTATTTGAGCATCACTTTTGTCAGCTTTTGTTGTGCGTCATCAGCTTGCCTGTTATTGTAATTTCTGTTTTTATGATGTATTTTTAGTTGATAACAATCCCGCTTTTGGTCAGTTCAGTTCAAGTGCCATCTCCGCATCGAAGGTCGGCTGCAATAGATCTAGTGTACTCTATCTCTATCTATTGCCGTAATGGTCCAGTCTGACATGATTTTCCAGCAATTTCCTGATGTTGTCAACCCAGTTATTACGTTGTCTGCCTGTTGAACGACTCTGCCTTCCACCCTACCCTCTAGTAAGGTCTTCAACAAGGAGGTATGTCTTGTTATATGACAAAGGCAATTTAGCTGTCTAAATTTGATTTCGGTAATTAATTCCCCCCCCCCCCCCCCCTTCCCCTCCCACAACATTTTCAATACCTCCACATTTGTTGTTTTCTCTTCCCAAGAAACGCGACCCAACCTTCTATCAACCCACATTTCGAAGGCTTCAGTACTCTTTTCCAACTTGTTATTAAGTAGTCCATGTTTCTGTGCCATAAAGTATAGCATACCCTTCTCAGCCATGTCTGACTACAGGTTGATGCAACCTAGGGGTAGCAACTCTCTACCTACTTTTCGGTTTTCCCTTTCTTTCTGCATTGTCTCTGCACTTCCCTGTGTTGCATGAGCTTATTCTCACCCACCCTAAGGTGGCTCTTCAGGCTACATCTTCATTGGGATCGGTCTGCAGCTATGTCAGATCCATTTCTAGAGCCTTCATGTCCCGCTTATATGCGTCTTTGAACGACAGTTTGAGTGATATCTATCAATCCGCAGTGAATGGTACCTTTCAATCCACAGTTTCACTGTAATCATTGTACTTTGCAAGTAGTGGTATCTTTCTAATATTTGAGACGTTATGCGCCCTCAACCATTTATCATTGTCATTACTTCCTCATATGTATTCCTGTCTTCAATGTCTGTTTTGCCTCCTTTTTTACAAGCTTTTATTTATTTATTTTTTTTTGCGTTCGCCTTATTTCTCTAATCTCCAAGGCGGTGTGCGTTGCACTGTGGTTTTTAAAAATTGTTGCGTCTGTCAGCCCAGTGCATCCGACTTCAGCATTCATTTTATGTAAGGGTCTGCTTCTTCCTGCATTTTCTAAGGGTTTGCTTCCCCGGGGTAACGGCCGGTGCTGTGATGGGGATCGAACCCAGCACCTTCGGGTCGTAGCCGTGCCACTTAACCACTAGGCCGTCCCCAAGCTTTTATTTAATTTGACTTGATCGCTATCAGATTGCATAGACCTTCATTTCACCTTTTTTCAAACCAGAAGAGCCAAAACCAAGAGGGCTGTAATGGTGTACTCATCATTTACTAGTGTGGCCTGTTATTCTATCAAAATAATACTCATGTAGTCGTGCAAGCAAAACACAAAAAAGAGCATTCTTTATTATAAATAAAAGCTTATTTAGAGGACAGAACCGCAATTAAATAATCGCCAAATCATTGACCTTAGATCGTTGATATCGAACGAGATTCGAACAGACAGGGTAGCAAGAGAGGACAGAAAAGAAATGTGTACAACCAACGAGCTGCAGGAACCATCCGCATCCACATCTTTTGCTCTTTCCTATGGAAAAACGGAGCACCTATAAGTGCGTCTGAAAAGCAGTGAAGTCGACTCTTGGAAACAGAACAGAAATAAACGTGTAACGAAATACGTAGTTTCTGTGAAATATTGACATGTTTAGATAGTCAATCTGCCTTCCCACTTCCACGTATCTTGTAGTTGCGTGGAATCAACATCATTTTTGCAATGTTGACATTGCAGCAAGTGCCTCTGGCAGGATGTCCCATTCGTTTGGTTTATCTCAGACTCGACAGACGAATAAATGATTATGTAAACCCGATCTGGCGGTACTCGCCTGCCAAGGTGCAACAAACTACGTATTCTATACGTGATTGTTAACTTAGCAGAAGTTCGTTTCAAGCGTAAGGTATTTCAACTTGGGGGGGGGGGGGGGGTCTTGACCTGTGGTGTATACCTAATAAGGATCTCCATAGGCGGCGATAACTTAACCTTTAAGTGGTTGGCCTAACTGGGATTTAACCCTTCGACTGGTCTATCTGACTGGGTTTTTAACTGTTGAGGGGTTTATCTACGTTGGTTCTTAATCCGTGGGTTGGGAGGGGAGAGGGGTTACATTACTGGATTCATAACCTTTGAGGGATTTACTAAACTGGGTTTTTAACCTTTGAAATGTTTATCTAACTGGGTTCTTTCAATGAGGTTAACCTAACTAATTAATCTTTGAGAGATGTACTTAACTGGGTTCTTAACTGTGGGGGGGGGGGGGGAGAGGGGGTCATCTAACTGGGTTCTTAACTGTGGGGGGGGGGGAAGGAGAGGGGGAGGTGGGTCATCTAACTGGGTTCCTAACTTTTGAGGCTTTACCTAACTGGGTTTTTAACCTTTGATGGCTTTACCTAACTGGGTTCTTAACCTTTGAGAGCTTTACCTAACTGGGTTCTTAACATTTGAGAGCTTCACCTAACCGGGGTCTTAACATGTGAGAACTTCACTTAACTGGATTCTTAACATTTGAGAGCTTCACCTAACTGGGTTCTTAACCTTTGGCGGTTTACCTAACTAGGCTCTTGACCTAAGGGGGGGGGGGGGTCCAGCTGTATGGTCTCTTGACCTATGAGGGGTTTACCTAACTGGGTTCTTGACCTATGGGGGATTTGCCTAACTGGGCTCTTGACCTATGAGAGGTTTACTTAACTGTGCTCTTGACCTATGTGGGGTTTATCTAACTGGGCTCTTGACCTATTGGCCGTTTACCTAACTGGGTTCTTGACCTATGAGCCGTATACCTAACTGGGCTCTTGACCTATGGAGGGTTTATCTAACTGGGTTCCTAATATGTAGGCGGGTTTTCCTAACGGGGTTTTTAACCTTTGAGGCTTTATCTAATTGGGTTCTTAACCTTTGAGAGTTTACGTAATTGGATTCTTAACCTTTGGGGGGTTTGCATAGCTGGGTTGTTAACTTTTGGGGAGTTTACATAGCTGGGTTCTTAACCTTTGGGGAGTTTGCCTAATTGGGTTCTTAACCTTTGGGGTTTACTTAACTTGATTCTTAACGTTTGTATGGTTTAGGTAACATGGGTTCTTAACCTGCCTGGATTATCTAAAATTTGTTCTTGACCTAACAGATGTTTTTAATCTCCAAGAATTACCTAAAATGGGTTCTCAATCTATAAAAATTACATAACAGGAATTCATAACTTGCAGGGATTACCTAAATTGGGCTCTAAACTTGCAGGGATTTACTAAAATATGTTTCAACCTGAAGAGATTATCTAACATGGGTTCTTAACCTGTAGATTTTGCCTAACAGGCATTCATAACCAGAAAAGTTGACAAAACGGGCGTTCAGAACCTGAAAAGTTGACCTAACAGTGGCTCTTAACCTGCGAATATATTACTTAAATTGGGTTATTAACCTGCATAGTTCACCTAACATTGGCTCATAACCAGCAGGGATTACCTATAATGGGTTTTAGAACCATAATAATTACCTAACAGGAATTCTTAACCTGCAGAGTTTACCTATCAAAATATGACACCTGTGGAGGCCAAGTATCAGATATTATTAACCTGTAATATTTGACCTATCGGTGATCACAACCTTGAAGAATTTGCATGAGAGATGTTATGAGACAAGAGGTTTTTACCAAAGCAGACGATATTGGCATGTGAGCTACAATATTGAGTACACTGCTTCAGTTCTTTATTCTCATCTGGATAAACGTAGAGGACATCCTATATTCGAATTGTAGGGGAAGAAAAAAACGATAATTCTGCATTATAGATATGATCTCTTTCTCTGTAAAGAAACCTAGACATTGCTGAAACATGGCATGTTGAGTCTGGAAGCCTTTCACTTGAGCAACCAGCGGCGTATCCTTGGCAACCGATGGCATGAATACACCCGCAACGTAGAGGTCTCTGCTAAAACAGGCCTCCACCCAATCTCAGAGACACTTGACCAGCGCCAAGTTTCTTTGTTCGGTCATGTTGTACGACTGGATCAGGAAACCGAGGCTCACAAGATACTACACAAGCCGTTCCTCAGCGCCAAAATTCTCCCCCGACCGGCTGGACGCGCAGAAGTAGCGTTCCCCGAACAGTATTGCTCCAGCAAGTAGCAAACTCCTCGTCCAGGATGGACGAAGCCTGGAACCACGCCACAGATGTGGGTCATGGATGTGGCCGACCGACGAAACGGACCTCAGACGCCAAAGCGAACATTATTATTATTTCTCTCTCCCCCTTCCTCTCTCTCTCTGTATCTTTAATTCTCCCTCCCTCCCTCTCTCTCTCTTTCTCTCTCTCTCTCTCTCTCTCTCTCGTTGTAATAGCCAAGAAATTAAGAACAATAAACAACAACAGACATTTTTATTCCTTCAGTCAACTGCCAAAGTGTGCATGATATTGACGAACAATGGCAGGAACAAATGCCCCACAGCCGGGGTCCTCATTTCTAGCCACAACTAAACGGACCAGCAGTGGACACGGCCAGTCGTAAACTCTGTATAATGTGGGTCCGTCAACAGCCTACGGTAGATACGGCCATGATCTGCCCCAGGCAAACTGCTTGTATGTGTGCCACGCCATTTGCACCCAATTAAGCGAAGACAGTACGCTGTGACTATTTTCGAAATAATGTCTTCGGACGGCGCTGAGAGATATCATAAATTCAGTTTTTGTCAGTTGTCAAAATCTGTCCCTAAAAATAACATGTACATTAATAAGACACTGAAAAGGGAACTATTACTTTGTTCGTTTATTGGAGGCATCGAGAGACGATTAGGAATGGACATTAACACCAATATTACCATATTAGAGTAAGTATCATCATTTACACAGCACATGTTGCCAACCTTTGTCCAGTCGCCACCCCATTCTATAGCAGCAAACTGATCCGTGACCGCGATACGTTTAAAAAAAGGCTTTTTAATAGGATAATGGAGGGACGGCGTGGGCAAGTGGGTAAGTGACACGGCTCACAACCGGAAGGTGCTGAGTTCGATCCCCATCACAGCACCGACCGTTACCCCGGGGAAGCAAACCCTTAGAACATGCAGAAGCAAGCAGGCCCTTACATAAAATGCATGCCGAAGTCGGATGCACTGGGCCGACAGGCGCAATATAAATACCCTAGTTCAACGCACACCACCTTGGGGAATAGTGATAGTAGATGAAAGACAAATAGTAGGATACAAGAAAACACATCGAAAATATAATTTTCAATATAATTTTAGTTCAATATAATTTTAGTTCAATATAATTTTAGTTCAATATAATTTTAGTTCAATATAATTTTAGTTCAATATAATTTTAACTGAAGGCATATTTCATGTGAAGATTGAAATTGTAAAAACAAAGTGAAAAAAAAAAATCATAAATGGGTATGAGAAACCTCGTTAGGTAATTCTGGGAGATGAAAAAAGTCTGTTAGGTAAATCTAGCAGGTAGCAGGTCAAGAACCAATTTTAGAGAATCCCAGTAGGGGACGGCGTGGCCTAGTGGTTAAGTGGCACGGCTCACAACCCGAAGGTGCTGAGTTCAATCCCCATCACAGCACCAGCCGTTACCCCGGGGAAGCAAACCCTTAGAAAATGCAGGACGAAGCAGACCCTTACATAAAATGCATGCTGAAGTCGGATGCACTGGGCCAACAGGCGCAAAATAAAAACCACAGTGCAACGCACACCGCCTTGAGGATTAGAGAAATAAGGCGAATGCAAAAAACAAACCAAAAAAAAGTTGTTAGAGACATCAGTATACTAAGCCGAGGTTTGTCCCATAGTAGTTACACTACTGTCGGGGAATGAAGTTGTTAGAGACTTCAGTATATTAAGTCAAGGTTTGTCCCATAGTAGTTACACTACTGTCGGGAAATGAAGTTGTTAGAGACTTCAGTATATTAAGTCAAGGTTTGTCCCATAGTAGTTACACTAATGTCGGGGAATGAAGTTGTTAGAGACTTTAGTATACTAAGCTGAGGTTTGTCCCATAGTAGTTACACTACTGTCGGGAAATGAAGTTGTTAGAGACATCAGTATACTAAGCCGAGGTTTGTCCCATAGTTGTTACACTACTGTCGGGGAATGAAGTTGTTAGAGACTTCAGTATATTAAGTCAAGGTTTGTCCCATAGTAGTTACACTACTGTCGGGGAATGAAGTTGTTAGAGACATCAGTATACTAAGTCACAGCTTGTATGAAGTAGGGTGGCCAGTTCCTTTCCTCGCTGCGTTTTACTTCCCTAGTCACATGCCATGTAGACTTTCCAGCTGGGTCGACTAAAGCGTGACGGTTGTGGGTTTTGAACCCCGTACTTTTACCATGAAAAGAGAATTCCACCAATACACAAATCAGACAGCCGTAGTAGTAGTGACCCATTTCAGGAAAATGTGACCTTGGAATCACAAGCCTGGGCATCTTCCTATGATGAACAAGCTGTTGTCCGTACAATAGGGCCCCCTGCTCACCATGCAGCTAATTGACCCAAAGAAACAACCAGCCTCGCAGGAGTTGCCGGAATAGAAATGAAACTACTACCAGACTGCCTTACGGAACATCAGCTTCAAATTTCTCCTCAGGGTTCGCCCTCGTGGCCTTTCTAAGGGTTTGCCCTCGGAGCCTTTTCCATGAACAGGTATCCCACAAGGCAGCGGAGACAGTAATAGTAGTGCCGAAGTTCACATCACAGTAAAAATCCTAACAGACCACAGGTTAAGAACCCATGTTACGTGAATCCTACACAGGTTAATAGCCCATGTTACGTGAATCCTACACAGGTTAAGAACCCATGTTACGTGAATCCTACACAGGTTAAGAACCCATGTTACGTGAATCCTACACAGGTTAAGAACCCATGTTACGTGAATCCTACACAGGTTAAGAACCCATGTTACGTGAATCCTACACAGGTTAAGAACCCAGTTAAGAACCACACCGAGACGAAAACACAAAGGAAACCTACGTTACGACCAATAGGCATTCATCAGGGACAACGAGCAAGAAAAATAATTAGCTAAAAAATCAAAGAAGAAGGGATTAATACATAATGGGGATATCAGTACATAGAGTGGGAAAAATGATTTATTTAACTGTGGAAAAAGTCAGGTTCTTCAAGGCGTGGAACCCACATAACAGACAAAGAACGGATGATGTGGCCAGGAGAGCGTAAGAAGTGAAATTAGGCCAGATATGCTAGTGGCGATCAGATACGAAAAGACCAAAAGGTGGTTGAGGAAAGAGGAAAGGGGCAAGCGGATAGATGGAGGCCGGTATGAGATGAGGATTCTAGAAACGGTGTGGAAAATATTAATGCCATGTGGTTTTTAGGCAGCCCATGCGGGAGCTCAGTTTGTTCTCAAGAGCGAATCGACGACAAACGTCAGAAAAGCAAGAATGTAGGCCAATGACGCAAACATCGGATTTAAACCAGTGCCCAGAACCACTGAAGTGGCTGGCAATAGGGGATTATAGGTATCGCTGAGGTGTTGTCGGAAACGCTCAGGCAGTTCTTCTTCGTACGCAGTCAGACAGTAACCATTATTTTTTCGAAAAAAGCGGCGGTCATCCTGAGGCTGTCGCCACTGCCGTAGAGCTTGTCTTGCAGTTCCACTGGTGATGGCCACATCTGCTCTCTCTGATCCTCGTATGTCGGGCAGTTCTGCAGCAGATGTTCAGCGGTCATTTTACCAGTACCGCACGGGCATTCGTCGGTACACCCTATCTTCAATTTGTTGAATAGGTGGTACCTCAGTCTATTGTGGCCAGTGCGAAGTCTGAAGACAACGACCTGCTCTCTTCGGTTCAACTGGTAATAGGCATCGTTTTTGGTGTAACCAGTATGTTCGGTTTCCCATTTGGTCATGTATCTGGCGCTCAGGCAGTTCGAGACCAGTCTTTCCAATGTATGTCTTACTACACTGGTGACAGATGATAGTCTAGATTCGGATGCAGGACTTACTCGTGAATCCCTCCTTGACAAAGAACTCGACTTTAAGGAAGGAGATCGAGGGAGTTGGGATGACGTGAGAATGATTGAAATTGTAACTTGTTAAAAAGCTTCAAAAATTGTGGATGAATTTTCGTTAATGCCAACCTATGTTATACTCAACATTTAATCTGTTTCTAGTTTTGGTTTTTCAAATTAAGAATTAGGGATCAAGATGCTGAGCTGTACTTGAGCAGTAGTGGTCAGCGACCCATAGCTGACTGCTAGCGTCAGGGCCAGCGAACCAGAGCTGCCAAGATCCTTCTACACCTCCACGCGGTGATCCTGGATAACAGGCTGCAGCAGGGCAGAGTGGCTAAGGAGAAGGGATCGAAGAGGGAATGCTAAGCAGATACTGAATAATGCCTGCTGAAGTCATATGTGTTGAACCGAAAGGTGCAATTATCGCAGTCAAGCTGTAAGCTATGAACCAACATATTCCGTTCTTTGGACTACAACATGATGCTACTTGCAAAGCACTTTACAAAGTTTGGTAGCTGGAGATTGAAAACGAAAAAAACGAAGAAGAAGAAGAAGAAGAAGAAGAAGAAGAAGAAGAAGAAGAAGAACAAGAAGAAGAAGAAGAAGAAGAACAAGAAGAAGAAGAACAAGAAGAAGAAAAAGAAAAAGAAGATGAAAAACAAGAAGAAGAAAAAGAAGAACAAGAAGAAGAAGAAGAAGAACAACAAGAAGAAGAAGAAGAAGAAGAAGAAGAAGAAGAAGAAGAAGAAGAAGATAAAGAAGAACAAGAAGAAGAACAAGAAGAAGAAGAAGAAGAAGAAGAAGAATCAATGAGGAATAATGATGGGATCTAGATGACATGATTTCTGGATTGCACAATCAACTCATCTGATTGATGGTCGGGACATATAATTTTTTTATACTTCGCGGAATATGCTTTTGTAAACACATCTCTGCGCAGGACGCGATGACGTTATTTTTTTCTTTCCCAAAAACTGCTTACGTAAACACTCTTGGTTTCGTGTAATGATGTATGTGACTGTGGGTCGCTTCAGTGCATCCCCAATGGAACACAAAATATAAAGTTACTCGTATTTCTATGGGTTATATTCTATATTTAAAAATTATTATATTCAAAGTCCGATTAAAAATGAAGCTTGCTTTATATTCAATGTTTTTGGAGTTTGCTGTTTCAACCGGCGACCTCACGACCCCCATCTTAGGTCGCGATCCATGTGTTAAGAACCCGTGCTATATAGTAGTGAAGGTTTACAGGTAGAGATATTCATAATCTGCATTCACTTTGAGGACTGAGTGTTCTCAAGGTAAGACGTCAGCCTCAGGTACTGGATATCGCGAGTTCAAATCACGGCGAAAAGGGTGCATTTTTTCACGTTGATTTTCTGATATTTCCCCGGATCTCTGGGTAGTAGAGATCAGACGCTCGTGTGCAATGTCGAGAATCTCTCGGCAGTTGGAAATTAAAAAAGAGTTGGCTTAACGGCCACAGATCCGGGAAAAATTCAAAATTATGTTAAAAATCTACCCAATCAATTACGGGTTTTTGCAGGTGCTACGGAGTTCGTGCATGGGGCTGGGATTCTCTGGTACTACGGAGTTCTTCTTCTTCTGCTTCGTTCGTTCTCAATCTCCCGCTACCAAACCCTGAAAGGGTAAGTAGCAGAATGTAGTCCAGAGAACGGAATGCGTTGTGTTGTAGTTTACATCTTGGCTGCGATATTTGCACCTTTCGGTCCAACACATCAGACTTCAGCAAGCATGTTTTGAGTACCGGGTTAGCATTCCCTCTTCGATCCCTTCTCCTTAGCCAGCCTGCCCTACTGCAGCCTGTTATCCAGGATCACCGAGTGGAGGTGTAGAAGGGTCTTTGCAAATATGGTTCGCTGGCCCTGACGCTATCAGTCAGCTATGGGTCGCTGACCATTGCAGCTCATGCGCTGCTCAGCATCTTGATCCCCTACGGAGTTCGTGCATGGTGCTAGGATTCTCTGGTACTACGGAGTTCGTGCGTGGTGCTGGGATTGTCTGGTACTACGGACTTCGTGCATGGTGCTGGGATTCTCTGGTACTACGGAGTTCGTGCATTGTGCTGGGATTCTCTGGTACTACGGAGTTCGTGCATGGTGCTGGGATTCTCTGGTACTGCGGAGTTCGTGCATGGTGCTGGGATTTTCTGGTACTACGGAGTTCGTGCATGGTGCTGGGATTCTGCATAAATATGGAGAAAACAGAACACTTATGGGTTGAACCTTGTGCAATAGCGTTGATTTTTCGACTAAACTAAACTACACTAAACTAAACTACACTAAACTAAACTCTGGTAACGATCGTCAGCTAGGTGTAATTACACACACACCTAATTGGGGTAATCGTAGTTTTCGGTAGCGAGTTGCGATATCTATGCCTTTGGTTCGACACATCCCGTTTCAGCACGGGACTGGTTTTGCATTACCTCTTCGATCCATATTCTGTTACTCAGGCTGTATGGGTGAAATCTGTTTCCATGGCGACCACTTGGAGACGGATTTGGGTCTTTGTCAGCTATGGTTTGAGAACCTTGGGAAAAGCAGCCAGCTGTGTCGGTGAATGTTGTCAACCAAGTTACCGCTGCTTCTTCGGTCTCATGTGTAGTAAGGAACACGACAACACGCAATAGAAACCGGAGATCGAACATGGAAGATGAAGAAGGATAGAACACGATGTCAGATAAGAGCTTGGACATACTACTAGACGTGCGCATGATTGAAACTCACAAGGAAAGAGACAAGTGAGGATGCCAAGAACATCCGACAGAGAACAGCAGAATAAGGGGGCCACAGTAGATGTAGGCCTGTCCCCTCCTGAGAGATTCTGGCCCAGAACCGTTCCCATGTCGCGCTTGAATTGAACAAGGTGCTCAGATGACAGAGCAAAACATCATCGTCGAGGCCCAGAGAAAGCCAGCCACCCGAAAGAATAGAACGATCAACTATCCAACTACAAGATGACTATCACAATATAAACAGCCAAGAGCAGATTGTCATATTGCGCCTCAGAACATGACACAACCGACTCCGCGGCCACAGGTTCACGCAATTTAGGATTGGCAGCTTAAGTATGTGGACAGGCACCCCAGACAGTGGAACATATACTTCAGAACTTCCCAGAGTATGAGATATTGAGGCGGACATACTGGCCAAAAGAAACAATACTGGAAAGGAAACTATATGGACCTATTTGTGAGCGGCAGAAAACCGTGAGATTCATACAAGAGACAACATTGTAGATGTAGACATACTCCAAGCGAACGAAAGAAAAAGAAGAAGACGACGACGAAGAAGAAGAAGAAAAAGGAAGAAGAATAAGAAGGAAGAAGAAGAAGATAAAAAATAAGAAGAAGGAGTAGAAGAAGAAGAAGAAGAATTAGAAAAAGAAGAAGAAGAAACGATCCAACTGCCGACTTCTCTCTGGTGTGCTCCAAGCAGAGTCTGGCGTGCCAGGATTCGACTTTACACTAGTATGAGAACACATCTAATGATGTGTTTATCCTTTTATGGCTTGCGATGGGCAACTTTTATTAGTCTCGTGGGCAGAGACCAAGAACAATTGTTGATGCTGTTGTTGTTGCTGTTGACATGTGCTGCTGTTGCTAACGTTTTTACTGTTGGTGTTGCTGTTGTATCTGACGTTTTTTTTTGTTATTGCTGTTGCTTAATGTCTGAAAATATTGCTAGACAAACGCTGATTTGGAACCCACATGTACAAAGACGAGTGTGGAAGCCGAGGTGAAGACAGTGGAATAAAAGGTTACAAAAGCTGGACCTTTATGGGCAGAGATCAAGAAAATGGCTCAGAATCGAAACAGCTAGAGAGCATCAGTTGCACATGTAAAGCTACAATGAGAACCAGATGGTTAGATAACGACGACAAAAGAACTTAATCTGCTTTCGATATGAAGCAGCAATAATCAACAACAGCAAATGCAGAAACAGACGAAATCGATAAAATAGTAAAGCTATTCCTACATCATTTATCAGCGTTGACAATACTCGTACAATAGCTTTATCTCACAAATAAATTGTCCATACTCGTACAATAGCTTTATCTCACAAATAAATTGTCCATACTCGTACAATAGCTTTATCTCACAAATAAATTGTCCATTTTCGTACAATAGCTTTATCTCACAACTAAATTGTCCATACTCGTACCTTAGTTTTGGCTAACAATAATTTGTTAATACTCATACATTAGTTTTATCTCACACATAACGTTTCCATACTCTTACATTAGTTTTATCTCACACATAAATTTTCCATACTCATACATTAGTTTTATCTCACACATAAATTTTCCATACTCATACATTAGTTTTATCTCACAAATAAATTTTCCATACTCATACATTAGTTTTGTCTCACAAATAAATTTTCCATACTCATACATTAGTTTTGTCTCACAAATAAATTGTACATACTCATACATTAGTTTTGTCACAAACATAAATTGTACATACTCATAAATTAGTTTTGTCACACACATAAATTGTACATACTCGTACATTAGTTTTGTCACAAACATAAATTGTACATACTCGTACATTAGTTTTGTCACAAACATAAATTGTACATACTCGTACAATAGTTTTGTCACACACATAAATTGTACATACTCGTACATTAGTTTTGTCACAAACATAAATTGTACATACTCGTACATTAGTTTTGTCACAAACATAAATTGTACATACTCGTACAATAGTTTTGTCACACACATAAATTGTACATACTCGTACATTAGTTTTGTCACAAACATAAATTGTACATACTCGTACATTAGTTTTGTCACACACATAAATTGTACATACTCGTACATTAGTTTTGTCACACACATAAATTGTACATACTCATACATTAGTTTTGTTACACACATAAATTGTACATACTCGTACATTAGTTTTGTCACAAACATAAATTGTACATACTCATACATTAGTTTTGTCACAAACATAAATTGTACATACTCATACATCAGTTTTGTCACACAGATAAATTGTACGTACTCGTACATTAGTTTTGTCACACACATAAATTGTACATACTCGTACATTAGTTTTGTCACACACATAAATTGTACATACTCGTACATTAGTTTTGTCACACACATAAATTGTACATACTCGTACATTAGTTTTGTCACACACATAAATTGTACATACTCGTACATTAGTTTTGTCACACACATAAATTGTACATACTCGTACATTAGTTTTGTCACACACATAAATTGTCCATACTCGTACATTAGTTTTGTTACAAACATAAATTGTACATACTCGTACATTAGTTTTGTCACACACATAAATTGTACATACTCGTACATTAGTTTTGTCACACACATAAATTGTACATACTCGTACATTAGTTTTGTCACACACATAAATTGTACATACTCGTACATTAGTTTTGTCACACACATAAATTGTCCATACTCGTACATTAGTTTTGTCACAAACATGTAATTTGATCCGCGAGAAAAAAAATACTAAGAAATCAATAGTGCAACAAGTTTACTCTACGTAGATGACAAAGTCAATAACAAACACATTATGGAATGATCGAGTGATAACACCAAGACAACAGACTAAACGACACTCACGTTACGGCCACAAGGTTCTCGTCAAGGCAAAGAAAACTAAGAAATCAAAGTAGAAAAAACAAGAAAAACAAGTTAGTCTGCAGACCTGAAACTTGCCAGGAAAATGTGAGACACGGTATGTCAGTTGTGAAAT
This sequence comes from Ariolimax columbianus, assembly GCA_036924085.1. NCBI lineage: Eukaryota > Metazoa > Mollusca > Gastropoda > Stylommatophora > Arionidae > Ariolimax > Ariolimax columbianus. The sequence goes on from JAVGWX010000013.1 coordinate 47,882,964, forward strand.
AGAGTGAATCAAAGAAGAAATAGCAAATATGAATATAAACAAACGAAAACAAAGGAAGACATAAACAAATAATTTTTTTTTTAAAAAGCGCATCAAAAGACACATATATACTATTTGGAGGAAAAAAAACTTGATTAAATTTATTTCTACATATACGACAAAGGACTTCCAACTAATTAAACACTTCATCGGTTTCATCCAATCACAACATTGAGAGATAAAGAATTAAAAATGAAATTATTTATGATTTCAGTAGAGAGCATCAATGTGATAAGTCTAAAGACTAATTTTCATATCTTATTTTGTAGGGCAAATAAAATCAATTACACGAATCGATTAAACTTACTTATGCACTTTGAATCACATTTTCTTCGTATTTATTTATCAACTAGGGTGCGTATCCGTGGTTGAGCATTACTTTAGTTTCCATCCTTATAAACCTGTTGCTGTTCTCTGGTTTAAAACCAAAGTGTAGGTTATTAATCTTTCTTGTCTTTAGGAACAAAATACATTACGTTGAAATTGTATTCTGTATCGATATTTTCAGTACTTGTCGTTCCATTGCACTCTGACGGACTCTGAGCTTCTCCGCATTCGTTTTGCACACGTTCCACACTTCGAATCCATCAATCATTGCTGGATTGACCACGGAGTTGAAAGTGTGCTCTTGCCGTTGTGTCTTTCATGTCTTGGAAACGAAGAAATTCAACATCAAACTCTGTTTCCGGACGTTGTGGAAGGAGGGATATCATACACATACAGTTTGGTTTGACATGTGATGATACGCATGCCTGACAACATATGGACACGTGGTACGCATGCCTGACAACAGACGGACACGTGGTACGCATGCTTGACAGCAGATGGACACGGGGTACACATGCCTGACAACAGATGGACACGTGGTACACATGCCTGACAACAGATGGACATGTGGTACACATGCCTGACAACAGATGGACACGTGATACACATGCCTGACAACAGATGGACACGTGGTACACATGCCTGACAACAGATGGACACGTGGTACACATGCCTGACAACAGATGGACACGTGGTACGCATGCCTGACAACAGATGGACACGTGGTACGCATGCCTAACAACAGATGGACACGTGTTACGTATGCCTGACAACAGATGGACACGTGGTACACATTCCTGACAACAGATGGACACATACAGCAACGTTCTGGAGTCATATGCCTGTAGACGTCCACGGGGTCGGCTACCTAGGCGGTGGCGGGATGGACTGGCCAAAGACCTAGGACCACATTGGATCAGCGTTGTAGAAGATCGGTACGCATACATAATATTGTTAATTTCCTCGCATACGGCACATCTGCCGGACTGACGCCAAGGAATATGTGAATGGTTGTACATTCGGCTGTGCTGGAAGATCACGTGGGCTGAAATAGCCACCCTGAAGTAAATCAATGCATGCAAATAACTTAACTTAACGTCTTTATACTGATATAGGAGACTCTGCAAAGTGTGTATACACCGAGTTTAATTTACATTTACTTCCTCTCCTCTTCTGTGTTTGTTATCATTGTCCTGCTATGAAGTCCTGAACAGGACTTTGCAATTAGCAGGATGTAGCCCGGAGAACAGAAAGCGTTGTGCCGCTAGTTTGCAGTTTGACTGTGATATTTGCACGTTTCGAACCTACACATTCGAATTCGGCAGATTCCTTGCTCTAAAAGCTATGCGCTTCCTTTGTATTCTTAAATGCATTAATTACCCCTGCCTCCGTACTTCTTGTGGCAATGCATTCCAAGCATGCACCACCACTCTCTCACTAAAAATATATTTGCTAATATCCGATCCGGACAGTTCTTTAGTTAATTTGTAGCTATGCCCTCTTGTTCTTGTAGGTAGTTGTATTTTCAAAATAACACGTGTTATAGTCTAATTTATCCGTTCCTGTGATGATCTTATAAGCCTGTATTGTTACGTCGAATTCTTCTTTATTCTAGAGACTGTAGGATGGTTTTTCTGAGTCTTTCCTCATAACTGTAATTCTGGAATCAGCTTTGTCACTGGTTTTTTTTATAATCTATCCTCTAGCATATCGACTCCGTACCTGAACACAGAACTCTAGTCTAGGTGTAAATAATGCTTTATCCAGTTTGACTATTACTCCCATGCTCCTGTGTTTAATATTTCTTTGCCGCCGAGGACGAATGTGTCGGACCGAAGGAGGATGCAAATATCGCAGTCAAGCTGTAAACTAGCGTCACAACGCATTCCATTCTCCGAATTACATTGTGCTACTTGCAAAGCCCTGTTCAGAGCTCGATAAGGAGATATTGAGAACGAACGAAGAAGAAGAAGTAGTATTTCTTTTTATCATTCATAGAATTGCATTTGCCTTTTTCACTGCTACCTGGACATGCTCAATCACTTTACCTAGAAAAAGGCAAAAGTAAAGGCCGCCGTCTATTGAACACGATGATGGCATAATTTATTTGCTAGCACTTTTTTTAGTAAGGATTAACTGCGCTACTTTTTATCCTAACTCTCTCGTCTCGAGCCGCCCGACCCAAGTGGCAAGTCAAGGACAAGACGACTAGGGGGCGACTACGAGATGCAGGGAACTCCGTATCAAGAACTCGTGACAAAGACGGCGGAAACCGGAGTCAAACACACACCACCTGATCACGAGGCCGAGGGCTTAACTACTTTGCAACGGAATCCTCACTTTACCTATATGATCTAATATAAACCCTAGGTCCCTTTCCATTTCTATCATTCTAATATTGTTATCGCCCATTCTGGGTGGGACTGATAGCATCAGTACCAGCGAACCAAAGCTGCCATTTTCTTCTACACCTTCATTTGGTGATCCCGGATAACCGGCTGCAACAGGACAGACTGGCTAAGGACAAGGGATCGAAGAGAGAAAGCAACACCGGTACTCAAAAATGATATGCTGAGTCGGATGTGTTGGACCGAAAGATGCAAATATCGCGGTCAAGCTGTAAACGACGACAGAACACATTCCGTTTTCCAGACACCATCCTGCTACTTGCAAATCCCTTTCATCAGAAGATTGACAACGAACGAAGAGGAAGGATTCAAGGGAATACACCATTGACAGAACACAATTGCCATCCTAGATCTCCTTTCACCCCCACCACGACTGTCACAGGCACCACCACCATCAAGGTGTCCCGTGTAAGAGTTTGAGAAGAATTTCAAACGTTTTTGTAACACCAAACTTAGGAATATTAACACCAAAAGTCACATTGATATCGCCATTTACCTCATATATTTTAACTAATGCCTACCGTCCCATGTGTCCATGACATGTTCACCTAATTTCACCTCATAAAGATTTATTGGAAATTTTCTTTCATTATTGGGCACACATTTTAAAAATGTTATTGTAATGTGCAATAACGAATTTTCAAGAAAAATAGAGCAAGAAGGAGAGAGAGAACGAGAGAGAGAGAGAGAGAGTGAAAGAGAGAGTGAAAGAGAGAGAGAGAGAGAGAGAAAGAGAAAGACAGAGAGAGAAGTTGAGCCATCAGTAGCAAATATCTGCCATTTATTCTTCATTACTAGTAGGACATGGACAAATTATAGGCAGGAAAACGGGCAGATAAGTCAGACATCTGACACTAATGATAACGTTAAGACAAGGGAGTTAAGCAGATAATTCTGTTAATCGTATCCATGACCACGGCACAACAAAACAGGGATTGTCTGTGACACGGACTCAAGGTTCTAATTGTCTAGTCACATGACTTGTTTATCATTGACTTCACCTCTCTCAAACTCTTCCCAGCTACCTGCTTCCTGTTTGAACATTTTCTCGTTGTCTGGGCATATGAATAAATTTGGGATATCAGGTTTGGGCGTCTCTGTTAGAGTAAGAACCCATAATAACAAACATCACTTTTTCCAACGTAAAATAAACCACGATTTCCAGAGCTGACAGACAGCATAACATATGTTATAAACAAAAACGGCTACCAACCAGAACTATAGAGAAAACGCAGCTTTAAAGCATATTCAAGGGACATAGCCAGCCACTGAATTGACCAGCATTTACACAGACGGATTAGCAATGAGTTCCATGATAATGGTGGAAGAGGCGTTTACACCAAATTAATTAATGAACAGGTAATTCATATCTCAGTGGTCACTGGGAAATTCTCAAACATCTTCAAAGTTGAAGGTGAAGTACTGAGAGCAGCTGCAACATTCATCGTGGAAAACGAGAACATTTCAGAGACAACATGGCTTTCCTTATATATTCCATTCCAGTTATAGGGGCCCTCAGAAACCATTAAAAACATGGATAGGGTTGTCTGAGACACTCACTAATCATCATTTCATAGGATGTTCTGCGGGTTGTAGTTAGGGATCATAGACTTCCATCCGATTCTATCACTTGTGTCACTTACCAACTCTGTTGTTGATTGTCCTCTCAGGCTGTCAAACTTCTTCTCTCCAGGCCTTTCCCTGTCTATCTTTCCTGCAATATTTCCCGACGTTACAACGTGGTCCAAGCAGCCAATAATCATAACATGCCAGAAAAATGATAACTGCTTTGTTATGATCTGTGCAATGAATTGTCTTTGTGTTTGTGCCTCTTCGAGTAGTTTATCATTAGTCTTTTTTCACTCTACGGAATCCGAAGCATTCTTCTGTTAAACCACATCTCTGTTGCTTCGAAAAATCTATGCGGTGCCTTGCTAGTTGTCCATGATTCACTGTCATATACCAGTACTGGTTCCACGTATAAATACCGGCTACAATTTCAGCTGAATACAAATTATGTGAATTTCTGCACACTGTAATATACACGGAAATGAGGAGGCAGATAGACTGGCAAAAGGGATAGGAGGCAAACTCCAAACTGAAGACAAGAGCTACATATAAAGAAATGAAAACAATGATAAACATTAAGGACAAATGGTGCAGAGAACATCCAGGATCCAAAATAGCAGAAGCATACTACTTTTTGCCAAGAAGAGATCAAGTGACAGTATTGAGACAATGAACAGGCCATAATGAAAACAATAATCTGTACAAATTACAAATTGGAAACAAAGACATGTGACCATTTTTTGTTATCGCATGCCGGAATCCTGGGGTCGATCCAGCCTCAAAAATTGAGTACCAGAATATTATGGGAGAGTAAAGGCGGCCCGCGTGATGTTAACCACATTGCCTGTAGCGTCAAGTAGGTCAAGAAAAATATGGAACATTGACGTGTTACAGGGGTCTTTCCTTCTTCTTCTTCTCCTCTCTCTCTCACTCTATTTCTTCTACTTCTTCTTCTGTTCTTTATCTTCTTTAACTACCTTCTTCTTTTTCTTCTTCTTCTTTGGAGTCTCTGGGGCGAAGTGGTCAGGCCGTTAGCCTTGTGTTACAGAGGTCTTTTCTTCTTCTCTCTCTCTCTCTCTCTCTCTCTCTCTTTCTTCTACTTCTTTTTCCTCCTCTTATTTTCGTTATCTTCTTTTACTACTACTACCTTTTTTTCGTCTTTTTCTTTGGGGTCTCTGTGGCGAAGTGGTCAACCCGTTTGCCTCGTGTTCAGACGGCCCGAGATTGAATTCGAGCTAATACGTTCTGTTCATAATGGCAATTTTTTCGGAGATCCCTTGGCTTATCTCTGGAGCTACGGAGTTCTTGCTTTGTGCGTCGCTCTCGGCAGGCGGCGTACCGTTCTTAGGAGAGAGACCTTGTCGTATGGTCGTGGAGAAAGACCGAGTCGTATGGTCGAGGAGAGAGACCGAGTCGTATGGTCGTGGAGAGAGCCCGAGTCGTATGGTCGAGGAGAGTGACCGAGTCGTATGGTCGAGAAGAGTGACCGAGTCGTATGGTCGAGGAGAGAGACCGAGCCGTATGGTCGAGGAGAGAGACCGAGCCGTATGGTCGAGGAGAGAGACCGAGCCGTATGGTCGAGGAGAGAGACCGAGCCGTATGGTCGAGGAGAGAGACCGAGTCATATGGTCGAGGAAAGAGACCTAGCCATATGGTCGAGGAGAGAGACCGAGCCGTATGGTCGAGGAGAGAGACCGAGTCGTATGGTCGAGGAGAGAGACCGAGCCGTATGGTCGAGAAAAGAGACCTAGCCAAATGAGGAGACCAAAGCGAAAAAGTCGAGCCCTTTGACCTTTTATCTTTAATCTTTGTCTTCTTCTTTTTCTTTAAATGGAAGTACCAATCCCATTCTTTGACAAGTTCCACAGAGGTACAGATAATTGCATGCTGCCCACTGCGTTCCATGAGCACATCAAAGATGGTGTTTGAAAAAAACCGGCGATGATGACAACGAAGAAGAGAAAGAAGAAGTAGAATTAATGGCGGGATTCGTCTTTGTCTATACCTCTCACACCTACTCTCTCTCCCAAAGGGCAAAGATGGTATTCAGCAATATGTGACACATCATCATCATCATGTAGCATGTCCTTTATAGAAGGTCGCTCCCATCACTGTCTGAAATAAACTCGTTCCCTTGCCAAAACACTAGCCTCCGCCAGTCATACCCAGATATTTTTGGATATTTTGGTGCCATCGTCTTCTTGGTCTACCCCTTCCTCTTTTACCTGGCACCATACCTTCCATCACTGTTCTCTCAAGACCGTTGTGTCTCTTGATGTGACCAAAGTATTTGCATTTTCTAGCCAAAATGGAATTGATAAACCCGTTCTCCTCTATGTTCAACTCTTGCCGAATGTCTACATTTGTTCTTTTCTCTGTCCAGGGTATTCTGAGGATCTTTCTGTAACATTTTGACTCGATGTGACACATACTGACATCCAAACTGATAAATTAAAAAATTGAAAAGGAGAATTGCCCGGCGTTATATATACTCGTCACTACTTTAGGGGGCAGAAACATGGACAATGATTATTAAGTCGGCAAAAAAAAATTTAAACCTTCGAAATATGGATATGCGAAAGATTGGTTCGCATTTCTTGGAAAGAGTAAAAAACAAATGCGGATGGAAACGGTAGGAGTGAAAAGATAATTAAAAACCACAATCAAGATTGGTATTGTTGTTGTTTTGAATGTCAGCAATGAGTAGGTTTACTCTTTTGTGCTCCTTGAAAAGGAAGTTTAGTGACGGTTTGCTATAGATTTCCTCATAACCCGAGCTGGCCGATGAAGGTGGACTTGGACCTTCCAGGTGGTTGTGCTATGCATGGCTTCATCTACGTGATGCTATTACAGGAAAGACGTTGTTCCTGGCTAGCCAGGCTACCATGTAGGCAGCCATTTTCAAGGTTGGACTATGTGGAAGCCGAGGTGAGGGTCTTGGTCATTATATTTTGCTTTGCCGTGACTATCATGTCTGATCATTGTGTTGTGCCTGGCCTGACCAGAGTCTTCCTCACCCAAATCAAGGCTGAGAACGGGTTGGGCTAGTGGTTAAGTGACGCGGCTCACAACCCGAGCGTGCTGGGTTCGTTGCCGAATCACAGCCCTGATCGTTATCCCGGGGAAACAAACCCTTTTCAAATGCAAGAGGAAGCAGTCTTTTACATAAAATGCATGCCGATATCGAATGCACTGGGCCGACAGGCGCAAAATGAAAACAGTGCAATGCCGACCGCCTTGAGGAATGGAGAAATAAGGCGAACGCCAAAAAACAAAACAAACAACAACCTATACAGTTTAAGATATATTGTCCATGTCACAAGACTTACCTCCTCCTTGTTGACCATACTAGAGGGTAGGGTGGGAGGCAGTTTTCCAAGAGGCAGAGGACGCTATAAGTGGATAGATAACGACAGGAGATGGACTGGAAAAAGACTGCACATTTACGACAATAGTTTGATTGCAGGCAACCTTAGAAACGGAGATGGCACCCCAACTGAACTGAACTAATATCAATTGTGCTTGCCGCATTTTCCTCTATGTAGCTCATCCCCCCTCGCCTCTCTTTCTCTCTCTCTCTCTCTGTCACTCTCTCTGTCTTTTTCTCTCAATCCCCTCTAATTGTTAACATGTGTAGATCGCCTTTCTCCTTCGCAATAATAACTGACCCACAATAAACTTCTCCTTAATAAAAATATCACCCCTTGACCTCTCCAGGTGACCTAAATAGATATAGTTTACGTGCAGGTATAAAGACTTCATTGCCACGGACCTTTGACAATCATGATTGCAACAAAAGCCGTATTGCAGCAATAAAAGCCTGCTGGAGAGTCGAAAATAAACCGTTCATTGGCCTCCGCTTGGCTTTTAATGATGGCTGCCTCCCCAGATTCATCTTTGTCTAATACCGGAAGTATGGCCACGATATGTGGCTATCTGGTCTATATAAGTTTATGGGAGAGGCACACTGGGAATCATTAATACTGAACCATGCGCATTATTCTTTTTATTTATCATCGTCAACATCATCATCATTCCAATCACCACAACCAGCACCAATATCATCATCGTCATCACCTACACAACTGCCATCACTACCACCAGCACCATCATCATTACCAGTACCACCATCATCACTACCACCAGTACCATCATCACTACCACCATCATCACTACCACCATCATCACTACCACCAGCCCCATCATCACTACCACCATCATCACTACCACCAGCCCCATAATCACTACCACCAGCACCATCATCACTACCATCAGTACCATCATCACTACCACCATCATCACTACCACCAGCACCCTCATCACTACCACCAGCACCATCATCACTACCACCATCATCACTACCACCAGTACCATCATAACTACCACCATCATCACTACCACCATCATCACTACCACCATCATCACTACCCCCAGCACCATCATCACTACAACCATCATCACTACCACCATCATCACTACCACCAGTACCATCATCACTACCACCATCATCACTACCACCATCATCACTACCACCATCATCACTACCACCAGCACCATCATCACTACCACCATCATTACTACCACCAACATCACTACCATCATCATCACTACCATCATCATCACTACCACCAGCACCATCATCACTACCACCAGCACCAGCATCACTACCACCGTCATCACTACCACCAGCACCATCATCACTACCACCATCATCACTACCACCATCATCACTACCACCAGCACCATCATCACTACCACCAGCACCATCATCACTACCACCAGCACCATCATCACTACCACCATCATCACTACCACTATCATCACTACACCATCATCACTATTACCATCATCACTACCACCAGCACCATCATCACTACCATCATCATCACTACCCCCAGCACCATCATCACTACAACCATCATCACTACCACCATCATCACTACCAGCATCATCACTACCACCAGCACCATCATCACTACCACCATCATCACTACCATCATCATCACTACCACCAGCACCATCATCACTACCACCATCATCACTACCACCAGCACCATCATCAATACCACCAGCACCATCATCACTACCACCATCATCACTACCACCAGCACCATCATCACTACCACCAGCAACATCATCACTACTACCAGCAACATCATCACTACCACCAGCACAATGATCACTACCACCAGCACCATCATCATTACCACTATCATCACTACCACCATCATCACTACCACCAGCACCATCATCACTACCACCATCATCACTACCACCATCATCACTACACCATCATCACTATTACCATCATCACTACCACCAGCACCATCATCTCTACCATCATCATCACTACCCCCAGCACCATCATCACTACCACCATCATCACTACCACCATCATCACTACCACCATCATCACTACCACCATCATCACTACCACCAGCACCATCAACACTACCACCACCAGCACCATCATCACTACCACCATCATCACTACCACCAGCACCATCAACACTACCACCACCAGCACCATCATCACTACCACCATCATCACTACCACCATCATCACTACCACCAGCAACATCATCATTACCACCAGCAGCATCATCACTACTACCAGCAACATCATCACTACCACCAGCACCATGATCACTATCACCAGCACCATCATCATTACCACTATCATCACTACCACCATCATCACTACCACCAGCACCATCATCACTACCACCATCATCACTACCACCAACATCACTACCATCATCATCACTACCATCATCATCACTACCACCAGCACCATCATCACTACCACCATCATCACTACCACCAGCACCATCATCAATACCACCAGCACCATCAACACTACCACCATCATCACTACCAAAATCACCATCATCATTACCACTATCATCACTACCACCATCATCACTACCACCAGCACCATCATCACTACCACCGTCATCACTACCACCAGCACCATCATCACTACCACCATCATCACTACCACCATCATCACTACCACCAGCACCATCATAACTACCACCAGCACCATCATCACTACCACCATTATCACTACCACCATGGTCACTACACCATCATCACTACACCATCATCACTATTACCATCATCACTACCACCAGCACCATCATCACTACCACCATCATCACTACCACCATGATCACTACACCATCATCACTATTACCATCATCACTACCACCAGCACCATCATCACTACCATCATCATCACTACCCCCAGCACCATCATCACTACAACCATCATCACTACCACCATCATCACTACCAGCATCATCACTACCACCAGCACCATCATCACTACCACCATCATCACTACCACCATCATCACTACCAACAGCACCATCATCACTACCACCATCATCACTACCACCAGCACCATCATCACTACCACCAGCACCATCATCACTACCACCATCATCACTACCACCAGCACCATCATCACTACCACCAGCACCATCATCACTACCACCATCATCACTACCACCATCATCACTACCGCCATCATCACTACCACCATCATCACTACCACCAGCACAATCAACACTACCACCACCAGCACCATCATCACTACCACCATCATCACTACCACCAGCACCAGCAACACTACCACCACCAGCACCATCATCACTACCACCATCATCACTACCACCAGCAACATCATCACTACCACCAGCAACATCATCACTACTACCAGCAACATCATCACTACCACCAGCACCATGATCACTACCACCAGCACCATCATCATTACCACAATCATCACTACCACCATCATAACTACCACCATCATCACTACCATCAGCAACATCATCACTACCACCAGCACCATCATCACTACCACCAGCACCATCATCATTACCACTATATGCATGTTTTTTAGCATCACGAACAGCGACGTGACGTCGGAACATGCTGATGATGTTGAATCCGCTGCAAAAAAAAAAAGAGACAAAATAACCGATTTATCCCCATGGACGCTCTACTAATGACTGCATAATGTATGTGTGGGTCGCAGCTAGTGTCTGTACAATTTACGTTGGGTCACAGTTAGTGTATGTACTATCTAATTGTGGGTCGCAGTTAGTGTCTGTACAATTTATGTTGGGCCACAGCTAGTGTTTGTACAATATATGTTGGGTCTCAACTAGTCTTTGTACAATTTATGTTGGGTCACAGCTAGTGTTTGTACAATGTATGTTGGGTCACAGCTAGTGTTTGCACAACTTATGTTGGGTCCCAGCTACTGTTGACGTTAGGACGCAAGATTTCTGTAAAGGAACTAGAATCCGTTAAATCCCATGCTTCACATTTGAGTGGACAGGTGAATGATCCCAAATATGATCCCTTTAAAGGGAGCCTTCTACAGTGGAAGACTATGCTGCACGTTAGACGGGGATAGCTAATCCACCAGATTTTAATTGGATCCCTTTAAATAATGAACCCATAAACTACAACCGGTCTAGAAGAAGGTCCATTACCATTAATTCTTCGCGGGCTAAACTCAGTGCTATGAAGTTCTGTGATTTTCTGGTCCAAGCGGGTCTTAGATTCGCCTGGGGGTTTGACGTAAATTGATAGCTTCGAGTGCCAGTCATATACGGCTACAATGCACCAGAAACTAGGTTGTGTGTTTACACAATACTACTTCATTTTGCTCCGAAATAGTCAACCTACCAAAGTAGGAAAAAAACATATCGTATTTCAATACTTAATTTAGAGCTACAAAGAAGCAAATACTCTTTTAAATTATCCATGTTGACCAGCATAAAGAATACAATCTAGAACTTGGCACAGGTGGACAGATAAAGATCTTCAGACTCAAAACTGAACATTGCAGACTGAAGTTCCACCTAAACAAAATAGGTATGAGAGACACGGCCATGTGTGATTGCGGGGCACTCAAACACACATCAGATCATATCCTGTAGGACGGCATTACTTATACAGACAAATAAGTCAGTCTGGCCCGGGAAGCGACAATACTCGAAAAGCTGTGAAGGGCCCGGGAAGCGACCATGCTCGAAAAGCTGTGTAGGGCCGGCGAAGACCTGAAACGCACAGTCTCTTTCGCGAACCTCATCAGGCTAGAAGCATAACATCAGTTGATCGAAGAAGAAGAATACTTGTGGGATTAACATGATCCCCGTAGCAGTGAACGTCAGGCAGATGAAGCCAAGCATAGCACAACTGCCTGGACGATCCCGGTCCATCTTCATCAACACGATCGGAATGTGAGGAAAACTATAGCAACATGTCACTTAACATTCGTTTCTGGGCGCACCCAAGAGTAAACTCTCTCATCATGGTCATTCAATAATAACAACAATATTGTGATGCGTGTGTGTGTGTGTGTGTGTGTGTGTGCGAGAGAGAGGGAGAGAGAGAGAGAGAGAGAGAGAAAGAGAGAAATGGAAACGGAAAATGATTGGGAAGTAAAACTATCGTCCGGTCAGGCAAAATATACTGACCAGACATATTAGTCAGGGTCAGGCAAAATATACTGGTCAAGACCCTCACCTCGGCTTCCTAGTAGCCCTCCCTGAAAACGAGATGTTTTCATGGCAACGTGGCCAACGAGATGAGTGATCGACGTGATCCCCGTTGTAGTAAGTATCACGCAGATGAAACCAAGCATAGCACAACTGCCTGGAGGATCCCGGTCTACTTTCACAAACACGCTACATCCCGCGACTTAACGTCCTTTTCATGGGCACAAAAGAGTAACCTACTCATCACGGTCATTCGCTAACAACAACTGAAAAAGAAGACTAAATGGTGGTGGATCGGTTTGCATTCTTGTATCATGACGTACGCGACACGCCTTCAAAATCTCGGAAGGGCATATATTTGTACAAGATTTTGTTTAACTTGACAAAACCAGTGTCCGTTTGCGTTGACTTGTATTTCCCGTAAACTACATAGCTGACTTGTTGTACACATCTGCCACTAGTCTATCTTATCTAATCTAAATCTAAATCTTAATCTTAATCTTAATGTTATCTATCTTATCTATCTTACATATCTTGTCTGTCTGTCTGTCTGTCTGTCTGTCTGTCTGTCTGTCTGTCCACTTATGTCATTAGACGCCGTGGTGAGGTGTGACCTCCTTTGTTTCACATTTTCTTTTTGGCAGGTGAATATCCGCTGGTGACTTGCCAGATCAATCCCAGAATCTGTTAGCCCCTGGAATATACGATCGCCTATTTTTGGGACTGGTGGAGGTGGAAGCATAAATTAGAGCAAGGTAGACCCGCAGCCTGTCAAGCGCCATCTATACCGTTCCGCTAACCACATAACCAAGACCTGATATTATGATGTTATAGCCACACAGTCCCCCTTTTTGCGACATATTCCCTGTGGGACAATACATCCCTAGAATAATTCGAGTAGGATTTAACTTTGAATTTTGCCCGAGCAGCGGCCGCTAAGCCTACTCCTTTCGATTTCCAACTGCTAAGGTATTTTTAACGTGCGCGCTACTGCACACGGGTGTCTGATCTCACAACTCAGAGATCATGGGAAATATTTACCCGATGATCCAGGTGAAAAAAATTCCGGTCTCCACCGGGATTTGAACCCGCGACCTTCAGCACCCGAGGCGAACACCTTACCTCGAGATCACCGGATCTTTTCATACTGCGACCTGTAAATCTATCCAATTTTAACAGATCCTGGAATGGCAAACCAAAAACGCCCATACATTATTTATTTAACTTCACACGGCCATTGCCCGTTTTCGTGACATCGTGACCTAGGAAGAGAAATGTCCGTTTCACAATCCCGACAAACGGCGTTCGATTACGACTGTGTCCAAGGTGGCAAATACTTTTTTTTTTTCCTCCGTGCAATTACTCAAGTGCTTGAATCCATAGATATTTCTAAACGTCTCGACTGATAGTCTTGACTCTGGTCCAAGGTAGCTCTGGACGAGAGAGTGAGAGGTCGTTAATCAGTCCAGTTTCTTTGTCAATATAATCTAAATACAGCGGAATTTACGTCATCAAGACAAAACACATTTTGATAGTGTCGCCATCATTGCTGGCGATGGGTAACACATTTTTTTCCTAAACTTCTAGTCAGCTCTCCCCACTCAAAGAAAAAAAAAATAAAACAAAATAAGACTAATGTCTTAGTTTAAATGACAACATGTACCCCAAACAAATACAGGATTTAACATAAAAACCATGCCGTATGTGTATGCCTAAGACAAGAATAGCATCACAGCCCCACGGAGAACATGTCGTAAGGCGCGACTAACTGTGTGAAATGGCATTACACCAGTCAGGTGGTTTTATAAGAGCAGCATAGATGGCGCCTGACAAGCTGCGGGTCGACTTTGCTCTAGTGTTTGAGTCTATTAAGATGGCCTCGCACATCGGTTAACCACACTTGCCCCAATGCAGCGGAGTAATAAGGTGCTCGAGCTTAAACAGATACGCTGGAAATGCTGCTTTCGGCTACATCCAGCTCATGCCAGATCTGGGATTCGCAAAGAGGCATCCACCCGTGTAGAAGTACAGGTCCACTAAGACTAAGACTGGGACATAAAAACCTTGACTGCACACAGCGTTGTGACAGCCTCGGAAATCTTCCAGAAACACTCTAGCAATGAGAATTTATTAAGTTTTCATTGTATTTAAAAAACAAAAGACGATAGTAGAAGCAGACAGGGAAGGGGTTCCCTACAGTCAAGATCGCTGTATGAGCAAAGTGGAGGAAGTTCGTTGCTGTGACAGACGCTGTCAGGCGGGAGGGTTTCTGACTGGTTTGCCTGTGATTGACTCAAGACGCTATGAAAGGGGCAGATGAGTTATATTTAGGTGGAGGCGTGAAGTGTAGGGGTGTAAATCGAGTGCGTGATTGGTTTGGAATCTCAACATACCAGGTTCGAATCGACATCGTGTCAAGTTTGACTGCGCATGTCGGGGATTTTACTCGATATGACCGGTTCTCCGCGAGCAGAAAGGATTGGCAAAACTACTGTACTGCAAAACTGTGCTCACACAAGCAGACACACACATCCATACATCGGCCAATACGTCCACATTACAAATAGATACATGCACTCATCTATACACTGGCCAATACGTCCACATTACAAACAGATACACACACTGGTCAATACATCTCGATATCCCACAGCGGACTATGGTCTTGGGTTGAGATGACAGGAGGACCTTTGCCAGACGCTTCCCAGGAAAGCAATCCGTTAACCAAACCAACAATTTTGTGAACGGCGATCGTGAAGTACGGATGGCTCTGTTTCCTGTGTGTTTCCCTTCTCAAACAAGTAAACAGATGTCGTCATAGAAACCATGAAGATTAGATGTGATTGCGCAACCTGTCGAAGTTGTCCTGTTTAATCGATCCGTGTTGTGTGTTTGCTGTTGTTGTTGTTTTCTAAACTATTGAGTTGAACTAACTTCCGACATTTCTTTAGTAGCAGGTTTGCTGTGGCTCTTTTACATCCCAAGGCGAAGACATTATAATTCTTTTCTAGATATCTGTGGGTCCGGAAAACGCCAACTGCTTGACGGAAACAACCTGATCACATTACTAGTGATCGACAAGGGGGACAAAGAAGACCATGAAAATTAACGGCCGATTCCTTTTTTCTGGGTCACTTGCAAACTGTTTATGTAATGCATTCATGTAAAAGTTCGTTCCATTCTGGATATAGTACAACAATTGAAGAAGCTGGCTTTCGGCGTTCTTACAGCACATTGGAGGATATATTAACCAGTAATCGACTTGTTCAGGAAGTGCGAGAACACTAGACTACTTGACCTCCACCGTCATCGACTTCACAAACGGATTTAATTCTGTAGATAAAGTAATCGATTCTACAAAATCATGATATCTGTGACTTTCGATAATGGAACAATGTGCAATGTCTTCTCTTTCTGCGTCTTCTTCTTCTTTTTTTCTACTTCTTCTATTTCTTCTTCTATTTCTTCTTCTTCTTCTTCTTCTTCTTCTTCTTCTTCTTCTTCTTCTTCTTCTTCTTCTTCTGCGTCATCTTCTTTTTCGATTTCTTCTTTTTCTTCTCATTTTTCTGCACCATTCGTTCTAAAAATGACGTTTGTGTCGCAGTTTACAGCGAAGCTGCGGTTACTGCGCCTTTTGTACCGACACATCCGATTTCAGCGTGACATTTTTGAGACCGGGTTTGACTTGCCTTATCGCTTAGCCAGGCTGCATGGTTGCAGCCTGTGTCCAAGGTCGCCACTTGGAGGTGGAAAAGAGTCTCGCTGAACTATTGGTCACTGACCCAGATGCAACTAACCAGCTGCGAGTTGTTGGCTGCTGAGAGCTGATTCCCTGCTGCATCTTCAGGACGGAACAACTTTCAGGTTTTTGTTATCTGCTTCAAAAACTGCGGACCATACTTCCACCAAGTTGTGGCTCCAAAAGTAGAAGAAAATTCCGCAGACGAAGAAAAAAAAGAAGAAGAAAAACAAGCAGAATAAAGAAACAAGAATAAAAAAGAAGAAATGGAAGCAGAAGAAGAAACAAGAAAATAATAAGTAGAAAAATGAGAAGAAGAAGGAGAAGAAGAAGAAAAAAGATTTAGAAGAAGACAAATAAGAAAAAAAAGAAGAAGGAGAAGATGAAGAAGACGGACAAGAAGAAGAAGGAGAAGGAGGAGAAGAAGAAGAAGAAGGAGAAGAAAAAGAAGAAGAAGAAGAAAAAAAAGAAGAAGAAGGAGAAGAAGAAGGAGAAGATGAAGAAGGAGAAGATGAAGAAGAAGGAGAAGGAGGAGAAGAAGAAGAAGAAGGAGGAGGAGAAAAAGAAGGAGAAGAAGAAGTAGAAGAAGAAGAAGAAGAAGAAGGAAAAGATGAAGAAGAAGGAGAAGAAGAAGGAGAAGATGAAGAAGAAGGAGAAGAAGAAGAAGAAGAAGAAGAAGAAGAACAAGAAGAAGATATGTACGAGTTTTCAACAACAACACAATTGAGCAGAAAGCAGTGTATTACTTGTATTATATCTAATGGTCACCCGAATCGCTTCCGTCTGAATTTAGCGTCCTTAGTGTCAACATAGAAAATAAAATTTCGTGAGATGTCAATGGTATTTAGATTATGCAATAAATACATTGTTATGTATATGCATTGTTTTCTTGATTGACTCGTGAATCTTACGACGGGCCTTCAAATCAAACTGGCACTTTTTGTGTTCTAGTTCTACCTCAATGGATTATAGCGCGCGGGAACTACTATCATTAATTAGGGAAACTTGTGTTCTATTACTGCTAAGTAGCCCCCTTGCCATGAATTAGTCACGTGACAGATTCATTATTATGGCAAACAATACTGTTAGTGATTGCATGGAACAGCGTGTTGTGATGTAATTACTTGTGAAAGACGGTGTGGACTTTTCGTGAAACGTTTTTAGATCGTTTCATTACATGTGACGAAACCTGAGCGTATCATCCTACTCCTGAATCGAAATGAGCATCCAAGCAGTGGAAATAAACGGAATCACCATCAAACAAGAAATGCCGGACAGTTGCGTCTGCAAGTAAAGTGATGGAGAGTTTTTCTAGGACAAACTTGGCATCATTCATGTTGATTTTCTAGCCTGTGGTGCCACAATCAACAATGAAAAGTACATACACATTTTTAGTGATGTGCATAACCGTCAGAAGGAGAAGAAGAACAAGAAGATGGAGAAGGAGGAGAAGAAAAAGACCGTTTTCAGAAGAAAAACCGTCTGATTTGATAATAAATGGCGTTCTGCTGCTGCAAGATAACGCTCATAAGGCTCACCACGCTAGGCGTCATCTGCTCCATCTCGGCTGGGAGGTATTGCCACATCTAGCTTACAGCCAGATCTCGCTACAAACGATTTTCACCGGTTTGGGCCCTCTACAATAATTTCTGGGATGTCAGCATTTCAGCACTGATGACGAAGTGAAACAGGCTGTCCTGGATTGGTTCAGACATACTGACAAATCTTTCTACTCTGATCCTTTTCAAGCATAATTTAAACGTTGGGATAGAAGATTAAATCGAAAAATAAATGGCTTTTAACTACTTGAAAAATAAAAACAGTGATTTTCTTAATAAAAAAGTCCCGGTTTGACTTGAACGCCCCTCGTACATCAACAGTTCATATCCCATGGGGTGGAAGAAGATATATGGACACTGAGATCTCTCCAACATCTTCGTCTGCTCCCTGGAACATTAATCCACGAATCAAAAACGGGATATTTCATCTCGGGCTTTTTAGCAAACCAAGATGGCTACCCAACAAGCGTTTAGGGCTGTGTGAATAGAGTCCTTAACATATGACGTCATTAGAAAAACCAACCGGACCTTAAAACCCATAAATCACTTCCTACCACACCCATTTTTTGTGTATGCTTCAAACAGATTTTAAAATCTTTTATTTAACTTGAAATGGCCGTTGCCCGGATGCGTGTCGGATGCAAGATTTTGCTATTTCTCAAACGTTAATCAACTTTCCGATAACCTTGAGAGCTGACATTTTCTACATATACTCCACTAGTTGGACCTGATAATCTATAAAATTGAATATTGGACAGGTCATTCAAAAGGTTTTGTAGAAAACAAAGTTTCTTAGTAGTTACCATTATTCCTGAATTATTGGACGACCCTTTCCTCAGAGGCTGTTTCGCAGTGGGTTCTAACTACGTTTCCATCGTCTTCTGTCTTGGGCCACGGTGGACGAGTGGGTGATGAATTTTTCCCTTCTGTGGCATCGTTGATGTTTTTTCTGGGACAAACGCGTATGTGGTCTTCGCCGTGGCCATCTTCTATATATTTACTTGTTTAGAGAAGAGAACTGAATGTTATGATATTCAAAATCTGATCTGTTTTATTCTATTCAGCTCTGCACTGCTCTCGTCCGCTCCTTTCTGTTTTGTTATGTCCTTTTGTTCTCTGCTCTTTTCTACTCTACTCTGTTCTCTGCTCTTTTCTACTCTACTCTGTTATGTTCTGTTCTACTCTGTTCTGTTATGTTATGTTCTGTTCTGTTCAATTATGTCCTGGTCTACTTTGTTATACTCTGTTCAGTTGTTCTGTCTCGTTCTCTTATGTTCTAACTTATTCTGTTATGTTCTGTCCCTGCTCGAAGAGGTAGCAGAAGATCTTACACGCACCAGAGGCAGCTAAGCAGCTATCACATAAGGTGCCTGCGCAGAATCCTGGGGGTTGGGTGGCAAGACAAGATCACCAACACAGAGGTGTTGGAGAGAACAGGCACTGTCACGATCTTTCGCATACCTAGTCTTCAAAGGCTCCGATGTCTGGGACATACTCGGATGATGGATGATGGCAGAATACCGAAATATATTCTCTATGGTGAATTATAATTGGGCTAAAGGTCTCTTGGTCTAATACTACTTCGGCCACAAAGATGTGCGCAAGTGGAAGATGAATGATGCGGGAATCGATTTGGAATCATGGGCACAGGACGCCATGGATCGTGTTACATGAAGAGGTATGATTAGACATGGAATACAGACACAGGAGATACTGATTGCTGATAGGCTAAGGACCCAGCGTTTGAGAAGACACGCCACACCATGCGATACCGCATGTGGTCCTGAGTTTCCATGCACACAGCGTAGAAGACGTTTCTGTGCTCGGATTGGTGTTATGAGTCATATTCGTTATCGTCATGGACTGCAGCTACATCCGCTTTCTCCCAAACCACAACTTACTATCGTCTGACAAGACGGAAAGAGTCAATGATGATAAATGGAGGATGTATCAAGCACTATTCTCGGCCACACCATTACCTCTCACTTTAGCAGAGACGTCCAACATCGATTGCTAACCAAGAGGCATTTATGTAATCAGGTCAGGTCAGGTCATTCCGTAACCGGTGACGTCGTTGGGGCACACATGAAGACATCCTCACAACCCCACGCCACGCTTCTCTGTCAGCGACCGCTGCGTGTGCTTCTTTTGGTCGGAGATTGGTCCATTCTTTTATGTTGTCCTCCCACCTCACTTTGGGACAGCTTCTTCGTCGTCTGCCTTGCACCTTTCCGTGTAGGATCGTATTTGCAAGACCATTTGATCTCGATATGTGACCTTAACAAGCGAGTTTCCTTCTTATGTATTAGTAAATGAAATATCTTCATTGTGAGGAGTATTCCCATTTATCTTCTTTTCAACCTCAAGCTACATTTTCAATTGCACCACTTTCTGTGTTCCCTACCAGAGGATGATCACCCAGGTTTAGTCTGCCATTTTATCAGCCCACCCCCCTGCTTTTCTTTCCTCTAATAATTATGAGGCAAAAATAGAAACTGCAGTGGACTTGAATATCGATTGTACTACACTAAAAGGTGACAATGGAGCAAAGACTTACCTCAGAGTCTGGTGAATTAAACCGACCAAGACCTCAAATCAGGTTTCGGCTGTGTTCTTAGGAACAGGCGCTGTTACAGTCTGATCAACGTAATGAGGATCAACGACGCGATCCTCCAAGTGGTTAAACATAACATCATTTCTTGAGTTGCAATACAGCCAGGATTGTTAAGCCCATTCTGTAGAACGTCTGGGGATATAAGAAGAGCTACGGTAATCTACCGACAAAGTAACATGACAAAAGGAAAGAACTCAGCAAGAGCAGCTTCAGATAATATAATTTGTTGTTTTGTTTATCCTTGACGATGACTTTGTTTACGCAACATAGTCTGGTGAATTGGCACTTGTGTATTGACTCACTCACACTTGATTATATGATTATTGACTTGCAATAATAATTGCAATCCTGGTATTGAAACAGGAATCTTTCCAAGTAACCGAATTGCTTCAGCTATACATAGTAGATATTGTACAACTTCCACCGGCTAACTAGGCCTGGGGGAAGATGCAAATAATTTGGATAGATTTTTAACTACAATTTGTTAATTTTGTCCGCGAAGCGGCCGTGGTGGATTGTGCTTAAACCGGAAATCTTTGTACGGTCCAAGACGAAAAACTTACCAAAGACAGACCTGGCAGAAGGCATGCTTTGTGTACAGGGCTACAAACAGTGAAAGCTAAGATGGGTCAATATGCAGACTCGAAACATGAGTGTTGGAAGTCAGGGCAACAATTAAGGGCCCTCTCTAGTGTGAAGTCAATTGTATTTCGAAACTGACAAGATGCCAATCATCAAATTATTCCACATTGTTGTCTAAACTTACATTTTGAATTTCAGCTGACCGTTATTCATGTGGTATCTATTACGGATACTGGATTGGTCAATTGAGGATCCTTCTTGGATCATAACTTGTTTTGTTTTCCATAACCCCGAAATGAGGATATGAGCATTGACAAAACAAAAGCGTAAAGAATATAACTCCAGGTCCATGAGACTGGCAGGAAGACAGACAGACAGTTAGACAGTTAGACAGACGGGCAGACAGACAGACAGACAGACAGGCAGGCAGACAGACAGACAGGCAGGCAGGCAGGCAGGCAGGCAGGCAGGCAGGCAGACAGACAGACAGACAGACAGACAGACAGACAGACAGACAGACAGACAGACAGACAGACAGACAGACAGACAGACAGACAGACAGACATAGATAGATAGATAGATAGATAGATAGATAGATAGATAGATAGATAGATAGATAGATAGATAGATAGATAGATAGATAGATAGATAGATAGATAGATATATAGATAGATAGATGGATAGATAGATATATAGATAGAATGTATCAATGATGAAACGACTGTTTATAGAAGGTTATTAACGAAACATATCATTATAGGCGTCTCAGTCTTTGCAGATCTTGCGTGTGGCACCCTGTGTGTAACCTCTCAGGGCGCAAGCCTGGGCTATGAATATGGAGACCCTGAGCTGCCCAAAACTCCAGGATCACTCTCTCGGCCTCGCTGGTGTAATCCAAAGAAATGCAAAGCATGACTATTGCAGCTCAGCTGCAGGTGCTGTCGGAATGAGTTCGCAATTGTGAAACCATCCGTCTTAGGTGCTACCACTTTGGATTTTTTGTCTGGAGTAGTTGCCCATAGATGCTAGTTACTCGAGACATCCAATGATACTCTCATCGTCCCAAAACTAGCCAGCACTCCTTGGGACTTTTGGGTTTAAAATCAGAGTCCCTCCTCTCCACAAAGTGAACTGCCTGAACAGGCTAACGAGCTTCGTCTACCGGGCTTAGAGTCAGAGTTTACCTTTTCTTAATGAGCCTAATCTGCCCGCCCAGTTATACCACCGGATACTACGTCGCGCTCCCACAGCAGGTGCTGCTGGGGACACAAAAATGTAGGAGAGGCCATTGGCATAGAAATTCTGGCCCGGTAAGCCGAACAGTGAATCCAGCGGCGATCTCTACACCTGGAAAGGAGAGGCTATATCAGACGCTTCACTTTCCTTTAACGAGCGGGACGTCTTGCCCAGACCTCGCTGCTCCCTCTCCCCCTCCCGCCCCGAACGAAACATATACTCATGAACAATCATTATTCAAAGAACTAAGATCATTTGAAACTTAATATATTGATTGAAGGTATCAGGTCAGGATATCCCGTAGCCGGTGAGGTCGTTGGTGCACACATGAAGACATCCTCACAACATCCTCTCTGTCAGATGCCGCTGCCTGTGGCTCTTCTTGTCAGAGATTGGTCCATTCTTTTATGTTGTCCTCCCATCTCTTTTTTGGGACGGCCTCTTCGTCGTCTGCCTTTCACCTTTCCCTGAAGGATTGTATTTGCAAGACCATTTGATCTCGATATGTGACCGTACCAAGCGAGATTCCTTCTTTTACCAGTTGCCAAGAGCTCTTCCAAAGGCCCTATTCCTGTTATAATTCTATGTCCTATTTCCTCATTTGTAACTCGATCTCTGTACGGGACGTTTAAAATTCTTCGGAAACATCTCATCTCCAAGACCTGTATCCTTAGCTTAAGGTCACCTGTAACTGTCCATGTCTCACAAGCATAAACTAATATTGACAGGACCAGTGTACGCATTAATCTGATTTTCGTGCACAGTGCTAACCGTTTATCTTGCCAGATTCTGTTAAGCTGTGCAAGCGCCGCTATTGTCTGTGCTATTCTGGCCAACACCTCACATTTTGATCCTTTTTCACTGACAATCTACCCAAGATATTTAAAACGGTCAACCACTACGAGTTCCTGACCGTTAGCTGTTATCCTGCTGTTGAAGCCCGTGGCGTTGTCTTTCCAGCGTTTATCTCCACACCATTGTCAAGAGCTGTTTCATCGAGTATTCTGACCATTCCTGGAGTTCTGCGTCTGAACCCGCCAACCCGACGACATCATCTGCAAAACGAAGGTTAGTAATCGTTCGGCCCCCTATCTTGACAGTACCAACGTGACCTCCAAGGGCCTCACTCATAATTCCATTCAAAGAATATATTGAAAAGAGTTGGAGAGAGTGTACACCCCTGTCTCACACCAACTGATGTACGAAACCAGTCCCCTCGCCTCCGGTTCACAAGAACTGCTCTGGACGCCTTGTCATATAGGTGTTCAAGGACCGTTATAATATTTCCGTTAATTTTATACATCCCTATGGTATTTACAATTTATAAAGAAGAACAGCAGAAATAAGTTTCCTGGTTAACATCTGACTTAACATCTGACTTAACATCTGACTATCTGACTTAACATCTGACTTAACATCTGACTTAACATCTGACTTAACATCTGACTT
This sequence comes from Ariolimax columbianus, assembly GCA_036924085.1. NCBI lineage: Eukaryota > Metazoa > Mollusca > Gastropoda > Stylommatophora > Arionidae > Ariolimax > Ariolimax columbianus. The sequence goes on from JAVGWX010000013.1 coordinate 47,907,008, forward strand.
AACATCTGACTTAACATCTGACTTAACATCTGACTTAACATCTGAAGCAATTCAAGGCTTTAGATACATTTGTGAAAGCATTGCAAGAAATACACGCCTGAGATGAGGGGACAGCCCTCCCATTGTCAGTAAAAACATTTGAGACAATGAAACCCCTTAGCAGCCTAGTGATAGATCACAAGGTTATCACGGTGAAGGTATCTTGTTCGATCCCTCGTTCCAGACGACCCAGTTTGTAAATAAATATCAGACCTCATATTAAAGGTTTTAAAACTACAAGAAATAAAACTGACCCCTCCAATTCATGACAAGCTGAATCATTCTGAATACTTCAGCCCCGACCGTAGTTTTCGACATCATTTACCTTATAACACCACAGACGGACATGAGTTACCTAGGTCCGAACAATGAGAACAAATTAGTGAGACCAGTTTCCAGTCGTCAGTACACCTGCACGTAGCAGACAATTGGAGAACGACAAAGACAACACAGAGGAAACTTCGAATGTTCGTCTCTGCCGAAGACGGACGTTTCGGGCCGAAAAATGCAAATATCGCAGTCAGGCTGTAAACTAGCGACAACTTCCTGCTACTTGCAAACTTCTGTTCATGATTTCGTAGCGGGAGATTGGCTTGGCTTCGTTCATTCTCAATCTCCCGCTACTAAGCCCTGAAAGGGCTTAAGTAGCTGAATGTAGTCCAGAGAACGGAATGCGTTAGTGTCGTAGTTTACAGCTTGACTGCGATATTTGCGCGTTTCGGTCCAACACATCCGACTTCAGCAAGCATTTTTGAGTACCGGGTTAGCATTCCCTCTTCGATCCCTTCTCCTTAGCCAGTCTGCCCTGCTGCAGCCTGTTATCCAGGATCACCGCGTGGAGGTGTAGAAAGGTCTTGGCAGCTTTGGTTCGCTGGCTCTGACGCTAGCAGTCAGTTATGGGTCGCTGATCACTACAGCTCATGCGCTGCTCAGCATCTTGATCCCGCGGGAGATTGAAAACGAACGAAGAAGAAGAAGAAATATTCGTCAAAAAATGTTAACGGACGATAATGAGTAATTGATGTCCAGACATGGTGAAGAATAAAGACCAATAGGAAACGAACCAACGGTAACGCTTAAAAGCAACAGATCGAGAGCGGGAAATGAGGTTGGATAGGATATACCATACGGAAAGCAAGAACAAACGTTGACAGACACGCCCTGACGTGGGACCAAGATATACCTAGAGAAGAGACTGTGAAAATGAACTTAAAGCCTGAGCTGGAGAGAGGCAGAACGTGCGGCTTAAGATTGAACTTGATGGAAGAGGGTTGCCAATAGATTTTGTTTCGAAACGAAAGACATTTATTGATGACTATAAGAATGGATGGACAGGGGAGCAGGTGTTCACAAGAAATTACAAAACAAAAAAGGCCTTTATTCCGCATAGTAGAAGAGGAGTTATTGCATGAAGCTGAACTGTTCTTAGTTGACAATGGTACTCAGTCAGAGAACTTGAGGAATCGTAATGACGAGGCTGATTTGAAGTGTTACCTCCAGCGCCGTAACTATGGCAACAGTGATCAGAGCCACGTGACACGTATGTGAAAATAATCTCTAAGGAAGTGACTTTATGGGCATCTTGTGGCATGCGCCTGGAAAGTGATGCATGTGCACATCAGACAGTAAATAGGCGGGCTACGTGGAAATGGGGTTGAAAGAACGTGCCGTGATTGTAGTCCTGGCGCCGGAAGGTCGTGTGCTCATCGACATGCATCGAAGATTTACTGCCGTTCAAAGTGCCCTGTGTGGATGTCAGCACTGTCAAGAGGTGAGCACACAATGCAAAAACGCGAGAATCCAGCCACTACAAACCTGCACGACAAGGCTCGCAGCGGACGACCGACCACAGCTGTGGATGCACAGCTTGCGTGGATCAACTAATTCGTGTCAACTGCCGTGTCGTGCAGAACGATTTTGCCTCATTGCTTATGATTTTGATTGATCGAGTCCATTACATTATTCATGCCCTGCTTGGGTATAGGAAGTGTGTGCGAGATAGGTCCCTTACATACTTACGAAATTCTTCAACTCAACAATGCTCGCTCACAGACGACTTCCACAAACAGTGGCAACATTGGAGAGTCTCAAGTTTGACGATATTTTACCACATCCATTTTACAGACTTAATCTGGCACCTTGTGACTTCTTCGTCTTTCCGAACCTGAAGCAACACCTCAAGGCACACAGTTGCGCTTCTGACGAGCGGGTGACAGCATCTGTGCTTTCGTTTTCGGGAGAAGACGAGACATTGTTCATCGAAGAGATGCAACAACTTGTCCGACATTGGCATCTGTGTGGACCTGGATGGTGGCTCCGTTGGCGTCTGTGTGTGGACCAGGATGGTGACTCAGTTTGCGTCTGACTGTGGACCAGAATGGTGACTCCGTTGGCGTCTGTTTGTGGACCAGAATGGTGACACCGTTGGCGTCTGGGTGTGGACTATGACAGTGACTCCGTTGGTATCTGAGTGTGGACTAGGATGGTGACTCCGTTGAAAAATAATGACACATCACGTAAACGACATTCCAAGTTTTAAGAAAAGACATAGCTCACGTGTAAATCATGCATTCATTAAATTATCTCCTAAAATTAAAACAACTTTTCAAATATCCCTGGTACACAGATTGTATGGAAAGATGCCAATTTTGACATATCCGTATCTGTTACTCCAAAGCACTGCGCGCTATGCAGACACACTGAAAGTACCAAACATGTATAGGGTTAATAGAAAGAACACCAACGTCGCACTATATTCGCATCAGTACTACATCTAACGACTACCTCCGCCATCAACAAGGAGTCCTCCTTTTTCCTGGCTTAACCCATAATTCCCATTTAACTCACATGGGAACTCAGTATTTGCACAGCAAATATACATCACGACTCGAAACAGATTCAGGACTGCGCCACAAACCGTCTTAAATCGAAAGCGTTCAGGAAGAATGTTTACCAAAGTTATTTTCAAGTATGTCTAGATAAATTAGAATTTATTTCCAGGCTAGCGTTCCCTTGAAGAACCGATTCCGTGTTAAATAGACACCCTAATCGTCTCTATAAGTGTGCTATTAGCCAACTTTCTGAGCCTTTCTAATGCGAAATTTAAAACGTGAACATTTTAAACCAAGAATCTGCAATTCTCGGTCCACGAAGTCATATCGTGTGATAAGAATTCTGATTGGCTAATGATTACAAAACGTAGAAACTTTCGCAACTGTGGGAATGAAAGCCGAAGACACTATCTAGTGTTCAGACTAAATTTTTATTTTCTATCTTCTCTATGTTCTTTAAGCGCCAGACTGCTCCTGGACATAATCTACCACACACAACATGGAAGTCGCTGAACAGACTCCGAACGGGTGTATCCCGGTGCAAGAGAAATATGAAGCGATGGGGATACACAGATGATGACACATGATTGTACAGGACCCAGACCACCTGATGACCTGCCCCAACCTCCAGGAAACATGCAATAGGCGCGACATGCTGGAGGCAAATGACAAGGCAATCCATGTCGCTGAATACTGGATGCAAGATTTATAACGTGGTGCTTGGATACGGAAAGTCAGTAAGCGCCAGAAACGGAGTATCGAGCAAGCTAGACATTGGGCAATCCATGTTCGAGCGAGAGCCGACTAGAAACTGAGCTTGGACACGCAAAGGAGCACCCCCAAAAACATGCTCTAGTGGGTTCCGGTAAGCAGGGAAATGCACCTACCGGCTTCCAGCTATTCCCACACAAGTTGGTAGCTGCACAAGGACATCCGCCCTTTGCGAAGTACAGGTGGACTAAGACTCGGAGTACACGGTAGAAACAAGAGCTGCAAGTTTGAACTTTGGGACGTTACCTTTGTAAGTTCTTGTATATTGTTTTGACCCCTCTCTAATGATCATTATGTGAAGAGTTTCGTTTGGCCTTCCTCTCTTTCTGTCTTCTGCTATCTGAAGCCCACATAACTATCTGTAATGAGAGACTGCTGCTCATCATTCTAAGCACATGATCGATGTACGCCCACCGTGTTTTCCCTTTCGATGGTTACAAACATATTTCGATCTCACATAACGTCTCAACACAATAAATGTGCCGAGACAGGAAGTAGATGCCACTCAAAATCTTAGTTTCTATAATTATGAGCTATCAACTGTGCATCGATTCCCATACCCAGGGGCAGTCATCAGTTACAAGCTCTCTCTAGACCCAAAAATACTCGCATTGTAAAACTGCTGCTAAATTTGCTTGTCTCACACTGCGTGTTTGGGAAAACTAGAAATTCACGACTAAAAGCAAGGTCATGGTGTACAATGTATCTGTGGTAAGCACGCTCCAGTTTGATAATTAAACGTTGTCAATATATTCCAAACAAGAACATAAGCTTAACACCTTCCATCTAGGAGGCATGCCATCCATGTTTAGCAACCTCACTGCCAGTTCTCTTTCATTTGCTACCATTAGGGCATCCACTGTACAGGATTCCTGCATTCTGGGACATAATCAGGTGTTCCGAGTGCTCGACGGCTCCACTTTCACAATGTTCATCGTCTGTATATCGCCACTTCTTCAGGCTAGACCCACACCTGGACACACCTGATCTTAACCTGTTCAGAGATCTCTACGTAGTATATGGCAAACCATGTCCTGGTGCAGGTTCTTCTTTGATCTCCATCCAACCTTCACCGTTCTTTTGGTGCCCCTTTTCTTTGCAGTTTCTTTCGGGTGTTCTATTCTGAGGGCTGTACAATCCGCAAAAAACGTATCATCGATTTCAGTCGTGTTCTTTCTGCTGTATGTCCAAAAAACAGGGTGTCTCTGGTCACTGGACTTCTTTTGTCTCTCAACTTGAGACGGAACATGGCTTCTAATATCTGGAGGTGGGATACCAGCGATTGCATAGACCTTACCGTTAGGTGGCTGACGCAACAACAACAATTGGTTTAGCTTGGCTTGGTTTGGTTTAGCTTGGCTTGGTTTGGTTTGGCTTGGTTTGGCTTGATTTGGCTTGGCTTGGTTTGGTTTGGCTTGATTTGGCTTGGCTTGGTTTGGTTTGACTTGATTTGGCTTGGTTTCGTTAGTTCTCAATCTCCCGCTAGCATACCCTGAAAAGGGGTTAAGTAGCAGAATGTAGTCCAGAGAACGGAATGCATTGTGTCGTAGTTTACAGCTTGACTGCGATATTTGCACTTTTCGGTCCAACACATTCGACTTCGGCAATCATTTTTTTAGTACCGGGTTAGCATTTCCTCTTCGATCCATTCTCCTTAGCCAGTCTGCCATGCTGCAGCCTGGTATCCAGGATCACCGGGTGGAGGTGTAGAAGGGTCTTGGCAGATCTGGTTCTCTGGCTCTGACGCTAGCATTCATCTATAGGTCGCTGGTGTAAAACATATAGTTTCATTAATTACTGTTCAACATATTGTCAATGTACACATTGCACCGTATATTTCTTGATTGTCAACGTATTTGTATCAATCATATCTCACTGTACAGATAATTAAACGTGAATGTTTAGCGAGCTGGAGAATGATAGCCTATCTGACATTGTGAGCTGCTCGCGCAAGTTAATGTGTTCTGCTGTTAAATAAAGCTGTTGTCTTGATAAAGTTGAGACACGCGCGTGCGTAATCTTCTCTCTTATCGAGGGCTTTTGCAGAAAATGAAAGATTTGCATTAAATCAGTTGTTTGTCACGATCTTTGGCGCGCTTCAAACATAACACAGCATCAATATTTGCTACAGTTTTTACGATGTCTTTTCTTCCAGTAATGCCAATATATTATTATCTTGCAAAAAAGTGTGCACATTCAGGCAGAGGGAACATGGGAATCCGATCTCGATAATACATTGTTTTGGACATATTTCATAGGCGTCATTTTATAACCGCTGACATTATGATGGCCTTGACCTCGTTAAGTACGACCTTTAGAGAGATGTGACGGTGGAGTTGAACCCCATTTTTGACCTTCTTGGGCTTTAAAATTATTGCGCTAGATTGAGATGAAGATCAAGTGAAGGGTCGATTTTCTAAATTTGAGGAATCAAATCAGTGGACAAATGTGAAAGTACAGATCTTGAACTTAAACTGTAGTCTCTGCGGCCTCTCTGTTGTGAATTTAAGATGTCGTAGGCTGGACTTTTCTGAAGAAAGAAATTCTATAAATATAAAGAGAAATGCACAAGAGCGTTGCCGGGGCCCAAAATGTGAGCAAGGAACTCTTACACAGTTCCCTACCAAGTTAATCGTTTGAGATGACTAAGAGGGTTTGGGCATGAGCGAGCTACTGCATCTTTTAGATACTTTAAGACAAAAAGCTGCAACAATTATGGACAAGTATAAATAAAAAGAACATGTGGACATAACAGCATGTCCTCTGTCAAAAGAGCAAGTGAGCGCATGAGCTGCAGTGGTCAGCGACCATAGATGAATGCTAGCATCAGGGCCAGCGAACCAGAGCTGCCAAGACCCTTCTACACCTCCACGCTGTGATCCTGGATAACAGGCTGCAGCAGGGCAGACTGGCTAAGGAGAAGGGATCGAAGAAGGAATGCTAACCTGGTACTCAAAAAATGCTTGCTAAAGTCGGATGTGTTGGACCGAATGGTGCAAATATTGCAGTCAAGCTGTAAACTACGACACAACGCATTCGGTTCTCTGGACTACATTCTGCTACTTAAGCCCTTTTATGGTTTGGTAATGGGAGATTGAGAACGAACGAATAAAGCCAAGCCAAGCCAAGCCAAGTCGCACACCGTGCACGCTTCATCTGTGTGTCGCTCTTGCTACAATGGGGGGATCGCGTCAATCTCCGACCTCGTTAACTAGGCCACCATGAAAACAGGCCGTTTTCAGGAAGACCTGAGTTGACGTGAGGTGAGTATCTTGAACATTTATTCTACCTTACATGACTGCCGGACCACACGTGTATCTCATCTCCCGAACGTACGCCTTCAATTAAATTAAAATAATTAGAAGTTATTGTTTTATAATCTGTTAACTATGGTTGGAATTCTTTATATTTTTTAATTTAAAGTCTTTGTCCATAAATCTATTAAGTATTTTGACAAATTTGACTGTAAATCGACTACATTTTAAGTCAGTGTTTCAAAATCTATTACAAAGAATTATAATTTATTGAAGTAATTAAAAGAATGAGAGATTTTGTTGTGAAAATATTTTGTATACAACTTGCCAACTATTATTAGAGATTATAGTTTGAAAATCTATTTAAGATAATTAGAAGTCTTTGTTTCATAAACCGACAAATAATTATAAATATATGTATATCTGTTATTAAATCTACTACATATAATTTAAAGTCTTTGTGAGTAAATCTATTAAATATATTGAAAAATGTGACTGTAAATCGATGAAATTTTTGTTTCAAAATCTATAAGAAATATATGAGGTTTTATTGAATTTATGAGAAATAATTGTTTAAATAATTATAAATTGTCTGGTGAAACGAAATTGTTTACAATTAAGAAAAAAACAAGTAAAGTAACCCATAGCATTACTGCCGTAGGGGTGTGAGGTGTTAGTGATCTCACATTACAAAGGCTCGGCTATATGAGAGCGGTACCCTTCTCCTCTTCCTGAACCGGTACCCATTTAAGGCTGGGTCGACCAGGAAGCCATTGCGGTCTGAAAAAAAAACATTACCGCCTCAACTGGGGACCACTCAGATGCGAAGCCAGAGCGCTAAACACTGCTCTGCGCATTACAATTAGCTAAATATAATTAACGATCTTAGTTTGAAAATGTTTTAGAGATAATTAGAAGTCTTCGTTTCATAAACTATGAAAAATAATTATGAAGAATAGTTTTGTCAGTTCTTTTAAATATAATTTTATTCCGGTGTCTATTGGTTGCCTTATCCGCATCGACAGTGCCAGTTGTGACATGGGCCAACTGATTTTGAATTCTGGAATTTGAGAAATGGGAAACTAAAGCGGAGAAACTTTGCAGAAATAGCCAAAGCAAAGATGCACGAAGATCCCATAAACGCACTAACAACACCAAAGCCCATCACTACTGTACGAAAACCTACTTGGAGGCAGGATATATTTCCAGAGGTGGTAGAAAATATACCAGGTATTGCAAACAAAAACTGCCAGAGTGAGAAAGAAAGGAGAGACACTACCCTAAGCTTCATAACGAAAAGCTACCCAAGCATGGACTGGACCCATGCATACACCGACGGTTCTGTAACAAACACTACGCAGAACGGAGGGGCAGGAGCATTCCTGAACCTACCAAATGGCACAAATATAACACTGTCATTCGCTACTGGTAAGTACACAAGCAATTTCAGAGCAGAGGCAGAGGCACTGAGGGCGGCAGTGGAAGAAATGGCAACACACAGTGAAAATGAGAGCCATATAGTCTTGCTGACAGATGCTCTCGAAGTAGTCACAGCGCTAAAAAGCCAGAAGAACACTGAGCTTAATGACTTAAGAGCAGCACTCTGCAAACTGTGCCAGCAGTCCGCACCAAAAAGGGTGGTGATACAGTGGGTTCCGTCACACTGCAACATCCAAGGAAACGAGGAGGCCGATAGACTGGCAAAAGAAGGTGCAAGACTACCACAAACAGATACCAGTATGACGTACGAAGAGTCAAAACGGCTTATCAAAGCCAGATACATGTCCAAATGGGAAACCGAACATACTGGTTACACCAAAAACGATGCCTATTACCAGTTGAACCGAAGAGAGCAGGTCGTTGTCTTCAGACTTCGCACTGGCCACAACAGACTGAGGTACCACCTATTCAACAAACTGAAGATAGGGTGTACCGACGAATGCCCGTGCGGTACTGGTAAAATGACCACTGAACATCTGCTGCAGAACTGCCCGACATACGAGGATCAGAGAGAGCAGATGTGGCCATTGCCAGTGGAACTGCAAGACAAGCTGTATGGTAGTGGCGAGAGTCCCAGGATGACCGCTGCTTTTTTCGAAAAAATAATGGTTACTGTCTGACTGTGTACGCAGAAGAAGAAGAAGAAGAAGAAGAATTCTGGAAGATTTGCCCCTTTGGGACAGGACTCAATCTGGGCGCGAAACTCATCGCATCTTCAAACTTGCAGGAGACTAATGACTTCCAGGAGTAAGCTGATTAAGAATTTCTAGTCAGCTTTCACGCGAACAGACGCAGACAAGTCTTGTCATTATATCCCACGAGGACAGGCGACCTTGGGTGTCAAGTCGTGTTGGGATATTGAAATGCTTGGTTGGGGTTTTCCTGAACCCGTTTGAACAGCAAGAGTTAACACCGTATTTGTGTCAGTAAGAAACTTTTTCAAAACTCAACTGAGTCAAAGACGATTGAGAACTTGTGACACCGAAGTCGGCTCCTTGAAGATTGTACAACATACTGTTACAGATTTAAAGCACTATAGACATACAGCAGAGTGAAGAGCAAGCACACTTTCGATTAAATAAATCCTCTGCACAGAAGATGGCCAAACTTAAAATAATTTACTACTCAAAATAATTCAAAGGCTACTTACCAAATCTCAAGATATAAAAATAAAGAAAATGAGAAATCAAAAATACATAATCATATTGATCTTCAGTTATGTTGGCAACATTTGTGTGGCAGTTTTATGTCAACCACGAAATGAAAAGTAACAGTCGCTGGTTAATTGGACATGCCGACTGGTGACATATTACATCCTCAGATCAAGGTCCGGGTTTCTCTTACATCCTCAGGTCAAGGTCCCGGTTTCTCTTACATCCTCAGGTCAAGGTCCCGGTTTCTCTTACATCCTCAGGTCAATGTTCGATGTATCTTACACCCTCAGATCAAGGTCCCGGTTTCTCTTCCATCTTCAGATTAAAGTCCCGGTCTTTCTTACATCCTCAGATCAAGATATCGGTCTCTTTTACATCCTCAAATCAAGGTCCCGGTCTCTCTAACATCCTCAAATCAAGGTCCCGGTCTCTCTTACATCTTCAGATCAAGGTCCCTGTCTCTGTTACATCCTCAGATCAAGGTTCGGGTCCCTTTTACATCCTCAGATTAAGGTTCCGGTCTCTCTTACATCCTCAGATCAAGGTCCCTGTCTCTGTTACATCCTCAGAACAAGGTTCGGGTATCTCTTACATCCTCAGTTCAAGGTCCCAGTTTCTCTTAAATACTCAGATCAAGGTCCCTGTCTCTCTTACATCTTCAGTTCAAGGTCCCAGTCTCTTTTACATCCTCGGATCAAGGTCCCGGTCTCTCTTACATCATCAGATCAAGGTCCCGGTCTCTCTTACATCCTCAGAACAAGATCTCAATTTCTCTTACATCCTCAGATCAACGTCCCTGTCTCTGTTACATCCTCAGATCACGGTTCGGGTCTCTCTTTCATCCTCAGATTAAGGTTCCGATCTCTGTTACATCCTCAGATCAAGGTTCAGGTCTCTCTTACATCCTCAGAACAAGATCTCAGTTTCTTTTACATACTCAGTTCAAGGTCCCTGTCTCTGTTACATCCTCAGATCAAGGTTCATGTCTCTCTTACATCCTCAGATTAAGGTTCCGGTCTCTCTTACATCTTCAGTTCAAGGTCCCAGTCTCTTTTACATCATCGGGTCAAGGTCCCGGTCTCACTTACATCGTCAGATCAAGGTCCCGGTCTCTTTTACATCCTCAGAGCAGGATCTCAGTTTCTGTTACATCCTGAGATCAAGGTCCCAATTTCTCTTACATCCTCAGATCAAGGTCCCACATTCTCTTACATCTTCAGATATATCCAGATCCCAGTTTCCCTTGCCTCTTCAAGTATATGAAAGTCCCAGTTTCCCTTACATCTTCAGATATATCAAGGTCCCAGTATCCCTTGCATCTTCTGATATAAGAAGGTCCAAGTTTCCCTTACATCTTCAGATATATCAAGGTCCCAGTTTCCCTTGCATCTTCAGATACATGAAGGTCCCAGTTTCCCTTACATTTTCAGATATATCAAGGTCCCAGTTTTCTTTGCATCTACAGATATATGAAGGTCCCAGTTTCCCTTACATCTTCAGATATATCAAGGTCCCAGTTTCCCTTGCATCTTCAGATACATGAAGGTCCCAGTTTCCCTTACATTTTCAGATATATCAAGGTCCCAGTTTTCTTTGCATCTTCAGATATATGAAGGTCCCAGTTTCCCTTACATCTTCAGATATATCAAGGTCTATTTTTCTTTTATAGAAGACACCGTTGTTTTTATCTCTGCACAGCTTTTGTCTCATATCTATCTCGCGAGACCAGTATTGTTCTCCATTTTACTGTATTAGCATGCAGCTTTGTAAGATGTGTTCCCCAGTCAGGGCATGCTCCCCACATGGACACCTGTCATCTGCCCCAATCCTCATTTTTTTGGTTGTGAAGATCGTTGAGTCTGTCATTCCAAGTTCTCAGTCTGAAGATGATGACTTTCTCTACTCTCTTTAAATCAAAGAAGCTGTCTTCTTTTCGAAAGTCGGGGTGTTGATCAGCCCATTTCCCCCTGTAGTTTAGTTTAATTATGGTCTTGTCCTCATTATATGTGATGCTCAGGTCTGTTTGTGGGGATGCTCCTCTACACTTTACTAGTTTGTCTGCAGCTTCATTGCCTTCAATATTTCAGTTGGATGGAATCCACTGTATGACCAACCTTGGGTGTTCTGCTATGAGCTGGAGTCAATGAGTACATGCATTGCTCGAGATCTTCATCTTTGTATTGTTTTAGCGCTGCTAATACTCACAAGACAGTCAGGAATACTGTTTTATAAATAGATAGCTTCATCACTGGCGCCTTAAAACCAGTAGTTTCCTGCCGACGGGGCTCGTAAGCCTAGGAAGGCAGTGCATCTAGGAGAAGGAAAACTCTAATTTCAAACTATCTGAAGCCTTGCAGATACTAGCGTATCTTGTCGGGTTTTTTTCAGATAGGGCTGTGCAACCTGTTTTCTGATAATTCTGAATGTTGGTCAGCATCTACCAAACCTGACAACAGATGATGTGCGAAGGAGCACAGCCAAGAGGATACAACGCCGTATCCTAGATCGAGGAAAGACAACCTCAGTTGACTGTTGTATCAGGGCAGACCAGGCCCTTAGCCTTGGTTGTCGGCTGGTCTATGAGTGAAGCCCCGATAGGCGAACAGATAGAGCATTGCTCTGCTGATCTGGCAGCTTCTGCAGCTTGCCTTGTTCCAAATGTATTGGTAGCACCTTTCCCTTGGAGCAAACAAGGCAGACTGAGAGAGGGAGCAAATTGCATGGACAACACATGGTCTCTTTATGTGCTCCTGGGCTTTGTGATAATAGCACAATTACTATCGTCTGACAAGACAAAAAGAGACAATAAACTTTATCTCTGATCATAAGCTTAGCAATGGCCTGTAGTGCCAAAGATTTATCATCTTCCCCAACTGCAACTGTTGCCATGAAATTGACGGTTGCCTTTTAGCTTTCTAGAGGATCGTCTGGTATGCATGTTACAGGTCAAGATTGCCAGCTTATGCATAGCTATTATCTTTGTTGATCGTCCCATTAGGTCCCGGAGATACGGTTGGTTACCTATGTTAAACCGTCCCATTAGGTTCCGGAGATACGGTTGGTTACCTATGTTAAACCGTCCTATTAGGTCCCGGAGATACGGCTGGTTACCTATGTTAAACTGTCCAAATTACGTCCCGGAGATACGGCTTGTTACTTATGTTAAGCCGTCCCAATAGGTCCCGGAGATACAGCTTGTTACCTTAGTTAAACCATCCCATTAAGTCCCGGAGTAACGGCTTGTTACTTATGTTAAACCGTCCCATTAGGTCCCGGAGATACAGTTTGTTACCTAAGTTGAACCGTCCCATTAAGTCCCGGAAATACGACTGGCTACCTATGTTATACCGTCCCATTAGGTCCCGGAGATGGTCACCTTGGCTGAGATCTGGTAAGACGGCTAACTAGTCCATCCTTAGGGACATGCTGCTGCTGAAGAAAGTCATTAAGATTCTGAGCTGTGTGGGTGAGGGCTTCGTTATCTTGCAGCACCATACCTTGCCCCGCTGGCTAAAGTGCTGGGAGTGCATGAGGCTGAGGAGTGCAAGAGGCTGAGGAATGCAAGAGGCTGAGGAGTGCAAGAGGCTGAGAAGTGCAAGAGGCTGAGGAGTGCATGAGGCTGAGGAGTGCGTGAGGCATGACATACAGACAGAGGGACAGACACAGGCAGGCAGGCAGGCAGGCAGGCGGATTCAGGCAGGCAGGCAGGCAGGCAGGCAGGCAGGCAGGCAGACAGACAGACAGACAGACAGACAGACAGACAGACAGACAGACAGACAGACAGACAGACAGACAGACGGACAGACGGACAGACGGACAGACGGACAGACGGACAGACGGACAGACGGACAGACGGACAGACGGACAGACGGACAGACGGACAGACGGATAGACGGATGGATGGATGGATAGATGGATAGATGGATAGATAGATAGATAGATAGATAGATAGATAGATAGATAGATAGATAGATAGATAGATAGATAGATAGATAGATAGATAGATAGATAGATAGATAGATAGATAGATAGATAGATAGATAGATAGATAGATAGATAGATAGATAGATAGATAGATAGATAGATAGATAGATAGATAGATAGATAGATAGATAGATAGATAGATAGATAGATAGATAGATAGATAGATAGATAGATAGATAGATAGATAGATAGATAGATAGATAGATAGATAGATAGATAGATAGATAGATAGATAGATAGATAGATAGATAGATAGATAGATAGATAGATAGATAGATAGATAGATAGATAGATAGATAGATAGATAGATAGATAGATAGATAGATAGATAGATAGATAGATAGATAGATAGATAGATAGATAGATAGATAGATAGATAGATAGATAGATAGATAGATAGATAGATAGATAGATAGATAGATAGATAGATAGATAGATAGATAGATAGATAGATAGATAGATAGATAGATAGATAGATAGATAGATAGATAGATAGATAGATAGATAGATAGATAGATAGATAGATAGATAGATAGATAGATAGATAGATAGATAGATAGATAGATAGATAGATAGATAGATAGATAGATAGATAGATAGATAGATAGATAGATAGATAGATAGATAGATAGATAGATAGATAGATAGATAGATAGATAGATAGATAGATAGATAGATAGATAGATAGATAGATAGATAGATAGATAGATAGATAGATAGATAGATAGATAGATAGATAGATAGATAGATAGATAGATAGATAGATAGATAGATAGATAGATAGATAGATAGATAGATAGATAGATAGATAGATAGATAGATAGATAGATAGATAGATAGATAGATAGATAGATAGATAGATAGATAGATAGATAGATAGATAGATAGATAGATAGATAGATAGATAGATAGATAGATAGATAGATAGATAGATAGATAGATAGATAGATAGATAGATAGATAGATAGATAGATAGATAGATAGATGCAGTCGGTCGCACGTTCTGTCACTGAACATCGCATTATTGTTTAAAAATGCAGCATGCACAGAAGAAAAAGATTCGATTTTAAACAAAACAAGATTTTATTTTGTGTTTCCTAGATCACCATCATGTGCATGTGCTTTTCAGAGCGTAGTCTCTGTCCGGGCAGGTCTGGATGAATCTCGGTTTAGGGCGAGTCGAGCCCTCTCTCTGTTCCGGCATGTCTGTATGAATCTAGGTTTAAGACGAGTCGGACCCCCTCTTTGTTTTGGCATGTCTGTATGAATCTAGGTTTAAGACGAGTCGAGCCCTCTCTCTGTTCCGGCACCTCTGTATGAATCTAGGTTTAAGACGAGTCGGACCCCCTCTTTGTTTTGGCATGTCTGTATGATTCTAGGTTTAAGACGAGTCGGAGTCCCTCTCTGTTTTGGCATGTCTGTATGAATCTAGGTTTAAGACGAGTCGGACTCCCTCTCTGTTTTGGCATGTCTGTATGAATCTATGTTTAAGACGAGTCGGACCATCTCTTCGTTCCGGCAGGTCTGTATGAATCTCGGGCAAGTCGTCCCACGTCTCAGTCAAGACATGTATTAATGTATCCCGGTTTAAGGCCAGTCATACAAAGACATCCTCAGACATCCTCTTTGTCTAGGTTGACCCCTTTTCCTCCTTCCAGAAACTATACCGTGCATTATAACTCTCCCCAGACCTTAATGCATCATCACATGACAAAAATATCTAAGCTTTTCTCTTGCCTTTTCGCTAAGTACTAAATTGTCTGTAATTTGCAGAGACAGCAAAACTTCTCTATTTGTCTTTTTATCTGTCCATTATATTTTTGACATTCTTCTACAACAATTTATTTCAATAACGGTGATTTTAAAAAAAAATTGTTTGCATTATATTTGTTTAATGTCCATGTCTCACAACCATATGTCAGTACTGGGAAAATAAAATACATGTTCTATTCAGTTGTGTTCAGTCGTTGTCTATTTTCATGTGACTTTTTAGTATATCAGAAAAATGTTCACTTACACATACTTCCAATCCTTTTTTTAAAAACAATATTCACATATTTGACTCCTATATTATATTTCAAGTCATGTTTCTAAAGCATTCTTGAAATGTCAGTTAAGAAGAACAAAAGAGGTGAAGAAAATATCTAGGAAGGTGAAGAGAATATCTAGGGAGGTGAAGAGCATATGTGAGAAAAATAAAGTAACGTTCTCAGGTGAAGAAACGATCTCAGATGAAGAAACTATCTCAGGTGAAGAAATTATCTCAGGTGAAGAAACTATCTCAGGTGAAGAAACTATCTCAGGTGAAGAAACTATCTCAGGTGAAGACATGATCTGGTGAAGATTAAGAAACTATCTCAGGCGGAGAAACTATCTCAGGTGAAGAAACTATCTCATGTGAAGAAACTATCTCAGGTGAAGACATGATCTGATAAAGATTAAGAAACTATCTCAGGTGAAGAAACTATTTCAGGTGAAGGAACTATCTCAGGTGAAGAAAATATATCAGGTAAAGAAAATATCTCAGGTGAAGAAACTATCTCAGATGAAGAAACTATCTCAGGCGAAGAAACTATCTCAGGTGAAAACATGATCTGATGAAGATTAAGAAACTATCTCAGGTGAAGGAACTATTTTAGGTGAAGGAACTATCCCAGGTGAAGAAAATATCTCAGGTGAAGACATGATCTGATGAAGATTAAGAAACTATCTTGGGCGAAGAAACTATTTCAGGTGAAGGAACTATCTCAGGTGAAGGAACTATCTCAGGCGAAGAAACTGTCTCAAGTGAATAAAGTATCTCAGGTGAAGACATGATCTGATGAAGATTAAGAAACTATCTCAGGGGAAGAAACTATCTCAAGTGAAGGAACTATCTCAGGTGAAGAAACTATCTCAGATGAAGAAACTATCTCAGGTGAAGAAACTATCTCAGGTGAAGAAACTATCTCAGGTGAAGAAACTATCTCAGGTGAAGAAACTATCTCAGGTGAAGAAACTATCTCAGGTGAATAAACTATCTCAAGTGAAGACATGATCTGATGAAGATTAAGAAACTATCTCAGATGAAGAAACTATCTCAGGTAAAGAAACTATCTCAGGTGAAAACATGATCTGATGAAGATGAAGAAACTATCTCAGATGAAGAAACTATCTCAGGTTAAGAAACTATCTCAGGTGAAGAAACTATTTTAGGTGAATAAACTATCTCAAGTGAAGAAAATATCTCAGGTGCAGACATGATCTGATGAAGATTAAGAAACTATTTCAGGTGAAGGAACTATTTCAGGTGAAGGAACTATCTCAGGTGAAGAAACTATCTCAGATGAAGAAACTATCTCAGGTGAAGAAACTATCTCAGGTGAAGGAACTATCTCAGGCGAAGAAACAATCTTAGGAAGATGAAGAAACGGTTTCAGACAAAGACACAATCTCAGGAAGATGAAGAACCGATCCAACGAAAATTAAGGAACGACCTAAAACCACCACAACAGTAAACATATCACCATAACAAAAAATTGTAGCTGAGATTAACTGTAGTCTATAGGCGCATGTGGTCACATGCCGCCAACACCAGCATAACTGATATCGACTCTAATCTACAAACATGACCTTGTTCATCCGTTACCCGTTGCACCGCCCAGAAGGTTATCTGGAGCGCCCTGGTGTTTTCAGAGTCGCAGTGCACGAGGGCTCAGCGTGCGCCATGTTTGGGGGACGTGGAGAATGAAGATACAGATCAGACCATCAAACGACATAGGATCAAACTGATAAATACATAGAAATTAAAGCTGTCTTTGTCCTTTAGCAGATCGGATAATAAACAAGTAAATCTATGAAAAACACCGTTTTTCTGGACAAACTTTTATTTATCCTTTTTTTTTTGGTAAGCGCAAGAAGTTGGGTGTGGAGTGGGGGAGGGAGCGAGGGAAAACTAGATGAGTAATTTCTTTCTTTTGAGTGTTTATTTTATGAGTTATTGAATTCATGCATTAGAGTTTCTGGCTGGTCATTCGAGGATTTATCAAAATTGTATAGATTAATAGGTCGTACTAGTAGACGCTGTGTACACAATCTAATCTCTATAGGTTATATATGACTTGATTAATAGACGGCCCGTTCCTCAGAGGCTGTTACGTCGCTGCGGATCCCAACTTCGTTCCCATGATCTTCTGTCTTGAGCCACGGTAGACCAGTGGCTGATAAGTTTCTCGTCTGTAGAATCGTAGATATTGTTTCTGAGTTCGAGGGAGTCAGACCAGCGAGTAGCTGGTCTTCCCCATGGTCGTCTTCTGTCTCGTGGGTACCAGACTGCTGTCGCTGTGCTCCAACGGTCATCAGTTCTCCGAGGCAGGTGACCAGTCCAGCAATGCTCTACCTTGTCTGCGTGGGTAACTGCATCCTTCACTAATGACATTTGCCGTACCTCAGTGTTGTGAAGACTTTTCAAACGTTGGTTGTGGAGCGTGAAGCCGACCATACGTCTCTCGAGTTTGGATTCCATTTCTTTTGTAAGTGTTCATATTTTTGCGGCGTAACACATTGCAGGTAGAACAGTGGGGTTGAATAGGTAGGCGCGCAGGTTCTGATCCTGGGTATTGTCTGTTGCCGTCTTTAAGGACGTGAAAGTGGCTCAACCCATTCGATGAGCTTAGGTCATTCTGCATGTTCAATAGGGTCCAAGATATATGTAGTTCTTTGCGTCCTACAGATACTCGCCCTCAAAGATGAGTGGGCCATTTGTAGGTTATGGAGAAGTTGTGCACAACACTAGAAGTGGAAGTCCACACAAACGGACAACGGTCATGTCGAGTCACAGACAAGCTTGTTTAAAAAACAAATGAGAACATCTCTAACCAAAACAAGCTGCAGAAAATAACAAAAACAATTAATAAAATACATTAAAAATAGTATTTCTGACAAGAAAAGTAAGAAAGACAACTGGTAGTTCGGGGAGATCAAAATGTTTATGTGCTTCTGAATATGAACAATTAAGGCGTTTCAGTCTTTGCAGACCATGTGCGTGGTACCCTGTGTGTAGCCTCTCAGGGCGCAAGCCTGGGCGCTGAATATGGAGACCCTGGGCTGCTCAAACTGCAGTATCCCCCTCTCAGCATCGCTGGTGTAATACAAAGGAATGCAAAACATCACAATTTGGCACCAGCTCAGCTGCAGGAAAGAGTTCGCAATTTTGAAACCATCCACCTTAAGTGCTACCACTCCGGATTTTCGGTCTGAGTTTACTTCCGTAGACCTACATTCTACCGAGGTTTCCATAAGGAAGTGAAGTCGTTCCCCGCAGATGCTAGTTACTCGAGACATCTGATGATACTCTCATCATCTCAAGACTTGCCAGCACTCTCAGGGACTTGTGGGTTTAAAATCACAGTTCCTCCTCTCCTAGACTGA
The DNA here is from genome assembly GCA_036924085.1 of Ariolimax columbianus. NCBI lineage: Eukaryota > Metazoa > Mollusca > Gastropoda > Stylommatophora > Arionidae > Ariolimax > Ariolimax columbianus. The sequence goes on from JAVGWX010000013.1 coordinate 47,925,950, forward strand.
ACAGGCTAACGAGATTCGTCTACCCGGGTTTAGAGTCAGAGTTTACCTTCTCTTAAGTTGGCTGCCAACCAATGCTAATGAGCCCAATCTGCCCGCCCAGTTATACCATCGGGTACTCGGCCGCGCCCCACAGCAGGCGCTGCAAGAAACAGGGCGCCCCTTCTGAAGGTGCTTCTAGGAACACAATAATGTAGGAGAGGTCATTATCATGGAAACTCCTGAACGGCAAGCTGAACAGTGAATCCAGCGGCGATCTCTACACCTGGAAAGGAGATGCTATAACTCTTCACTTTCCTTTAACGAACGGGACGTCTAGCCCAGATCTCGTTACCTCTCTAATGAACAATGAACTAAGAAAATAGAAACAACGAAGAAATAGAAATCTGTTATCCGTTAAGAATTATACTCATAACAAACAGGTAATGAATTGAAATAGAATACATTGCGAGAAAACAGGTAATAATGAAGCACAGTTATAAAAACATTTTTGTTTCACGCATAATACCATTCATCTTCCATATTTATTGTTTACCGGGCGCCCATGCTAAGCCTGGTAATGCAACTGAAAAAACGTAACGCGAGATGGTCGGAATTTTAAATTTCCGACAACAGGATAAAGAAACAATCTTTTTCAAGGCTAACGGGCTCCACACATTGGATAGAACAGTCAATCATCCACTCTATATTAAACAGAACCATGCTAAATTACAGAAGATAGTCGCTTCATGATACATACAAAAGGAGTCTGTGGATGACAGTATTGTAGGTAAAGGAAAATATAATCCTCAAAGTAGACACTGCCGTCATGAATGAAGAGACGGGGGTCATTGAACTTGATGCAGTTTTATGGGTGGTGTGAGGTGTTCAATCCCTCGCTGCATTGGCTTCCCTGACAGCAAATGATGTCCTATTTACAGCTGGGTACGGGGAGGAAGACAAACGTCTGGTAGGGCAAAATATACTGATCAGACATGTTAGTCAGGGTCAGGCAAAATATACTGATCAGACATGTTAGTCAGGATCAGTTAAAATATTATGGTCAAGACCCTCACCTCGACTTTCTAGTACGTGTCCCTGATAACGGGCTGTTTTCGTAGCAAGCCTGGCTAACGAGGTGAAGAATAGGCGTGATCCCCGTAGTAGTGAGTGACAGGCAGATCTCAGATGAAGCCAAGCATAGCACAACCGCCTGGAGGACCCCGGTCTATTTTCATCAGCATTCTCGGGATGTGAGGAAAGCTACTGCAACCTGTCACTTAACGTCCTTTTCAGGGCGCAAAAAAGAGGAGCCTACTCATTGTGTGCATTCGCAAACAACAAAAAGATAATCAACGGAAATGATCAAGTAGACTATAACAAGTTTATCAAAGTACACAAGACTACAAAAACAAGAGGGCACAGCTACAGATTAATTAAAGAAAGTTCCAGGTTAGATATCATGAAATATTTTTTTAGTCAGAGAGTGGTGAATGCTTGGAATGCACTGAAGCAGGAAATAATAAAGGCAGGGTAATTTAGTCCATTCAAAAAAAGATTAAATACACATAGCTATTTTTAGATCGAGTGTATAAGGAGAAACTGGTTGTATTACATTCTCTTCAGTCTTCTAAAGCATTATAAAGCAAATTAAGTGGTAATTTAATCGTCAGAATTTAAGAACACTCCAAAATAGAACATCCCTTGAGAACATCCAATACAGCCCTATATTCCAAGAATAATTAGAAAGGTGAATTTTATCAGGTCAAAATTATATTGTGGGTGGCGGCGTGGCGAGACGATAAGTGAAAAGGTTTATAATCCAAAATGGCTTGCTTTTGGATTGATGAAACAGCAAGGTTGAATGTATTTGACCGTTTTGCATAAAACAATGTACACGTACTCCGAATTAAAGAAACAATGCAGCAACAAAACATTATTTTGTATGTTTTTATTACATAAAATATAACATATTTGGTATCAAACGCGTGTTTTTACTGTCTAAAATCTCGACCTTGACAAAGAAAATTGAAGCATTTCTTCTTCTTCGTACGCTTTCAACTTTCTTCCAAAGATGGAAAGAAATAGAGAAATCCTGAAACAAGGGAGAAAACAAATTTAAAAAAAATTTATTTAACTTAACGTCTTCATCCTGGTTTATAAGACTCTGCAGAGTCTGTATACAACCAAATTCTGTTACTTTATATCTATTTTTGAATGCATTAATTGACCCTGCCTCTATTATTTCATTTGGCAATGCATTCCAAGCATTCACCACTCCGACTAAACAAATATTTCCTAGCATCTAATCTGGACCTTTTTATAAATAATTTAAAGCTGTACCATCGGTTCGAATCACGTCCGGAGACTAACAAAATCTGGGAGCACTTCTCCAGTAAACGTAGCTGTAAAATGGTACCTGATGCATGAGGTAGGGAAAGTAAAATCAGTATGGAAGGGCACTGGCCTCCCTCCTTCTCACAGGCTGCGACTTAGTACAATCAGGTCAGGTCATCCCGTAATCAGTGAGGTTGTTGGGTCATACATGAAGACATCCTCACAACGCCACGCCACCCTTCTCTGTCTGCGGCTCTTTTGGTTGGAAAATGGTCCATTCTTTTATGTTGTCCTTCTACCCTTTTTTTTTGGGACGGTCCCTTCGTCGTCTGTCTTGCACCTTTCCGAGGAGGATAGTATTTGCAAGACCATTTGATCTCGATATGTGTCCGTAACAAGCGAGTTTCCCTATTTTGACAGTTGCCAAGAGGTCTTCATAAGGCCCTATTGCTGTTGTAATTCTATTTATAATTTCCTCATTTGTAACTCGATCTTTGTACGTAACGTTTAAAAGTCTTCGGAAACATTTTATCTCCAAGGCCTGTATCCTTCGTTGATGGTCACCGGTAACTGTCCATGTCTCACAAGCATAGAGGAGTAATGGCAGGACCAAAGGACGCATTAATCTGAATTTCGTGCATAATGCTAACCGTGTATCTTGCCAGATTTTGTTAAGCCATGCAAGCGCCGCTATTGTCTGTGCTATTCTGACCAACATCTCACATTTTGAACCTCCATCACTGACAACCGAACCCGGATATTTAAAACGGTCAACCACTTCGAGTTCCTGGCCATAAGCGTTTATCCTACTGTTTAAGCCCTCGGCGTTGTTGGTCATTAATTTTGTCTTTCCAGCGTACAATGGAATGAATCTTCAAAAACTCAATTTCCAGCAAACGGGTTATTCTGCTGAATATCTACTTCACTTTACTCTCTTGTTCGTGTAGCCGGCCATACTTCACAGAACGTGTTATAGTCTAATTTATCCTATTCTTGATTACCTTAAAAACCTGAATTAAATCACCTCGAATTCTTCTCTTTTCTAGAAACAGTTGGTGAAAAAAAAATTATTTGAAAAAACTTCGACTGCACCTTAGCTTCAGATATTCTGTGATATTTTATCTTCTTCAAAAACTACACTGTAGCCGGCCATACTTCACAGAACGTGTTATAGTCTAATTTATCCTATTCTTAATTACCTTAAAAACCTGAATTAAATCACCTCGAATTCTTCTCTTTTCTAGAAACAGTTAGTGAAAAAAAAATTCTTTGAAAAAACTTCGACTGCACCTTAGCTTCAGATATTCTGTGATATTTTATCTTCTTCAAAAACTACACTGTAGCCGGCCATACTTCACAGAACGTGTTATAGTCTAATTTATCCTATTCTTAATTACCTTAAAAACCTGAATTAAATCACCTCGAATTCTTCTCTTTTCTAGAAACAGTTAGTGAAAAAAAAATTCTTTGAAAAAACTTCGACTGCACCTTAGCTTCAGATATTCTGTGATATTTTATCTTCTTCAAAAACTACACTGTAGCCGGCCATACTTCACAGAACGTGTTATAGTCTAATTTATCCTATTCTTAATTACCTTAAAAACCTGAATTAAATCACCTCGAATTCTTCTCTTTTCTAGAAACAGTTAGTGAACAAAAAATTCTTTGAAAAAACTTCGACTGCACCTTAGCTTCAGATATTCTGTGATATTTTATCTTCTTCAAAAACTACACTGAATTCAAGAAGTGTTTTATGGACGGAACACCATATGATGACCGTACTACAATTAGTATATGTGAAATAAGATACACCTATTTGATAATGTGCTGAATTATAGTTGTGGTCGAACTCCAAGCCTATCGTTCCCTATTCCCGATAAGGCGTGAGCGCAAAATCGCTGGGCCGTGCAACGAAAATGCGCACGTAATCTCGAGGCACCTTGCTAACACTTAGACCGGAGGTGACAAGACGTCTTGCCTACCTCGGAGTCCTTGTCAGTGAGAGACCCAAACAAACGTACGGACAAAAAAAGGGGCAGGAGAGGTGGTAAAAGAAAAAGAAGGAAGTCAAGAACAGGAAAAGCTTTTTTAGATTTGTCCTGCCCTGCTCGAGCCTAGCTAGCTAAGCAGGAAACTCGTCATCAGGCTAATAATAATAATAGCTGTCCATCGTTGTCGATGAAAACCGCCGACATCATCCTTGTCAGAGATTTCCCTGTTGGGTGTGGGTGCGCATGTGGCTGAACAGGCCAATGCGGGCACGAAAATATCTGCTACATATCGGGCACACGAGGTTTGTAGAAGGGGATGGTGTTCCCGCTGCTCGGGATTTCCGCGTCTCGCATCTGTTCTATGCTTTCACAACACGGTCATCTTCACCAGCAGCTACACCCGATTTGACTGCGCTTCTCCAGTCAGATCTGTTTTTCGCAAGACATTCCCAGGTGTCGATGTCTATCTGGCAACTTTTTAGTGAGTCCTCCAGACCGTCTTTTAAACGTTTTTTTTGGCGCCCTCTCTCGCGCCATCCCTCTCTCAGCTCGCCGTAAAGAAGCTTCTTTGGGAGCCGCTCGTCTGACATACGGACGAGGTGTCCGGCCCATTCTAGTCGTGCTTTTTATAGCAGTGCATGGATGCTGGGCATGTTAGCCCTCGAGAGAACCTCGATGTCAGTGACACGATCTTGCCATCGGATGTGGAATATTCAACCTGTGTGGAAGTGGTTTAACCTCCTTGCGTGTCCAGAGTATACAGTCCAGCTTTCGCAAGCGTATAGTAGGGTTGGAATGATGGTTGCACGGTAGACTTTGAGTTTGGTCTTGACGCTGATGCCATGACGTGCCCAGACCATCGAGCGGATTCTACCAAAGGCTGTGCTGGCCTTTGCTATTCTGCTTGCCACCTCATCGTCTAGGCTGACAGATCTCGACAGCGTGCTGCCCAGATATGTGAATTTGTCTTCGGCATTCAACGTCTGCCCGCTGACTGTAGTCTCTGGTTTTGCTCATTAGAGCGCAGTCGTCAGCAAATACAAGTTCCCTAATTATGTCGCCAGCCACTTTGGTTTTGGCCTTCATTCTTCTGGAATTGAGTAACTTGCCATCTGTGCGGTACTTTATGGGTATTCCAAGCTCCAATGATCTGAAGGCGTCTGTCATCGTGGCCGCGATCATCATGCTGAACAAAGTCGGGGCGAGTACACATCCTTGTTTTACTCCGTTTGATACTAGAAACGTTTTAGAGATTGCACCGCTGTCCAGTACACGAGCACACATGCCTTCGTGTAGCTATTTCACCATTGTTATGAACTTGTTGGGGCAGCGAAACTTAGACATTATCATCCACAGCCCTCCTCTGTTTACTGTATCAAATGCCTTTGTCAAATCAATAAATGTGGTGTACAAGGCCTGATTTTGCTCTCGACACTTCTCTTGTACTTGGCGAGCGGCAAAAATCATGTCCACTGTTCCTCTTCCGGCTCTGAATCCACATTGGCTTTCTTGGAGGTGGTGGCTTTGTTCAAGGTGTTTGTTGAGCCTGTTTAGCAGTAAGCGCGCTAGGATCTTGCCTGCTACGGAGAGTAGCGATATTCCACGCTGATGGTCGCATTCCTGACGATTGCCTTTTCTTTTGTATAGGTGAACGATTGAGGCGTCCTTTAGCTCCTGTGGAATTTTACCTTCAGCCCACATGTGACAGAAGACTTCAGTGATCCTTCTGGTGAGGGATGGGCCAGCTGTCTTATATACCTCTGCTGGTATTGCATCAGCTCCTGGAGCTATTCCTATAGATAGTGAACTGATTGCCCTGTCGACTTCCTCCTCAGTAATTACTTCATCCAACGCCAGGTTCAGTTCCACCTGCGGCATTCGCCGGATGGCCTCTTCATTTATGGACGATGGGTGGTTTAGTATTTTGCAGAAGTGGACTGCCCATCTGTCTAGAATCTGAACCTTATCTGTTAGCAGTACCCCATCCGCACTGCGAACTGGAGTATTACTAGAGGGCTGCGGGCCGTAGAGAGCTTTCAGTACCTCGTAAAACCGTTTGGTGTCATGACGCTCGGCGAACATCTCAATTTCGTCAGCTCTTTTGCTGAGCCAGGAGTCTTGCATCTCTCTAAGCCTGGTCTGGACAGCTTTGCGAGCAGTATTGAAGGCAGCTTTTGCTGCCGGAGATGGTGTGTCCCTCTGGTATTCCCTGTGCGTTTCATGTTTTGCATCGAGAAGGCCCTGTATTTCTAGATCGTTCTCATCAAACCAGTCCTTATGCTTGCGCGTGAGTGGGCCAATGTGTTTAACAGCTGTATCGTAGAGTGTGTTTCTCAATGATGCCCAGTTCTTTTCGATGTCGTTCTTTTCAAAACGAAGCTCAGACAGTCTACCCTCAAGCTCTTCCTGGAAGCCTCCGCTCGTGGGTTCTTATTTCAGCTGAGAGACATTTAGCTTAATCGGTGGTTTCTTTCCCTGGAGGCGCATTTTGGGCTGGATCTTGAAGTTTAGCTTGGCAATGACAAGTCGATGGTCGGTCCAACATTCTGCACCACACATGCTCTTCGTTACCATAGTATCCGCTCGATCTCTACGTCTGATGATAATATAGTCAATGAGGTGCCAGTGGCGGGACTTTGGGTGCATCCATGTGGTTCTATTTCGGACAGGTAGTCGGAAAGCTGTGTTTGTAATGAGTAGTTCATTTGCGGCACATGTCCTCAGAAGGAGCAGTCCGTTACTATTGCATTTTCCGATACCATGTCTGCCAATGGCCCCCTCCCAGGCTGTATGGTCTGTGCCAACCCTAGCGTTAAAATCACCGAGGATGACTAGTTTGTCAGATTTGGGGACTGCAGCGATGAGCGCCTCAAGGTCCTCATAAAACTTATCTTTTGTTTCCTGAGGATTTGTCATTGTGGGTGCGTATGCACCGATGAGTGTTGTATGGCGCCCTCCTATAAGGGGGAGACGCAGTGTAATCAAGCGGTCATTAATTCATATGGGCATGCTTGTGAGCTTGTCGACCATGTTGGTCTTGATGGCAAAGCCAACTACAGCTTCACGGCGTTCTTCTTTGCTGTGGCCGCTCCAGAAGAAAGTATAACCAGCGCCTTCTTTTGTGATCGGCCCTTCCTCTGCCAGTCGTGTCTCGCTCAGGACAGCTATGCAGATGTTGTATCTAGCCAGTTCCCTGGCGATCAGTGCTGTCCGTCGTTCGGGTCTGTTTTCTTTGGTGTTGTCCAGTAGCGTGCGGACATTCCATGTTGCAAGCGTGATGGGTAGTTTTCGTGATCGTTTTCTGCCTGTTCCGCCGCTGCAGTTTGGGGGCCCTGCCAGTTGCGAGCTGCTAGTCAGGGTGTGATCTGTAGGGTGATGTCATGAGTTGCGCAATGTGTTTATAGTGAGGGAGATGTGCGCAGGATCTTCCTCACTTTCTCGCCCGGACTCAACATGTTCTAGAGGCAAGACATTGTCAAGACTTCTAGTGAAGGGTTCGGATGCAGACAGTATGGTGTCAGCGTGTGCCTCATTATCTCGGTAGCCCTTCCCTTCTCTTTTATCGCTGGGGTGGAGCTTTGAGGTATCAGTTTCTGAGTGCATTTGTTTGTGTATTCTTCTTCCACCTCTCGTTCCTCTGGTCTTCCGCCTTGATTGTATACTTGTGAGTTCCGATGCCTCCTCGGTTAAGTGTATTTTCAGCACACGCAACAGATGTAGATCTGACTTTGAAGGAACGTAGTGTGCTGATCGAAGTGCGATAAGCTCCTTTCTGAAGTACCGTATGTTTGACGGGGTTAGGATGACCTCCTTCGTTTCAGTGTTCATGCTTCGTTATCTGGGTCACGATACAGCACGGAGCGACACTAGCCTTTGACCGGGTCAAGTTTCGGCCACGCTTTGTCCCATCGAAACTGTACACATTAGTCTACCTTTCACGACTAAAAATACACTGTTATATACTTCGTTGCATCACTTCTTTCACATTAGTATGCTTAATTCACAAGTCGGCACATTTATATCCAGGAATCACGTAAATAGTCCGAGAGTTATCATAGAAAACACAAACAAAACACCGTTTTATCAAGAGGGAAATCGACTGCGACAATGTCCGGGGCCATCTTGACCCACAAGTTAAACTACACGACAGCAAATGTGCTGAGCGATGTTGACAGCACTAAACACGGCGAGGTAATTGAGCAGCCGTGGTCATCCACTGCACCCGAGTCTCTTTCCAGTCGTCCTGACTTGTTTCGCCACTGGTTAAAGTTGGACTCGGGCGAGAGAGGGAGGTCTACGAACTACGCAACACTTCCCCACTTAAATCAAATTCATCGCGCAAGACATTCTCTTTCCATTTACACTAACACAGCCGAGTCCTGTTGACGACGGGAGAGTGGCCAAGCGGAGAGCGTTAATTCCGCTAACAAGCTAAACTACAGTCAACCAGCTGCGTCAGTTGCGGTACTCCTGGCTGAGCAATAAAGCGGATGAGATACATGGATTTGCTGACAATCATGATCACCGTCTCACCAAGCGAACTTTCCATGCTTTCACTGCCTGCGAGTATGCAATCCCAAATCTCCGCACCTACCCACAACCCGGAATTACAGAAGACCCGACTGGAAGGACTGGCAAAGTGGAAAAAGAACAGGTCCTCATCACTCGTGATGGACGAACAACAACAACAACAGGTAAAGATACGTAACAGTTTTCTGAAGGTTATAGTAGAGGGAAGAGTGGAGAGCTAGAGAGCCAGAGAGGTACAGATGGACAGACAACATCAACATGTGGCCAGGACACAACCTGACGGAGTGTACCGACTTGACACGGGACAGTCAGCTGGAGATTTCTTACGTTCAATCTTTGATGTAGACACAGCGCATGATGATGGTGATATGATGGAGTGGCAGGGAAATGTTCAAATAATTAGTAAAGATCCCATCACGCCATGCGGCGCATAAGAAATATAGTGTAAGGCCCATATTATTGTGTAAACCACGGCACTTAGTGGATGATGTGGGGACGGCGTGGGCTAGTAGTTAAGTGACACGGTTCACAACCAGAAGGTGCTGGGTTCGATCCCCATCACAGCACCGGTCGCTATCCAGGGGAAGCAAACCCTTAGAAAATGCAGGAGGAAGCAGACCCTTACATAAAAATGAATGCTAAAGTCGGATGTACTGGGCCGACAGGCGCAACATAAAAAGCACAGTGCAACGCACACCGACTTGAGAATTAGAGAAATAAGGCGAACGCAAAAAAAGGGGGGGGGGGAGCGGATGATGTGGTCAGCATCACGCGGCCGCCATAACTTCCCGAAGTGAACCGGTATCCGTTTAAGGCTGGGTTGGTCAGGGCAGACCATTGCGGCCTGAACTGCGATTTTGATAGCTATCTAAAAAAAAACGCTGACTTCATCGGTTTGAAAATGCGATATCGAACCCACACTCACAGCAAAGACGATACTGGCTCAGTCCGAGACATTGTCAAACGCCACTTACAACGTTTATCCTTTCGAATAACCACTCTGCTAATCCACGGTCTGGCACTTTTATCAAAGGTGTTTAAATCAATGCAGGGGAAGATTTGAAAGACATTATTCAAACACTTTCAATTTGCATGCACCACACATCAAAGACGGTCCCGATTTACAAATGTCTGCCGTTTAATTCGGTTCTCCAATCGCTTTGAAGTTTAGACAAGAATTCAATACAGTTGTTAGCTGTTGGCTATTTAATATAAGCATTCTAGCGTATCTCGTATGGTTTCATTAAAATTACTTCGATTATACTTCTATTTAATTTTTTTATTTACAGAAAAGATTGCATATAAACGGAGTTTAGAGTATGCCTCAAGTGTGTAGAACTGCTAAAGTGGTATTTAGGTTAGCTATGTGTGTGACAGAGATGATGATAAGACCACTGCTACACTTAGTACATGTCGTAGAAGGTAAACTTACAGTATGTCGTAAACAGTGAACAAAAACAGAACGGCCAGAGTCCAAGTACAAGGGCAGAGGAGCAAAAAGGTGACACTCGAGCAGGGAGTACCCCAAGGGGGAGTACTGTCACCCACACTCTTCCTGGTGTATATAAACGACATTACAGAGAATATACCAAGAAGAGTCCATAGCTCAATGTTTGCAGACGATCTGGCTATGTGGACCTCTGAAAAGAATCTCACCATAGCAAGAAATCGGATGCAGCAGGCCCCTACATCGCTGAAAGAGTGGGCGAACTCAGGGCTGGTCAAAATAAACGAGGAGAAAACCACATGCACAATATTCTCGCTTTCAATCAAACCCCAAAATACCAAATTAAGTTTAAATGGCAAATTCCTGCAGCCAAACGACCACCCAAACTATCTGGGAGTCACATTTGATCGGCGCATGACATGGAAAAGTCAGATCGAGAGAAACCGAATGAGAGCCAGAGAAAGAATGTCAATCATGAGGAAACCTGCTGGCACAAGCTGGGGAGCAGACGAAAGCATACTAAAGAAACTGTACACTGGAAGAGTGAGACCAGTTCTCGAGTATGCCATTGCGGCATGGACAACAGCAGCAAAGGCGAACTTCAATAAAGTTAGCAAACTTCAAAACCAAGCCATACGAGTTATAACAGGAGGCATGAAGTCAACGCCAATTGTAGAACTTGAAAAGATTACAAAACTGCAATCCATGACCGATAGAACAGACTGCAGAGCCCAGCTGCAGTCAGAGAAACTCCGAAGACTGACCGACCATCCAATGCACCAGAGACTAAACAATTTGGGAAATGGGAAACTAAAGCGGAGAAACTTTACAGAAATAGCCAAAGCAAAGATGCACGAAGATCCCATAAACGCACTAACAACACCAAAACCCATCACTACTGTACAAAAACCTACCTGGAAGCAGGATATATTTCCAGAGGTGGTAGAAAATATACCAGGCATTGGAAACAAAAACTGCCAGACTGAAAAAGAAAGAAGAGATACTACCCTAAGCTTTATATCGAAAAACTACCCAAGCATGGACTGGACCCATGCATACACCGACGGTTCTGTAACAAACACTACACAGAACGGAGGGGCAGGAGCATTCCTGAACCTACCAAATGGTAGAAAAATAACACAAGCAATTTCAGAGCGGAGGCAGAAGCACTAAGGGCGGCAGCGGAAGAAATGTGACACACAAACAAAATGAAAGCCATATAGTCCTGCTTACAGATGCTCTCGCCGTAGTCACAGCGCTAAAAAGCCAGAAAAACACTGAGCTTAATGATTTAAGAGCAGCACTCTGCAAACTGTGCCAGCAGTCCGCACCAAAAAGGGTAGTGGTACAGTGGGTCCCATCACACTGCAACATCCAAGGCAACGAGGAGGCAGACCGACTGGCAAAAGAAGGTGCAAGACTACCACAAACAGATACTAGTATGACGTACGAAGAGTCAAAACGGCTTATCAAAGCCAGATACATGACCAAATGGGAAACCGAACATACTGGTTACACCAAAAACGATGCCTATTACCAGTTGAACAGAAGAGAGCAGGTCGTTGTCTTCAGACTTCGCACTGGCCACAATAGACTGAGGTACCAGCTATTCAACAAATTGAAGATAGGTGGTACCGACGAATGCCCGTGCGGTACCGGTAAAATGACCGCTGAACATTTGCTGCAGAACTGCCCGACATACGAGGATCAGAGAGAGCAGATGTGGCCATCACCAGTGGAACTGCAAGACAAGCTCTATGGCAGTGTCGACAGCCTCAGGATGACCGCCGCTTTTTTCGAAAAAATAATGGTTACTGTCTGACTGCGTACGAAGAAGAAGAAGTAAACAGTGAACGTACAGTATGTCGCAAAAGGTGAACATAAAGCAGGTTATTTAATGTGGATAACAGGTCATTGCTAAATGCAAAACACAACGAGCTAAAATGCATCTATCGACTGATGAGACTGAAACATGATCTTCTTTTTCTTCTTCTTCTTCTTCGTTCATCCTCTTATCAAGGTCCCGGCTTCTCTTGCAAAGGACACCGTTGTTTGTAAGGCTGTTTCATCTCCATGCAGCTTTTTTCTCATATCTGTCTAGCGAGGCCAGTATTGTTCTCTCTTTGTCTGCGTGAGCTTTGAAGGATGTGTTCTACGATCATGATATGCTCCTGACATGGGCACCTGTCATCTCTCCCAACCCTCATTATGTTGTAAAGATGACCCTGAAGATGATGACTTGCTCTTCTTTAGTTAAGTTAAAGTAGATGTCGTCTTTTCGGAAGTCGGGGTGTTGATCAGCCCATTTTACCCTGAAGATGGCTTTAATTATGGTTTTGGCCTCACTATATCTTCTTCTTCTTCGTACGCAGTCAGACAGTAACCATTATTTTTTTCGAAAAAAGCGGTGGTCATCCTGAGGCTGTCGCCACTGCCATAGAGCTTGTCTTGCAGTTCCACTGGTGATGGCCACATCTGCTCTCTCTGATCCTCGTATGTCGGGCAGTTCTGCAGAAGATGTTCAGCGGTCATTTTACCAGTACCGCACGGGCATTCGTCGGTACACCCTATCTTCAATTTGTTGAATAGGTGGTACCTCAGTCTATTGTGGCCAGTGCGAAGTCTGAAGACAACGACCTGTTCTCTTCGGTTCAACTGGTAATAGGCATCGTTTTTCGTGTAACCAGTATGTTCGGTTTCCCATTTGGTCATGTATTCTGCTTTGATAAGCCGTTTTGACTCTTCGTACGTCATACTAGTATCTGTTTGTGGTAGTCTTGCACCTTCTTTTTCCAGTCTGTCTGCCTCCTCGTTGCCTTAGATGTTGCAGTGTGATGGGACCCTCTGTACCACAACCCTTTTTGGTGCAGACTGCTGGCACAGTTTGCAGAGTGCTGCTCTTAAATCATTAAGCTCAGTATTTTTCTGGCTTTTCAGCGCTGTGACTACGGCGAGAGCATCTGTAAGCAGGACTATATGGCTTTCCTTTTCACTGTGTGTCACCATTTCTTCCACTGCCGCCCTCAGTGCCTCTGCCTCCGCTCTGAAATTGCTTGTGTACTTACCAGTATCGAATGACAGTGTTCTTTTTCTGCCATTTGGTAGGTTCAGGAATGCTCCTGCCCCTCCGTTCTGTGTAGTATTTGTTACAGAACCGTCGGTGTATGAATGGGTCCAGTCCATGCTTTGGTAGCTTTTCGTTATGAAGCTTAGGGTAGTATCTCTCCTTTCTTTTTCAGTCTAGCAGTTTTTGTTTGCAATACCTGGTATATTTTCTACCACCTCTGGAAATATATCCTGCCTCCAGGTAGGTTTTCGTACAGTAGTGATGGGTTTTGGTGTTGTTAGTGCGTTCATGGGATCTTCGTGCATCTTTGCTTTGGCTATTTCTGCAAAGTTTCTCCGCTTTAGTTTCCCATTTCCCAAATTGTTTAGTCTCTGGTGCATTGGATGGTCGGTCAGTCTTCTGAGTTTCTCTGACTGCAGCTGGGCTCTGCAGTCTCTTCTATCGGTCATGGATTGCAGTTTTGTAATCTTTTCAAGTTCTACAATTGGCGTTGACTTCATGCCACCTGTTTTAATTCTCATGGCTTGGTTTTGAAGTTTGCTAACCTTATCGAAGTTCGCCTTCGCTGCTGTTGTCCATGCCGCAATGCCATACTCGAGAACTGGTCTCACTCTTCCAGTGTACAGTTTCTTTAGTATGCCTTCGTCTGCTCCCCAGCTTGTGCCAGCATGTTTCCTCATGATTGCCATTCTTTCTCTGGCTTTCATTCGGTTTCTCTCAATCTGACTTTTCCATGTCATGCGCCGATCAAATGTGACTCCCAGATAGGTTGGGTTGTCGTTTTGCTGCAGGATTTTGCCATTTAGACTTAATTTGGTACTTTGGGGTTTTAAAGAAAGCGAGAATATTGTGCATGTGGTTTTCTCCTCGTTTATTTTGACCAGCCATGAGGTCGCCCACTTTTCCAGCGATGTTAGGGCCGTCTGCATCCGATTTCTTGCTATGGTGAGATTCATTTCAGAGGTCCACATAGCCAGATCGTCTGCAAACATTGAGTTATGGACTCTTCTTGGTATATTCTCTGTAATATCGTTTATATATACCAGGAAGAGTGTGGGTGACAGTACTCCCCCTTGGGGTACTCCCTGCTCGAGTGTCACCTTTTTGCTCATCTGCCCTTGTACTTAGACTCTGGCCGTACTTTGTTTGAAGTAGTGGTTGATCCACTTGTACATTTTCCCACAAACATCACTTCTTCTTAGCTTGACTCTAAGTCCATCTTTCCAGACTTTGTCAAATGCCTTTTCCAGATCCACCCAAACAGCTACTGTGTGTTTCTGTGCCTGGTAGGCATCTTCTATCTCCTGGGCTATGAGGATGACCTGGTCCTCAGTGGATCTGTGCTGTCTAAAGCCGGCTTGCTGTGGAATTAGTATTCGTTTTTCTTCCAGATGCCACATCAGTCTGGTGTTTATCATCCGTTCCATCAGCTTGCCGACACAGCTCAGTAGGCTTATGGGCCTGTATCCATTTGGATCTGTTTTGTCCTTTCCTGTTTTTGGTACTGGTACCAGTATTGCGTCTTTCCATGCCTGTGGTACAATTCCCCTTTTCCAGCATTGGTTCAGGACCGATAGCAGTTTCCTCTTCGCTGTTTGGCCCAGCCCCATCAGCATTTCGTTTGTTATCCCGTCTTTTCCGGGAGATTTCCTTTTCTTTAGAGTTCTCATAGCCTCTTCCATTTCGCGCATTGTTAATTTGGCCATCATGTGCTCTTCAGGTGCCGTATTCATGTTTTCGTGCCCCTTTAGCTCTTCGCTTATGTCTGTATGCTTATCTGCAGGGACCTCGATGTGGTTTGCTCTGGCATAGTGATCGATAAAGGCGTTTGCGGCTTTCTTACCTGTGATCAAGTTCTCGCCCTGCTTGATAGTAATTTGTTTATTTGACGGGGTTTCGTCGTTCATGGCCCTGACTAGCTTCCATAGCTTGTTCCCGTCTTTGTCCAGGTTTAGGCTTTCCGTTTTATTTTTCCAGCTTTCTCTTGCTGTTTGCTTGAGAGTGTGTTTGTATTTCGCCGTGGCGGCTTTGAGGGCGATGTTTGCCTCCATGGATTTTTCTCGCTCTGCCATGTTCCTAGCATTTGTTACTGCATCTTCCACTTTCTGCAACTCATCATTCCAGTAGGGCTTATAGTTTTTCCTAGCTCCTCTTGGGATGGTTTCAGTGGCGGCTTGCATTATTGCCTTGCTTAGGCTTTCCACCATGGGCTTCATTTTGGTGTTTCGTGTGTTGATGGTTTCACACAGCCCATCTGTCAGGATTGCAAATCTGTCCCAGTCGGCTCGTTGTAATTCCAACGTGGGAGTGGTTTTGTTTCCTGTGGGCCTACTTCCATGTCAATGGTTAGCCTGATCGGCCTGTGGTCGCTACCTGCCAGTTGGTTTAGCACCTGGCGGTCTATTTTATGGTGTATGTCCTGTGTGGAGAAGGCCAAATCTGGAGTCGAGGTGGTATGCCATGTTCTTGAATAGAAGCTAGGGCTATCCTCCGACCTATTGATTAGGGAGAGATTTGCATCTATCTCCCAATCTTCCACTTTGTCACCTCTGCTGTCTGTGTCAGAGTATCCCCATCTCTCCGAGTGGCTGTTGAAATCTCCAACTACTATGCAGTTGGAGTCTCTGACCTCCATACTCGAGAGCGATAGGTCTCTATTTGGTGGTCCGTACAGATTGAAAATGCGGAGCTTCGTCTCTTGAGCCATTATGTCAACTCCTACAATTTCTGCTTGTCCGGTGTGATTGACAGATACCGCGCTACTCGGTATGCAGTTTCTGGTCAGTATAAGGACCCCTCCTTTGTGGCCTTCTCTATCGAGACGGAAGGTCTGGTATCCTCTGATTGAGAATTTGTGATTATTGTTGAGGTGCGTTTCCTGGATACATGCCACGTCAATCTTACCTTCATGTAGGTGATGTGTTAGGGAACGTTTTTTGTTAATGACTCCCTCCGCATTCCACTGTAGGCCTCACTATATGTGATACTCAAGTCTGTTTGTGGGGATGCTCCTCTACACTTTGCTAGTCTGTCTGCAGCTTCATTGCCTTCAATATTCCAGTGCGATGGAATCCACTGTATGACCAACCTTGGGTGTTCTGATGAGAGCTATGTCAGGGAGAATATACATTGCTCGAGATCTTCATCTTTGTGTTGTTTTAGCGCTGCTAATACTGACGCGGCATCAGTCAGGAATACGTACAGTGAACGTACAGTATGTCGTAAACAGTGAACGTACAGTATGTTATTTAAGGTGACTAACAGGTCATTGCTAAATGCAAAACATAACGAGCTAAAATACATCCATCGACTGATGAGACTGTAACATGATGGGAGGGTCTGGTTAAAGGAAACGAGGAAGAACAAACGCACCAGGATATTTCTCGCACCACACATTTATACACACTACATTCCTACTGAGTGTGGAATAGCTTCTTGGGATTCAAACAAAGCTCTAGAAACAATACACGATAAAGGCAACGACCAGTGTGCGGAAAAGGACAATAACTAAACATGTTTTGGGTGAATAATACCCACCAGACCTCTGCGTCATAGTATACACAGATGGGTCAGCACAGAATGTATGAACAATAGAGATACGGGAGTGTTTCTGTTTCAAAGAATCGACAGCACTGCACTTCGGGCATACCCATAGGTGCTCAGTCTCTCTCAGCAAATGGTGCGGGGTCTGGATGCTGATGATCCCTGTAGTTCGCTGGTTGTACACTATCCTGCTCTGTGCTCTCATGCTCCCCACTCCGCTGAACTTGGCTTGATGTGGAAACTTAGCAGTCTTCAGATCACTGATTCATCTATGTCCATGTCCTCATGCAACAAGGGATCATTGATTGATTTCAAAATGTCACTCCTATCCATCACTAACGTGCCCATGATGGGAGCCTGTGAAACCAAGATGTGGGCTCTTTCGCTGCCCTAAACCTCAGCATGACCAGGACAGTAGATCCATGTCAACCCCTGGAGGCTTCATGCTTCAACAGCTGTGGATACTCGTTACCCAGCCATCCCTTCTTTATCTTCTGATGTACGACTTGCACGGCAGTCACAATGATTGGACTTGTTAAAGGGGTCTCAGGTAGCCATATTAACTCTGAGGTCACAGCTTCCATCTCCATTTTCACAAGGGAAGTTACTGACGTGTATGCAGCGAAATGTCGTCTCACTTTAGCCGAGAAGCCCAGCTTTATGTCCCACAGCACCGATCCGTCGAGAGTGTACATACATTGAATTCCCAAACAATATTAGAGATAATGTCGGAGTACCTTATTATCATGCAGAAATCCAGGCAATCAAGGTAGCAAATGGTAGCAAATGGTTGCAAATGGTGGTAACTGGTGGCAAATGGTACAAAATGCTGGCAAATGGTTGCAAATGGTGGCAAATGAGAAACTATTGAGCACCAATCTCGGTCCACAACCTGTAGTATTTCTGACAGATCGATAATCAGCACTCCAGACATTGTAGTATAAAAAACTTTTAAAGTGAAGGGACAAAACTCTCTGAACCAGCACAGGATTGTCATGCAGTGGATACTGTCTTATTTTGTTGTTTCCAGAAACGAGAGAGCAGATCGACTGGCAACATAACACGCTGCAGAGGAGCTACTGGATCTACCATTTACATTACAACAGAAGATACTGGTGATAAAATCAATCCCAGAGCCACTAACATCGACACAATGCGATTAGCATAATATAAACAGGCAAGAACAAACTCGTCTGTTGGGCATCAAAATCAAACACAATCTTTTCCGTAGCAACATGAAAACAAAATGGAAGCTTGGCAACTCAGCAATATGTACATGCAAACAGAAACCCCATACTGGAGAACTGCCCGGAGTATACTGTGCCGAGGCAAATCCGCTGGCCTAGAGAAACAACACTGGAAGAGACAATTGACTGAATTATCTGTGAAGTACTAAAGACTGGGAAGTTTATACAATATACTTCATCATGTAGATTGTCCTTTGCAGAACATCGCTCCCATGACAGACAGTCTGAAAGAAACTAGGTCTGTTGTCAAATTTCAAGCCTACTCCAGAGCCGTGCCATAGCATTCCTTGACATCCTGGTGCCATCGCCTTCTTGTTTTGCCTCTCTTGCCCAGTACCACACGTTCAATTTCCGTTCTATCAAGACCTCTGCGTCTTTTCCGTTCTATCAAGACCTCTGCGTCTTTTCCGTTCTATCAAGACCTCTGCGTCTTTTCCGTTCTATCAAGACCTCTGCGTCTTTTCCGTTCTATCAAGACCTCTGCGTCTTTTCCGTTCTATCAAGACCTCTGCGTCTTTTCCGTTCTATCAAGACCTCTGCGTCTTTTCCGTTCTATCAAGACCTCTGCGTCTTTTCCGTTCTATCAAGACCTCTGCGTCTTTTCCGTTCTATCAAGACCTCTGCGTCTTTTCCGTTCTATCAAGACCTCTGCGTCTTTTCCGTTCTATCAAGACCTCTGCGTCTTTTCCGTTCTATCAAGACCTCTGCGTCTTTTCCGTTCTATCAAGACCTCTGCGTCTTTTCCGTTCTATCAAGACCTCTGCGTCTTTTCCGTTCTATCAAGACCTCTGCGTCTTTACCGTTCTATCAAGACCTCTGCGTCTTTTCCGTTCTATCAAGACCTCTGCGTCTTTTGATGTGGCCAAAGTATTTCAATTTTCTGTTCATGATGGAATTTATGAAACAGTTGTTAAACTTTTGTCAAATGTTTGAATTCTTCTTTTTTTCGGTCCATGGTAGTTTGAGAACCGTATAATTTAATTTTGACTAGAAGGACGTTTCTCTTCCTTGATGTTTGGGTTACTATCCATTTTTCGCAGACGTTTACTGCCACGCGAAAAACACAGGTTGTCAAAATGTTGAATTCTGTTGAATTGTTGGTATTCTGCGATAAATCTCTCAGGCTGTGTAGCCTCTGTATTGTCGTTGCAAAACTTCATCTGATTGTCTTTGAGCACACGCCATTGTTGTCAATCCCTGGAGCCAAGATGCTCGAAGTGAGTCACCTGGTCTGTGAATACAACCCAGAGTTTTTTTTGTTTTTTTTTGCGTTTGTCTTATTTATCTATTCCCCAAGGCGTGTGTGCGTTACACTGTGGTTTTTATTTTGCGCCTGTCGGCCCAGTGCATCCGACTTCAGCATGCATTTTATGTAAGGGTCTGCTTCCTCCTGCATTTTCAAAGGGTTTGCTTCCCCTGGGTAACGGCCGGTGATGTGATGGGGATCGAACCCAGCACCTTCTGGTTGTGAGCCGTGCCACTTAACCACTAGGCCACGCCGTCCCCTCAACCCAGAGTTTGAACTTGTTGAATTCATTTGTGTTTTGTCTGTGTTGACAGTGGTCATTTTCTATGAATTGTTTGTGTTTACAATAAAGGTTTTGATCTTCGCTGCATCTGCTTACGGCTGACGGCTGTAGTTAGCTGCTCTAACACCTCTGCGTATCTTAGTTCTGGGATCTTGTATCCGTGGATTGTAAAGGGAGCCTAACTTTTGATATTCTCACCCTCTCTAACGTTCCTCATTAAACACTCTGTGCAAATGTTAGATATGTATGTAAAGAGGATACAACCCTGCTTTACTCCCAGTTGTAATTCGAACCAGCGTGTTGTTTCTGATATTTATATATGTAACGGGATCGGACTCCCGTGGTCAGTGTCGAGCACGTTAAAAAACTCTTGACAGTTAGAAATCGAAAAGAGTAGGCTTAACGGTCGTTGCCCGACAAAATTAAAGCAAATTCTAGTTAAAAACTATCTAAATTATTTGTACCTTCCTACAGGCCAGGTAAGCTGCAGGAGTTTTGTAAATAACTAATACTGATAGCCGATAGCCTTCAGCTACCTGGTAACAATAACATGCCTGTTTTAATACCAGGGTTCCAAATATTCCAAGAGTGTGTATATATAATAATAATAATAATAATAATAATAATAATAATAGCTGTCCATCGTTGTCGATGAGGACCGCCGACATCATCCTTGTCACAGATTTCCCTGTTGGGTGTGGGTGCGCATGTGGCTGAACAGGCCAATGCGGGCACGAAAACATCTGCTCTGGGCTTTCACAACACGGTCGTCTTCGCCGGTAGCTACACCCGATTTGACTGCGCTTCTCCAGTCAGATCTGTTTTTCGCAAGACATTCCCAGGTGTCGATGTCTATCTAGCAACTTTTCAGTGAGTCCTTCAGACCGTCTTTAAAAAGTTTCTTTTTGCGCCCTCTTTCGCGCTATCCCTCTCTCAGCTCGCCGTAGAAAACTTCTTTGGGAGCCGCTCGTCTGACATACGGACAAGGTGTCCGGCCCATCCTAGTCGTGCTTTTTCCAGCAGTGCGTGGATGCTGGGCATGTTAGCCCTCGAGAGAACCTCGATGTCAGTGACACGATCTTGCCATCGGATGTGGAATATTCGCCTCAGGCAACCTGTGTGGAAGTGGTTTAACCTTCTTACATGTCCAGAGTATACAGTCCAGCTTTCGCAAGCGTATAGTAGGGTTGGAATGATGGTTGCACGGTAGACTTTGAGTTTGGTCTTGACGCTGATGCCGCGACGTGCCCACATCATCGAGCGCATTCTACCAAAAGCTGTGCTGGCCTTTGCTATTCTGCTTGCCACCTCATCGTCTAGGCTGACAGATCTCGACAGCCTGCTGCCCAGATATGTGAATTTGTCTACGGCATTCAGCGTCTGCCCGCTGACTGTAATCTCTGGTTTTGTGTACGGCATGCCTGGTGCTGGTTGGTACATGACCTCTGTTTTCTTGGCATTTATGGTCAGACCAAAATTTTCGCATGCGGCAGATACCGGTCCATTCCAACCTGTTCGTTCAGTTCTGAGTTGCTCATTAGCGCGCAGTCGTCAGCAAATACAAGTTCCCTGATTATGTCGCCAGCCACTTTGGTTTTGGGCTTCATTCTTCTGGGATTGAGTAACTTCTCATCTGTGCGGTACTTTATGGGTATTCCAAGCTCCAGTGATCTGAAGGCGTCTGTCATCGTGGCCGCGATCATCATGCTGAACAAGGTCGGGGCGAGTACACATCTTACAGATACCTCAAAGCTCCACCCCTGCGATAAAAGATATATATATATATATAATATATATATAGTGAAAGTAGAATAAAGTAACCCATAGCATTACTGCCGAACGGGTGTGAGGTGTTAGCGATCTCACATTTCAAAGGCTCGGCTATATGAGGGCGGTAGCCATCTCATCTCCCTCGCCGCTTTTATTTTCCGGACTAAACCGGCACCCATTTAAAGCTGGGTCGACCCGGGAACCGTTGCGGTCTGAAAAAAACGCTACGCAGCTCCCACATATATACTTATATAACAACATATAACAACATCATACATATGTTACATACAAATGTTACAAATATATACAAGACAAAATATAACAACATATGCAAATAATGTGTTTATCTCTCTCTCTCTCTCTCTCTCTCTCTCTATATATATATATATATATATATATATATATATATATATATATATATATATATACACACACACATTATTTGCATACATACAAGAGGCAACAGTGCAGATACATAATTGTATTTTCAAAGAACGGTAGATGAAGCAGAAGAAGACTACCAAATATATCTTATTAGACATATAAGAGTAAATAGCTTGTTAAAAGAAAAGGAATGAACTAAAACCAATGTGATTGCTAAATAATCAGACAAAAGCGCTTGATCAATTCACAGCGTCGTGTCCAAATCATATTACAAAACTCAGTTGCAGACTTCCACAACCCACAGCGAAATCAACAACACTGTCGGAATCAGAGAGTGCTGCACCAACAGATTCCATTATCACCGAGAAGCGAATCATTTCAGGTAACAATAGCAGGATATATTATGGCATTGATACAAGTGTTACCTAATGAAGCTCATGACGTCAGCTCTCTCCGGCCTCAGCGTACTGTTTCTTGTGTTTCAACACTCGGAATATGAGAGCAATAACTTTAATGCAGACACGGTCGACATGTTTCTGACGAATTTCCAACTCACTCTGCAAACTCGTTTATCACTGGCAGGTTGTACGTTCCACGGGGTGTCCCACTCGCTACCGGCGCGTGGTGTTCCCTTATAACTTTTAAACTAATCAACGTAATTCAATCAAATTTGACACGGGCATACCTTGTTGTTTGGGAAACATAATCAGCTCAAATTAAATGTTGCAAGTCGTCACCATTAGCATAAAGTTATGCCTGTACGCGCCTAACTATGTTATGAAAGGTATTCCCCAACGTACCAGGAGTTAGACTTAGCACCAGGAGTTAGACTTAGTTTCCAGCCCAATGTTTGCTTGGCTTGGCTTGACTTGGCTTGGCTATCTTGGCTTCGGTCGTTCTCAATCTCCCACTACCAAACACTAAAAGTAGAATGTAGTCAAGAGAACGGACTGCGATATTTGCACCTTTCGGTCTAACACATCCGAGTTCAGGAAACATGTTTTGATTTCCGGGTTAGCATTCCCTCTTCGATCCCTTCTCCTTAGCCAGTCTGCCCTGCTGCAACCTGTTATCCAGGACCACCACGTGGAGATGTAGAAGGGCCTTGGCAGCTCTGGTTCGCTGGCCCTGACGCCTGCAATCAGTTATGGGTCGCTGACCACTGCAGCTCATGCGCTGCTCAGCATCTTGATCCCGAATGTTTTCTTGCAGTCCCGTGAGATTGTGTGGCTTGTTGCGAAACACTTCTCCTTTCAGCTTGGATTGGTCCATATGTAAAAATCAGGTGCGGTTAGGTCAGACGACATTTGTGGTCAAAGTCCATGAAAAGTTACACGATCATGAATATTGGAAGCAATTTCAGCCATGATGAAATTTGAGTTGTGGTCATGTAGCTCCATCCTGCTTGAAATAGCCAGCCAGTAGGTTCTTGTCGTCCAGCTGGTTCCCAGTTTGTACATGTCGAACTATTTCGAATTACGTTCATTGGTTTTTAAAAAGCCGCCGTTTCGAGAGATGGCACGAATTGATGCAGGTCCCCAGAGATGGCACGAATTGATGCAGGTCCCAGAGATGGCACGAATTGATGCAGGCCCCAGAGATGGCACGAATTGATGCAGGCCCCAGAGATGGCACGAATTGATGCAGGTCCCAGAGATGGCACGAATTGATGCAGGCCCCAGAGATGGCACGAATTGATGCAGGCCCCAGAGATGGCACGAATTGATGCAGGCCCCAGAGATGGCACGAATTGATGCAGGACCCAGAGATGGCACGAATTGATGCAGGCCCCAGAGTTGGCACGAATTGGTGAATTCCTCAGAGATGGAACTTCTTGATAAACCTGCCCCGGGACATCATCTACCATACACAACATAAAAGTCGCTGAACGGACTCCGAACTGGTGTATCACGGTGCAAGAGGAATATAAAGCGATGGAGATCCACAGATGATGACACGTGACTGGGGCGCAATACAGGACACAGACCACCTGATGACCTGCCCTGACCTCCAGGAAACATGCAATAGGTGTAACATGCTGGTAGCAATGGACAATACAATCCATGTCGCTGGATACTGGAAGCATGAAGTATGACGTGGTGTTTGTACATGGAAAGTAATTGAGTATTGGTATATTTGGTGGGGTGACTGAGAAGACGGAGATCCTTGTGTATGAGGTGAAGTGACTGAGAAGGAGATCCTTGTGTATGAGGTGACGTGACTGAGAAGGAGATCCTTGTTTATGAAGTAATGTGACTGAGAAAGAGATCCTTGTTTATGAGGTGCGGTGACTGAGAAGACGGAGATCCTGGTGTATGAGATGACTGAGAAGGAGATCCTTGTGTATGAGGTAAAGTGACTGAGAAGACGGAGATCCTGGTGTATGAGGTAAAGTGACTGAAAAGGAGATCCTTGTGTATGAGGTGAGGAGACTGAGAAGGAGATCATTGTGTAAGAGGTGAAGTGACTGAGAAGGAGATTCTTGTGTATGCGGTGACAGAAGGAGATCCTTGTGTATGAGGTGACTGAGAAGGAAATCTTTGTGTATGAGGTGAGGTGACTGAGAAGGGGGACATCCTTGTGTATGAGGTGATGTGACTGAGAAGAGAGACATCCTTGTGTAAGAGGTGAGGTGACTGAGAAGGAGATCCTTGTGTATGAGGTGAGGTGACTGAGAAGAGGGACATCCTTGTGTATGAGATGACTGAGAAGGAGATCATTGTGTATGAGGTGAGGTGACTGAATACAGAGATCATTGTGTATGAGGTGAGGTGACTGAGAAGGAGGTCCATGTGTATGAGGTGAGGTGACTGAAGATGGAGATCCTTGTGTATTAGGTGAGGTAACTGAGAAGGAGATCCTTGTGTAATGGGTTGAGGTGACTGAGAAGAGGGACATCCTTGTGTATGAGGTGACTGAGAAGGAGATCCTTGTGTATGAGGTGACTGAGAAAGAGATCCTTGTTTATAAGGTGAGGTGCCTGAGAAGAGGGAGATCATTGTGTATGAGGTGACTGAGAAGGAGATCCTTGTGTATGAGGTGACTGAGAAAGAGATCCTTGTTTATAAGGTGAGATGCCTGAGAAGAGGGAGATCATTGTGTATGAGGTGACTGAGAAAGAGATCCTTGTGTATGAGGTGAGATGTTCCATTCTTGATAATAAAAAGAAAAATGCAAGGCGCCCTTCTAGCATGATACAGATACAAATGGAAAGACACTTCCAGCATGATAAAGAGACAGAGAAAACACTTCTCGCCTGATAAAGAGACAAATTGAAAGGCACTTTTACCATGATACAGAGACAAAGAGAAAGACACTTCCAATATGATAAAGAGACAAAGAAAACGATTCTTCCAAAATGATAAAGAGACAAAGGGAAAGACACTTCCAGTACGATAACTAGACAAAGAGAAAGACTTCTAGCATAATAGAAAGACACAAAAAAGATAATTCTAGCATGATAAAGAGATGTAGAGGAATACACTTCTAGCATGATAAAGAGACAATAATAATAAAGACACCTAGCATGATAAAGGGACAAATAGAAAGACACTTCTAGCATGATAAAGAGACAGAGACAACAACACGTACAGTATGATTAAAAAGACAAAGATCCTCCAATTACAGCAAAATGACTGAGGCAAAAATTTTTGACCGTTAGGTGAAAAGACAGAGAAAAAGATTCCCATCTGAAGGTAAAACAAAATAAAGAAGAAGATTCTCATGTAAGTATTAACAGTATGATATAAAGATGAAGATTTTCCTTTGTGAAAACAGGTTTTAAGAATAATACTCTACTAGATGGGCGAAAATTCAAAGAAAACCAGAAAAAAACTTATTTGTGAGACAAACAGACCAAGAAGAACTCACTTCTATGTGAGACAAACAGATCAAGAACTCACTTCTATGTGAGACAAACAGACCAAGAAGAACTCACTTCTATGTGAGACAAACAGATCAAGAACACACTTCTATGTGAGACAACCACTGCAAGAAGAACACACTTCTATGGGGAGACAAACAGACCAATAACTCACTTCTATGTGAGATATAAACAGACCAAGACGACACTTTTATGTGAGACAAACAGACTAGGAAGACACTTTTATGTGAGACAAACAGACCAAGAACTCACTTCTATGTGAGGCAAACAGACCAAGAAGAACACATTTCTATGTGAGACAAACAGACTAAGAAGAACGCACGTCTATGTGAGATAACCAGACCAAGAAGAACACACTTCTATGGTTAGACATACCGACCAAGAAGAACACACTTCTATAGTGAGACAAACAGACCAAGAAGACCACACTTCTACAGTGAGACAAACGGACAAGAAAGAAGCAACTTCTATGTGAGACAAACAGACCGATAAGAACACACTTATATGGTGAGACAAACAGATCAAGACCACACTTCTATGTGAAACAAACAGACCAAGAAATCCCACTTAAATGGCGAGACAAATAGACCAAGAAGAACACACTTCTATGATGAGACAAACAGATCAAGAACACACTTCTATGTGAGACAAACAGACCAAGAAACACTTCTATGCTAGACAAACAGACCAAGAAAAACACATTTCTATGGTGAGACAAACAGACCAAGAAGAACACACTTCTATGGAGAGACAAACAGACCAAGAAGAACACATTTTTATGTGAGCCAAACAGACCAAGAAGAACTCACTTCTATGGTTAGACAACCAGACCAAGAACACACTTCTATGTGAGATAAACATACCAAGAACAAATTTATATGGAGAGACAAAAAGACCAAGAAGAACACACTTTTATGTGAGCGAAACAGATCAAGAAGAACTCACTTCTATGATCCAAACAGACCAAAAAGACACTTCTATGTGAGACAAACAGACCAAGAACACACTTTTATGTGAGACAAACGGACAAAGAAGAACACATTTCTATGTCAGACAAACAGACCAAGAACTCACTTCTATGTGATCCAAACAGACCAAGAAGACATTTCTGTGTGAGACAAACAGATCAAGAAGAACACACTTCTGTGTGAGACAAACAGACCAAGAACACACTTCTATGTGAGAGACCAAGAAGAATCTTCTATGTTAGACAAAAAGACCAAGAAGAACACATTTCTTTGGTGACACAAACAGACAAAGAAGAACACACTTCTATGGAGAGACAAACAGACCAAGAAGAACACACTTTTATGTGAGCCAAATAGACCAAGAAGAACTCACTTCTATGATCCAAACAGATCAAGAAGACACTTCTATGTGAGACAGCAGGCCAAGAACACACTTCTATGTGAGACAAACATACCAAGAACACACTTTTATGTGAGACAAACGGACAAAGAAGAACACATTTCTATGTTAGACAACCTGACCAAGAAGAACACACTTCTATGGGGAGACAAACCGACCAAGAAATCACTTCTATTTGAGACAAACAGACCAAGAAGACATTTCTATGTCAGACAAACAGACTAGGAAGACACTTACATGTGAGAAAACAGACCAAGAACTCACTTCTATGTGAAACAAACAGACCAAGAAGAACACATTTCTATGTGAGACAAACAGACCAAGAAGAACGCACTTCTATGTGAGACCAAGAAAAATACACTTATATGGTGATAAAAACAAAATCAAGAAAAACTCACTTCTATGTGAGACAAACAGACCAAGAAAACACACTTCTATGGTTAGACAAACCGACCAAGAAGAACACACTTCGATAGTGAGACAAACAGACCAAGAAGAACACACTTCTACAATGAGACAAACAGACAAGGAATAACACACTTCTATGTGAGACAAACATACCGAGATAAACACACTTCTATGGTGAGACAAACAGATCAAGAACACACTTCTTTGTGAGACAAACAGACCAAGAACACACTACTATGTGAAACAAACAGACCAAGAAAACACACTTAAATGGTGAGACAAACAGACCAAGAAGAACACACTTCTATGATGAGACAAACAGATCAAGAAGAACACA
Source organism: Ariolimax columbianus (assembly GCA_036924085.1). Lineage (NCBI taxonomy): Eukaryota > Metazoa > Mollusca > Gastropoda > Stylommatophora > Arionidae > Ariolimax > Ariolimax columbianus. The sequence continues at coordinate 47,953,767 of JAVGWX010000013.1, forward strand.
CTTCAATGTGAGACAAACAGACCAAGAAACAGTTCTATGTTAGACAAACAGACCAAGAAGAACACATTTCTTTGGTGACACAAACAGACAAAGAAGAACACACTTCTATGGAGAGACAAACAGACCAAGAAGAACACACTTTTATGTGAGCCAAATAGACCAAGAAGAACTCACTTCTATGATCCAAACAGATCAAGAAGACACTTCTATGTGAGACAGCAGGCCAAGAACACACTTCTATGTGAGACAAACATACCAAGAAGAACTTACTTCTATGGTGAGACAAACAGATCAAGAAGAACTCACTTTCTATGGTGAGACAAACAGACCAAGAAGAACTCACTTCTATGGTGAGACAAACATACCAAGAAGAACACACTTCTGTGTGAGACAAACAGACCAAGAAGACACTTCTATGTGATATTAAAAATAATAAAAATACTCTTTTACAGAGGTGACTGAGAAGAAAATTCTTTTTCTATATTTGACATTGCAATGAAGACTTTTCTATGTACAGAAAAAACAAACGAAAACGAAAAACAAACTACTTGCAGGTTTCATAAAACTTTGCCTCGAATTGAAAATCGAACGACTATTCAAATCTACATCTCACAAAAATCTGGTCGTATGTTCGTAATGTGTACAAAATGTATTTAGGAAACAAGTCTGCAATTGGACGTTGATGCCAGCTAGTTTTATACGTTGAAGAAGCCAGAATAAAATCTTGTCAATTATGGGAGATTAATAACGGTTAGTTGGTCTTTGTGACCAACAAAGCTGCACGACTTCAATAATTTGTTTTGCGTATCATTTGTTATATGCGGAATGTATAATGAGAAATGTTCAGGAAGACGAGAACATTGGCAGTTTCGACCCATTTACGATTGGCGGATATGAGATTCCTGAGTTACGATACGAAAACGACACAGTGATACTATCAAGAAGTGCAGAAGGGCTAGAGCAGCTAATTTCAGCTGTACATGGACATAGTAAAGATCAAACAAGTTTGTAAACATAGATAAAACATAAAATAATGACCACCGACAAAACACAATGTTAGCATACATTTACAGTAGGTGGTGAGGAAATAGATCAGGTCACACATTTTGAATATCTAGGTTTCAGAATTGACAAAAATGGCGACTGCTCGAAAGAAATCAGAAGAAGACTAGCCATGGTTATGCAGAGACTAAACAGACTGAAGAAAGTATAGCAGAACACCAACAAAATTATAAAATTAAAAGTCTGTAAATCATGGACGATCGCCAAAACTTCAAGACAAAGCATCGAATCCTTCGAGTCAAAATGTTACACAAAGATCTTCAGAATACCCAGGACAGAGAAAAAGACAAATGTAGACATTCGGCAAGAGTTGAGCATAGAGGAGAACTGGTTTATCAATTCCATTTTGGCTAGAAAATGCAAATACTTTGGTCACGTCAAGAAACACAACGGTCTCGAGAGAACGGTGATGGAAGGTATGGTGCCAGGTAAAAGAGGAAGGGGTAGACCAAGAAGAGGAAGGGGTAGACCAAGAAGACGATGGCACCAAGATATCCAGGAATGCCTGGGTATGACTGTGGCGGAGGCTAGAGTTTTGTCAAGGGAACGAGATTCTTTCAGACAGACTGTGATGGCAGCGACGTTCTATAAAGGACATGCTACATGATGATAATGTTATTTGTTTGTTTGTAGGAAAGAAATGTATGGTATTACTGTAGATTTCTGAACGTTTTGTTTCTGTGAAATGTCATGTTCCAACTGGGGCCGTGTTTGAACTAATGCAACTAAATTTATCGGTTCTTTCAATGTCGTTAATACAAGCGCGACCCAAACACTGTGATACCTGAGCGGGAAAATAAGATCACCTGGCAGACCTCCCACCAGATGGTAGGATTCGCTCTAGCTGCACAAAACTCGAGATCCTAAAACAAACAAGTTAGATGAGACCAGCACAAACCCCCCAAAACATAGCACTGATTGAGCCCAGCCCACTAAGCAGAGAAATGCCCCCGGCTACTACCAACTTGCACAAGAGTTTGGACCTGTTAACACAGGTGTAGATGTACCTGTCGTTTAAGACTTAAACGTAAAGTAAAGTAACCCTTAGTATTACTGCCGTATGGGTATGAGGTGTTAGTGATCTCACATTTCAAAGGCTCGGCTATATGAGTGCGGTAGCCATCTCCTCTCCCTCGCCGCTTTTACTTCCTGGACTGAACCGGTACCCATTTAAGAATGAGTCGACACGGGTACCGTTGCAATCTGAAAAAAACATTCCGCCTCAACTGGGGATCACTCAGATGCGAAGCCAGGTAGATAACCACTGCGCTACACGGCTTCCTAAGACTAAGACGACCAAAACAGGTTATCCAAATATGCACATATGGGATAGGTGGAGCTGTACTACGCAATAGGTTAAGCCAGTTGGCACTTATCTGTTGGGAGTCAGAGGTAGAGTTGGGAAATACTGAGAGGAGTGGGGCATCCATGACCACAACGTCCAGTATAAGAATGAAGAGCGAGGCAGTTACTCCGGCTATCATGTGGGTGTCTGGGACCTCTTTAATGAAAACCGAAGTCGTCTCGGGATCTCAATCTCTGCTGATGGCATTAGTGAATAGTGGAGATTGAGGCATTGCATCTCTGGGAACTTGCTTGAAGTTACTGTCCTAGTCATGATGGGCTGTGCGAGAATGAAATAGTGGATCTTCTGGTCTTTAGGGCATCCACAGTGGGGACATTGGCAATGGGTTGATGCGACATTTTGAAGTTGATCAAGGGCCGCCTTTTAGATGAAACAAATAGATGACACAAAGCGAGCAGACAGTATAAGGCAAACATAGATTATGAAGTAAACACCTTGTACAAGCGAACACTCATTATGAAGTGAAAAGTGAACACCTTTTAGAAGCGAACACTCATTATGAAGTAAACACCGTGTAGAAGTATTTACTTATTGTGAAGTGAACACCTTGAATACGCATTCATTTATTGTGAAGTGAGCACCTTGAAGAAAGCAAAACACCCCCCACCCTCCCCCATAAAATAGATTACTTAACACATCTAGGAAACTGTCAACGCGATACAAGTTGGTATGCTGAGGCCTGAGCTGCGTTTGTTTTATCACAATTTTATCACATTCACTGCCAATTCCCGGATCGGCCTGTGCCACAGACATTCCTGATATCTCCAACAAAAACTGACTTATTCCTTCAGATAATCTGTAGCAGACATCGCTATTCTCAACACCCATGGAATTTATTATCCATTGCGTGTTTTATCAAAGTGTGCTGTCGCACGAACCCTCTTCATTGTCTCATTCTTCTTATCCTCGATAAAAAAAAACAACACAAATAGGTAATAGCTCAGAGAGGACTCAATTGTCTCGAGGTAAGGTCTCAGCATTGGGTGCCGGAGATCGCGGGTTCGAATCACGTGGAGAACGGGATTTTTTTCATGTGGATCTTCCGGTAAAAATGGCCACGATCTCTGGGTAGTGAGATCGGACTCCCGTGTTCTCTGTGTCGAACACTTTAAAAAATCACTTGGTCAGTTAAAATTCCAAAAGAGCTGCCGGGACACATTAAAAAATTCATGTTAAAAATCTATCCAAATTATGTGTACCTTCCCCAGCCTAGTAAGCCGCAGGAAGTTTAAAAATATCTCAAAATGCAACGGCCGTCGTTCATCGTAGACGATGATAGCATAATTTATTTTGCTAGCGTTATTTTTAGTGAGGATTAACTGCGCTACATTTTATCCTCACTCTCTCGTCTCGAGCCGCCCCATCCCAGTGGCAAGTCAAGGACAAGACGACTAGGGGGCGACTACGAGATGCAGGGGACTCCGCATCAAGCACCCGTGAAAAAGACGGCGGAGTCCGGAGACGAACCCACACCACCTGATCACAAGACCGACGGCTTAACCACGGAATCCAAAATATATCTACTGCATACATTAATAACATGCTCTTTCGAATATCAGGATTCCAAGTGGAAATCGCTCAGTGACTTCGCCGGGAAAAAACCAAAATGATTCCGACGTTATGACCGCAGTGTTTTCTTCGGGGACAAGGAACACAACAAGAAGACTATTGGGAAACCATTACAAAATACAAGATATGTAAAAATTAGCGTTTTAAATTTGTTGCCTTACCAGGATATGCCAGGAAAGAGTGAGACTCGGTATGCCAGTTATGAAAAAGAGTAGACTAAACAATAAATGGTCAAAATGATTGCACAATGACAAAATCACACAATAAAGCTACAAACAATAAACCGTCTGTTGATATATTGTTGTTAGTTTTGTTAGGTTAGTTTTTTGTTACAGTTTTTGTGTTATTTTTTTTTACATATCGTCTTTTTTGTGTATGGATCATGTTTTGTTTGGTCCACTATATTTCATAACTGGCATGTCGTGTCTCACATTTTCCTGGCACATCCTGTTACGGCGGCGAACTTAACTGCTCATAACTAATTCTGGAATCCCACTACCAGTTGTGTCACTATTCTTTTTTTCCTTTCCAGTTTCTTTTTATATTCCCTCTACTATAAGAACACCACACCTGTGAACATGCAAAGATGAACTGGGACAGGACCTTGGTCTGGCGTGATACTACAAGAGAAATTAAAGAAATGAGTTGACCTGGCATGCGGCTCACGCTGTACTTAGACGACCATCAAGTTTCATTAAATTGGTTTGCGGTACAAGCGACAGAATCACAGATCGGGAGAAGGTTTGGACACATTTTCTGTTTAAATTACATAGAGCAACATAGAATGAGGTAGTTTAACCACATTGTGAGAATGTAGCCAGACCACATTGTTCGTGCAGCCTTCTACATAAGAACATCAGGAAGAAAGTCTAGAGGTAGACCGTGGAAAAGGTGGATAGACAGCGTGAACGAGAGCTGCCGTAAAGTGGAGAAAAGTGTCAGTCAGGCCACGAGAGAGGTGAAAGACAAATACATACTACGACAGTTGGTTACAACCCGGTAGAAGGTGAGACGACACTTGACTACTATCGGGTAAAAGGTGAGACGACACTGGGCTAAAACCTGGTAGAAAGCGAGATGACAGTTGGCTACAACCCGGTAGAAAGTGAGACGAAACTTGGCTACAAGCCGATAGAAAGTGAGACGACACTTGGCTACAAGCCGATAGAAAGTGAGACGACACTTGGCTACTATCCGGTAGAAAGTGAGACGACACTTGACTACTATCCAGTAGAAAGTGAGACGACACTTGGCTACTATCCGGTAGAAAGTGAGACGACACTGGGCTACAACCCGGTAGAAAGTGAGACGACACTGGGCTACAACCCGGTAGAAAGTGAGACGACACTGGGCTACAACCCGGTAGAAAGTGAGACGACACTGGGCTACAACCCGGTAGAAAGTGAGACGACACTGGGCTACAACCCGGTAGAAAGTGAGACAACACTGGGCTACAACCCGGTAGAAAGTGTGACGACACTTGGCTACAACCCGGTAGAATGTGAGACGACACTGGGCTACAACCCGGTAGAAAGTGAGACGACACTTGACTACTATCCGGTAGAAAGTGAGACGACACTGGGCTACAACCCGGTAGAAAGTGAGACGACACTGGGCTACAACCCGGTAGAAAGTGAGACGACACTTGACTACTATCCGGTAGAAAGTGAGACGACACTGGGCTACAACCCGGTAGAAAGTGAGACGACACTGGGCTACAACCCGGTAGAAAGTGAGACGACACTGGGCTACAACCCGGTAGAAAGTGAGACGACACTGGGCTACAACCCGGTAGAAAGTGAGACGACACTGGGCTACAACCCGGTAGAAAGTGAGACGACACTGGGCTACAACCCGGTAGAAAGTGAGACGACACTTGACTACTATCCGGTAGAAAGTGAGACGACACTGGGCTACAACCCGGTAGAAAGTGAGACGACACTGGGCTACAACCCGGTAGAAAGTGTGACGACACTGGGCTACAACCCGGTAGAAAGTGAGACGACACTGGGCTACAACCCGGTAGAAAGTGAGACGACACTGGGCTACAACCCGGTAGAAAGTGAGACGACACTGGGCTACAACCCGGTAGAAAGTGAGACGACACTTGGCTACAACCCGGTAGAAAGTGAGACGACACTGGGCTACAACCCGGTAGAAAGTGAGACGACACTTGACTACTATCCGGTAGAAAGTGAGACGACACTGGGCTACAACCCGGTAGAAAGTGAGACGACAACAGAAGAAAGAAGAAGTACAATGCAGGAAAATTGTCCTATTCATTACTTGCTCATGTCACCTTGCTTCGACCATGACTCTTTGTTCTTTTTTTAACAAGCTTTTATTTCACTTAACACGACCGTTGTCCGCTTGCACGAACTTCTATTTCTCCTATTCTAACCAAACCACCTTTCCCCATAACCTAGAGAGCTGAAATTACGAACTGAGCCTCTCCTAGTGCGATCGGTAGACTATGCCGTTCCAGGATTGATCTTTACATTCAGAAGAAAACATATTTCGCAGCATAAGCTGATGGTGTCGCCATCTTCGCTTGCAAAAAGCACTATTTTGTTGTTTTATTTATGTTATATTACAGTGTAACTTACTCATCTATCCAACGTTGACAGATCCCCGACTGCAACTAAACGTTTTTTTTAAAAACCTCAATACATCAATCATTCAAAGAAATACAAACATTAAAAAAATTTACACTTCTGTAGTTTAAAAAAAACCAACATGTCTTAGAATAAACAAAATCATGCACCAAAAATTGTTGCTCTTTAAAACTTACTAGTAACACCTGTTCTAGCTTTCTACTAGTTTCCAAATGATCTTTTCTTCACTCTGTTTAGTTGGTTTACATCTACAGTCTAGTTGTGTTCTTGGTTGGAATATTTCTAAATCTCTTTTTCATGTCTTAACCGTACTCAGTGGTCTTGAGGTAAGGTGTCTGTCTCGGATGCTGGAGGTCGCGGGTTCGAATCACGGTTGAGATATGGATAGAGCACGTTAAAAATATCTTTGGCAATTAGAAATCGAAAGGAACTCGGACAAAATTATAAAATTCTGGTTAAAAATCTATCCAAATTATTTGTACCTTCCCCCCAGGCCGAATAAGCCGCAGGAAGTTTAAAATACCTACTGCAAAAAGCCTTCGGCTACCTGGCAACAGACTGTTTGAATTCCATTATTTCAAGTATTTTAAATACGTAATCATACTTTGTTTTACTTGAGAATGTTATGAGTGAATTCAAATTGATAATCTAAATGAACAAGTTAATGATAAATTCACTGCGAGGCCCAAAGAATCGTAGTGGCCGTTGACAACTGCACAGCGCGCTCACACATGACGACTTCACACATTCTACGGCTTCATCCGAAAAGCTGTCAGTTTCTGAAATAGCTTGACTTCGTTCGTTCTCAATCTCACGCCACCAAGCAAGTAGCAGAATGTAGTCCAGGGAACGGAATGCGTATTGTCTTATTTTACAGCTTGACTATGATATTTGCATCGTTCGATCAAAACACATCCAACTCCAGCAGGTATTTTTTTAAATACCAGATTAGCCTTCCCTCTTCGATCCCTTCTCATTAGCCACTCTGCTCTGTTATAGCCTGTTTTACAGGATCACCGCGTGGAGGTGTAGAAGGGTCTTGGCAGCTCTGGTTCGCTGGCACTGACACTAGAAATCAGCTATGGGTCGCTGATCGCTGCAGCTCGTGCGCTGCTCCATTTTCTGATATGAAACTACGCTTGGTAGCTCTGGTTCGCTGGCACTGACACTAGAAATCAGCTATGGGTCGCTGACAGCTGCAGCTCGTGCGCTGCTCCATTTTCTGATATGAAACTACGCTTGGTAGCTCTGGTTCGCTGGCACTGACACTAGAAATCAGCTATGGGTCGCTGACAGCTGCAGCTCGTGCGCTGCTCCAGTTTCTGGTATGAAACTACGCTTAATCTACCGTGTGCCATTTCCTATTAAAAGTCGACCAAACGAATATATAAGCCCTAGTCTATTGTCAATTACATTGTACCTTTGCCTTCCTTGTTTATTGTGTCACTACCATTTCTGTTAGTTATTTCCCATCGCAATCGATGATTGCCACATCAGACGGTTTTGTCTTAATAATGTAATGTGCGCTGTATTTAGTTTATAGTGAGGAAAAAGGTTGCGCTGGTCATCAATCTCGCTCTCTTGTCCCGAGTTACCTTGGATCAGTGGCAAGACTATTGGTCGAGACGACTGGAGGTAACTCGGGATGCATGCACTCTGGTCTTACCTCCCGTGAGACCAGGGATCGCTTGAAACTTGCGGGATTCTATCGCTCACCATTTCCGCTCATTACAATGAGAGGCGAGTGCCTTAACCTCTTGACTACAGCGACTGTATACAATCAGTTTCTTCTATTCCACTTCATCTACAAAAAAAACCATGTGCATCAAATTTATTCTTAAATGCATTAACTAACCCTGCCCCCAATATTATGTGGCTTATTATTTCTTGAGTTCATTAAGATATCTGAGATGTCAGAGGATACATTTAACAGCATTAGAAATACTCTTCCGCCCAAGAAAATATCTCAGAACTTTAAAATGAAAATAATGAAATGCTATAGGCATTCATTTTTATTGTATGGAGTATAAACCTGGGCCCTAACAAAGAAAATGAAGAAAGTATTGAAGCCTTTATAATGTGGGTCATCAGAAAACTCGGACTAGTTTCTTGGAAAGATAATAAAACAAATAGTGAGGTTCTGAGACAACTCAAGGTTGAGAAGATACTTCTGAACGAAATAAAATGCAGAAAAATAAAATATTTTGGTCATGTCAAGCTGAAGATTATATTGGATGGAAGAGTGAAGGTCAAGAGAGTCAAAGAGCGGCAGCGGTTCAGATGGACAGACAACATCCAGATTTGACCAGGACATAGTTTCACTGAGTGTACCAGCGTGGCATAGAACAGAGACAGCTGGAGATCCACTATCGCCAACCTCCAATGATGATACGGCACTTGATGGTCATGATTGTTTCTCGAACTGTATTTTATTACTAGATCAATGTGTGTTGCTGTCCTTAGATCATTATTTTATTCGATTAACATATGACGTTTATTGTTTATAGAGCTTTGTTATTTCTGTAGCATAGTTTAGTCATTGTTTATAGAGCTTTAGTTATTCCTGTAGCATTGTTTTAGTAGTTGTTTATAGACCTTTGTTATTCTTTTAGCATAGTTTTAGTAATTGTATATAGACCTTTGTTATTCCTGTAGCATAGTTTAGTAGTTGTTTATAGAGATTTATGTTATTCCTTATCATATGTGGGTTATTATTCCTCCTCAACTTTATATTATTCATTTATCATATGTAGAAAACGGGTCTGGAGATGACTGTCTCGAAGACCAAAGTGTTGCGCAATCGCTTCGCTTGTGGTCCAGTCTTCCTTGGTGAGGTACGATTAGAGGATGTCAACGAGTACATTTATCTTGGACGTCTTCTCAATATGGAGAATAACCTGGAACCTGAACTGACAAGACGTCGCCGCGTGGGTTGGCCCGCCTTCTCGTCTATTAACACGGTCATGGGCGGTTGTTATGATCAAAACCTACGAGCCCCCCTCTTCAATTCCACTTTACTTCCTGCGATGTGCTACGGTGCCGAGTCGTGGACACTAACAAAATCACTACTTGACACATTGAGAGTGACCCAGGCCTCCCTTCAGAGACGCTTGGTCGAAATCACTCTCCGAAACCATCGTATACAAAGTCTCCACAATTCTGACATAAGACGATTGTCCCTGGTGAAGGATGCGGTAATCCACGCAGACAAGGCAAAACATAAATGGGCAGGTCACATGTTGCGACGAAACGATGGTCGATGGAGCAAAGCGACAGCAGTCTGGTAGCCCCGAGTTAAGAAGAGACCGCGGGGAAGACCTCCAATGCATTAGTCAGACTCCCTTGCCGTACGCTGCAACATCCTGTAGACCTACGCACTTACCAAGCACTGTATCCGTGGCCAAAGACATGGTGCGCTGGAGACGAAGTTGGGACCGCAGCTACGCTGAGGAATGGATCATCAAGATCAAGATCATATGTGTGTTATTGTTTCTAGAACTTTATTTTACTGCTGTAGCAAATGTGTGTTATCGTTTCTAGAGCTTTATTTTATTTCTTTATCACAGGTTAGTTTGTAATTCATAGAACTTTATTTTATTGCGGTATCATATGTTTGTTCTCGTTTAGAGCTTCCTGCCAAGCACTGATATCTGATAAAAAACATGATACCCAACTCAAAGAACCGGAATAAACTCACTCAGCTCTTAGCTAGCTACCTGGCATCACACAGACATTCTGAGTGAATGAATGTTAGGATTACCGTTATTTTCCAAACCTCTGCTTCCTGTTCCACCTTCTCCTCCCCCTTTTGATGATCTGCCCAATAATTCTCTTATGCAACTATTTTTTGTTCAGCCGGAAACGTTCATCACTCGCACAAAGCGCATCTTGTTTCAAAGAGCTGTGACGTAAACAGCTCACAATGCTTTCCATTTCTTACTGGGCAGACAACGCGGCACGTTTTTCTCTAGACGTTTTTCCACCTAGCTTCGATTCTCCCTCCTCGAACAACGTTTATTTTCACTGCAGAGGTTCACTGTAAATATTTATAATTGTGAGGAATAAAGGATGGTTGCCCCTGCAATCGCCACGCAGTGTTCATGCAATGTTTTTTATTTATTTTAAATTCACTTACTTTACTTTTTCCTTCTACTGATGACGTGATGCGTAGTGGGGAGATGCAGGACTCGGTCTTGGGCCAGATGTGTTTCTATGGTTGTTGTGAGCCCTTGCTGTTATAGGATATCTTTGATGTTGTCTATCCATTTGCCTCGCAGTCTTCCCTTGGATCAAAAAGCCCAATCTTCTACTGTTGTATGTTTTAATGGTAGCCGATCTGGTTTCACTCTCATGTCTATATATGTACTCTTGGGAGGATGTTGTTCCAGCTATTTATTTTATTTCGGTATTTTTCCTTCTATTTCTACTGGTTACGTTGATGACTTTTCTCAGGCGTCTCATTTCCAAGGTTGCAATTTTATTTTCCTGTGCTTTTGACAAAGGCGATGTTTGTCACTGATGCCTTGGACGAAGGCCATGTTTATCACTGATGCCTTGGACGGCCATGTTTGTCACTGATACATTGGACGGTCATGTTTGGCACTGATACCTTGGACGAAGGCCATGTTTGTCACTGATACCTTGGACGAAAGCCATGTTTGTCACTGATGCCTTGGACGGTCATGTTTGTCACTGATACCTTGGACGGCCATGTTTGTCACTGATACACTGGACAGCCATGTTTGTCACCGATACCTTGGACGGCCATGTTTGTCACTGATACATTGGACAGCCATGTTTGTCACTGATACTTTGGACGGCATGTTTGTCACTGATACATTGGACAACCATGTTTGTCACTGATACCTTGGACGGCTATCTTTGTCACTGAAATCTTAGACGGCCATGTTTGTCACTGATACTTTGGACAGCCATGTTTGTCACTGGTAGCACAGAGTTGATAAGCAAACGATTTTCATCAGTTTCCGTTCAGTTTCTATACTGAGGTTCCGATGTTTGAGTAGTTGTGACAGTTGGTTCGTTAATTGCTTGGTTATTGATCCAGCGGCATATGGGCTCCTGCCATTTGGCCCAATGCCATATAGTGGTATCTGCAAGTGTTTATAAGCTGGTGTTTAGTTCCGTACAAATTGTTCCATTTGTCTGGCCTCGGAGGAAGAAGCTCTTTCCTAACACCTGCAAGGGCTTGACATTCAAAAAGATGATGTTCAACAGTTTCATAGGAATGTGTGCACAACTGGCACCCTGGAGCATGTTCTGGTTGGATTCTGTTCAAGTGACTGTTAAGTTGTATGTGTTGAGTGCGAAGTCAGAAAATGTTGTCTTTGGGATTCGGGTTGACCATATGTTTGTAGATTTCTCTCCTAGTATTTCCCATCTATTCAGCCAGGCCTCTTTGTTCACAGTCTTCAGTAGTTGTTTGACTGTCTGTAGGGTTGTTTGTGTGTATTGTTGTTCTTGACTTGATCCCTTCTTAGCTAGTCTGTCTGTCTTGTCCTTGCCCGGTGTATTTAAATGACCAGGGATCTGTTGTATAACTATTCTGCTAGTTGGTAGGTCACTGCACTTAATCTATGACATCTGGTTTCAATTTCTCTGGCCAATCGCCCGTGTTTAAGTGCAAACGCTTCCAAAGTAAATGAACTCTTGCACCTGGTTTAGCCTGTTGTTTCCAATCTATGCTAAAAGGCATTGCGATTTTCTGATATCCACAGTTTCTGTATCTGATGCACTAATCTTCATGTTGCATCTCGCACGAGTTGTATTATGCATGTTTGTATGATCTTGTAAACTTCATCTTCGCACATTAGACACTGGTTAAATTTACTTCCGACATAAAAAAATGGTTTTCAACTCCGGAAAAACTATTTCGTGTCATTTTTATTCCTGTATGATGTGGGATTTTGTTAATATAACTTTGTTTTATTTTCGTCTGAAATGTGAAATATTGCGTCTAGAATGTTATTTCATTCCTATATCATATTTGGTTTATATTTAGAGGACTTTATTTTATTTCATTTTAGTATTTGGGTTATTGTTATAAAAACTTTATTTTTTATTCCTGTATCATATTTGGGTTATTGCTATAACTTTATTTTTATCTCTGTATCATATTTGGGTTACTTTACTCTGGTAGATAATTTTTTTGAGGTTGGATGACCACAGGAGCCGTTTTACGATCAGACAAAATTCAGTAACAACTGGGGACCAAATCCCGTTTTCTCGGCTGAGGAGCCAGTGTACCAATAATAGTAATGTTAACATTATTTCACTCGAACCACAATTACCCATCATTCAATTCCCATAAGCCAAGTTCCAATTCACCAACTCAAAAGAAATCGACAAACTACGTTATTTAAGCTAAGAACTTGTCACTGCAGACTACTAGAACATCTATTCCGGCTGTAGATCTCATTCATCGATTAGTGCCCATGTGGAACACGAGGCCGTAACCCTGAATACATTCTACAGGAATGCCCACACTATAAAGAATTGAGATAGCAGACCTGCCCAGAGGGTGGGGAGCTGAGACAAAAGATGTGGGGCAGCCACTCCCACCTGGTGAAGACCGTAGACTTCATCATGGCCACTGGCCTGCAGATATAGCATGACCAAAGATCCTGTCAAGTAAAGTCATCCCGTAACCAGTGAGGTCGTTTGTGAACACATGAAGTAATCCCAACAAAGCCACGCCACCCTTCTTTATCGGCAACCGCTGCCTGTGCCTCCTCTGGTCAGAGATTGGTCCATTCTTTTATGTTGTCCTCCCATCTCTTTTTGGGACGACCTATTCGAATTCCATCTTGCACCTTTCCGTGCAGGATCATATTTGCAAGACCGTTTGATTTCGATATGTGGCCGTACCAAGCGAATTTCCGTCTTTTGACTGTTGCCAAGAGGTCTTCAAAAGGCCCTATTGTTGTTTTAATTCTTTCTCGCATTTCGTCATTTGTAACTCGGTCCTTGTGTGTGACGCTTAGAAGAAAGATCATGTATGCAAAGAAAGAAAGAAGAAGAAATCTTCACCAAGAACTATGTAATGGATAATTTCAAACTCGAACAAAAATGATCCATCTTTCAATCCACGTTCTTCAACATTATCAACTAGTAGTAGTATTGCGACCGATATTTTCTTCAAACCACAATTATCTATCTTTCAATCCACATACACAAACACCATCCACTAAACGTAATATTGCGACCGATATTTCACTCAATCCACAAATATCCATCTTTCAATCCACGTTCTTAAACACACATCCCCTAGTAGTAGTATCGCGACCAATATTGCACTGACAACACAACTATCCAAATTTCAATCCACGTTCTTAAACAATCTTTTTTCCGAAAACAGTACAGTGGATTAGTAAAGTGGTCGATATTGCACTGGTACACCTATTAACGGAGGCTGATGACCAAATTCACCGTGCCAGTCCTGCGCTGATGTGTAAAGAGAAGTTGATTGGTCCGATTGGAGTTGAGATTACTTTCAACATCAGCGTTTCTCAAACGGATGTGTCAGACCGAAAGGTGTAAATATCACAGTCAAGCTGTTAGTTGCCCATCGCAAGCGATGATGCGACATCATCAGACAGTTTTTATCTTAATGATGTAACTTGCGCTGTTTTAGGATTATAGTGAGGAAGGGGTTGCGCTGGTCATCAACCTCACTCTCTGGTCCCGAACTACATTGGACCAGTGGCAAGACTTAAGTCAAGACGACTGGAGGTAATTCAGGATACAGGCACTCAGGTCCCACCTCTTTGAGACCATGGGTCGCTTAAGTCCTGCGAGGCTTGAACCCATGCAGTTTCCGTTCATCACTTTCAGAGACGAGTACCTGACCTCTCGACCACAGTGATATACTATGTATACAAATTACTGGAAATGTTACCTAATCGACATATTCAAACTTTAATGCTGACTGTTTGTCAGATTGTAGTTTCCATGGCAGATGCAACTCTACTGTGTGTATATATATATATATATATATATAATACATTGTGCGTGCATATCTTATTTTCAAATGTAAAATCTGTAAAACTCTATTATGCATTTCAACGTTTACTTCTGTTGTAAATGAATACATCTACGGAGCTAAATTTACATCTGATATTGACCAAATGATTACATTCCTTGCACACACTTTGAATGAAGTTATATATTTATACATAGTATGCCAACCTCATAAAAGAAGGGATAATATCTATTAAATATTAATTCACTAAATTATACAAAGCCAACATAAGAAGATGTAACCTTCTGTGGAGATATATTTTCAAACGCTTCATTGTTTTTTCAATGCTTTGCATTGAGTATTGCGCATAACGGAACAGTTAAACTGACTCCAGTAAGAATTTGTAATGGGTTCACATATTTCGGTGTACGGGCTTGAATTTCAGGAGAACAAGTCGTAATAAAAGAGCAATACAGCGCAAAGGGGCAGAAATAACGCAGAAAATATCACGAAGAGGGTGGATACTACCAACTGTCCAGAAAAGATCAAGTTTTCATACTGCGTCTCGGAGAAAACAATATTAGAAAAATAGAAAAGGTAAAGAACCAAAGGGTTAAAATAGATCATACAGCTAAAGTGAGTGAACAAGTACAAGTAGCAGTGAAAAAGGCAAATGTAATATTAGGTATGATAAAAAGAAATATAAACATGGCAGCATAGAAGTGATGGCCAAACCGTATAAAGCATTAGTTAGACCTTTATTGGAGTACTGTGTGCAGGTGTGGAGTCCTTATTGTAAAAGGATATAAACATGCTGGAAAGGATACAAAGAAGATGTGGGATTAACAAAATATTGTTTTAAATAAAGACTCAGAAAAACCTGCCTATTGTGTTTTGAAAAGAGAAGAATTCGAGGTGACTTATGACAGGTGCGTCAGAAGGATAAGGAAAAGGATAAATTAGAACATACAAAGTTTTTTTCCACTTCAAAATACAAGGAAATGAGGGCACAGCCACAATTTAATAACAGAAGAGTCCAAATTAGATACCAGTAATTAATTTTTTATTCAGAGAGTGCTGAATGCTTGGAATGCATTGCCACATGAAATAGAAGAGGCAGGCTCAAGTAATATTCAAGAATAGATAAGTGTGCATAATAATGTTTAGATCAGGTGAATGTAACTGGTTGTATTAGGAAATATACAGAGTCTTCTATACCAGTTTGGTTGGTTGGTTGGTTGGGTGGTTGGTTGGTTGCTAATGCTCACAATGGGTTGGTAACCATTTTGTACGTCCTGAAAAGGACGGGACTTCTGTGGCAGATTGTAGTTGCTTTCCTGACATTCCGAGCGTGCTGATGAAGTGTACCGTGGTCTTCCAGGCGTCTTGACGAATGCTTGGCTTCATTTCCGTGTCACTCACAACTACGGGGATCACGTCAAACCTCACCTTGTCAACCATAATGTTGTCCTCGACAACAACCCGTTTCCATGACGACCAACGAGGAGGTCAGGTGAGGGTCTCGGCCAGTATATTTCTCATTACCCTGGCTAACATTATCTGATCAGTGTGTTTTGCCTGACCCTGGCTAACATTGTCTGATCAGTGTGTTTTGCCTGACCCTGGCTAAAATTGGTTTTGCCTGACCCTGGCTAACATTGGTTTTGCCTGACCCTGGCTAACAGCGTCTGATCAGTATATTTCTCCTGACCCTGACTAGCATTGTCTGATCAATGTGTTTTGCCTGGCCCTGGCTAACATTGTCTGATCAGTGTATTTTGCCTGACCCTGGCTAACATTGTCTGATCAGTGTGTTTTGCCTGACCCTGGCTAACATTGGTTTTACCTGACCCTGGCTAACATTGGTTTTGCCTGACCCTGGCTAACATTGTCTGATCAGTGTGTTTTGACTGACCCTGGCTAACATTGTCTGATCAGTATGTTTTGCCTGACCCTGGCTAACATTGGTTTTGCCTGACCCTGGCTAACATTTTTTTTGCCTGACCCTGGCTAACATTGTCTGGTCAGTGTGTTTTGCCTGACCCTGGCTAACATTGTCTGATCAGTGTGTTTTGCCTGACCCTGGCTAACATTGTCTGGTCAGTGTGTTTTGCCTGACCCTGGCTAACAATGTCTGATCAGTGTATTTTGCCTGATCCTGGCTAAAATTGGTTTTGCCTGACCCTGGCTAACATTGGTTTTGCCTGACCCTGGCTAACATTGTCTGATCAGTGTGTTTTGCCTGATCCTGGCTAACATTGTCTGATCAGTGTGTTTTGCCTGACCCTGGCTAACATTGTCTGTTCAGTGTGTTTTGCCTGACCGTGGCTAAACATTGGTTTTGCCTGACCCTGGCTAACATTGGTTTTGCCTGACCCTGGCTAACAGTGTCTGATCAGTATATTTCTCCTGACCCTGACTAGCATTGTCTGATCAGTGTGTTTTGACTGGCCCTGGCTAACATTGTCTGATCAGTGTGTTTTGCCTGACCCTGGCTAACATTGTCTCATCAGTGTGTTTTGCCTGACCCTGGCTAACATTGTCTGGTCAGTGTGTTTTTCCTGACCCTGGCTAACATTGTCTGATCAGTGTGTTTTGCCTGACCCTGGCTAACATTGGTTTTGCCTGACCCTGGCTAACAGTGTCTGATCAGTATATTTCTCCTGACCCTGACTAGCATTGTCTGATCAGTGTGTTTTGACTGGCCCTGGCTAACATTGTCTGATCAGTGTGTTTTGCCTGACCCTGGCTAACATTGTCTGGTCAGTGTGTTTTGCCTGACCCTGGCTAACATTGTCTGATCAGTGTGTTTTGCCTGACTCTGGCTAACATTGGTTTTGCCTGACGCTGGCTAACATTGGTTTTGCCTGACCCTGGCTAACATTGTCTCATCAGTGTGTTTTTCCTGACCCTGGCTAACATTGTCTGGTCAGTGTGTTTTGCCTGACCCTGGCTAACATTGTCTGATCAGTGTGTTTTGCCTGACCCTGGCTAACATTGCTTTTTCCTGACCCTGGCTAACACTGTCTGATCAGTGTGTTTTGCTTGACTCTGGCTAACATTGTCTGATCAGTGTGTTTTGCCTGACCAGACGTTAGCGTTATCGTCTCTCAAAACCAGTATAAAACCGTTGTCTCCGAACTGGCTACAATATCATCAGACACGAGCTGAACGAACACTCCCCCCCTCCCCCAAATTCAAGAGAGGTACGACGAGTCCATGTTACTGTGGCCTGGCAAACATGATAGCACCACATGCACTTCAGGATTGCACACAGCATACAGATCTAAGTGTAAGGATGTGACCCACGTCGACTCTGTGAAATACTTGGAATACTTGTAGACATGGTATTCAAACAGGCATATTAATGTTTGCGTCTAGGTAGAAGAAGATTTCGTCTGCTATTCGCAGAAAATATTTGAACTTACTACGCACTACCAGATGGTCTCGAGGTAAGGTGTTTTCCCGTGGAACTTCCCATGATGATCGAACTATTGTGTTCATTGTCGATCACGTTAAAAATCGCTTGGCAGTTAGAACACGAAAAAGTTTAACACTCGCCACCCGGACAAAATTCGAAACTCTAGTTAAAAAGCTATTAAGATTATTTATTATTCACATGGACTCCTCTCGAAGACAAACCGTACTCAGTTTTCAAGCCTTGAAAAAGACATAACAATTTATTGAAGAATTCGATTTCCAGTCTAAATGAGCAATGATTGGAGAAGTCACAAGAATTATAAGTTGTTCTCGCCTGCCATGTTTTCTATTGCGAAGTGCCTTGTATTGTGTATTGCACATAAGGGTGCATCTGATTTCAGTACGAATGTTTTATGTGTTTACATATTGCTTGGAACGGCATGCTGGTTTGAGGGCCGCTCCACAAGTCCTTTTGTCAAGATATTAGCCTCCCACTCCTACTCCGCCCCTCCCCCCTTCTGCCCCTCCCTTCTGCCCCCGCCCTCGCAACCTGCTGTATAAAGGTTCCAGCGATGAGCTCTTCACTCTTGGCGATGTTTCACTGGTAGTGCGTTAGACTGACTTTTCTTTAGTTCCCAGGCCGGATCTTAGAGAAATGTCAGGATCAGGTACAACATACTAACCTGCTATTTCTCCATCGATTCCAGAGAGGACCAACCCCTCTTTGCCATCTGTCAATCATGAAGTGGGTTTGCAGGTGGCCGATCAAACCATATCGAGCCCTAATGCGCCTGTCACACTGAGCGTGGATGCGTGTGCGTATGTCAGTCTGTATGTTTGTCTGTCTGTCTTCTTCTTCTTTTTATGCGATTGTTCTCCATCTCCCGCTACCAAGCCATGAACAGGGCTTTGCAAGTAGCAGGATGTAGTCCAGAGAACGGAATGCAACGTGTTGCTAATTTACAGTTTGACTGCAGTATTTGAACCTTTCGGTCTGACACATCCGTCTTCGGCAGCTCTGTCTGTTTGTCTGTCTGTTTTTCTGCCTGCCAGTCTGTCTGTCTGACTGCGTGTTTTTCTGTCTGTCTGTATGTATGCCTGTCTGCCTGCTTCTGTGCTTGCGTTCGCTCGTGTGTACGTGTGTATGTACATACGTATGCCTGTCCCCGGGCGTTCAATCAAACCGGGACTTTTTGTTCTTGTTCTACCTGAATGGGTTTTAGTGGGCTGGAACTACTATCATTAGTTACGGACACTTGTGTCCTATTACAGCTAAGTGGCCCACTTGCCAAAAACCAGTCACGTGACAAATAAATAAATATGGCGGAGAACACTGTTAGTGCTTGCATGGAACAGTGTGTTGTGTTAAAGTTTCGTGTAAAAGAAGGAGTGAAACTTGCATACATTTACATACAACTGCAATCATAATACGGTGATGAGAAACTCAGCCGCAGTAAGACATTTGAATGATGTAAACGTTTCAGAGAAAGCCATACTTCGTGAGGTATGATTCTGGCCGTGCTGGCTCTCAAACCCACCACAGTCATTCCTGTGAATATCAAGATGGTTGTACATAACTTTTTGGATCGCTCCAACTTACAGCCAAAACCTCGCTCCAAGTTATTTCAACCTATTTGACCCCTAAAATAATTCCCTGAAGGTCAGAATTTCAGCACTGATGACGAAGTAAAACAGGCTGTCCTGGATTGGTCAGACATATTAACAAATCTTTCTACGCTGAAGCTTTTCAAGCATTACTTAAAATCTGGGACAAGTGCATTAATATTGCAGGAGATTATATAAAACAATTAATTGCATTTTGACTATATGATTTGATTTGAACGCCATTTGTGCGCGCGTATGCGTGTGTATGTGCGTACGTGCGTGTGTATGTGCTTACGTGCGTGTATATGGGCGTACGTGTGTGTGTGTGGATGTATGTATGTATGTCTGTATGATTATGTATATATAGTTTCTCAACAAGTTTTACACAGAATAAAAATAACATCTGGCGTGAGGGACACTCTCGGCAAAGGCGACCTACATATAAACATATGAAAAGACGGCGACGGTCTAGCATGATAAGTGCACTCTCGAGGCCTGTCATTCGGGTGACTGTTAGTCACTAGTGGATCGTAAGAAATCGACAGTGGCTGCTGACGTGGAAGCATTCAACGAGCTTCTGAGTTCTCAGTATCCATTTTATTTTTAACCTAGGCATCATTCGGCTGAGGTACTCATTCGGTGCTGGTTAAATTGGATCGTGTTGTGACCCGTGAGGAAACCACTGTTATTTTATTGCGAGAGGTAGTCTACTGATCTTTCAATCCCTAATCTTAAACAACACACACTACAAAGTAGTAAGGTAAGTAGCATGTGCTTGGGATTACGTCGCTAATTACAACCGCCACCTATTTGACTGTTATAAGTTTCTTGGCAAGCGTGAAGTACGGTAGGTTACCATTACTTTTTGTATGTGGAGGAGCGATCGCCCTATGAAAAAGAAAAAAAAACAAATGTTCGTCAAGATGGACATTGTAGGAATCCAACCCGATGCCTTGGATTGTGAAAACTGAAAGAGTTTCGCCGCTAGGCCACGCAACTTCCTGCAAGTAGTATAGTGATATAAATGTTTTTTGGGCCATTATTATCCATCGTTTAATCCACGTCGTTAAAATCCATCACATCGTTAAGCTACATCCACATAAGTGCAACGACCAATAATACAATAGAATCTTTGTTATCGATATACACATATGGTGTTTTTAGTCAAAAAAGCCTGGATCGGAATGAGATGCGGAGAATGGTCTAGAATGTTATCATGATGGAGCTACCAAGTTCACGTTGTCTACAGGTCCGGTAGTTTGTGTCCCACATCGTTACGGTGGCCAAACACAACCTTCCTCTGGTTCGTGAGGCTCCCTACTGCACCGACATGGCTCCTTGTGATTTGTTACTGTTCCCCAAGCTGAAAGTGACCATGAGAAGACGTGGGATACCGCGATCCAGCTGTACTACCGTCCCAAAGAGGTCTTCCTGAAATGCCGCGATCCAGCTGTACTACATTCCCAAAGAGGTCTTCCTGAAATGCCGCGATCCAGCTGTACTACATTCCCAAAGAGGTCTTCCTGAAATGCCGCGATCCAGCTGTACTACATTCCCAAAGAGGTCTTCCTGAAATGCCGCGATCCAGCTGTACTACATTCCCAAAGAGGTCTTCCTGAAATGCCGCGATCCAGCTGTAATACATTCCCAAAGAGGTCTTCCTGAAATGCCGCGATCCAGCTGTACTACATTCCCAAAGAGGTCTTCCTGAAATGCCGCGATCCAGCTGTACTACATTCCCAAAGAGGTCTTCCTGAAATGCCGCGATCCAGCTGTACTACATTCCCAAAGAGGTCTTCCTGAAATGCCGCGATCCAGCTGTACTAAATTCCCAAAGAGGTCTTCCTGAAATGCTTCCAGCATTGGCGTAACCGCTGGAATAAGTGTGTGGAGTCCAAAGGCGAGAACTTTGAAAAGGTTTAGGGTTTCAAACCCCTAGGTGACTAATTGTATTTTTCCGGCACATAGGTCGGATACTTTTTGAACACATCTCATTTAGTGTACTTTCTATTTCAGTCTAAATTTTTGTTGTAAATGTCCGGTCCGGGTGGCCTTGATAACAAAAGAGACTTGAGAAACGCTGGCAAGGATGATTGAGAGAGGTAATAAACAATAAAGAAACAATGAAAGAAAGAGATAGAAAGAAAAAGATAGAAAGAGAGTAAACAAGAGAGAAGATTTCAGAATAACAATAGCACAAACGGAAATGATCGTGAAGATATTGATGTGGTAACTACAGACAATTTTGCCTGAAAAAAGACATTATGCAGCAAGAGGAGATATAACACAGTTCGACTTAACACTGGTGCATGCAAGGTAATGAAGTCCAGAATGAATACGCGGCACTTATAGTGTGCGTTGTTTGGATTCATTGTCGCCTCCGCGAGCTTGCACAGTAAACCATTCATAATGTTAATGATGTACTATAATACTGAACGTTATACGTATTTTTAGAAATAAAAGATAGTAAGTTGCCCATCACAGGCGATGCTGGCAATATCAACAGACGGTTTTGTCGTGATGATGTAACTTGCGCTGGGTTGGATTATAATGAGGAGGTAACTGCGCTGGTCATCAACCTCATTATCTATCTTGGACCAGTGGCAAGACATAAATCAAGAACACATGACGTAACACAGGCTGCAGGTACTCTGGTTCCATCCCTCTTGAGACCAGGAGTTGCTTGAAAACGTGTGAGATTCGATCGTGCGCGGTATCCATTCATCAATTGATTCTTTATTCTAGGAAGTAACATCATCACGCAGGAGACATTCCCATAAGTGACCCGTTCTCCTTTCAAGGCGCCAGCCAAGCATATATATATACTCATAGTCCTAGTCAGGTGTTGATTTCATGTTCTTCAGATCTTTCCAGACGGGACACACTTTCTCTCTTCTCCATTAGTCACTCCCAAATCTGTTATCCTCTACACATATACATTTTCTCGACCTCCTGTCTCATTATGATGCCGTAGACTGTCCATAACTGCTCTGATCAACTCAACCCTGTCTCTCGTCATTACCGAGGTCGTTACCACAACTCGTCCAGCCACTGCACCAGCTCTTTCGTTGCCCCAGACGCCACCATGTCCCGGACAGTAGATCCATGTAACACCTTGTACACCAGAGCTGCCCAAAAGCGACGCCACCTACCTTCTTTGCATGCACCTTTCTATCATACACTATTCATCGCTTTGAGAGGCGAGCGCCTTACCTCTCGACCACGGCGACCATTATAAAACTTTGTAGACATATAGTTTCTCATTCTAGTTTTATAGTTTCGTCACAAAGTGACCAGCATACGATTCCAATGTCCATGCCTCCGGAAGTCACCCCCGCGAAGCTATGCTGTCGCTGGAGGGTCCTGAGCTGATGGATCTGGGGTTGTCATTGGCCATCTCTTTTCAAATCAGAGGACCAGAACTGATCAGATCATAGATTTCACCAGCCGTATCCCCCCCCCCCCCCTCCTTCTGCCTCTACCCCGTTGTTTATTTATAAATTGACTGCCCGTTAAGTAGTACGCTAATCAGGATACTGGGACATGGATTTCATAGATTTCGTCATAACATCTGCACGAGAAGCATCATATCTTATCACTATAACGATACAAATCTCAATATCTAACCAATGTGCAATATCTAGTGACAACGTATTTATATTTTTAGTTAATTCCTTCCTTTTTGTTATGGTAACTGTTTATTTCACTACATCATTGGGGTAAGTTACTTTTCTTTCTTCCAAACGTTCCATGTCAACCATTCAAGACAATTTTTGATGTCTACGTTATTGACTACTGTAGGCTACCAAGACGTAGTCAATTATAATCTTGCCGTTAGTATTACTGTTTCTTTACACAACCTGTTCTCGTTCAGATATCAAGAGCGAAATCTACGAACATTATGCAGCATCCTCTTTAATACACATCTAAAGGGGCAGGGAATTTTCAAGTAAACGACAAAGGGTTGAAGCAGACGGAGTGGTATGCAGTTGGATGGAACTAGTGGAGTTATCGTCCCTGATCAGTACTGGCGCTCTGATCAGGAAAGAGTTGGCCAATGACAACCCCAAATCCATCAGCCCAGAGCACTTCAGCGCCAACATGACTGCGCCAGGTGACTTCGGGAGGAGTGAACATCCAATTGGTTTGCTGGTGACTTTATGACAAAACTACATAAACTGGAATGCGACACTGGTTGTCTATAGACTCTGCGAAGTGTTTTGGGGGTCGCTGTGGTCGAGAGGTCAGGCACTCGCCTCCCAAAGCGTTGAACAGAAACGGTGGACTATCGAATTCCACAAATGTTAAAATGAACCCTGGTCTCACAGGAGGTGGGACTTGATTGTCTGCATCCTAAGTTGCCTCCAGTCGTCTTGACTCATGTCTTGTAACTGATCCAAGGTAGCTCGGGACCAGAGAGTGAGGTCGACGTCAAGCGCAGTTCTTGCTCCCTATAATCCAAATACAGAGCAAGTTACATCATCAAGACAAAACCGTCTGTTGATGTGAATATCATCG
Source organism: Ariolimax columbianus (assembly GCA_036924085.1). Lineage (NCBI taxonomy): Eukaryota > Metazoa > Mollusca > Gastropoda > Stylommatophora > Arionidae > Ariolimax > Ariolimax columbianus. The sequence continues at coordinate 47,977,900 of JAVGWX010000013.1, forward strand.
ATTGCGATGGACGATTAATGTAGTGCCGTAAGTAGAGATTCAAATAGGCCGCCGATGTCAAGATCATAAAGGCTAGATTTGCTTTCCATTTGTCTAACACTGTACAGAACACGACTACATTCTCTTTGCAATGTCAGATTAGGCAAATCAACACCGAACTCAAGTAAATACAAGAATGGGGAATGGCTGGGAAATATAGCATTTAACAAAGAGTTTAGTATTAATATTTTAGATCTAAACCAAAAGATGTGGCAGTCCTACACTTTGTATCAAGTTAGTGGCAAATATAGACTTGTTGCAAATAACAGGAGAACAAACAACATTGTTGCATTTTTAAAACGTTAACATTAGAAGACGATCCATAAAATTGACGACTATCAATTTTGTAACAATTTCTTCCTTCGTTCTTGTTCTTCTCTTTCTTCCTCTTCTTCTTCTTCTTCTTCTTATTCTTATTCTTCTTCATCATCTTCTCCTTCCTTGTCTTTTTCTTTTTCTTCTTCCTCTTTTTCTGTCATCTTGATCTTCTTTATCTTTTTCCCCCTTCTTTTTTTGCTTATAGGCCTTTTGTCCATGTTGGATTTGTAGACATGAAGCCAAATGTCCTTCGAGATCCCGGTGGCAGGTCCACAGCTTCTGTGCCAGCTCTGCTCCCTCTGGCCAGGGTTGCCATCCTAGGTCTTTGTATGCTGGCCAGTCCTGTAGGATGTGTTCTCATGGTCTGGACTCTGGTTCCATATGGGCAGTGACTTGCGTGTGATATCTTGAGCCATTATAAGTGGCGCATTAGTCTGCAGTGGCCTGTTCTCATGCGAAAGATGGTGGTTTGCTGGTGTCTGTGGAGCTGGTGTGCTGAGTCAGGTCCATCGCTTACGTCCACATCTTTCTTCCATTTTGAGATGTACTGATTGGGGATGGTAGTTTTTGCTAATCTATAAGACATGTGGACAAAATATGTTGACAAAATATGTGGACAAAATTTTGACAAATGATGTGAACAAAATATGTGGACAAGATATGAGGACAATATATGGACAAATTATGTGGACAAAATATGTGAACAAAATATGTGGACAAGATATGTGCACAAAATATGTGGACAAATTATGTGGATAAAATATTTGGACAAAATATGTGGACAGATTGTTTCGTCCTGCTGCTTGTTTTGGGCAGACTTGAAATTCCTACTTTTTAATTGAGTTCATTATATGTCAATGCTAACTGCAATATAATGTAACAATGACGAAGAAGAAGGAGAGCTAAGGGAAACGAATAGAACAACGAAGAAGGAAGAAAGATGAGGACAGAAGAAGGAATAAAGAAGAAGAAAGAAGAAGTTATAACGAAGAAAGAAGAATGAAGAACGAAGAAGGAAACAGAAGAAGAAAAAGAAGAACCGGGTGTCGAAGAAGGAGAAGAAGGCGAAAGATGGGGAGCAGGAGAATATGATGAAGAAAAATATAAAAAAGAAAGAGGAAAGAAAATAGATGCAAGATAAAAGAAGGAAAGATTAAAGAAGAAAAAAATAAAGAAGAAAGAATTAGGAAAAAGGAGGAAAAGGAAACAAGCAGAAGAAGGAAGAATGAAGCGGTAGGTAGGAAGAAATAGAAAAAGAAGAAGACGACGAATAAGAATGAGAAGAAGAAGAAGAGGAATAAGAAGAAGGAGAATAAGAAAAAAGACAGAAAAAACCGAAATAGAAAGAAGTACAAAAAAAGAAAGAAGAAGGAGGTTGAAGGAGCATGACGAAGGGAGAAGACAAAGAAAGGAAGAAGTGGAACAAACACGAAGAATAACGAAAAGGAGAAGAAAAAGAAGAACAGAAAGAAGAAGAAAATGAAGACTACGAACAAGAAGAACAAGAACCAGAAGAAGAGTTAGGAAATGGAAGAGAAGATGAAGAAGAGGAGGACAAAAAGATGAAAACAAAAAGAAAGTACACGATGAATAAATGATGACGAAAATAAAGATGAAAAAGAAAACAACAAGAACGGCGGCAAGAACGATAATAAAAACAACATCAACAACAAAAATATTACATTAAGAACAACGGTAATAACAACAAGAACAACACAAACTGCAGTAAGAAATACAACAAGAAAAACAATTAAAACAATAAGAAAAACTATATCAACAACACGAACAACGACAGCAATAACAAAATCCACAGAAACAACATAGACAATAAAAACAACAGCAACTACAACAAGAACAGTAACAAGAACAACAATAAAAACAATTTCAACAGCAACAACAAAAACAACAACATTAATAACAAGATCAACAACAACAGCAACAACAACAGCAACAACAACAACAACAACAAGAACAACAACAAGAACAACAACAAGAACAACAACAAGAACAACAGCAACAGGAGCAAAAGGATAACAACAAAATAACATCAATTACAAAAACAACAGCAATCACAACTTGCACAACAACAACAATATTAAGAGAATCACGAGAACAAAAACAAGAACAGCAGCCAGAACAACAACAAAAGCATGAACAACAACAACAACAACAAAATCAACAACAACAACAAGATCAACAACAACAAGAAGATCAACACAAGCAACATCAACACCAGCAACAACAACAAGATCAACAGCAAAAACAACATCAACAACAAGATCAACAGCAACAACAACAATAACAACAGCAACAGAAACAACATCAACAACAAGACCAGCAATAACAACAACAACAAAACCAAGAATAAAAACAACAACAACAACAAGACCAGCAACAACAACAACAAAACCAAGAATAGAAATAACATCAGCAACAGGAACAACAACAAGACCATCAACAACAACAAGACCATCAACAACAACAAGACCATCAACAACAACAAGACCATCAACAACAACAAGACCATCAACAACAACAAGACCATCAACAACAACAAGACCATCAACAACAACAAGACCATCAACAACAACAAGACCATCAACAACAACAAGACCATCAACAACAACAAGACCATCAACAACAACAAGACCATCAACAACAACAAGACCATCAACAACAACAAGACCATCAACAACAACAAGACCATCAACAACAAGAAGAAAAACAAAAACCAAGAACAGAAACAACATCAACAACAAGAACAACAACAAGACCATAAAAAACAACAAGAACAACAAAACCAAGTACAGAAACAACAACAACAACAAGACCAGCAACAAGAAAACCAAGAATAGAAACAACAACAAGACCAGCAACAACAACAACAAAACCAAGAACAGAAAGAACATCAACAAGAACAACAACAAGACCATCCATAACAACAAGAACAACAAAACCAAGAAGAGAAACTTCAACAACAACAAGACCATCAACAACAACAAGACCATCAACAACAACAAGACCATCAACATCAACAAGACCAGCAACATCAACAAGAACAACAACACTAATAACAAGAACAAGAAGAAAACTATGAAGAAAAATCCAAGAAATGACATCTGAAATCACCAATTAATTTGTGTTTAGAATGACCCTTAGGTCAGAGTGTATTGTTTGAGCTATGGCAGGCATAGTTCCACAGAGCTAATTGGTCTGAAACAACAGCGTGCTGAAATAAACGTGAAAGGGACATCAATTTAAATCATATCAGCGGGAGGTATTTGTAATAACTTCTCTCTGTTCCCTTGTTTGTTTTCATATTTTATTTTGAAGGTGTGTTTTGTTTTTGCGAGACTAATTAGGAATTGGGTAATAAAGGAAGACCAGACGGCATATAGAAAGACAAGCAACGATTTTTGTAATATCGCTGCAATATGGTCTAAGAATTTGTTTAAAGCAGAAGCTATTTTGTGGCGTCAATTTATAATTTCTTTTTTATTATTATCGTTGTTTTTCCTTCTGCAATTAGAAATTGTCGACAAAACATATTTTTTTATTTGCATTATTTTACTTGTTAAACTTTGAAATTGTTTAAAATAAACAAAAAGATTGTTAGTGTGCATTATGAATGCACTTACACAATTTCCCATTTAAAAATATATTTTTTACCAAGACATTACTTATTTTTAATTTTATGAATTGCAATAATTTTATAATAAATTTTGAAGTATCAATTACTTTTCCTCGCATTAACTATTTTTTAGTATTCTTTTAGAAATACGCATTTTAATGGGTTTTTGCTTGTTTGTTGCGTTCTCTTATTTCTCTATTCCCGCAAGGAGGTATGCGTTTCACTGTTTTTATTTTGCTCCTGTTGGTCCAGTACATCCGACGTCGGCATCAATTTTATCTAATGCACTCCTTAATCCTATATTTTTTAGGGGTTTGCTTCCCCGACGTAACGACCGGCGCTGTGATTGGGAAGCGAAGCCAACACCTTTGAGTTGATGACCCGTGTCGCTACCACTAAACCACGCCGTTCTCAAATATATGATTACAATTGATTAACAACACCGTTCTGTCTTGTATAGTATTTTAGCATGTAACATTTGGAACCCAATTCTACTTCAATCGCATTATAACGTCATGTGTTGAAAGTATGAATCCGTTTATAAGGAGCTGCACAAGCGTGGCTCTCAAATTTCATCAGCTAAAACGTGGTTTCAGTCAAACAAAATCAAATATTTGGAATGTTTCCGAACAGATGTTAACATATTTACCGTATTACGATAATACGTTACTTAATCTTCCGTTACTCATGTGAACGCGATCAGGCAGACATGCTGTTCTGCCTTTGATGTTCGTGTAGCCTAACATGAAGTATGTACAATCAATACGCTCTACTGTATTTTCTAAACAATTATCTTCTTTCTCTTCTCTCGTCCTACTGCCTTTGTCATGAGGCGTCGCAGAGAGGCGGGATGTGTCGATTTCTTGTTATTGCCAAGTGGAAGGCTTGTGTTGTCGTTAGGTGTATTTTCATGAGAGTGTCAGATACACCATCGATCCGCCGACATTGAGGCCTGTTCCTTGCACGTAGACCGGAGACCTGTATATGATGTGCTCTTGCTGCAAACTGGTCATAATGCCCAAATAACCGAACCATTTGATTTTCTTGGGTGTCAATTTAGGTACTAACTGGGTTTGTCTCCACAAATTGTCTATCCAGCCGCACATTTCACAGCTCTGGATCTCAATCTTCTGTGTTTCAAGTAAGGACCTCCTCTTAGATGAAAGAAGCACTTATGTTGCTGATTATTAACGTATTAAATGTTTGTGTGCACATCAATACAACTGCCAAGGTCGTCTGTGTGGAACAAGACGGTCCTGCAAGGTCCTGTGCCTGAGAAGCGTATGAGAGGTAGGCCGAAAAAGAGATACGAAGACAAAATCTAAGAGTGGACTGGAAGATCCATATCTAGAATAAATATTCTGGCACAGAACCGAGCTGAATGGCGGGAACTGGTTCAACAAACTGCGATACTGGTGCCACAATGGTCTTTCAAGTTACCGGACTGATGATGAGGGTGATGGTAAAATAAAGTAACCCATCGCCGTAGGGGTGTGAGCTGTTAACGATCTCACATTTCAAAAGCTCGGCTATATGAGGGCGGTAGCCATCTCCTCCCCCTCGCCGCTTTTACTTTCCCGACTGAACCGGTATCCATTTAAGGCTGGGTCGGCCCGGGAGCCGTTGCGGTATAAAACAACATTTCCGTCTCAACTGGAGAATGAACCCAGGACCACTCAGATGCAAAGACAGCTCGCTAACCATTGCGCCACGCGGCTCCTTGGTGATGAGAACGATGAATACATGATCGAAACATGCTTTTCTGTATGCCTTCTAATCTAATTCACCGTTTTTCTCAAATCGGGATGCATCTCACAATACGTATCAACAAAACAATTGTACTGGGACAGAAACTACACGGCATGCTAAAGCTTAGTACCGATAATTAGCAACTGGCAGTTATTCACCAATTGCCATACCTGAGGTCCCTTTTCAACGACAACCTCTTTCTATACCCAGAAATAAACAGGAGCATTGGCAAAGCTGCTGCTACATTTGCTCGTCCCACAGCGTGTGTTCGGAAAGACCAGAAACTCACAAAGGCCATGGTCTTACAGCGAATGTTTCGTCGAAACGCTTCTGTTTGGTTGCAAACGTTGGGCAACTTATGTCAAACAAGAGCACATGCCGTCCATCTACGGCACCTGCGTTCCATTCTTGGAATTACATTCATAGAGTGGCATATTCTGAGGCACAATCTAGCACCTATCTCCCAAGTATGGACACTTCTCTTAGACATCGACGTCTACAATGGCTTGATCGTATTCGTCACTTAGAAGATGGTCGCATTCCCAAAATATATTCTATATGGACAGTTGGGGGATGGCAAGAAAACAGTCGGCCGACCACAGTTGACGTTCAATGATGTTTATAAGTGTGATCTAGGGGACAGCGTTGGCTAGTGGTTAAATGACACGGTCGCCGACAATGCGAAAGTGGTAGATTGGATACCCATCACAGCACCGGCTGTTATCCCCGGTAAGCCAAACCTTAAAAAATGCAGAAGGAAGCAAACCCTTAATATGCATGCTGAAGTCAGATGCACTAGTCCGATAGGCGCAAAATAAAAACCAGAGTGCAACGCACACCATCTTCGGAAATAGAACAATAAAGCGAACGCCCCCCCCCAAAAAAAAATTTTAAAAAAAGTGTGATATGAAGGCCCTGGACACAAGTCTTACATCTCTGAAAGACGCAGGTTCGAGCCGATCCAAATGGAGGTGTACCCTGTAGAGCACCTCATGTTTTACCAAGAGAAGCTCTTGCAACACGGAGACGTAAAACGAGAAGGATGCAGGGAGAAAGAAGACAAGAAACACTAAGTAGATATTTACCACTCCAACGGCTTATTTTCCAGTACTCAGTGATGGCTGAATGGGGCTGCTATAACTGCCTAAAAAAAGTTCTCCAATGCCAGGTTGTCGTTACTTCGAGTGACAATGCTATCTATCTGTCAAGCGCATGCGCGAAATTGTTAGCGTAGATTCCCCAGATCGTTTTGTTATAATATTGTTGCATCATTTAAAGTTCGTTTATTGTGATTATTTATTCCCGCTCAAAATCACAATCCAAAACCAATCAATCGCATTGACATCCGTTTATAAATTTCCAAAAGACAACATTGTCTGCTACCTTGGCTTCGTTCGTTCTCAATCTCCCGCTACCAAAATCTGAAAGGGCTTAAGTAGCAGAATGTAGTCCAGAGAACGGAATGCGTTGTGTCGCAGTTTACAGCTTGGTTGCGATATTTGCACCTATCGGTCCAACACATCCGACTCTAGCAAGCATTTTTTGAGTGCTGGGTTAGCATTCCCTCTTCTATCCCTTCTCCTTAGCGAGTCTACCCTGCTGCAGAGTGTTATCCAGGATCATCGCGTGAAGGTGTAGCAGGGTCTTTGCAGCTCTGGTTTGCTGGCCCTGACGCTAGCAGTCAGCTATGGGTCGCTGACCACTGCAACTCAGCGCTGCTCAGCATCTTGATCCCAATAGCATTGTAAACCTACAAGATGGGAATCAAGGGACGATGAAACATGCGAATATGGAGCAACGCAAAACCAAGACCACATGATGATCTGTCCAATGCTCCCGGAGACTTGCAGTACGGACGACCTGCTGTGTGGCAATGACAGGGAAATCAGTGTGGCTGAATACTGGAAGACCGATGTGCGACATAGTGCCTTGGACAAAGAAAGTAACTTAGTAACTTTCAAAATGTTGTAAAAAATGATTTCACTGCGCAGCAAAAGTAAGTTATTGCGTATTCAGCAGAAAATGAAAATAGAGCGACATGGCGAAAATGTTGCATTAGGGGAACAAGTGTTCGAATTGGGGAAATGATAACTGAAATGATATCGTGCAAAGTAAATCATAATAGTATTCCAGAACACGAGAAACGAACACATCTACAAGTGGATGAAGATATGACTGACTATAGGATGATATGATTTGGAGTGGTAAACAACAATATAAATATTTGTCCTTTCAGTCTTGCAGCGTTCTTTGAGAGAACAATTTTGTTCTATGTTCAAGTTTGTTCCGGTGGCAACGTATGTATGTAAAACGTAGACGACCACACAAAAACGTAAGAAAAGAATTGAATATTTTGAACTAAATGCTACAGAAGGGTGCTCCAAATACTATGAATAGCAAAAAGGACAAATGTAGATATGCTAAATAAACTACATATCGAGGAAAATAGGTTACTAAACAATACAAGCGTGTCTCATAAGTCTTTACCCTGACCATGAAGGAGTAGGAGGAGAGAATTGAAATTTGGCACAGTGCTTATTCCTTGTCAATGTAGCTACCACCCGAATTTATATATTTTTGCCATCTCTGCGTGATCTTGAAAAAACCGTCAGAATAAAGTAACCTATTTTTCGAACTAAACCAGTTATCACAAGCCAGTATGACATCTTCGTCTCAAAATCATTTCCTTTCAGATATTTTTTTAAGTTTTAGGAAAGGAAAAATGTCTGATGGAGCTACATCCGGAGAATATGGTGGGTGTGTAAGAATTTCAATATTCAAATCGTTGACTGTTTTCAACACAATCCTTGCTTTATGGGAGGGCGCGTTGTCTTGAAGCAAATGGATAATTTGAGTGCGCGCTATCCCACGTTTTCTGGTCACAGTCTTTCTTAGTTTGGTAAGGAGATCTGCATAATATTGTCTATTAACCATGTTGCCATGAGGCAGGTAATCTTTCAATATGACACCTTTGTCGTCACAAAAAACAGTCAGCATCACTTTTCTTACAGATTTCTGTGCTCTTGGCTTGACATGTGTTGGTGAGCCCGGGATTTTCCACTGCATGATGGAAATTTTGAATTCTGGGTCATAATGGTGAACCCAAGTCTCATCTAGTGTCCCCATGGTCGGCAACATGTTTTTCGACCTACATATTTTGAGCAACTGGGCACAGCAATCAGCCCTCGTTTGTTTCTGTTCACATGTCAGCAGACGCGGGACCCAGTGGGCACACATTTTTCTCATGTTCAGTCTGTTGTGTAAAATTCTAAAAACTGTACTTAAATTCGGTTTTACTGACCTAGATATCTCTGCAATTGTCATTTTCCATTTCCTGGTCAATGATTTTCTTCATCTTGTAGCATTTTCATCGCTGCACTCTGAGGATGGTCTTCCTGATCTTGGAAGATCAGCAACATCGGAACGGCCACACTTAAAATGCCTACACCAGATTTTTATGTAGATGTTTTTCCCTGCAACATCAAGAATTGTATCACAGTTCTGGACTCTGATTTCTCTATTGTTCTGACAAACCGTTAGAGTAGCAGATCCGGTCAATAAGGTGTGTTGCGCCATGCACCATACCGGGTAAACCCGTAGAGGAATGAAATGCATACTTCTCAAGTCCAGTACAAATTGAATGAGTAAATTGTCTAGAAAGCTAAATTAAATTAGCCACATCAAACGCAATAGGGGCCTGAAGAGAACGATACTAGAGGGAATGGTGCCTGGAAAACGGGGCAGAGGCAGATCGAGAAGAAGGTGGACATAAGACATCACAGAGGTTTTGAGAATGACATCGACAGAGGTTGGAGTTCTGGCTAGAGATCGAGAGTCTTACAGATCAGCTGTTGTGGGAGCGACGTTCTGGCTAGAGATCGAGTCTTACAGATCGGCGACGTTCTGGCTAGAGATCGAGAGTCTTACAGATCAGCTGTTGTGGGAGCGACGTTCTGGCTAGAGATCGAGTCTTACAGATCAGCGACGTTCTGGCTAGAGATCGAGTCTTACAGATCGGCTGTTGTGAGAGTGACGTTCTGGCAAGAGATCGAGTCTTTCAGATCGGCTGTTGTGAGAGCGACGTTCTGGCTAGAGATCGAGTCTTACAGATCGGCTGTTGCGATAGCGACGTTCTGGCTAGAGTTCGAGTCTTACAGATCGGCTGTTGTGAGAGCGACGTTCTGGCTAGAGATCGAGTCTTACAGATCGGCTGTTGTGAGAGCGACGTTCTGGCTAGAGTTCGAGTCTTACAGATCGGCTGTTGTGAGAGTGACGTTCTTGCTAGAGATCAAGTCTTACAGATCGGCTGTTGTGAGAGTGACTTCTGGCTAGAGATCAAGTCTTACAGATCGGCTGTTGTGAGAGCGACGTTCTGCAAAGGAGGTGCTATATGATGATGGTATTTGGTTAAAAATGATTTTTTTTTCTGTTAATATCCGGATAGCCCCCAATCAAGGGTGCATGTCAGTTTGTGTTCAATCTTTTCAAATCCATTTCTTTGGACAGCATAATGAATTATGTTTTTACCTCTGTGTCTAAAGGTTGGTTATTGAAATGTTTATAGTACAACACAAGCCCTATGAAACTCTTGTGTCATACCATTAAAAAATATTTTACAATCCTAATTTTTTGTTCCCACGAGTGACTATTGTGACAGATTTAGGGAGTTAAACAATTAAAACCATAAATAATAGGTAAGCATTCAAATGCAAACAAACATCTTTTATGCATTTTATGTAAGGGTTTGCTTCCCCGGGGTAACGGCCGGTACTGTGACGGAGAGTGAACTCAGCACCTTCAGATTGTTAGCCGTGCCCCTAAACCACTAGCCCACGCCGTCCCCTTTTTATGATGTGAAAAGAAATTGGACAAGAGAAGGTAGAGGCGCCTTAATTTTATAAATTTCTATACTTGTTCGATTATTTCTCCACTGGTGATTCTATCGATTCTCTATTTGTTATTACCAAAGTCTTTATCTTCAAAGTGTTTATTTTCATTTGAAATTGTGTCTGTGCTTTTAATGTTTTCAAACATTTGTTACTGATCCTACTGTTATGGCTTGATCATATTACTATTACATCATCATCATCATCATCATGTAGCATGTCCTTTATAGAACATCGCTCCCATCACTGTCTGAAAGAAACTCGTTCCCTTGCCAAACCTCCAGCCTCCGCCACAATCATACCCAGGCATTCCTGGATATTTTGGTGCCATCGTCTTCTTGGTCAACCCCTTCCTCTTTTTCCTGGCCCCATACCTTCCATCATCGTTCTCTCAAGACCATTGTGTCTCTTGATGTGACCAAAGTATTTGTATTTTCTAGCCAAAATGGAATTGATAAACCAGTTCTCTTCTATGCTCAACTCTTGCTGAATGTCTAAGTAATTACTATTACAAAAATACAAAATGAATAACCATTTTTCTGACGATCAGAAAAAGAGACGGAAGAAGAATTCGCAAAATGCATCAACACATGCAGCGCTGCCCAGATAAATACATCACATCATGCAAGTTTTATCACAAAACCCGTCAGTTGGTTTAATATAAAACTGCAGAAAAACACACTCAATATATTAAATGTCGCTGTCACATTTTGGAGAAGCCAAATGTGAAAATGTAAGAATGTATATTATTGTCTGTCAATCAACTATTTTTTTCTTGTCCCTAAAGTTGGATTCGGAATGTCAATATGTGACGGTTGGTAAATGAGATGTCTACCGTGTAGGCACAACCAAAAATTGTATTTTATAATTATAAAAACATAACATTTTTTTTTCTTCTATTATTATCATTATTACGATTATCATCCAATTTGGTGACAATTAGAAGCTCACACACACATGCAAGGATAGCGATCTTAACAGGCTGCTAATGCGCTACTCCAGTCGGCAATGAACACAATAAATTAGGACACAGTACATACAATCATAGCAGAGCTAGAGTTATATGCTATATATGCCGAAGGTGCCGGTTTCTCTTACATCCTCAGGTCAATGTGCCGGTGTCTCTTACATTCTCAGATCAAGGTGCCGGTTTCTCTTACATCCTCATATCAATGTGCCGGTTTCTCTTACATCTTCACATCAATGTGCCGGTTTCTCTTACATCCTTAGATCAATGTGCCGGTTTCTCTTACATCCTCAGATCAAGGTGCCGGTTTCGCTTACATCTTCAGATCAATGTGCCAGTTTCTCTTACATCATAAGATCAAGGTGCCGGTTTCTCTTAGTACCTAAGATCAAGGTGCCGGTTTCTCTTAGATCGCACCCCAGTGGCTTCCATATCATTGTGAAATTACAGGAAACGAGAAACCGATGCACTGTTCAACGCAGGTAGAAAAATGGAACAATGAACCCATACAATGTCATATAAGGAGGCTAAAACTATCATTCGCCGCCAATATAAAATCAAAATAGGAGAAAGAAATGGGCGAGAGTAACAGTCCAGACCCTATCGATTAGCTACAAAGGCATCAGAAAACTGCTATCTTCCACCTGAGGACGGGACCACTGCAGACCACTGGGCCACCTATATCGGCTGTGAATCTCCCAAACAAATAAATGTCCATGTGGGCCAGGAGTCTAAACCCTTGAACACGTACTTGAAGAATGTCCACGTGGAACAGGAGTCTAGACCCTTGAACACGTACTTCAAGAATGTCAATGTGGGACAGGAGTCTAGACCCTTGAACACGTACTTCAAGAATGTCCATGTGGAACAGGAATCTAGACCATTGAACACGTACTTCAAGAATGTCGATACCACGAAAAATTAAGATGCCAGACCTGGCCAGAGCTAGCAGAACTGACGCAAAAACTGTGGGGCCACTGCTCAGACCTGGAAAAGACATTTGACTTCATCCTGGCGATAGGACTCAAGATTTAGCATGATCAGAACACCCGAACGCAGAAACAGAGGACTACTATTATTAGGTGTGTCAATGTAATCAATGTAATCAATGTAATCGAGCAAATGTCTTATTAGTGCTATGTCGCTAATCCTAAATGGAGATGGAAGCGATAAGTGTTGCACTGCGACGTAGCGGCTAGTTTAGACCGACTGCTTTTAATCTTATTTCTTCATTTGGTACTGTCAGAGGTTGGTTATGGATCGTGCTTGGGCGTGGAAACTTATGTCTCGTCAGACAAAACATACTGATCGGACTATGTTAGGGTCAGGTCAAACATACTGATCAGACTATGTTAGTCAGGGTAAGGTCAAACATACTGATAAGACTATGTTAGGGTCAGGTCAAACATGCTGATCAGACTATGTTAGGGTCAGGTCAAACATGCTGATCAGACTATGTTAGGGTCAGGTCAAACATACTGATCAGACTATGTTAGTCAGGGTCAGGTAAAACATAATGATCAGACAATGTTAGTCAGGGTCAGACAAAATATACTGTCCAAGAATCCCATCCCACTTCAACGCAGTTCTCCCTGGAAACAGGCTGTTTTGGGGGCAGCCTGTCTAACAAGGTGAGTGGTGGACGTGATTATTGTAGTAAAAAGCGACAGGCAGATGAAATTAAGCATATCACCACAGCCTAAAGGGTACTGGTCCACCTTCGTCAGCATGCTTGGGATGCTAGGTAAGCTTCGACAACCCGCCACTTGACGCCATTTTTAGGGCGCACAAAAGAGTAACCATACTCACTGTGGGCATTCAACAACAACAATAACAACAACAACAAATAAAAAAAATCACAAAAAAAAACTAGCATGACATGATGTTAAACGAACGGGCTAAGTTAGTCGCCATACCTGAACATATGTTTACTTCTGGGTATGGTTGCTAAATTAAACAACCCATTGAACGTCATGTCTTATTTTTTGGTGTGATTGACCAATTATTTTTGATCGTTCTATTCTCTGACGAAGGCTATCTGGTAGTAACGTGAGTGTCATTCATTAGTTGTCCTAGTGCGTCCACATTTTATGTGTTTTTATCGACTCTAGGTATGAAACTCTCCAACACTTTTCAATATATTCCTTGAGGGAATTATGAGTGAGACACTTGGAGGTCACGTTGGTACTGTCAAGATAGGGGACCGAACGATTATCAACCTTCGTTTTGAAGATGATATCGACGGGTTGGCGGGTTCAGAAGCAGAACTCCAGGAATGGGTCAGAAGGCTCGATGAAACAGCTCTTGGCTTTGGTATGGAGATAAACGCTGGGAAGACAAAATTAATGACCAACAACGCTGACGGCTTCAACAGCAGGATAAAAGCTAACGGTCAGGAACTCGAAGTGGTTGCCCTGTTAAATATCTTGGGTCGATTGTCAGTGATAAAGGATCAACATGTGAGGTGATGGCCAGAATAGCACAGACAATAGCGGCGCTTGCAGGGCTTAACAAAGTCTGGCAAGATAAACTGTTAGCACTATACACGAAAATCAGATTAATGCGTACACTGGTCATGTCAATATTCCTCTATGCTTGTGAGACATGGACAGTTAAAGCTGACGTTCTGCGAAGGATACAGGCCTTGGAGATGAGATGTTTCCGAAGACTTTTAAACGTCACGTACAAAGATCGAGTTACAAATGAGGAAATACGAGAGAATTACAACAGCAATAGGGCCTTTTGAAGACCTCTTGGCAACTGTCAAAAGAAGGAAACTCGCTTGGTAAGGTCACATATCGAGATCAAATGGTCTTGCAAATACGATCCTACACGGAAAGGTGCAAGGCAGACGACGAAGAGGCCGTCCCCAAAAACGGTGGGAGGACAACATGAAAGAATGGACCAATCTCTGACCAGAAGAGGCATAGGCAGTGCCCGCTGACTGAGAAGTGTGGTGTGATGTTGTGAGGATGTCTTTATGTGTGCGTGAACGACCTCACAGGTTACGGAATGTTCTTCCCTGACCTAAGGTATGAAAAAAGTGCATTATGTGGGGCTTCCTGCTTCCACGAGTTTACTGTTGACATGGGGAACTGAGACGCTATTCTAGCCAGCAACAAAATACTGACCAGGACGTCGCGTATGCCTCAGGCACAATACACTGACCAGGACAATGATATCAGGAGACAATCATTATCACTAATTTAATAAGAGTATCTGCCTTTCGTTTCGAGGTATACGCCATGTGAAACCCTCCTCCAGTATGGCAGTTTTGAGCTGCCTTCTCTGTCTCTCTCTCCAGTTTATGGGCAGTGACCAGTGTTCATTTTCAGTCTCTTCTCAAAACCGTTCTACTCCTCCTCCACTTGTCCTTTGGATTCCATTCCAGAGCCTGTCTGGCCACGTTTTCTGATGCTTTCCTTAGCGTTTGTCCTATCCCCTTCTTTTCCTACGTTTTTTTTTCATGTCATTTGTCTTCGCTTCTCGTCATGTCTTGTTAGTCCTTTCACGTTATCCTCAGTAGACATTTGTTAACGAACGACTAAAGTTGGGTTCGTATTACCTTTATCGTTCTCCAACATTCTGATCTGAACAAGAGAACATACTTGAGATTTGAATTAAACAATGTTAACTTGATTGAAGAAAACACTTATAATATTTAGTTGAAACGGCATTTCAAATAATCATGAACAGATTCATGAATAACAGACAGGCCACGAAGTTGTGGAGAGCCAGCCACACATCGTCTAAACCGATCGCCGTGGCACCTAATCATGGCGATGATAGTTTATATGTATGCAAATTCAGCACGCTGAACTAATAGCTTGCGCTGTGTCTCGCTGAAAACAAAAACTACAAAAGCCATTCCTCGGTATAAAGGCAGTCGTTCGTGGATACACATGGAACACCACATAAATCGTCTACGGTTTTCAATGAATCATCACAGCTTCCATTTTGGGAATCTCGTTTAACTGGGTCACAGACTGAGGTCCACAATGTGAAGTAATTTGTTTGTGTAAATACCCGCTTCAGGTTGGCCTGACAGATTTCACAAATGTGGTTCTGTACACTTTCTGAAAGGCGCTGGGACTTAAGGTAACTGAAAATCATCATCATCATTTGGCTGCTCAGTCCGGGGACTGGTTGTAAGGTTGTTGGAGTTGTCTCTGCTCCTCCTCCTTCTTCTGCGTTCATTCTCAATCTACCACTACCTGAACAGGGCTTTGCAAGTAGTGGGATTTAGTCCGGAGAACAGATTTGCTTTGTGTCGCTAGTTTACAGTTTGACTGCAATATTTTAACCTTTCGGTCCGACACATCCGTCTTTGGCAGGATGTCTCTCCGTCTGACCCTATCCTCTGGTTGATCAGTCCAGATACTAGTTGTAAGGTTGATTGAGTATGTCTCTTCATTTGATCCTCTGGTTGATCAGTCCGGAGACTGGTTGTAAGGTTGATTGAGTATGTCTCTTCATTTGATCCTCTGGTTGATCAGTCCGGAGACTGGTTGTAAGGTTGATTGAGTATGTCTCTTCATTTGATCCTCTGGTTGATCAGTCCGGAGACTGGTTGTAAGGTTGATTGAGTATGTCTCTCCATTTGATCATCTGGTTGATCAGTCCAGATACTAGTTGTAAGGTTGTCTGAGTATGTCCCTCCATTTGACCCTATCCTCTGGTTGATCAGTCCGGAGACTGGTTGAAAGATTGTCTGAGTATGTCTCTCCATTTAATCCTATCCTCTGCGACTCTCTTCATTTCAGCAGGTGTCCGTACTTGCATGCCTGTGATGTAAAACTGAATCTTGGACGCCCGGGTTCTCTCTCCCCTTGTAGAAGACGTTCATGTCTCATTTTATTTCCCATCCAACTCAACTGACGTTTTTATATCATAGGCAATATATGTCTTTGTGCGCCCATTTCAGTGAGTACATTGTCATTAGATCTTCTTTCTGCCCAACTCATCCTTTCTATACTACGGAAGCCCCACATTTCAAACGCTTCCAATAACGTTTCATCCTTTTTTAGCTAGTCCATGTTTCAGCCCCATACAGTACAATTGGCCATATATGAGTGGTGATTATTCTGTTCCTCAGTTCTATCCTGATATTCTTTGAGGTTAACAATTTATGTTTTTCTCTGAAGTAATCCTTGTCTTGATTTCTGTCCCATTTCGGGCATCTTCTTTGATGGTTTCGTCTAATGATGTCAACATTTGAACTTGTTCGATTATTACTCCATTTATTATCACATTTACTTGCCTACGCTGCTTGGATATTACCAATGGACTTTGTCTTCGATGTGTTTATTTTCATGCCAAACTCTTTGTGCTGTTATATTTTTCTAGCAGCATTTACAACGTTGCTACTGATTCTCCCACTATCGCTTGGTCATCGGCAAATTTGATGGCATTAACTTTCCTACCATTAACTTTGACACCATTAACTTTCCTATCATTAACTTTGACACCATTAACTTTCCTACGATTAACTTTGACACCATTAACTTTCCTACCATTAACTTTGACACCATTAACTTTCCTACAATTAACTTTGACACCATTAACTTTCTTACCATTAACTTTGACACCATTAACTTTCCTACATTTAACTTTGACACCATTAACTTTCTTACCATTAACTTTGACACCATTAACTTTCTTACCATTAACTTTAACACCATTAACTTTGACACCTCTATTATAACTCTGCATAACCTTGCACATCATCCTCTCAGAATATCTCTTATAGAACCTCGGTGACAGCAAATAGCCCTGTCGTACCCCATGTTATAGAGACGGTGACCGCAAACAGCCCTGTCGTACCCCTGTTAAAGAGACAATGACAGCAAATAGCCCTGTCGTACCCCATGTTATAGAGACGGTGACAGCAAACAGCCCTGTCGTACCCCATGTTATAGAGACGGTGACAGCAAACAGCCCTGTCGTACCCCTGTTAAAGAGACAATGACAGCAAATAGCCCTGTCGTACCCCATGTTATAGAGACGGTGACAGCAAACAGCCCTGTCGTACCCCATGTTATAGAGACGGTGACAGCATATAGCCCTGTCGTACCCCATGTTATAGAGACGGTGACAGCAAACAGCCCTGTCGTACCCCATGTTATAGAGACGGTGACAGCAAACAGCCCTGTCGTACCCCATGTTATAGAGACGGTGACAGCAAACAGCCCTGTCGTACCCCATGTTATAAAGACGGTGACAGCAAGCAGCCCTGTCGTACCCCTGTTATAGAGATGGTGACAGCAAACAGCCCTGTCGTACCCCATGTTATAGAGACGGTGACAGCAAATAGCTCTGTCGTACCCCTGTTATAGAGACGGTGACAGCAAACAGCCCTGTCGTACCCCTGTTATAGAGACGGTGATAGCAAATAGCCCTGTCGTACCCCATGTTATAGAGACGGTGACAGCAAACAGCCCTGTCATACCCCATGTTATAGAGACGGTGACAGCAAATAGCCTGTCGTACCCCATGTTATAGAGACGGTGACAGCAAATAGCCCTGTCGTACCCCATGTTATAGAGACGGTGACAGCAAATAGCCCTGTCGTACCCCATGTTATAGAGACGGTGACAGCAAATAGCCCTGTCGTACCCCATGTTATAGAGACGGTGACAGCAAACAGCCCTGTCGTACCCCATATTATAGAGACGGTGACAGCAAACAGCCCTGTCGTATCCCATGTTATAGAGACGGTGACAGCAAGCAGCTCTGTCGTACCCCTGTTATAGAGACGGTGACAGCAAACAGCCCTGTCGTACCCCATGTTATAGAGACGTTGACAGCAAATAGCTTTGTCGTACCCCTGTTATAGAGACGGTGACAGCAAGCAGCCCTGTCGTACCCCTGTTATAGAGACGGTGACAGCAAACAGCCCTGTCGTACCCCATGTTATAGAGACGGTGACAGCAAATAGCCCTGTCGTACCCCATGTTATAGAGACGGTGAAAGCAAATAGCCCTGTCGTACCCCATGTTATAGAGACGGTGACAGCAAATAGCCCTGTCGTACCCCATGTTATAGAGACGGTGACAGCAAACAGCCCTGTCGTACCCCATGTTATAGAGACGGTGACAGCAAATAGCCCTGTCGTACCCCATGTTATAGAGACGGTGACAGCAAACAGCCCTGTCGTACCCTGTGTTATAGAGACGGTGACAGCAAACAGCCCTGTCGTACCCCATGTTATAGAGACGGTGACATCAAGCAGCCCTGTCGTACCCCTGTTATAGAGACGGTGACAGCAAACAGCCCTTTCGTACCCCATGTTATAGAGACGGTGACAGCAAATAGCCCTGTCGTACCCAATGTTATAGAGACGGTGACATCAAACAGCCCTGTCGTACCCCATGTTATAGAGACGGTGACAGCAAATAGCCCTGTCGTACCCAATGTTATAGAGACGGTGACATCAAACAGCCCTGTCGTACCCCATGTTATAGAGACGGTGACAGCAAACAGCCCTGTCGTACCCCATGTTATAGAGACGGTGACAGCAAACAGCCCTGTCGTACCCCATGTTATAGAGACGGTGACAGCAAACAGCCCTGTCGTACCCCATGTTATAGAGACGGTGACAGCAAACAGCCCTGTCGTACCCCATGTTATAGAGACGGTGACAGCAAACAGCCCTGTCGTACCCCATGTTATAGAGACGGTGACAGCAAACAGCCCTGTCGTACCCCATGTTATAGAGACGGTGAAAGCAAGCAGCCCTGTCGTACCCCATGTTATAGAGACGGTGACAGCAAACAGCCCTGTCGTACCCCATGTTATAGAGACGGTGACAGCAAACAGCCCTGTCGTACCCCATGTTATAGAGACGGTGACAGCAAACAGCCCTGTCGTACCCCATGTTATAGAGACGGTGAAAGCAAGCAGCTCTGTCGTACCACCTGTCTTATCTTCTTCTTCTTCTTCTGCGTACGCAGTCAGACAGTAACCATTATTTTTTCGAAAAAAGCAGCGGTCATCCTCAGGCTGTCGCCACTGCCATAGAGCTTGTCTTGCAGTTCCACTGGTAATGGCCACATCTGCTCTCTCTGATCCTCGTATGTCGGGCAGTTCTGCAGCAGATGTTCAGCGGTCATTTTGCCAGTACCGCACGGGCATTCGTCGGTACCTCCTATCTTCAATTTGTTGAATAGGTGATACCTCAGTCTATTGTGGCCAGTGCGAAGTCTGAAGACAACGACCTGCTCTCTTCGGTTCAACTGGTAGTAGGCATCGCTTTTGGTGTAACCAGTATGTTCGTTTTCCCATTTGGTCATGTACCTGGCTTTGATAAGCCGTTTTGACTCTTCGTACGTCATATTAGTATCTGTTTGTGGTAGTCTTGCACCTTCTTTTGCCAGTCTGTCTGCCTCCTCGTTGCCTTGGATGTTGCAGTGTGATGGGACCCACTGTACCACCACCCTTTTTGGTGCGGACTGCTGGCACAGTTTGCAGAGTGCTGCTCTTAAGTGATTAAGCTCAGAGTTTTTCTGGCTTTTTAGCGCTGTGACTACGGCGAGAGCATCTGTAAGCAGGACTATATGGCTTTCATTTTCACTGTGTGTCACCATTTCTTCCACTGCCGCCCTCTGTGCCTCTGCCTCCGCTCTGAAATTTCTTGTGTACTTACCAGTAGCGAATGACAGTGTTATTTTTCTACCATTTGGTAGGTTCAGGAATGCTCCTGCCCCTCCGTTCTGTGTAGTATTTGTTACAGAACCGTCGGTGTATGCATGGGTCCAGTCCATGCTTGGGTAGCTTTTCGTTATGAAGCTTAGGGTAGTATCTCTCCTTTCTTTTTCAGTCTGGCAGTTTTTGTTTGCAATACCTGGTATATTTTCTACCACCTCTGGAAATATATCCTGCCTCCAGGTAGGTTTTCGTACAGCAGTGATGGGTTTTGGTGTTGTTAGTGCGTTTATGGGATCTTCGTGCATCTTTGCTTTGGCTATTTCTGCAAAGTTTCTCCGCTTTAGTTTCCCATTTCCGAAATTGTTTAGTCTCTGGTGCATTGGATGGTCAGTCAGTCTTCGGAGTTTCTCTGACTGCAGCTGGGCTCTGCAGTCTCTTCTATCGGTCATGGATTTCAGTTTTGTAATCTTTTCAAGTTCTACAATTGGCGTTGACTTCATGCCACCTGTTATAATTCTCATGGCTTGGTTTTGAAGTTTCCTAACTTTATCGAAGTTCGCCTTCGCTGCTGTTGTCCATGCCGCAATGCCATACTCGAGAACTGGTCTAACTCTTCCAGTGTACAGTTTCTTTAGTATGCCTTCGTCTGCTCCCCAGCTTGTGCCAGCAAGTTTCCTCATGATTGCCATTCTTTCTCTGGCTTTCATTCGGTTTCTCTCAATCTGACTTTTCCATGTCATGCGCCGATCAAGTGTGACTCCCAGATAGGTTGGGTTGTCGTTTGGCTGCAGGAATTTGCCATTTAGACTTAATTTGGTATTTTGGGGTTTTAATGAGAGCGATAATATTCTGCATGTGGTTTTCTCCTCGTTTATTTTGACCAGCCATAAGTTCGCCCACTCTTCCAGCGATGTTAGGGCCGTCTGCAGCCGATTTCTTGCTATGATGAGATTCTTTTCAGAGGTCCACATAGCCAGATCGTCTGCAAACATTGAGCTATGGACTCTTCTTGGTATATTCTCTGTAATGTCGTTTATATATACCAGGAAGAGTGTGGGTGACAGTACTCCCCCTTGGGGTACTCCCTGCTCGAGTGTCACCGTTTTGCTCATCTGCCCATGTACTTGGACTCTGGCCGTTCTTTGTTTGAGGTAGTGGTTGATCCATTTGTACATTTTCCCACAAACATCACTTCTTCTTAGCTTGACTCTAAGTCCGTCTTTCCAGACTTTGTCAAATGCCTTTTCCAGATCCACCCAAACAGCTACTGTGTGTTTCTGTGCCTGGTAGGCATCTTCTATCTCCTGGGCTATGAGAATGACCTGGTCCTCAGTGGATGTTTGCCTCCATGGATTTTTCTCGCTCTGCCATGTTCCTAGCATTTGTTATTGCATCTTCCGCTTTCTGCAACTCATCATTCCAGTAGGGCTTACAGTTTTTCCTAGCTCCTCTTGGGATGGTTTCAGTGGCGGCTTGCATTATTGCCTTGCTTAGGCTTTCCACCATGGGCTTCATTCTGGTGTTTCGTGTGTTGATGGTTTCACATAGCCCATGTGTCAGGATTGCAAATCTGTCCCAGTCGGCTCGTTTGTAATTCCAACGTGGGAGCGGTTTTGTTTCCTGTGGGCCTACTTCCATGTCAATGGTTAGCCTGATCGGCCTGTGGTCGCTACCTGCCAGTTGGTTTAGCCCCTGGCGGTCTATTTTATGGTGTATGTCCTGTGTGGAGAAGGCCTAATCTGGAGTCGAGGTGGTATGCCATGTTCTTGAATAGAAGGTAGGGCTATCCTCCGGCCTATTGATTAGGGAGAGATTTGCATCTATCTCCCAATCTTCCACTTCGTCACCTCTGCTGTCTGTGTCAGAGTATCCCCATCTCTCCGAGTGGCTGTTGAAATCTCAAACTACTATGCAGTTGGAGTCTCTGACCTCCATACTCGAGAGCGATAGGTCTCTATTTGGTGGTCCGTACAGATTGAAAATGCGGAGCTTCGTCTCTTGAGCCATTATGTCAACTCCTACAATTTATGCTTGTCCGGTGTGATTGACAGATACCGCGCTACTCGGTATGCAGTTTCTGGTCAGTATCAGGACCCCTCCTTTGTGGCCTTCTCTATCTAGACGGAAGGTCTGGTATCCTCTGATTGAGAATTTATGATTATTGTTGAGGTGCGTTTCCTGGATACATGCCACGTCAATCTTACCTTCATGCAGGTGATGTGTTAGGGAAAGTTTTTTGTTAATGACTCCCTCCGCATTCCACTGTAGTATTTTGAGGGTCTTGAGGTTTTGGTCAATAGAAGTTTCCCCATGGCCATGTGCCTTGACTCCACGACACATGGGTGGGTGACCACCAGTAGTCAAGGGTGGGCCCCTTCGAGGCGTGAGGCCCGGCACTATCGCTGCCTGGCGGGACTCCGCAGGATGAGCGCCATGCGTTTTTCTAATCGGTTGTACTGTCATCATGCTGCGATTTAAGTTGCACTGTTTTGTTAGGCTTGCGGCCCCATGCATCCGATTTCAACAGGCGTTTCTGTAGGGATGCCCTCCTTAGCCTTTGGCTGTCCCCAGCCTATCTGCAAGGCAGCAGTTGTTTATGATCAGAGTTGTCTCTCTTATGGAAGTTTTCTTACCAGACCATCGAGTCTTCACTACTCGTGTCTATAGGGTGCAATGATGATATGTGAGATGATATATGAGATGGACTGGTTTACCCGGAAGAGAGGCAGTCCAGTGTGTCTGTATTCCAGGATCGTCACGTCCTGCCAGAAACGTAGCATTTGCATGTGAGTGGGGTATCTCTTTCTCCCTTTATTTTCTTGGCTTCTATGCAGAGATGGTACGCCTAGCATTCCCCGCCACCTGGGGTGTTGACACAGTGGGGCAGGTGTGCAATGTCCGCTGGTCTGCATCTCTTCTGCGTCCAGCATGATAGCTATATGGCTGATAACGTACAGAGGTAGATATCGTAGCCGAAGTGCATTTTACCAGAGGACAAGCCTGGTAATGTCACAGAGATGTTGTTCGCCTGGTGTGCGGACATATCTCATGGTCATTGGTTGAGTCTCGACAGTTCACAGTGAGGTGGCTAATCTACTGTTTTCGAAACCCCGACCAGGTACTAAGTCTTGTGTTGGTGGTTTCGCACCCCATCGCCGTATAAGGTGAGTATCAAGCAGTTGTCCGCCCGCTTTGATCGGCGGACGGCAGAGACCTCTTTCTGCGGCTCTACCGGATAGGGCTGGGGCGCAAGCCCCAGGTCCCGAACATGTAGGAGCCTCCCATTGCAGTGGTGCTGAGATTTTGGGCGGGATTGCGGCTTACAAGGGTTCGGCCATAATCCCCCACATGGTAGCCTCGCGCCATTGGCTTATCAGCCTGGTACGTGAACCAAAGTGTCTGCGGCTCCTCTCGATATGAGCTGGTTTTCCGTAGCAACGCCCTGTCATTAGTAGGGTAAAACTGACCTGTCTTCAGATGGTCTATTTCCGGCACCCGTTCACTATTTGGCCAGACGAATTTATTGAGGGCTTTTGTTTGTCAATGACCAGGTATTTGAAATCTGCGGTTTCTGCGGAGTTAAACACGATTTCCGTAGCGTTCTTTCATTAGAGTGTTAGAGAGCTGACTTGTCTTCCGTGAGTCTAATACCAGCGTACGTTCATTATTAGACCCAACGGTAGTGCTCTCGATTTGTCAGTCGTTCTACAGTATTGGCGTGTTCAGTCAAATTAAGCCGCAGGTTCGACTCTTGGTGGTGCCCTTCCGTCAATTCCTTTAGCGAGAAATTCAAGTTACTTAGAGGGTAGCCCCAGATTTTCGAGGGTCTAATTCCAGCACCCGTTCCATATTAGACTCAACGAAAGTGCTCTCGGCATGTCAATCATGTCAGTGTTTGGCCGTGTTGAGTCAAATTAAGCAGCAGGCTCCACTCCTGGTGGTGCCCTTCCGTCAATTTCTTCAAGTTTCAGCTTTGCAACCATACTTCCCCCAGAACCCAAACACTTTGGTTTCCCGGAAGCTGCCCGCAGAGTCATCGAAGCAACTCCTGCGGATCGCTAGTCGGCATCGTTTATGGTCAGAACTACGACGGTATCTGATCGTCTTCGCGCCTCTGACTTTCGTTCTTGATTAATGAAAACATTCTTGACAAATTCTTGCGGCGATCCAAGAATTTCACCTCTAACGCCGCAAAACGAATGCCCCCGTTAATCATTACCTCCAGTTCCGAAAACCAACAAAATAGAACCGAGGTCCTATTCCATTATTCCATGCACCATTATTCAGGCATCCGAGGCCTGCTTTGAACACACTAATTTTTTGAAAGTAAACGCGCCGGCCACCCAGGACGCTCAGCGAAGAGCACCCGTGGGAGAGAGCCGGCAGACGGTAGGGCAGGAGACAACGGGCAGTGAACCGGCGCGAGCCGGACCGCCCGCCTGCGCCTGAGATCCAACTACGAGCTTTTTAACTGCAACAACTTTAATATATGCTATTGGAGCTGGAATTACCGCGGCTGCTGGCACCAGACTTGCCCTCCAATAGATCCTCGTTAAAGGGTTTAAAGTGTACTCATTCCAATTACGGGGCCTCGAAAGAGTCCCGTATTGTTATTTTTCGTCACTACCTCCCCGTGCGCGGAGTGGGTAAGTTGCGCGCCTGCTGCCTTCCTTAGATGTGGTAGCCGTTTCTCATGCTCCCTCTCCGGAATCGAACCCTGATTCCCCGTTACCCGTTACAAACATGGTAGGCATGTCACGTACCATCGACATTTGATAGGGCAGACATTTGAAAGATGCGTCGCCGGCACATGAGGCCATGCGATCAGCACAAAGTTATCCAGAGTCACCAGTGGGGACGCCGCAACCCCGCGAGGGGAAACGACGATTGGTTTTAAACTAATAAAAGCGCTCTTTCCGTGAGGGTCGGAGCTTGGTAAGCATGTATTAGCTCTAGAATTGCCACAGTTATCCAAGTAGGATCGTGTCATCTAAGGAACCTCGACTGATTTAATGAGCCATTCGCGGTTTCACCGTGAGACAGTGTGAACTTAGACATGCATGGCTTAATCTTTGAGACAAGCATATGACTACTGGCAGGATCAACCAGATATCTGTCGTAGACGTACGTACAGCACACACCGGTCGGCGGAGGAAGGGTGTGTGAGAAGCCTCACTGGGACTGCCGCAGGGACCGACTGACGGGACGGACGGACGGTTGTTCCACCCGTCCCTCACTCCGTCGACCTAAGACCGCCTGACAGGGGCCTCCTACACGCACCAGACGACCGACCGACCGGGCTCGCTCGAGGAGGGATGGCAGCGCTCTGTGCAGAACGGATCCCAACGACCTCGGCGATGAATTTCACTGGGACTAGAGACAATTTGGCCTGCCGGCCTGCCCTTCTCCGGAGGAGAACGCAGGGCCTTGAGGCACGATTCCTGCTTTCCATTTGCCGGTCACAAGCTCTTTGCGAGAGACTGACCACCAGCGAGACGAATTGTCGAGCTCTGCTATAAGCCTTAGATAAATCACCACGGACGGACCACGTTTCCTGATAGGGACCAGACGAGCGCACCTCGGTGGAGGAGACGCCGCAACAAACCGCACCCTAATCGTTCTACGTGGAAAGGCAGGCGAGCGTTTTCCGCAAGCCCGCGCTTTCGCTGCGCCTGGCGGGACTGAGATCGCTTTACGAACACTGGTTGAAATTGAGTCGCGGCGGCGAGACAACTACCCCAGATCACCTGTCTTATGAAAACTGGATGCGTGAGACCAACTATTATCTTCTTGTCCTTCTTAACTTAACAACGTCTTTATACTGGTTTAGAAGGCCCTGCAGAGTCTGTATACAACCAATTTAATTTACATCCCTTTGCTCTAGAAGCTATACGCATGCAATGTATTCTTGGATGCATTAATTTTCTCTGCCTCTACTACTTCATGTGGCAATACATTCCAAGCATTAACCACTCTCTGGCTGAAAAGATATTTCCTAATATCTAATCTGGACCTTTCTTTAGTTAATTTTTAGCTATACCCTTTTGTTCTTGTGGGTGGTTGTATTTTGAACAACCTGTTATAGTCGAAAATTATCCTTACCTTTGATTATCTTATAAACATGTATTAAGTCACCTCGAATTCTTCTCTTTCCTAGACACTGTAGGTCGGTTTTTCTGAGTCTTTTCTCATATAACTTATTCTGCAATCCGACTATCAGTTTTTTCGCTCTTTTTTTGTATCCTTTCCAGCAGACGACAATATTGAAAGTGTTGATACATTAACGATTGGAGGTTACGAGATTCTAGACTGACGATACGTAGACGACACAGTGATACTATCATAAAGTGCAGAAGGGCTAGAGAAACTAATTTCAGCTGTAAATAGACACAGTAAAGTACAAAGTCTGTTTACAAGTTTACAAACATAACCAAAACAAAGATAATGACCACTGACAAAACACAATGTCAACATAAATTTACAGTAGGTGGTAAGAAAATAAACCAGGTCACGCATTTTGAATATCTGGGCTCCAGAATTGACAAAAAGGACGACTGCTCTAAAACAAATCAGAAAAAGACTAGACATGGCAACGCAAAGACTGAACAGCCTGAATAAATTATGGCAGAGAACCAACAAAACGACAAAAGTGAAAGTCTTTAGAGCCTGTGTTTTTCCTGTGGGAACATATGGCTGCGAATCATGGACGATTTCCAATACTTCTAGACAAAGAATCGAATCCTTCGAGTCACAATGTTACAGAAAGATCCTCAGAATATCCTGGGCAGAGAAAAAGACAAATATAGACATTCGGCAAGAGTTTAACATAGAGGAGAACTGGTTTATCAATTGCATTTTGGCCTGAAAATTTAAATATTTTGGTCACATCAAGAGACACAACGGTCTTGAGAAAACAGTTATGGAAGGTATAGTGCCAGGCAAAAGAGACAGAGGTAGACCAAGAAGACGATGGCACCAAGATATTCAGGAATGCCTGGGCATGAATGTGGCGGAGGCTGGAGTATTCGCAAGTTTCTTTCGGACAGACTGTGATGAGATCATTCTCGGTTGTTGCAGACCACGCAGACTTGGATGCTAGGGTTGTTGCAGACCACGCAGACTTGGATGCTAGGGTTGTTGCAGACCACGCAGACTTGGATGCTAGGGTTGTTGCAGACCACGCAGACTTGGATGCTAGGGTTGTTGCAGACCACGCAGACTTGGATGCTAGGGTTGTTGCAGACCACGCAGACTTGGATGCTAGGGTTGTTGCAGACCACGCAGACTTGGATGCTAGGGTTGTTGCAGACCACGCAGACTTGGATGCTAGGGTTGTTGCAGACCACGCAGACTTGGATGCTAGGGTTGTTGCAGACCACGCAGACTTGGATGCTAGGGTTGTTGCAGACCACGCAGACTTGGATGCTAGGGTTGTTGCAGACCACGCAGACTTGGATGCTAGGGTTGTTGCAGACCACGCAGACTTGGATGCTAGGGTTGTTGCAGACCACGCAGACTTGGATGCTAGGGTTGTTGCAGACCACGCAGACTTGGATGCTAGGGTTGTTGCAGACCACGCAGACTTGGATGCTAGGGTTGTTGCAGACCACGCAGACTTGGATGCTAGGGTTGTTGCAGACCACGCAGACTTGGATGCTAGGGTTGTTGCAGACCACGCAGACTTGGATGCTAGGGTTGTTGCAGACCACGCAGACTTGGATGCTAGGGTTGTTGCAGACCACGCAGACTTGGATGCTAGGGTTGTTGCAGACCACGCAGACTTGGATGCTAGGGTTGTTGCAGACCACGCAGACTTGGATGCTAGGGTTGTTGCAGACCACGCAGACTTGGATGCTAGGGTTGTTGCAGACCACGCAGACTTGGATGCTAGGGTTGTTGCAGACCACGCAGACTTGGAAGCTAGGGTTGTTGCAGACCACGCAGACTAGGATGCTAGGGTTGTTGCAGACCACGCAGACTTGGATGCTAGGGTTGTTGCAGACCACGCAGACTTGGATGCTAGGGTTGTTGCAGACCACGCAGACTTGGATGCTAGGGTTGTTGCAGACCACGCAGACTTGGATGCTAGGGTTGTTGTAGACCACGCAGACTTGGATGCTAGGGTTCTTGCAGACCACGCAGACTTGGATGCTAGGGTTGTTGCAGACCACGCAGACTTGGATGCTAGGGTTGTTGCAGACCACGCAGACTTGGATGCTAGGGTTGTTGCAGACCACGCAGATTTGGATGCTAGGGTTGTTGCAGACCACGCAGACTTGGATGCTAGGGTTGTTGCAGAACACGCAGACTTGGATGCTAGGGTTGTTGCAGACCACGCAGACTTGGATGCTAGGGTTGTTGCAGACCACGCAGACTTGGATGCTAGGGTTGTCGCAGACCACGCAGACTTGGATGCTAGGGTTGTCGCAGACCACGCAGACTTGGATGCTAGGGTTGTTGCAGACCACGCAGACTTGGATGCTAGGGTTGTTGCAGACCACGCAGACTTGGATGCTAGGGTTGTTGCAGACCACGCAGACTTGGATGCTAGGGTTGTTGCAGACCACGCAGACTTGGATGCTAGGGTTGTTGCAGACCACGCAGACTTGGATGCTAGGGTTGTTGCAGACCACGCAGACTTGGATGCTAGGGTTGTTGCAGACCACGCAGACTTGGATGCTAGGGTTGTTGCAGACCACGCAGACTTGGATGCTAGGGTTGTTGCAGACCACGCAGACTTGGATGCTAGGGTTGTTGCAGACCACGCAGACTTGGATGCTAGGGTTGTTGCAGACCACGCAGATTTGGATGCTAGGGTTGTTGCAGACCACGCAGACTTGGATGCTAGGGTTGTTGCAGACCACGCAGACTTGGATGCTAGGGTTGTTGCAGACCACGAAGACTTGGATGCTAGGGTTGTTGCAGACCACGCAGACTTGGATGCTAGGGTTGTTGCAGACCACGCAGACTTGGATGCTAGGGTTGTTGCAGACCACGCAGACTTGGATGCTAGGGTTGTTGCAGACCACGCAGACTTGGATGCTAGGGTTGTTGCAGACCACGCAGACTTGGATGCTAGGGTTGTTGCAGACCACGCAGACTTGGATGCTAGGGTTGTTGCAGACCACGCAGACTTGGATGCTAGGGTTGTTGCAGACCACGCAGACTTGGATGCTAGGGTTGTTGCAGACCACGCAGACTTGGATGCTAGGGTTGTTGCAGACCACGCAGACTTGGATGCTAGGGTTGTTGCAGACCACGCAGACTTGGATGCTAGGGTTGTTGCAGACCACGCAGACTTGGATGCTAGGGTTGTTGCAGACCACGCAGACTTGGATGCTAGGGTTGTTGCAGACCACGCAGACTTGGATGCTAGGGTTGTTGCAGACCACGCAGACTTGGATGCTAGGGTTGTTGCAGACCACGCAGACTTGGATGCTAGGGTTGTTGCAGACCACGCAGACTTGGATGCTAGGGTTGTTGCAGACCACGCAGACTTGGATGCTAGGGTTGTTGCAGACCACGCAGACTTGGATGCTAGGGTTGTTGCAGACCACGCAGACTTGGATGCTAGGGTTGTTGCAGACCACGCAGACTTGGATGCTAGGGTTGTTGCAGACCACGCAGACTTGGATGCTAGGGTTGTTGCAGACCACGCAGACTTGGATGCTAGGGTTGTTGCAGACCACGCAGACTTGGATGCTAGGGTTGTTGCAGACCACGCAGACTTGGATGCTAGGGTTGTTGCAGACCACGCAGACTTGGATGCTAGGGTTGTTGCAGACCACGCAGACTTGGATGCTAGGGTTGTTGCAGACCACGCAGACTTGGATGCTAGGGTTGTTGCAGACCACGCAGACTTGGATGCTAGGGTTGTTGTAGACCACGCATACTTGGATGCTAGGGTTCTTGCAGACCACGCAGACTTGGATGCTAGGGTTGTTGCAGACCACGCAGACTTGGATGCTAGGGTTGTTGCAGACCACGCAGACTTGGATGCTAGGGTTGTTGCAGACCACGCAGACTTGGATGCTAGGGTTGTTGCAGACCACGCAGACTTGGATGCTAGGGTTGTTGCAGAACACGCAGACTTGGATGCTAGGGTTGTTGCAGACCACGCAGACTTGGATGCTAGGGTTGTTGCAGACCACGCAGACTTGGATGCTAGGGTTGTCGCAGACCACGCAGACTTGGATGCTAGGGTTGTCGCAGACCACGCAGACTTGGATGCTAGGGTTGTTGCAGACCACGCAGACTTGGATGCTAGGGTTGTTGCAGACCACGCAGACTTGGATGCTAGGGTTGTTGCAGACCACGCAGACTTGGATGCTAGGGTTGTTGCAGACCACGCAGACTTGGATGCTAGGGTTGTTGCAGACCACGCAGACTTGGATGCTAGGGTTGTTGCAGACCACGCAGACTTGGATGCTAGGGTTGTTGCAGACCACGCAGACTTGGATGCTAGGGTTGTTGCAGACCACGCAGGACTTGGATGCTAGGGTTGTTGCAGACCACGCAGACTTGGATGCTAGGGTTGTTGCAGACCACGCAGACTTGGATGCTAGGGTTGTTGCAGACCACGCAGACTTGGATGCTAGGGTTGTTGCAGACCACGCAGATTTGGATGCTAGGGTTGTTGCAGACCACGCAGACTTGGATGCTAGGGTTGTTGCAGACCACGCAGACTTGGATGCTAGGGTTGTTGCAGACCACGCAGACTTGGATGCTAGGGTTGTTGCAGACCACGCAGACTTGGATGCTAGGGTTGTTGCAGACCACGCAGACTTGGATGCTAGGGTTGTTGCAGACCACGCAGACTTGGATGCTAGGGTTGTTGCAGACCACGCAGACTTGGATGCTAGGGTTGTTGCAGACCACGCAGACTTGGATGCTAGGGTTGTTGCAGACCACGCAGACTTGGATGCTAGGGTTGTTGCAGACCACGCAGACTTGGATGCTAGGGTTGTTGCAGACCACGCAGACTTGGATGCTAGGGTTGTTGCAGACCACGCAGACTTGGATGCTAGGGTTGTTGCAGACCACGCAGACTTGGATGCTAGGGTTGTTGCAGACCACGCAGACTTGGATGCTAGGGTTGTTGCAGACCACGCAGACTTGGATGCTAGGGTTGTTGCAGACCACGCAGACTTGGATGCTAGGGTTGTTGCAGACCACGCAGACTTGGATGCTAGGGTTGTTGCAGACCACGCAGACTTGGATGCTAGGGTTGTTGCAGACCACGCAGACTTGGATGCTAGGGTTGTTGCAGACCACGCAGACTTGGATGCTAGGGTTGTTGCAGACCACGCAGACTTGGATGCTAGGGTTGTTGCAGACCACGCAGACTTGGAAGGAGTCATTGGTAATCATCAATATCGAAAAAGTGCAACAGAAATGTACTACTCCTGCAAACACCTCTGTTACAAATGATCACTGTACCACAAACACAACCTTCCAACTTCCAGCACGGAACCAGACAACATGGATGCACCCACAATTCTTACACTGTCACCTGATTGACAACGTCAACATGGTACGAAGGGATCGCAGTGACGTTCAAATACTAACAAGTCTGTGTGGTGCACACAACTGGACAGATCACCGTC
The DNA here is from genome assembly GCA_036924085.1 of Ariolimax columbianus. Classification (NCBI taxonomy): domain Eukaryota; kingdom Metazoa; phylum Mollusca; class Gastropoda; order Stylommatophora; family Arionidae; genus Ariolimax; species Ariolimax columbianus. The sequence continues at coordinate 48,009,742 of JAVGWX010000013.1, forward strand.
TTGTGATTACCAAGCTGAACCATCAAGTCCGACCCAAGATACGCCTAAGATTAAACCCATACGACAAGCATTTCAGAACGATATGGACGGCAGACTCGCCAGGCTCCATTTCAGAAATACCGACTCTAAACAGGACCGGGCATCACTCAGGCATACCCTCCACAGAACTGAAGCATCTTGGTCTACCTAGACGCAAACACCAGGACCAGGCATCACTCAGACATACCCTTCACAGCTCTGAAGCATCTTGGTCTACCTAGACGCAAACACCAGGATCGGACATCACTCAGGCATACCCTTCACAGCACTGAAGCATCTTGGTCTACCTAGACGCAAACACCAGGACCGGGCATCACTCAGACATACCCTTCACTCCACAGCACTGAAGCATCTTAGTCTACCTAGACGCAAACACCAGGACCGGACATCACTCAGGCCTACCCTTCACAGCACTGAATCATCTTGGTCTACCTAGACGCAAACACCAGGACCGGGAATCACTCAGGCATACCCTTCACTCCACAGCACTGAAGCATCTTGGTCTACCTAGACGCAAACACCAGGACTGGTTTGATGAGAATGCGGGAGAAATACAAATCCTCAAAAATGCGAAGCACGATCAAAAGGACACATCATCCCAACCCAACAAGAATGTATTCTCAAATACTCGTAAAGACATGCAGCCAAGACAAATACAGTACATCTGGTTCAACAGAAATGCTTAAGAAATAGAAGTTAGAAAAGCGACATGATGCAATATGCTTCTTTGAAGGTCTGAAAATTCATTAAGCCCACGACACTGTGGTGGGCATCGAATCCGAAATGCCAATCTGATATTGTTTACAGATGTCCCAGATACTTGATGAAAAAGCAGAAAACGTCTGCGATATTTTCATTCACCCATTAGCCATAAGCGAGGATGCCATGCAGCGGATGCCACATGTGCAAATAAACACGATGATGGACGAGGTCATCACCCAGGATGAAGTGGAAAAAACCATTAATGCTCTGTCGACGGGAAAGGCCCTTAGGGCTGAGGCAACACCAGAAAAGATCTATAAGACAGTTCGCCCGTACCTTACTAGGAAGATCATTGAACTAGTCAGCGTCATGTGGGCTGATGGGAACATCCCGCAGGAATTTAAAGATGCTTCAATAGTTCAGGAACCGCGTAGCGCAGTGGTTAGCGCGCCAGCTTCGTATCTCAGTAGTCCTGGGTTCATTCCCCAAGTTGAGGCGGTAATGTTTCTTCAGACCGCAATGGCTCCCGGGTCGACCCAGTCTTAAATGGGTACCGGTTCAGTCCGGGAAAAAAAAGAGGCGAGGGAGAGGAGATGGCTACCGCCCTCATATAGCCGAGCCTTTTAAATGTGAGATTGTTACACCTCACACCCCTACGGCAGCAATGCTATGGGTTACTTGACTTGACTTTTACAATAGTCCACAAGAGGAAAGGAAACCAGCAGACCTGTGATAATCACCATGGAATATCCCTGCTATCCGTCGACAGAACAATCCTAGCATACGTATTATTAAATTGGTTAATCACTCATCTGGATCAAGGCCACCAACTTCCAGTTAGCTGGTGTGACTTCAGAAGCGGACGGGGAACAGTAGACATGATTTTCGATGCATGGCAGATACAGGAGAAATACGAGGAGCGTAGACCTAGAAACTGCATTTATTGACCTCATCAAGGCTTTCGACACGGTAAACAAAGGTGGGTCGTGGATAGGCATATCAAAGTTCGGCTGACCCACCAAGTTTATCACCATGATGAAACAACTCGATGAAGGAATGCGTTCTCCTGTGCTGGAAAACGGGGAGACTTGCAGAACGTTTGAGGTGACAAACGGTGTAAAGCAAGGCTGTGTGCTCACCCGAACCCTGTTTAGCACGATGTTCTTAACCTCGATTTCGGACGCTTTTTACA